>CM056193.1:63271252-63871252 GCA_029692085.1 Gymnothorax javanicus | reverse complement strand
CACAAAACTGCTGGCTGCGTGAGAGATATTGTGTGTCTGTGTGTGCGGTTGTATTCAAATTTGTGTGAGTGTGCATGTGTGTATGTTCATATATGTATATGTGTATGCGTGTGTGCGTGTGTATGCGCACACATGTGTGTGTGTGTGTGTGTGTGTGTGTGTTTTTAGGTATATTGTATATGTGTGTGTATGTATGTATGTGCAAGTGTATTGTATATGCGTGTGAATGTGTGTAGGCAGTGTGTGTGTGTGTGTTTGCATGTAGGTGTGGTGTGTGCGCAAGTACTTAAATGTGTGCAAGTGTTCCTATGTGCTCTTGCATGTGTGCATGAGCATGTGTGTGAGTGCGCATCTGTGTGTATGTGTGCACTCATCTACATGTTTTTATGTTTGTGTGTGTGTGTGTGTGTGTGTGTGCCCATATAAGTGAGTGTATGTGTGTCTGTTTGTATGAGCCTGCTTATTTGTGCCTCTTTGTTCTCTCAGAGATTTGAGACGGCGCTGTATTCAGAACAGTGAGCGTTGGTGTCTAACCTGAGATAAAACAAGCAGTTAAAGACACCAGTGTGCAGCGTTGTTTTATTCCTCTTTAATATTCATCCTTTTTTTATTTCATCTCTAACAGGAGGGAGGGAGGGAGAGAGGGAGAGGGGGGAAGGAGGGAGGGGGGGGAGGGAGGGAGAGGCATCTGTTCTTTCTCTGCTCTTTCTTGCCGGGCGGCTCAATGTCTGCCTCGTCTCGCTGAGAGACGGAGCTTCGCAGAGCAAACGCTGCGCTGTTCCTCGGCATTTATCGAGCCTGACAGGAACATCTGCCGAAACGCCCTCGTCGGCTCCTCGCCTCTCCGCAACACCTGGGTTTGGAGTGTCTGACGCTCTTATGCAGAAAAAAAACTGACATGGCGTCACATTAAATTATACAACGTACATCACACTCACTTAGCAGACACTTTTATACAGGAAAAACATGCGTCACATCACTTAACAATATGTTGTATTCACTGAGTCCTCGGTCTTATTCAGAGTGGCTTATATTATGCTACACCACATTAATAATATCTCATTACTTTGGACATAAAGTAGTCTTTTATTTGCAGCAGTGTAAAGTTGTGACGTTTCTGTCACCTTTTCTTCAACACCTGAATGCATTTTTTATTTGCAGACAAATTTGCCCTTGTGGACACAATATATAACACTATGTGTTCCATGGACCTAGTGTCTGAAATAAAGACTTATTATAATGCAAATACACGATATTCAGCAGAAATGTCAGTGATGTTGTGTGTTATTGTGAACCATTACAAAGAGCAGTGGGCCTACACTTTACTACACGGTCACTATTAAAGAACCACAGAGACTGCGCTGTCGAGGCCATGCTAAGATGAAGGGAAATAAAGAAGTCACTTCCTGACTTCCAGTGTTCTCATTTTAGACTTTACTGATGGAGTCCACTTCTCATGGGGCACCCCCTATCACGCCCCACCTAAAAGGACCTGGGAAAAGGGAGGGAAGGAATAAGTAACTATGGTATTTGAACATATCAGCTGTTAGGCTGTAGTATAAATTCACACCAGTCAAACTGAAGGGGCTGAAAGATAATGTTACAAAACTACTGAACTGCACATAAGGCTTCAGACTGGACTGCCTGTATTCCTGGAGTGACAGGTGGGCATTTGATAGACAGGTGTGCAATGATTGACAGGTGAGTGGTGATTGACAGTTTTGCAGTCAGTGATTGGTATGTATGTCTGTAACAGGTATGCAATATGTTCACGTCATGTGACAAGTGTGAGGCGGTAGACACTTGAATGATAGTTGTGTGTTTGAGTGACAGGCGGATTCTGATTGACGGGTGAACTTTGAGTGACAAGGGTGTTTGAGTGACAGATGGATAGTGATTGACAGTGAGCGTTCAGTGACAGGAGCATACTTGAGTGATTGCATCTTGTTTGAGTGTCATGTGGATTTTGATCGACAGGTGAGTAATGAGTGACAGGAGCGTAGTGAGTTGCACACATGCTAAGTTTGAGTGCTAGGTTTACGGTTGAGTGACAGGTAGAATGGTGTATGAAAGGTGTATGTTTGATTGACAGGTGGGATGGAGAGTAAAAGATGTATATTTGATTGACTGGTTAGCAGTGATTGACAAGTAGAGTGGTGAGTGAAAGGTATATGTTTGATTGACAGGTCAGCTGTGAATGACAGGTGGAGAGGTCAGTGAATGACAGGTCAACTGTGATTGAAAGGTGGAACTGACAGTGGAAGGTGTATTTTTGATTGACAGGTTAGCTGTGATTGACAGGTGGAGTGGTGAGTGAAAGGTGTATATTGATTGAAACGTCAGCTTTGATTGAGAGGTGGAGCAGTGAGTGAATGGCGTATGTTTGATTGACAGGTTAGTTGTCATTGACGGATGGAGAACAGACTTAAAGGTGTATTTTTGATTGACAGGTCAGCCAGGGCTGTATGTTAACTTTTTCTGCTCATAGCACTGGTGTTACAGAGGTTCATAGTCTTGTAGCACAGTAAAAGCATCTGTTACATCTCTAAAACCAACCACAAGTAGTGAAGTTTATCATTTAAAGACATATAAAATATTGATAATCTCTTTGTAAATTGAAGTACTTTCAAGGTCTCGGAATTCTTTAAATTCATGCAATTTCAAGTAATTTGCATTAACATTAAACAGACCTCCGCACTAGTTGATATTTATATTACTTATTTAAGTATTTATGCATTCTCTGCATCAAAGGCGTAGGTTTAATGTGAGAACTGGTAGGGACACGTGTGTGATGCGAGTGCGCGTAGCACGCGCGCTGGAAAATCTTCGTAAATCTGAGTGCAGATACTGCCTTTACTGTATACAGAGATTATCCGAATGAGTGTTTCTCCATTTTTTTAATTATGCTACGCAAGGTGCCTCCATAATTTTCATACAAAGATGCCACATACATAAACTTGGCACAACCTTAACTGACAGCTGCAAACCATCTCAGCGCACTCATGAAACCCGCTCAGATCTAGTTAGTGAGTGGATATATAACTACGTTAGCAAGCCAGCTCGCAACCCTCTCTATTAAGCATCTTAATATGCGGTAACGCAATTGCAGCCACGATAAACACTTCAAACTGGACCACCGACTATGAATTGGACAAGCCGCAAACCGAGTGTTGATCGGACTGGATCATGTTAGATTTACGATTACGTGTTTCTTTCATTTCCCCCTTTGAGCCAAAGTTGGTTGGGACATTTTGACTTTCAAAGGTTATATTTGCTGAACATCATGAGACTAACTTTAATTCTTTCCCTAAAATTCCACAGAATAAGTCATAATTATGACCTCACCTGAGGCCCTCATACACCTGTATCCCCAACAGCTTGCTCTGTTTCTCTAGCTTGCTGCTGTGGTTCCAGCATATAAAATAATGGCCGATGTTAATCGCACTTATACGTGTGGCCAATGCTGAATTTTTTTTTCTTGGCCACACTTACTCGCTGCGCCAGTTGATGACCATTCCAGTTTTTAGAAAGTACCGCTTAAAATAAGTTTGGCCAAGAAAAAAAGTTTAGCTTTGGACACACTTAACAATGGGCAATGGAGCAATGTGCATCTTGGCCACACTTATAAGTGTGTCTAATGCGAATTTCGATCAATTTTTATGCTTGGATGTGGTTAGCACTACTGCCTCACAGCAAGAAGGTCGTGGGTTCGAATCCGGCCTGGGGCCTTTCTGTGTGGAGTTTGCATGTTCTCCCCGTGTTCGCGTGGGTTTCCTCCGGGTACTCCGGTTTCCCCCACCCACAAAAACATGCATCATATGAACACTCCAGCCAGTACCCATGACCAAGGAACTGGCTTTAGAACTGGAGTTCGTCCCCGGGCACTGCTCTGTGGCTGCCCACTGCTTCTAATTATAGGATGGGTCAAATGCAGAGGACAAATTACCCCACGGGGTTCAATAAAGTATATCTTAGTATATCTTGAAGATAATAATTCATTAATAACGGCACCTTCGCGGAATTTCTCCACTTAAATTCACCTCATAATTTAACATATCTACCTGGCTTATATTTACTACTGCTAGCAACCTGATTACTAACCAACATGTGACAGAAACCAGGTTTAGTTCACTAGTTGAAACTAGCGAACATGTTTATTTAACACTCGTTGACATTATTTTCCGGTAAAAACTAACTTAAGGTAGCTCGCAAGTTTTCAGTTTAAGTAATTATCTGTTTCTGACTAGTTAGATCACTTATTCAACCAACATTACACTTGGCATTCAGTTTGGCGAAATATTGGCAGCGTGACTTAACATGGAGTGACTTTTTTTTCCTCACGATTTCAGACAATGAAATTTCCACAAAAGTGATATGTACCTAAGGTAATATCAATGTATGTCATGAGTTGGGCCATGGGGAAAGTGCTATAGTTACGCGATGAAGAAAATTCTGGAACAAATGCCAAATTACGGTTCTCTTCTACGGGTAAGCCATTGCAAACACATGTAATCAAAGCTGGCGATCCAGATGTGCGTCTCAAGCCCCGCTTTGGACAAAAATGAATGTTCATGACCTGAATAGAGTGGTCAGTTTACACTTGACTTTTAGCCTTCAGATAGCCCCGCCCTTTCAACCAATCAAATGCTAGAATGCATAAATAGGTTTTCTTGGAGACGTATCCTCCACAATTGGGTCTAATATGGCTTATCTGGAAAGATGGTAAGAACGAGTTTACTGAAATATTGGTAGGGACAATCTGGCTTCCCAAAAATATTGATAGGGACATGTCCCTACCTTCCATATACAAACCTACACCCTTGCTGTGCATACTGTTTCTATAAACATACTGTAATACTGTTTATACATGCTGTTATTTATTAGTATATCCCTGAGACGTGCGGTGATGTGAGGCAGTGGCCTAACCTTTTATCGCTGGATTTTGTCAACCTGTTCCCACGTACTATACCTGATTGATGATCAAAACTATTAAATCCAAGCCTATAGGAAGCCTGTATACTGATAGGTGATGATGACAAAAAGATTAATTGACGTATACGCTTTGATTCAAGACAGCAAGGATAGAAATGCGTTTAATCAATAGAAAAAATCTCAGCTCTCTCGATATTTCGTGTATTGTTTTAACCTTTTGTTCATTGGATTATGAAAGAAGACTGAAAATAAACGCCCCATTTTTTTGATTTGAGTTAAAAAAAATGCCTATTTAAATGGGAATATATTGAATATTGATCAATCATTGAACTCAGCATAAGAACTGAATGGCATTGCTTGCTTCGGCTTCCTGTAAGCAAGTACGTGCAAATCTGCAGTTTCGTGAGTATTTCAGGTTCGTTGTACTGAGTAATAACGCCGCGGAAACTTAAACTGGCCCGTCATTCTGCCAAATAGTCTTACTAAATTAGTTCATCGTCTGATTGCTAATCAAGCAAAGGGGAGTAATCGTTCGCTTTACGGTGAGGATTCTGCCTCACCTAACTAACCTCCGACCGCACGTCACTCGTGTATTCATACGACTGTGTACAGCGGAGGAATTGTGGGAAATGGTGTTGGATAGGCAGGTGGGATCGTTTCTCTTAATCATATGACAGACTACAACTACCAAGTACATTAGCGAGGTGGCATCGTTTCACGTCTCGCTCTCTCGCACACACACACAACGCCTCTGTCTCTCATCACACCAGTGCTACGACAGTTCGTTCATTTATCACACGGACCAATTTTCATGTCACACTGTACAGCCCTGTCAGCTATGACTGACCGGTGAAGTGGTGAGTGAAAGGTGTATGTTTGATTGACAGGTCACCGGTGATTGGCAGGTGAGTGATGCTGTCGTCATGAGCACGAGCGCAGGCACAGGATGCCTTCTAACAGGAAACAGGAAATGATATTGCCCAGGACAATCTGTATCCCTGGTCTCCAGTCCTGACTGCTTCATCTTTACACTTCATTTCCTAGGATGCCTCTGAAGAGACATTATCAGTCAGAAGCCCTGATCGCATGATCCATAGGTCCCTGCACCTCCTGATGCACAGTCCTGTCTCTGTGGCGAGGAGTTGAGCCTCTTTCTCAGTGGAGAGATGTGAGATTATGCAGATCTGAGCTGGAGAGATTATCCCCCAGATGCCATAAAATCAGCCAGATCTCAGATGAAACCCAAATAATTAACATACTCAAATAAATAAAAATAAATCCTGTTTACCCCTGTCTGTGTTTGTGATCTGGACCAGCCTTTAATTTCCTCTGCGTGTTCCTGTTTTTGTTTTTCTCTTTTGTGTGTTTATAACCTCAGATAAACTGTCTGTAATAGAATCCAGCAAACAATGTGAACTGTAACACCTCCAGGTTTCTACCTTAGCTGTCCTGACTGAAAGGCCCAGCCTCAAAGCTTTTAGTTCTGGACCAAGCTGAGCTGTGGGGCTGTGGGGGACTTTGATTGAAAATTGAATTTAGAACAGTGATCTCAAACCGTGTTCCCAGAGAGCTGTGATCCTGATGTTTTTCACTCCAACCAAAGCAAAGCACACCTCATTGCCAAGTTTGAGATCTTGATGAGCTCCTAATTAGCCAAGTCAAGTGTGCTGAATTTGTGTTGAAGTATAAACCTACAGGATAGTCGCTCTCCAGGAACAGGGATGGGAACCACTGCTATGGAACAAGATTTAATCAATTGACTTTAATCTCAAAGACTGGCTTATAGTCAAAGTCATCAATTGGTATTTTTCTTGTGATTATTTTGAAGTCGCAATATTGACTGCGATGCGATAAACAGGTTGTGAAACAGGGCCCTGGCCAGGTGTAGCTAATGAAGAATGTATGTTAATATTCCTTGTGATGAGCGGCGAGCCCCCTACACCAGAGTAAAAGTCTGTTTTAAAATTTTATTGGAGGACGGACTCCTCGGACAACGTGTGTGTGTGTGTGCGCGCGCGCATGTGTGTCTGTGTGTGTTTGAGAGAGTATATGTGCGTGCGTATCCGTCTGAAAGTGCGTGTGTATGAATGTGTGCATCAGTGCACGTAAGTGTTTGTGAGCACGTGCGTGGGAGAGAGTATGTGTGTATGAGTATGTGTGTGTGTGCACGTGTGTGTGATTGTGCATGAGTATGTGTGAAAGTGTATGCGTGTGTGTGTGTGTGTGTGTGCATGCATATGTGTGTGAGTGAGTTTATGTCTGTATGCATGCGTTTGTGTGAGTGTTTGTGTGTGGTTGTGTGTCCGTACGTGAATATGTGTACGTGTGAGTGTACGTGCATTGTGTTTGAGAGTGTATATGTGAGAGAGTGAATGTGTGTATGCGTGAGTAATTGTGTGTGTGTATTTATGTGTGTTTCACTGTGTATATTTCTGTGTGCATGAGTGTGTGTTTGTGTGCGTCTAGGCGAATGCGTGTGTATGTGAGTGTGAGTATGTGTGCATGTACGCTAGAAAAAAAGAGAGTGTGTATGTGTTTGTGCGTGTGTGTATGCATGCGTTGCTAAATAATGCTGCTGTTATTCATTGTTTAAAATGAGTCTGCTGTAATTCAGGTGAAAATGGGGCTCTGAACAATGAAAGCCTTGCAGATGCTTGAAAAACAAAAACTGAAATTATAATAATTATAAAGACAAGGCTATTAATATACTCATGAGTTAAAGAAACAGGTGCAGTTCTCCTGTGAACGGGGACTAATTTCTGAACCCCTTGCTCAAGTACCCCCTGTATTAATGGAGTCTCTGAGCTGATTGGAGTTTGGCAAATCAGTAACCAGAGAGTGATGTACTCCTGTATTCCAGCAGATTTCCTGGACTGCACAAATATAGCCTCGCTCCCAAAGTCAAGATTTATGCACATCGAGGCTTGAACTCAAGCAAAATGTTCTAAATTTGAATATTAGAAAAACAATGTAATAACAGAGCAGACTAATAACTCATACAATTATTTAGGTCAAAACAAGCGGAGAGTGAACAATTGGAAAATGTTAATAGCAAAAATGTAAGTGGAAATTGAGTCATGATATTGTAGTAATGCATTGCTCAACATAATATAATCATGCAGTGCATATATCAACTTTATAGCCCAGGTGAATATTTAATATTTAATTTGCTTTAATATTAATTTAATGACATGAATAGCCACTGTTCCCCTTTACTGCAGTTCTCAGAAATGGCCAAGCAGTTTCACTGCAGCACAATTTGACTGCCTCTGCCTGTCTAAAGTTTAGCAGGTTCTGCCTGTTTAAAGTTTTTTGCATCAGAGTTGTCTCCAACCCAAAGCAAGTGTGATAGGGAGAAAAATGAGCTTTTCCTGTGTGATGATATATTTTTTGGCGCGATGTGATAAGCAGCGGCTGGCTGTTATTACAGTTAGGGAAGTATCGATATTGCACTCCTGCTGGGGGATTTGATACAGTGGATTAACAGAGAGCCAGACTCTACCTGTCACTTCCACATCTGTGAGAATTTCTCCTTGGATAAGTCTGCAAGGGCCTCAAGTGAAATCAGAGCAGAGGATTCTGGGTAACAGGAAAAACTGGCCTAGATTGTTTTGTTATTAAATTTTGAGTTTATCCTCAAATTACAGAGCTTCACAGTGTAAAATTTGATGAGCAACAAAGATGGTGTCCTGGGCAAATTGAGTTTGAATTAATTATTGATTCTTATTTGAGTAGAGTGTTTGCTACAGCACCTTGTCTGAAACAAAACTGGAGCAGCATCAGATCTTATTGGCATCTGCCAGTGAAAAACTTAATCCTGAGAGTGCAGACGCGTGTTTTACATAATTAAAGGAAGCAGTTGAGCGCTCGCAGTCCGAGTGCTGTCAGCAAGTCCGCCTGACTAAATCAATCTTTCACCACTGACCTCCACTCCCTCTTCAACAATATCCACTGAGGTGTGCAGTCTATCCTCACTTCTTATGCGTCAGATCAAATTTTTTTTTTTTTGTGTGTTTTGTGGATGTATTTATTTTTGTAGGTCTCTTGTGGGGGCAAGGCTGTCATGGAAAAGTCCATCTTAGGAAACACATTGTAAAAAAGCCTACATGATTCACTCCATACAGAATTTGTTTTCTCCAAGGGGAAAAAAATACAGACGTCAGCCATAGAATTATATTTGTCAATTATATTCATATTTATATTCATAATCACTGGGCTGTTTCAGATTTACAGACCTTTAAAATTTGAATTATTGTCCAGATACTTACTGATCTCTCTGTAAGTAATAGAGTGTGTGTGGATTCCTACATCATGAATACTCTCTGTCATACTTGTTTTAACCCTAGGCATTTTATTGCATATCTATCCTTAGCCCAACACACCGATTCCCCATGGTTTTAAACAGTCTGGGATGAGTGTTTGATACTTTTATTTTTGCTGCTGAAACTGTTTCCTTGCTGTCTCGGTTAGCTCCAGTTTTGAGGGGAAAAGAAAAAAAATGAAAAAAAGAATCAAAAACTGGCGCCATTTCTTTACAATAAAAAAAAATCTGCGTTTACTGTGTTTATTCATGAGCCACATTTTAGTGGGAAAACAGGTTCACAAATATAGTGCTTGTTATAGAGAAATGCTGAAAAACATGTCAACTAGAGCAAAAAGATTAATATATATATATATGGGCCAGACTCACAAAATGTGCGCCACCCCCCCCCTAAATGTGTCCACATAGCAAATCTTATATTTTGCTTAGATCATTCCAGAACCACCATGAATGGATAGAGCTCACCAAGAGCAACTTGGAACACCCCACCTTTGTTGGTCTGCGATAAATATTTCCCTGTCTTTTTTGCCCTTAAAGTTGGAAAAGTGGCCAAAAATGGCACTTTTTTGATGTCCATGTAAAAGGTAAAATAGTTCACTTTTTGTTTTTTTTATATTTAAGTGTGCTCTATTTTTTTTTTTTTTTCCTGTGCATTATAGACATGTGTAGGCTATAGTACAACATGAGGTGCATGGAGTGCTGCTGGGTGTACAAAAAGTGTACTTCTGGTGCTCGTCGGTGTGGGGATCAAAAAAGTGATAGAAAGAAAATTCAAAAAACCGAGGCTCTCAAGAAGTAGAAAAATAAAAAGCCTTTATTAAATCATGGCTTTGCTCTGATTAAAAATGTCGACATGTTTCGGCCGTGTGGGCCTTCATCAAGACAAATAAAGAAACTCTCCTTCAGACAACCTCTTAACACTAGTAAACAGTCACATGATCAGCATGGCCAGGTGGAATCTCTTCACCTGATTGGGGTGAGCAAGCAGATCAATTAGGAGCAGCAGAGAGAACAAACATCATAACATCAAAACATCACAAGCAAGAGAGAAATATACAATAATAGCAAAAATAACAACAGCCCAAACACTTTACAAAAAGGGAGAAAAGTCCAGTTCTCCATTTAAACCTGGATATTGGGTCGCTTTCAATGTATATATATATAAAAAGATTCTCTCTGTAAGAGCCTTTTTAATCTGTCTCCACCCCTTTTTGAATTTTCTTTCTATCATGTGTAGGCTATGTCTGACAGTCGGCATACGTCCCTATTGTCGTTTTGTGTATTGCGGTGACATTTAATAAATTGTCCACAAGGTACTGGTTTCTGACTTAGATTTTACATTTAGCACTCTAGAAAAATAAAAAAAAAAGGTCCTGACACCCTAATAATCCTTCAGAATGAAGCAAATATATGGTGCATTAGGGCAAAAAAAAAAAAAAAACTCCAACCTGTAGGGATTGAGAGGGATTTTTGTGTCCCCAAAAAATGACCTTTTTAAGAAAAGTTTATGACTTACATGTATTTTTAAAAAACTGTAAAAGATATAGCCAAATGCAATTCAGGTATTGTTGCTGGCCTAAATCAAAGTGGAAATCACTGTTTAGATCAATTATTTATTGAATAACCACATAGCTACAGCGTGCAAAGCATTTTGGTCGGTTTCTGACTTAGGGTTTCTGCCTTAGATTTCTAAGTCAGAAACCCGGGCATCTCAGGCAGAAACCGGTCGATTCGGCCAAATGTGGCCCCAGTCTTTACACAGGTGGTCAGGGACATGATATTCCATGTTGGTTTGACATGTTGACATGTATTTAGCCGATTTGATCGAAAATACAACCCGAATTCCAAAATAGTTGGGACAAAGTGTAAATTGTGAATAAAATCAAAACGCAATGACTTTCAAATCACACCAGCCAGTATTTTATTCACAGTAGAACAGAGATAACATAGCAAATGTTGAAACTGATAAATTTTACTATTTTATCCACAAAATGAGCTCATTTTGTGCATAAAAATGTAAAATGTCTCAGTTTCAACTTTTGAAATGTTATCTATGTTCTATTGTAAATAGCATATTGGCTCGTGATCTAAAAGTCATTGCATTTTGATTTTATTCACAATTTACACTTCGTCGGTCGGAGGCCCGACATCGGACCGATCGGCCCACGCTCTGTCAGAAACCGGGATCTCAGGCAGAAACTGACGCGGGGCGTGGGCGGCCGCTGTGACTGCAATCGGTGGCCAATCAGTCATAAACTTGGTCAAATAACATGCATGGGTGGTCGGGGACATGATATATTGTGTTTTTTAAACGTGTCGACTTGTATTTTTGAAGATTTAATCAAAAAATACCAGTGGCGTCGGCCCACACTCTCAGTCAGAAACCGGGATCTCAGGCAGAAACTGACGCGGGGCGTGGCGGCCGCTGTGGCCGCAATCGGTGGCCAATCAGTCATAAACTTGTTCAAATAACATGCATAGGTGGTCGATGACACCAGACAACACCTACAACAAAATAACAATAACTAAAAGACAGAAACATGCAATCATCATAAAAAACTCCCGGGGCTCAGGCTAGGGGAACCCAGGACCCAAAATTAAAAAAAAGAACTGTCAAGCAGCCTGTCCACCAGCCTACAAGTGGCATCTTCCATTGGTAAGTGATCAATTACCTACTTGAGACTCTTATTCTATTAGTTAAGTATTATGGCAATAGCAAGTCAGTCGGATTGAGTTTGGTACACTTTGAAGGGTTTCTGACTTAGTCGCGGTCTCTGACTTAGATTTGGTTTCTGACCGATATACCGATATTTCGAGCTAATAGACACCTGTTCTGGCTTGGTATTGCCTAGGCTACATACTTTTAAGCCATAAGGAGTGTTTCTGGGAGATTTTTGATATAGGTTTTTATAACATTTTTCAGGTATTTGCAGACCAGAATTTCTTTTTTTTTCAGCAGTGACGGGATCCCAAGGGAAAAAAATATCACTGTAGGGTTTCTAATTTCAGGTGATATACTTCTGGAAATCACTTATATACAATTATTACACTGATTGGAGACTTAAATAACTTTATTATCACCAGTTATAGGCCTCTGGATGGATTATAGGCAAACAGTAGGTTTTCGTGTTTCTGACTTAGACGAGCAAGGGTATACGGAAATGCGTATAACTCACCAAATATTGCACCAATGACCATGATATTTGGTATTCAGAGAGTAGACATATACCTTTATCACATACAATTACCACTGAGAGCATAGGGTTGCCTGAATTAATTTTACACATTGTGTTAGAGAGCAGTTTGCGCTCGTGTAGCAATTTTGCAGCCACACGCAAAATGTACTCTGACTTCAGGGCCATGGCAGGGTTGACAATCCCAACAGCATATTACCTATATACCATTTTTCCATCAGCTATACTATCCTTCTATACATATCTGTTAAGGAGAGGTCAGGTGGACACCAGATGCAAGATCCAAAGTGTTTATTAAAACACAAAACACGAGGGAAAGGATGGCAGACAGGCCAGAAACAAAACACCGTGCACATGCACTGAACCACTGGGAGAACTAAGGTACACTGCCCAAGGCAGGGGGGAAACAGAATTATACACTCCTAGAGTGGCTAAACAAGAAAAACAAAAACTGGACCTCACTAAACTGACGGAAACACTGGGAGAATTAGACAAAGGGCAGTCAAGACGTGGGCGCAGCAAAACACGAGGCTCGGGAAAAACACAAAGTGCTCCACACAAGAAAGATCTGGGAGTGATTGTTGACCAAACCCTCACAGGCTCTAGCCATTGTGCCGTAGCAGTTAAAAAAGCCAATCGGATGCTGAGATACATTGCCAAAAGTATTGAGTACAAATCTAAGGAGGTGATGCTTCTTTTGTACAACACATTTGTCAGACCACGCCTGGAGTATTGTGTACAGTTCTGGGGACCATACTTTAAGAAAGATATAGAGGATCTAGAGAAAGTGCAGAGAAGAGCCACTAAGCTAATTCCAGGTATAAAAGATGAAAGCTATAAGAAGAGGCTGAAGATCCTTAATCTCTTTAGTCTTAGGAAAAGGAGACTAAGGGGTGATTTGATTGAGGTCTTTAAATATGTTAAAGGGATTAACAAAGTGCTTAATGTAGGATTGCTTCGACCAAGTGTTGTTACTAGAACTCGGGGTCACAAATGGAAGTTGACCAAAGGTAAATTTAGCACTGATATTCGGAAATATTTCTTCACTCAAAGAGTAATTTCGATGTGGAATAGCTTGCCTGACCATATTGTTGAGGCAGAGACCTTGGGGGTTTTCAAGAGCAGGCTTGACTTAACGCTAGATACCATTGAGTCATTGAGTATCTGAAGGGATATATTCACAATAGTATAAAGAAACTGGCGAGCGTAGTTGGGCTGAACGGCCTGTTCTCGCCACTCATGTTATGTTATGTCACAAAGGAAAAACTCCGGAAGGCACAGGTGCTGTGAATTGGCAATGCAGAGCTGAGCAGATTCAGGTACAAAAACAAAGTCCCGTCTGACGGTCACTTCTCTCTTCCCCACTGATATACGCATGGGAGGAGGCGGGGATACGGAAGGCAATCTCAGGTGGAAACAGAAACACATGGGATTAATGAACAAGTTCACGAGGACCGGGTTAACAATAATGACTCGAGGCAAAACGCTGAGACAATCAATCAAGCTAGACAGTTTAGATGGAGGTAATCTAAACGTGACAAGTATAAAAGCACCACGAGAGAAGCAAAGGAAAGCATAGCTTTAAACGCAGTTAATCAGGGAAAGCTTAGGAAGGAATTTACAAAAGCTAGAAACACTCGCACTCGCTAATGAGGTAATTAGGTTAATACAATGTGATGAAATATATACAAACACCCTTAAATAAGTGCTGGTTAGTACGGGTTAGTAAAGACCCTAGCAGAGAATGCATTCACTCAGAGTTTCGCGAGACCCAGAATTAAGCACAGGTGGAAGCAATGAATGAAATACCACAGCCGATTCCGAAAGAGGAAACGTGATTGGAAAACGAGACTCAGGCAAGCTGAAGGCTGTCACACGACATCACAGGAGTTGGGGCAAGAGGGAATCAATGGTCAGACCGCGGGGATGGAGCTGAAAAACAAATCAAGAGAGGCACGGGGGGAAAACTTACAAGCACAAATAAGCTCACGAGGCAGAACCATAACAATATCAGGGCATTTTGAGAAGATATAGCTACATCTATGTGTGCATGAGGCTTTAGAAGATATGCATGTCTTGAAACTAAGGCAGAAAGCCGGCCCAAAAAATGAGTTGAGGGACCCAACTTTGACCAGGTACCACGAAAAAATGAAAAACGTCGCCGTCTCACGGCTTTGGAATATGATCCCACAACACCTATAGATTAAAAAACCACTCCCAGCTAAGCTCTATGGGTTCTTTCATTATTTTTCAGTACCCGGGGGTGGCGCACATTTTATGAGCCTAGCCCATATATATTAGTGGCGGCTGGTGAACTGGCGATAGAGGAGGCTCAAAACAATCCCTTAAAATTAGTGATTGGTCACAACCTGTTTTCAATCATTCATTTAAATGACCATTACAGAAACTCCGAAAACTCTCAACATTATCAGGTGCGGCCAGTTTTAATTTATAACGCATACCTGTCAACTCTCACGCATTTGGTGTGAGTTTAAGTGGCATATTTACTTTCCTCTGCTATTATTATTATTTAATCAACGTGTATGTAAAACATTCTCGCGCGGAATTGAAGTCTTGTGCACTGAGGAGTTGGAAGCAATGGAATTGCATAAAGACGTTTCAAACAATCTTATTTTGTTTAAACAATCATGAAACACATGCATTGCTTCCAATCCCTGAATAAAGAAAAGTGTGAGAAGTCCGGAGTCGTAATCGGTATGCGTTATAAATGAAAACTGGCCACACCTGATAATGTTGAGAGTTATCGGCATTTCTGTAATGGTAATTTAAATGAATGATTGAAAACAGGTTGTGACCTATCATTAATTTTAAGGGATTGTCTTGAGCCTTTCCTATTGCCAGTTCACCAGCCACCACAATAATGCACCGCTTAAAGCAAGATTACTCATTTTGCGGGATAACTGTGCTGAGTAAAGCAGGATTGCTGAGTCAGCTGGATAACTGTGCTGATTAAGCCATTTGCGTGGAGGAGCAGATTGTAGATGCTAGCATCTATGGACCTGCTAAACTGATGCATTCACTTGCAGTATCCTAACAATATGGATTAGCTGAAAAATGCATATTGAATTTTCACGAGTAAGCAATGCCCGTAACCTATTTAGAATATGGATGTTTTATGTCCTACCAATTGAATGAATTGTAATTGTATGAATTAATCTCCACAACCAAGCCTGATCTGCAAACAGCCTGACATATTTGCCAATAGCATCCATCCATCAGTTGATGAAAAATTATCTTTCATTATAAAGAAATCCGTTTCCATTGTAGCAGGAAGCTAAAGCCACAATAGCCCAAAGGTAAGGCAATTAGACGTAGAAAAGAAATCAGCTTTCTGAAGCAAAAATTGATTGATACCATGTCAATCCATGGTCCATTATAGCCATTAGACATTAAAAACATAAAGTACCTCACTGTTGATTTATGTGAAGATATGTTCCTTGCAGGATTAAGTGGTCAGTTACCACCAATCTCTTCCGGAATAAAGTCATATCACTCTAAGCAGACTTTTAGCTGCGTAAAGTACAACTGTAGTTAACACCCACAAGAAACTTTCCCAGTAACTATCTGTTGATTGACAAGTGTTTTACCCAAGTGAGGACAGTATGAATTTTATTAACTATGATTAGACTTTAATTAGAATATAATTGGGCTTCAAGAAAAAGTAAATAAACCCTTGCATAGCAGCAAGTTAGATTGCATCTTCTGAACTTTGCACATTTGAATTACCCAAGCTCATTGAAAAAAATGCCACCAATGCAACCCAGGAGTGTTCACGTTACTACTACAAAATGGAAAAGCAATAAGGACGTGGAGACTGGGAGTGAAGGGTGTCTTGAGCCTGATTGCATCAATTCTCTGGAGGCAGAAGTCTATCCTGGGGAGTCTTAATCCTTGATGTGTAAGGATGCCTATCGTTGTCTAGAGTATTTCCCTTACTTAGCGAGCTTGCTATTTTTGGGCTGGGCCGAGCAGCGGCCAGGCCGCTATAAACGCAAATGTCGCTGAGTATCTGAGTGACTGGCTGACTGACTGACTGACTGCCTGAGTGATCAAGTTCAACGATTGGCTGGCCGGCGGGGAAGAAGTTCAGCAATTGGTCGGCCGGATGGGAAGCACTTCAACGATTGGTTGGTCGATGATTGGCTGGTTGGCTGTTCAGCGATTGGTATGCCGGTGGGGAAGAACTTCAATGATTGGTTGGCCGACGATTGGCTGGCTGGCTGGCCAGGCGTCGACTTCACTCGTATTTACTAGTCTGTGCATTGTAAATACATGGGTCTTGGAATTTCGGCATTGAGACATTGCAACAGAAACTGAATACTTTGTTGCTGCTGGATCTTGGATTTGAGAGTTTGCCGCAGAAACGGAAACTAAAAAGTGGAATTGAATGCGCCACACTCATTTATGCGTGTGATGGACTATTTACAGGCACGGTGGAAGTGGCGCCACTGTTCTGTCAAATTTTGCTCCCTTGTCAAAAAATGCTACCGTAATGCAAAGCGATCGTAAAGTCTTTATTTTCCCCTTGATATTGCAATATGAATCAGTTTACAGTAATCACTTTGTTATGTGTTAGCTTATTGTAACATAACCATATTTTATAACGAGTTGGATAAGTTTGTTCAAATATATATGCCCATATACGCCATTATCATCTAATTTCTGCATTTTCAGGAAAACCCAGCGTGTACATGCAAATATATGTACGCTTGCAGGTCGAAATGCGCACTGAAAAGAAATCTATTTTTATGATTTTTAAGATATGAGCGAGGAAACAGCCCAAGATTTTAGGTTTGTGCAAGCGCAGAACCGAGAGGTAGCATATTTTGATAGGTAGCAAAATTTGTCAGAACACCAGCACTATTATGTTTCAGTATTTTCAAGAATACCGGAAGAATTCATGAGTTGGTTTGCTTGAACAGAAGCAGTTGTGGTGGCCGCTTTGATTGTATCTATGAGAGCGACTGTAACTGACACCAATGAAAACAATAAATTTAAGAAAATATTAAGTTTAAAAGATCGCGCCAAGCTAGATTGGACACCCCGTCATTGAAGTAGCTACTTCTCCACTACGTTGTTGTACCCACTACGCCAACGTAACACCACCAGTTCTTGAATCCAGTCTAGCAATAGACTGCAATAATCAGGTAAATGTACTGTTAAATTAAAACGCATTTTGTACATATAGAATGTTCACAATGTGCAATTTCTGACGCCAATGAATATTTCTTGGCGATATTGGTCGCCATTTTACAAAAATTAATGCGTATTTTCTTGTAATGGACAGCAAAAGGTGGATTAAATATTCATATAGCGGATGCATATGAAGTGCTTGCCCTAGCTATCATCTGTCTTTTAAAAAGTTCCTTTCGATTTTGTTGCATTACGAGCACAATCCAACCATAATTAGGCTAATCTTCTTTCACGCAAGATTGGTTCGGTTTGTTTCAGTCCTCCATGCTTGTTTTCTCTGGTACCGGTTGCGAGATTCCATAGAGATAGAGGAATGTAACACATCGTACCAATCTAGCGTGAAAGAATCATAGCAATGGTCGGAATGTGTTTTTAATTTCCCTATTCAATCTCGCAACCGATACGACAGTGAACAAGATCAGTTGCAAGGTTGAATAGGGGAATTGAAAACACATTCCGACCATTGTTAAGATTCTTTCACGATAGATTTGTATGATGTGTTACATTCTTCCATCTCCCTTTTGAATTTCGTAGCCGGTACCAGGATTATTTCCTTAAAGAAACTAAAGTGTCTAGAGGGCGAAATTTCACAAACAGGCTCTCTTTATGTAATTTTTCATCCAGAAAAAAAACATGGCAGTCATTTCCCATAATATCAAATCATTTTGGAGTAATTAGTAACTTTCTACTTGCCCTGGGAACACCTCTTTTTTATCTCTACAATCGATAATGCTGCCCTTTCTTAGCGTGACGTCATCTAAAGAACTCAGGACCAATTCGCTGCATAACCGTTATGTACAACTGCATGTAAAAATATCATTTTGATCACTTCATTACATGTTTTTGTCGCCCCAGTGCTTAGTAACTTCAAATCTGATATGATTTACATTATGAGCAAAAGAAAAATTGGCAATATGTATATTTTTTATTTAATCTTACACTGGTTTTCTTAACGGGCAATCAGAGACGCGCTAAATGGGCTAGAGAGCCGTGGTTCACTTGCGCTCGCCGTCTGCGAAAGCTACTGCTAAACGCATTATCCAGGTGTTTGGTTCTGCAGCAAGCCGGTAGCTTAGCTTGCACCACCCAATGTAATGGAGATATATTTTCATATTTAATTAAAATAATTTCAATAACTGTTTGTACAAGTTACAACAGTCACACATTTCCCAGCAATTTAGTCTATTTTAGAGTAAGTCTTGAAATAAGAGTTTAATAGCGGACATCCAACAAGCTCGTTAGATTATGTACGGCATTTGGTCAGGCTATAGTGAAACAATAATATGATCTGACAAAGAGAAAAAGATTAGAACACGAGACAAGAGTCAAGAGACAGCGGCAGCATGCAACTAGACACGCAGCAGCAGCTAGGGGGAAGCGCTTTCCCACTGGACGCGAAACGAATTTTTAGCATGACAGATTACATTTAAAGTCAATGCAAAGACGCGAATACACGCGTTTTGCCTCTAGTGTGAAAGCAGCTTAATAGAGCGCTGGCAAAGAGGAGGCGTAAAACGTGTGGAATGCAAGCCAAAGCCTGCTAAGTGCTAGCCGCAGCCAGCGCTCTATTAAGCTCTATAGTGTCTATAACGAAAGCCCTGCTGAAGCGCTGGTGTTGCTAACGCGTTATAATAGCTCATTAGCGGCCTACCTTCATTTTCTTCCATTTTTCAGAGCCCGGTCTGCTATTCTTTCTCCCCTTTTCCTCGGTGCCTCTCTCCTCAAATGGACTTTTGATTTTCGGGATTGCATCTGGCTTGATTTTTCTCATCTTTTTCATCGCGAACTCAGACCAAAACCCTTCATCCTCGAAGTCGGAATCGTTGAAGTGGTCGCTACAAATCACACTATTGTGTCGCTTGGTCCTTGCCATTTTGCCCAAGTCAGTTTCACCCAAGACGCCCAAATTTTACTTATTTTTTCATCTTTTGGAAATCGATGAAGGCTGACTCCTTCTTTGGATACGTTACTACAACCTGCTACAATGCATCTGGTAGGCATTTGCTCTGCCGTTTCCCGAAATTTCGTGAGAAAATAACGATTTTATAAACCTTCTTCAGTTCCTGTCCCATAGGCAGTACAGAAAAACGAGCTCGACTGAGCTCATGTCGTCAGCGGGTCGATGTGTCGATCCAGTGGATTTTGGACCTAATTGTGGGCGGGGCAGAAACTGGCTCGAAATCAAGGTCTGCCATCAGAAAACAAGCCTGAAATTATTACTGTGTGTATCTTTATGGGAATTTTTGGCGCAGACATAGTTTACAAGTACAGAACTATGGAATTAGTGTCAAAGTACCCGGTAATAGAGAGTTCCTTATCTTCCTATTGAATCTCGCAACCGATACGAGAGAAGACAGGTACAATGAAGGGACTTGGGATACACTATCATCAGAGGTGTATAGTAACGAAGTACATGCACTTTGTTACAGTACTTAAAGAGTTTGAGGATTTATACTTTACTTGAGTTTTTTTTTTTACCTGGACTTTTACTGTACTACATTTAAAAGATAAAAAGTATACTTTCAATTCGTTACTTTGACACTGGCCACTTTTTTACTTGTTACAAATTAAAAGATGAATGCAATTCATCATTTAAGGATTATCTGGATTTGGTGTGTTTGAGAACAACGGTGCTCTGCGGGGTATCTTTGTGCAGATGTGTCCGCCAGCGGACATGGAGCTGCAAATTTATGCGCGCAGTTACAATATTCTACCACTAGATAGCACTCTCGGATCAGTTATTGAATATTCACAAGCAAGCTGAGTTCGAACACGGTTTAGAATATGGACGAGTTCACTCCAGTCCATGTTTTTCGGGAGTTGCCTGAATAAAACTCCTCAGCTAAGCCTGATGTGCAAAATGCTCAATATACTTGCCCATAATATCTATCCAGCAGTTCAAAAAAAATTGTCTCTTGCTACAGAAATAATCGTTGTCCTCTGCAGCAACCACTTCAGCTACAGTGAGCAAATGGTATCCCAATTAGTAGTTAATAAAAATCAGTTTTCTGAAGCAAAAATTTGCCATGGTATTGATACTATGTAATTCTACTATTAATTATAATCAATTGTAGTGGTTTTTAAAACTGCCAGTACACTCAAAGAAGAAGAAGTATATAAAGGAGAGACTGCCTGTTTGTTTTTTGAATACTGTATTTTTCATTCACCTGAAAATTGACTAAAAAGCACAAGGAGAGAACAAAGAGTGGTTGCTTTGCTTCTTTCTATGCGTACTATGAAAAATACTTTGTTCTTATACTCGCACTTTTGACACGTAAAAATAAAATACTTTTGGTACCTAAGTACATTTAATGTGAGCTACTTTAAGACTTTTACTCAAGTAATTTTCTTATGGTAGACTATGGTAAATAATTTATCAGCTCCAGCTCATTACTAAACTTGCACTTCATATAACTAGGTGAGCTTTGCCTCATTTAGCACCCTTTTCTTGGGCCCACATTCTCATAAAGCACTTGGCGGCCCAGCCGAATACTAGGTTGCACCTAGTCTTGTTATTTTGCTCTTACCATCATTGCCAGTATTGTCATACTGCTGCAGCTAGTTACTGACATTGTTTATTATCAATAGCCATTAGCCTTTGCTAATAATACTGAATGTAGAGGAATTTTGCCCAATGTGACAATTGTGGGCAGGAAAACACTTGTGGACCAAGTGTTCCCCTAACCCTTGTAAATCTACCCTCAAGGAATGGACACATTCTACAGAGTCTGATGCGATCGGGTTTATTGTAAGTCACTCAAAGTGAGATACAAAACCCAGGCTGGTCTGTGCAAACCACGTAGCATTCATTCTTCATCAATCACCCCATGCCGACTGACCACCGATTGTCCGAACCCTCACTTTTATTAGCCTTTTGGGACATCCCTTTAGGTGGGTTTAAACGTGACTCTTTCTACCTTATCAAACATTATTACTTTCTGATTGGTTCATTGTCATATAGCAACACTACACCCTTAGTTACAAGCTTGCCATTATATAATAGTCTAAATTCATTTTAGGCCTCCAGGGATGCTCAAAGACCGTATCTGATCCTCCCAAACCTAGGGTTTACTTGAAGGTCAGTGTGGATGCCCAAGTTGGCTGAATTCCTGGATATTTCAAGAATAAACTGGAGTGAGCCAGCTCATATAATGAAGCTGCTTATTGGTTGATTACAAATATGGTCATTCCGGTAGATTAGCTCATCTAGCCAGCCGTGGTCTGCTTTGCTATCTTGGTTTTTTGGCAGATTTATGATTTTTTGTCTCTTATCAGCTCCACATTCTTACAGCAGTTTTAAGGGGCCACAAGAATCTGGCTGAGTTCTTAGGAATTTATACCCCATTCAACGAAATAGAATTTCAAGGTTCACGCTAGTTTATTAGACAACTTGAGGACTTCAGTATGCCCTTTACATTCGTTGCACCAGTTTTTTTTTCAATTTAGGGTAGCATATTGTCTGTTTTTTCCTTATGGCGAATATCTGTTTCTTTGAAAAAATAAGGCACATTTTGAATATTCATGTGTTACTGAGTTATGCTTGTTCCTTCTAGGGTGTGAAAAGCATTTATACAAGCTTGCTTTTTGCTTTTAACAGCACGCTGTTATGTTTCAGGGCGAGCCTTCTGACAGTAAAATAAGTTGTTATTTAATGACTAGGTGTGCTGGCTGATGAGGCTTTGATGAAAAATGGGCAAATTTCAATACTTTGGAAGAGGGAAAAAGCATTTTTTAGGTTTGGAGAGATTATTGATGACCATTGATATCCATCCTCGCCTATTTTGATGAATTCATTCTAATTCCGCCTTGAAAAATCATTAATTCATGTGGAGCTATTAATTCATATTCAGCTTGGTGAGTCAGAAGTTGACTTGTGTTAAAAATATGATTATTTTATGATTTGACAGTGCACAATTTTGAGAGCTTAGAGAGCCACTTGGATAGCAATATTATTTGGTTCATGGACAGTTCGTCAGCTGAGAATTACCTTGGTCTATCTGCATTTTTGTGAATATTTGAGATATTCTGTCTTTTGTAATTTTTAAGTTAACAAGGTCTATTTTAGGTTATAACCCTGCTTAGATATGCACTCAGTTTATGTTAAAAGTCAATATTAGAAGGGTCTATTTTCAAATTTGCCGCTTCACCAAGTTTTAAGTAGGTCTATCTGCAATTAACCAATAATATTAGAGGGATCGCATCACGTGACCTCAGGCCTCAGAGACAAAATGGCTGCCAAGAAGAAATTTACCGAAGCAGAGTTGATAGAAATAGCTGCATTTCCTCATTTAGGTGAGGGCTTTGAGAAGTCAGATTGAACAGAGTGTTTTTTGCTGAAGCTTAAATGATTTGCTGAAAAATTATGTTTTGTCAAGTTAATCATGTAAATTGAGTTTAAGGTTGCCTTTTCTATCAGATCAAAGTGAAGAATAATGACCCAAAGGCTTCGATCAATCAGAGAAATAGGCAGAGTCAAAAAATTACATTATTTATATACTTTAAGTTAATCACAGGTATAATGTTCATATTTCCTTGATGTGAGATCATTCACACGTGAATGTTTCTCTCTCATTACTAGGTCATGTTGAAAAAGGCCTAAAAAGTGTTAATCTTGTATTCCTTTTTTACTGTGACAGTGTTTCATAAGTATTATTAGGTAATAATCATTGGGGTTTCTTTAAAATGCGGTTTTAAGAGACTGTTAATTCATTTCCATATTTTTTAAAACCTGTAATCTGCAGATAGACCAAAGTAACACTGGAATTTTATGAATTGTGAAGTTACAATGGTCTATCTGCAAAACTGGGTACCGAATTCAATGTTGCCAGACAAATAGGGGCATGAAAATTAGCCCAGTTTAGTCTCGTCGTATTCTAATTGTTTAGGGCAAAAAATCTTTTAATTTGGAAAAACCAGAAGGGGATATTTTTAATACCAAATATTTAATTGCAATTTCCTCGAAAACACAAAAATGGCAGATAAACCTAGTTAATCCTCGGCCGACGAGTTGGTAATGTTGAATATCACACTCGGAAGTATAAAACTTGTTGTGGTCTAGGAGTTTGTGATCCCAGAAAAGTTTTGTTTTACCAAGTCATTTTTAAATTCTCTGTATTTTAATTTGTGTTTTTTTATACAGCCTTCATATTGCATTTTCATTAGGATTTTTTGTGTTTGCACCCCTGATTCTCCACTAAAATTATTGAAATAAACCGAAATAAGGTGGCATTCCAATGGTATAAGTGTCTTGTTTCTTTTAAGTTATTTCTCCACTCTCTGTGATGCTCAGAATTCGAATTATGAAGTCTTAAATAAGGGAATGTATAAATTGCCAGATTTGGCTTCTACGCAAAGGGCTTAAACCAGGATTTTTGAGTCAGTAGGAGAAATGCACAGAGTAAAGCGAAATGACTGAGTTAGCTGCATGACTGTGCTGTAGAGAGCAGGATTAATGAGTTAACCCAATCACTAAACAGAGCATATCAGGAACAGCTCTTTTATTGGAACAGGCCTTGTCCTCTATAATGATCCTCAGCCATTTTTCCCTCAAAGAACCTCCAGATACCCGGGAATATTCTTGCTGCCACCATCCTCCACTGTGGTGAATATGGCGCAGTGGAGACACTGCATCAGATAGTGTAAGTGAAAGTGTCTGTTTATCACCCGATTAAGTACTTATTCACACAGAGCTGTCGCCAGTAACACTTATTCTACTAAACTCATATGGCGAGAGACCCACTTTCTCAGCAGCTGTGACACTTTGTAAGCTTTTTGAGCAGGCGTGTTGTGTTTAACCGTACTGTAAACACAGTACTGCAATCTGGCAACCATTTCAACTTTAAACAAGACCTGTGCGGCGCAGCGTATTGACAGTGTATTTGATCTTTCTTCCTCTTCCCCCTCCTCTGCTTCTTCTTCCTTCTTTGCTATATTTTAAAGGATTCACTTTTGAACCCCTTGGGGTAATTGAGCCCCTAGGAGCCATACTGGGCCAAACCACGTGGGGTACTCTTGCAAATGGGACTCAAAGTTGCTAGCCTCCTGTGCCATCTAGAATTACTGACAACAAAAAAACACAGCATATGTTATAAACTCAAGATATGTAAAATTATGTACATGCACTTCTTATGCAGGTTTTGGATGCCCTTCTTCATTTAAAGTGAAACCGACCTCCTTCTGCAGAGGAACCATCATCGTCTGATTCATTTGGGACAAACTCTGGGTCTCTGTCATTTTCCACTTCACCATCATCTTCAATCGTAGCAAGCAATTCCTTTTCAGTGAGATACCTAGCCGCCATGCTTACAATGAAAGTTGTGTGATGGCTTAGGGGGCTTTCACAACAACGTAGTTTGGTCCGGACTTTCAGACTTTTCTGTTTGGTCCGAACCAAAATGATAGGTGTGAAACCTCCCCTGGACTTAATGGTCCGGACCAAACAGCCGGACCTTGGTCCGACCAAAAGAGGTGGTCTCGGTCCGGACCAAACGGAACCACAATCTGGTTCATGCCCAGTGTGAAAATATTATTTTGAAAGGTTCGGACCTTCGTATCAATGACTGGAAATTACGACATAGGAGACGCACGTATTCGCATCTTTGCATTGACTTTGAATGTAATCTGTCGTGCGAAAAATTCGTTTCGTGTCTGGTGTGAAAGCAGCTTAACGTGGCGTATTATTTCATCAAAAACACTAGAATAGCTTATACTGCAGGAAAAGGGCATCACAAATCACAGAAACAAGAAATGCACTGCTTAATCCCAACGCCCACTGGCCACGAAGCAAAGCGTCAAAATCCGAACGCTTTTGAACGACCACTGGAAGCGTCAGTAGTATCAACATTGACAGATGACAACAAGACCGAGAAGCAAGCCATGGGTGTCACTCTCAAAATATTAAACAAGACAACTTTTAATTTTGCAAAGGCCTACCGATGAAGCTTATTTTCAGTGATGGCAAAGTGCGACGTTCAGGTTACTGTGCACTTTACGTTATATACAGGCATAATTTCCCTCCTAAATTTAGCCGTCTTGTAAATTAAGATTATGATTCACTTTACTTCACTCAGCAGCAAATTAGCTAGCTAGATAACTTAGCAGTGTTAAGTTCTGACCAGTGCTCCTTTGAGTTTGGTACTGTCTAACTGAAGATCGCTTAATAACTTAAATGTACGCAAAATAACGGATTTCCTTTCAAAACGGTGACTTGGTTAAAAAGCAAGTTTATCGGTTTCGACAACTGCGTGTGAGTTCTCCGCTAATTGTGTGCCATCAACCATGGCAAGGCGAGATAGTTAAAGAACCTAAAAGACAAATGCGTTACTATTGAGTTGACGCTCAAGAAAATCAACAATAATATGATGGTGGGAATGACGATTTCATTCATTGTTTACAACATTCAAGACCCGCGTTATTCAACGTGTTGACGTCAGACGCCCGCCGGCCAAATGACCAATCAATGTAAACTACAGAGACACGCAAAGCACGTAGTTGATGACGATATCACGTAGGTTCATCATGTAAAGTCTGTGAGTCCATTTGCAGTAGTGACAGTGTGAAACCCAAACAGACTGAACCAAATGTATACAATGTAACAAAAAGACAGACCTTGGTCCGGACTTTCAGGTGTGAAAGCAACCTTAGGCAATGCTGTGCATATGTACAGTGGCAGAGAAGACGTTTTCTTGTATTAACAATCCATGTGAGCCGATGAGGTTTGCCCATTTAGGAAATGTAGGTCTTAGTTTTCTGCACATGCTGACTACCTCAACTCAATTTCGCCAAAAGTGCAGGATGGCCCGGTATGGTTCTTTAGGGCTCAATTTATCCTCTCAATTTAATCCATTTTGCCCAGTAACTCAAGAGCAGAGGACAGCCACAGTGCAGCACTCTGAGTCCAGTTCTGAAGTCAGAGCCAGTGCCTTGGTCATCAAGTCAAGCGCCCTTATGGAAACATGGCTAGCCAACGCGCCACCATGTAGCCCCCTTTTTCAAAGATATATTTTCTCTTTTTCACATTTTTCAATGAGGGTTTTCTCTTTCGATCTGAAAATGCATTCAAGCATTCATGCACACACGTAAATGCATTTTGACACCTGCAAAGGCAACCACACAGGGAACCACAGAGATGGCAACCAGTCCCACACAATACACACACACACACACACACACACACACACACACTTTTTTATTGTCTTAGAAACATAAGGTCTTTTATTTAAAAAAAAAAACATGACAAAACAATGCATGCTACTGACAGGCGTGTTATTTGCATCTCTGTCGCAATAAATTGTCTTTACTCTCCCTTTGTTGTTTCGCATTGCCTCTTGTGTAGCTGAATTGGGCAACTGGATCAGACTAGATGATTCATTATCGTAATTGGCTTTTGTAGGTTATGATCTTTATCGCAACCTGAGCCAGTGATTTCTCCGGGGCTGAATTTAGTTTGTTAGTTGTTGTCTATTTTTCTTGCTTTCAAAAACTAAGGTGGCTGGAGGCTCCATATCTGGTTGCCGTGGCACCAGGGGGCTCTGTTCCGGTTCCAGAGCTTCCTCATCTTCCTTGGGGGAGGGGGGAGAGTGGGGGGACATGAGCTCACACTCTTCCTGACCATCTCCACAGAGAAGAACACTTGGCTGGTCAGCAGCTCTGGTTCTTACTGGTTTCATTACTCGGGCAGATTCAAGATTCACGCAGGTTGGGTTATAAAATTGATCAGAGGCCAGGCTCACATTACCCCCCAGAAACAAGAGGTTCAAGTGCGCTCAGTATCGAGCAACCCAGGGGCGTAAGAAGTTCAATACGCTCAGAGTTCTGTGCCTGTGAGTCACAGTAGGATTTCTGAAGAAGGCTGAGATCAAAGCAATTTGAAGGGTCTCGTCAATAACCTCACCTTCACCAACTGAAACTGCCTAATCAATCAGTGGAAGGTGTGCTGCGGCTTATCGTTCAATCAGGACATGATAAAATGACAGCTTGGCCCTTTACCCTGGAAAACCCTGCATGACACCAGAACACACCTACGCGCACACACATGCACAGTCCAACATCCCCCACACACCAGAAACACACATACAAACACACACACACACACACACACACACACACACACACACGGACATAATGTAGTGATTTGCTGTGAGGCTACTCCCCCGGGAGCTGGTTTATTATGTAGTGAGTCGTGTTTCTCACAGCCTCTTCGAATGGTAAATAACACTATTTTAGGACAAGTAGACAGCAAACTCTCCAGAGAGCCTTTCAGAACAAACAGATGATAATTTATTTACAGACCACACCAGCCAGCCTAGGTAGTATTGCTACAGCATTTACTCCAAATTATACAAGTTTCTCACATTAGAGCTACCAGGATTACATATCAAAATAAAACTATCAGCGTGTCAAATTGACCTGCTTGTCATGAGATTAACTTAAGCTGTTAGAAAAACTTGAAATGACAATAATTGCAATGTTATAGCATTCAACAATGATATTAGATTTAGAGAGCAAATTAAATTCATATGAACAAATGCAAAAAATTAAATAATGTCTCATTAAAACATAACTTCAAAACCCTTCCGAAAACTGTATAAACTAACAGATCAGACCAAACACAAAGAATAAATTCAAGTTGTAAGTTATAAGTTAAGTTCATTTTGTTAACAAGGTCCAAAATGCTATTAAAACAAAAGATTTGTGGCTGTCACAACCTTTGTCTAAATTTGTTTTGTGTTGCTTCCAATTCAGCAACTTCTGTGTCTATTAGGTGTAAGTTTATTGAAATTGGTTTATGTCTTCCGTGTTTTCCCACCCTCGGCTGCATCCCATTACGTGGTTATCCTCTGATGGCCGTGTGACGGCTATTTATTCAAGATGGCCACCTGTTCACTTTTGTGCTTGTTCATCTGCTTACGTTGTTTGTTTTTAAACGATTTTAATTTTTTTTTTTAATTCATTTTTTTAATATATACAGTCGGGCCCAAAATTATTCATACCCCTCCCAATTTTTGTTTTTTTTCGAGATATTTTTTGACAAATCAAATTTATCCTTGCACAAATGACACAGTAAGTTGACATAAGGCTGTAAGAAGTACAGTAAACAATTTTTCAAGAAATACAATACTTTTTGGTATTTTATTTGACAGATTTACAAAAAATGCCATGTCCAGAATTATTCATACCCTTTTCTCAGTAATTGATGGCAAAGCCTTTATTCACAATTACAGCCTCCAAACGCGTCCTGTGGTTGATCACAAGGTTTTTACACGTCTGCACGGGGATTTTGGCCCACTCCTCTTTGGCAAACTTCTCCAGGTCCTTAAGGTTTAAGGGTTTCCTTGCCATGACCTTGGTCTTCAGTTCCCTCCACAGATTCTCGATAGGATTGAGGTCGGTGCTCTGGCTTGGCCACTCCACAATGTTCACTTTGTTGTCCACTAACCATTTCTTGACGGATTTGGCTGTGTGTTAAGGATCATTATCCTGTTGGAAGATCCATTCCTGCCCAAGACTAAGTTTTTCGGCGGATTGTTTAATGTTTTCACTGAGGATCTGGATATACTGGTCCTGTTTCATGATGCCATTAACTTTAACAAGGTTTCCGGGCCCATTAGCTGAAAAGCAACCCCAGAGCATGATACTCCTGTCACTGTGTTTGACCGTTGGGACCGTGTTTTTCAGGTTGAACACTTCACCTTTCTTACGCCAAACAAAAGCCCTATCTCTGTGCTTAAACAGCTCCATCTTTGTTTCATCTGTCCATAACATTGACAGCCAGAAGCTTATATCTTCATCCAGGTGAGCTTTTGCAAAGGCTAGACGAGCTCTTGTGTGTCTGGGTTGGAGAAGTGTAAGTAGCATGAGAAAGGTGAAGTCTTCAACCTGAAAAACACGGTCCCAACGGTCAAACACGGTGGCAGGAGTATCATGCTCTGGGGTTGCTTTTCAGCGAATGGGCCCGAAAACCTTGTTAAAGTTAATGGCATCATGAAACAGGACCAGTATATTCAGATCCTCAGTGAAAACATTATGCAATTCGCTGAAAAACTTGGTCTTGGGTAGGAATGGATCTTCCAACAGGATAATGATCCTAAACACACAGCCAAATCCGTCAAGAAATGGTTAGTGGACAACAAAGTGAACGTTTTGGAGTGGCCAAGCCAGAGCACCATCCTCAATCCTATCGAGAATCTGTGGAGGGAACTGAAGACCAAGGTCATGGCAAGGAAACCCTTAAACCTTAAGGACCTGGAGAAGTTTGCCAAAGAGGAGTGGGCCAAAATCCTCTTGGAGACGTGTAGAAACCTTGTGATCAACCACAGGAAGCGTTTGGAGGCTGTAATCGTGAATAAAGGCTTTGCCATCAATTACTGAGAAAAGGGTATGAATAATTCTGGACATGGCATTTTTTGTAAATCTGTCAAATAAAATACCAAAAAGTATTGAATTTCTTGAAAAATTGTTTACTGTACTTCTTATAGCCTTATGTCAACTTCCTGTGTCATTTGTGCCAGAATAAATTTGATTTGTCAAAAAACATCTCGAAAAAAAACAAAAATTGGTAGGGGTATGAATAATTTTGGGCGCGACTGTATATTTTTAAATGTTTTTATTTTTTTTCTCTGCATTATTTTTATTGAAATTGCGGCGAGTGAGGGAAATTGTCATTGCTTATACATATCTGCCCAAGAGGGACTGTGCACAGCTTTTTAACTGCAGCAAGTTCCATCGGAGTATGCCGTTTGCTTTGACCTGTCATCAGTAATATTGAAGCCATTTGAAGCAGTTGTAAAACCCATCCCTACCCCGGCTTCTTCACCCGGACTCTTCACCCGCCTTGCTGGATTATTACGCCGACTCAACCACTTGCGAGCGGCTACAGTGGTGTGTCTCTGTACTGTTCATTCAGGCCTGCATCCTACCTAGCCAGGTGGACTGCCAGAGGTGTGGCAGCGGGAGAGGCCGTCTCAGCGTCTCCACGGCTGTAAGCTTCGGCAGAGACACAGTTACTGATCCTGCCTTTGCTACGGGTGCGTTATGCAGCGCACTTATGTATCCAAGCCATCAGCGGAGATTTTAAAACTCTTACAGCTCTTGATTTTACATATACTCAAAATGCTCACTTTGATATGCCTCTTACGGAATTTACCCGCTTCAGAATCAGTTTCCCACAGAGAGGTGAGTGGAACATTTTACTCAAGGTCTCCGACCAGAGATGCTTACAATTATCATCATGAAATTCACTCTGCACAACAGCAAAAACTTTGAACTTTTGTCATCTCTGGACACGTTGCCGCGTCTGCAACTTTTGAATATTCTGAAGGACTTTTTCGCTTTACGATCTGACTTTTTCTTACTGCCTCCTGTCAAAGAAAGGCATTGTGTCTTTAAGCGTACTTGTCAAATGAAAGGTGTTATTTTGTTGCTGTTATTATTATCGGGGAATGTCCAACCAAATCCCGGACCCATGCAAAATCTAGCCACTCCAGCGGAGTTTAAAAGCAGGTCTGGCATTGGTCTTTTGCATATGAATGTCAGGAGTCTTTTTCCGAAATTGGATCTAATAAGGGCGTGGACTGAAGCCACGAATACGGACGTCTTGGTTCTATCAGAGATGTGGTTAAAAAAATCCATAACTGACAATATGATTGCTATTGATGGATATACGGTTTTTAGAACCGATCGTGTTGGCAAGTGGGGTGGTGTTGCTATTTATATTAAATGTAAATTCTGCTCTTCTGTGCTTCAGTATACAAGAATAGCCAAGCAGTTTGAATTTCTGGCTGTAACGGTAAAAGTGTCGAAGAACATCCAATTTACTGTGATAGGCTGTTATCAATCTCCCTCAGCTACGAAGGAAGCGGTTTCCTCACTATTTGATGTCCTGGGTAATATTAAGGATATTGAAATAATTCTAATGGGGGATTTGAATTGGGATTGGCTTTCCAGTTCTAATAGTGGGCCTATCAAAGACATGTCTGAGGCTTTCAATTTTACTCAGATTATTAATTTGCCTACCAGACTCAACCAAAAAGAGCCAGACAAATCTACATTATTAGATCTTATTATGACCAAAGCACATTTTAAGTTTTCATCAGCTGCAGTATTCTGCAATGATGTTAGTGACCACTGTGCCATTGCCTGTGTAAAGGATTCTAAAGCCCCTAAGGTTAAACCGCAGTATATTTTTAAAAGATATTTTAAACGTTTTGAAGAGCAAGCTTTTTTTGTATGATTTATGCTCTAGTGATATTAGCAGAACTACTTCGATCCCGGATGTGGAAAATGCATGGGAGTATTTTCACAAATTGTTTACTTCCCTTTGTGACAAACATGCTCCCTTGAAAAAATTTAGGGTTAGTGGCAGAGATAATCCATGGTTTACTGAGGAATTGTTGAATCTCTTAAAGCAAAGGAACATTGCTTGGGCTAAAGCTAGATCGTCATATTCACCTGCTGATTGGTGTGCCTTCAGAGCCCTGAGGAGTAAATCTACTCTGCAAATTAGGAATGCCAAATCAAAGTATTATTTGAATTCTATCTCTGATAATCTTAATAATCCTGCAAAATTCTGGAAACAAGTTAATTCTATATTTGGCTCAGTGGTCTCCTCAGGTATCCCTGAATGTATTGTAATTGACTCCTTAGAAATAAATGATAAAGATGATATTGTTCAGCACTTTAATAGGCATTTTATATCATCTGGATCTGTCAATAGAAGTATTGAGTCCAAGTTAAGTGACAAAGCTGTGAGTGCTGCGCCATCTACAAGCGCAGGTCCAGTTGGAGCTCCTTTTACCCTTAGACCCATTTCCACTGGAGAAATTGCTGAGGCTCTGAAAGCAATTGACCTTAAGAAATCTCCTGGGCCAGATGGCCTGCATCCTTACTTTTTGAAATTCGCAGCTGACTATATTGCTGAACCTATTACATATATTTTTAATCTCAGTCTTCAGACAAATATTATTCCCAAAATATGGAAAACAGCCTTTGTCCTACCTCTCCTTAAAGGCGGGGATCCATCAGATATAAATAACTATCGACCCATCTCCAAACTATCCATCTTAGCAAAGATTCTAGAATCTCAGGTCAATTCTCAACTTAAACAGTTTTTGGCAGAAAAGAGTATCTTAAGTGAATTTCAATCTGGCTTTAGATCTGGTCACAGCACCATCACAGCAGCTATGTTGTTTATAAATTATGTTACCAATGCTCTGGACAAAAAACAGGCTTGTGCTGCCCTTTTTATTGATTTGAGCAGGGCGTTTGACTCTGTTAACCACCAAATTTTGCTAAACCGCCTTAGTTGTATTGGTGTAGGTGAAACAGCCATAAAATGGTTCAGGAATTACCTAATGAATAGGACCCAATGCGTTTCTGTACATGGTCACTTATCAAGCCTTATGGAGGTCACAAAAGGTGTCTCTCAAGGCTCAATTTTAGCCCCTATTTTATTTTTGTTTTTATTAATGATATCTGTAAAAATTTAAATAACTGTAAAGTACACTTCTATGCAGATGATACGGTACTCTATTCATCTGCCCCCTCATTAAGGCAGGCAGTGACTCAACTGCAGTCTGCCTTCACTCAGGTTCAGGACTCATTGCATGACTTGGAGCTCATCTTGCCAAAAAAAACTAAATGTATGATGTTTTCTAGAGCACAGTCTCAGTCACAACTGACTCTTAGTATTCAAACGTTGGGAGGGGATATTATTGAAAGAGCATCATCCTACAAGTACTTAGGTATTTGGATTGATGAAAAGCTTTCATTCAAAGAACACATTGTCAGGCTTGTAAAGAAACTAAGGGCCCTATCTTGCGCCAGAGTCCCTAAACCCGTTGTTTGGGGATTTAGCATTGCGTAAGAGGCGTTCCCCTGCAAAAGTTGCTATCTTGCACACCTGCCTTTATCCCTAAAACACCTGCACTACCCGTTACATCATGCATAGGCATGGTTTGGGCGTTACGCCAGTTAAACTAATCAGTGTGCTAGGTGCGATTGCCTTTAGGAGCAGGCTGCGCTATCCCAAATCCTCAAACCGAAACCCGTGATGGAGAGAGTAAGGTCGCCACGTTTCTCCGAAGACGAAGTTAAATTGCTTGTGCAAGAGGTCAAATCCAGACAGGGGAGGATCTGTTTTTGTTAAGTTAATCATGAATTGTATTATTTAATTAATATTATTATTATTATTATTATTTGACATTGACATATTGTTTAATGTTTGGAATGTAATAAAAAAAAAAAAAACATCAAGCCTACCCCTTTTGTGATTGAAACCTCAAAAAAAAAAAAAAAAAAATGCATTTCACCATGATTGGGTCATGCCTCCAATTGAGCTGAGTGGGTGTTGGAATGACCCACTAGCATAGAAAAATAGTGCCACAGTAACCCTAACAGCAACAGGCAAGGCATACGGACAGCTGGCAGCGGTGTATACATCATCTGCAACCAGGTGACATAATTCCGTCACTGCCTGAGGGGAGAGGCGCAGTTTTGTCACGCGTTCTCGTTCTGTGGGAAATAATACTCAGGGCCGGCGCTAGACCTGAAAATTTGGGAGAAAATATCGTTCCCTTTATTGACTACAATTAGTCCTGGCTAATTCTAGATGGTTTTCCCTTATTAACACGTTTTCCAATTCAAGAATATTCAAGTGGCAATTGAAGACACGGATTCTCTCCACCATGCGATCTAACAGCGACAAAATAATGGGCTACATTCAGTTCAGAAAAATAATTTAATTATAAATAGGTCTATGCACTGGCACTCAGCAACGGTAATTTTTTTTCCAGCGAGAGCGGCATTTCAGAACTCTTTTGCGAATGAAGGTAATTTCGGCGACAAGTACGCACACCTGTTTTTGCAGCACGGTCACGCAACTTGCTGTAAAAAAATAGACAGCTGTCCGATTGGGAAATGTAAACGGACGAAACCATGTACTTGTCACCAGAATTACCTTCATTCGCTGAAGATTTCTGAAATGCCGCTCTCGCTGGAAAAAAGTTACGTCGCTGAGTGCCAGTGCATAGACCTAATTATAATTAATTATTTTTCTGAACCGAATGTAGCCCATTTGTCGCTGTTAGATCGCATAGGGGGAGAGAAGCCGTGTCTTCAATTGCCAAATGGTAGCGGGTGGTTTGAGGACCCGCTATAGGCTTTCCCTAACCTGTGTGGTCAAGATAGCAAATTTAGGGAAAGCGCATAAACAAGCCCACGGGCACACCTCCAGTCGCAAATAAAGGATTCAGCATAATGTATAGCGGGTAGTGTGGCCGCAAGATACCGTTTAGGGACAGTGGAAGCTGCTAAATGCGTAATTCACGGGTAGCGGGTAGTGGCAACGGGTAGGGCAGTGTGAAAGATAGAGCCCTAAAAGTTCGATTAGGTTTCTATTATCGTAACAGTGCTTGTTTTGACTTTGAGGCTCGAAAAAGAATTGTACAAGCCACCTTTCTAAATGTTTTAGATTACGGTGACATTATTAACATGAACGCTTCCTCCCTTTCTTTACGCAGTTTGGACTGTATATATCATAGTGCACTGCGCTTTATAACAAACTCACACTACCGCACACACCACTGTACAGTAAACTCTATAATCTTGTTTCATGGCCTTCTTTAAGCGTAAGGAGACAGCATCATTGGTTTATTTTTATATATAAGGCCATATTGGGTAAATTACCTCATTACCTCAGTAGCCTTTTGACCCCACTCCGCAACCATTATCAGCTTCATTCCACGAAAAGGTTACTTTACCAGGTACTTCGGATTTCCTCAGAGCTTGGAAAAAGTGCCTTTTCCTATTTTGCTCCTTGGTCTTGGAATAACCTCCAAAATTCTCTACTGTTATGGCCCCAATTTGTTATGGGGTCATTTTGTTATGGCCCCAATTTGTTATGGCGTAGCGGACAGCAAGGGATGACAGACAAAATTTTAAAACTTTAACAGATTTAATTAAACACACACTTTGAACTAATCTACAATCTACTCTACTGACCAAGATTGAAATTAAAAAAAAAAGAGATATTTACAGTCCCTTGGTAATTGAGATGGGCTGCTATGTTGCGAAGTCCTGGGACAGGAAAATGCTCCAACACAGGCAAAAATCCACAAAAAGCTTCACAGGTCTTGAAAAGAGTGACAGGTCTGGTCAAATGTATCCTTCCACAATTTCTCCTTGCAATTTCTCCTACTACCTTTCACTCTCTCAATTTTTCTCCTTATATACTCTTTTCCAGCCCCCTCCCACCTTCCAGACTTTTCTCCAATTCTCTGGTACATTCCCCTCTGAGGCATGCCCAGGACATGCCCCAAAACCTAGCTCCAGACTGGGCTTAACAAAAAAAATGTCAATACTGCCATCTAGTGGCTTTTTTTTTTTTTTTTTCCCCCACATTACACTTGTTATGGCCCCAATTTGTTATGGCGTAGTGGAAAGCAAGGGATGACAGACAAAATTTTAAAACTTTAACAGATGTAATCAAACAAACACTTTGAACTAATCTACAATCTACTCTACTGACCAAGATTGAAATTTAAAAAAAAATGAGATATTTACAGTCCCCTGTTAATTGAGATGGGCTGCTGTGTTGCGATGTCCTGGGACAGGAAAATGCTCCAACACAGGCAAAAATCCACAAAAAGCTTCACAGGCCTTGAAAAGAGTGACAGGTCTGGTCAAATGTATCCTTCCACAATTTCTCCTACTACCTACTCTCTCAATTTTTCTCCTTATATACTCTTTTCCAGCCCCCTCTGAGGCATGCCCGGGACATGCCCCAAGACCTAGCTTCAGACTGGGCTTAACAAAAAAAAGTCAATACTGCCATCTAGTGGCCCCCCCCACATTGCACCTCCATTCCAAAAGGGAAAAATTTTGACTCATAAAGGCAAAATTTTTCTTTTCAATACAAAAATGGTTAAGTAGACACTTGTATATATATACATATAATACAATATGCTAATAAACACATGTGATATATATACACATACTCAAACACGGGATAAACAATCAGCAATTACATTGTCAGTACCCTCTACATGCTTAATTTCCAAGTCAAACTCCTGTAAAATCAAACTCCAATTCAACAATCTCCGATTCTTGTTTTTCATCTTACTCAAAAACATTAACGGATTGTGGTCAGTATATACAATCATTGGCTTTTGCCCTGTCCAAACATAAACCTCAAAGTGTTGTAAGGATAGAACCAGAGCCAACAGCTCCTTCTCAATTCTGGAATAGTTCTTTTGGTGGCGATTAAACTTCCTGGAGAAGTATGCCATGGGATGCTCAATGTCATCAGAGTCACTTCTCTATAGGAGCACAGATCCACAAGCTTGGTCGTTAGCATCGACCGCCATGGAGAACGGTTTGTTGAAGTCAGGAGATTTGAGCACGGGGAAGTGACACAGCAGAGACTTCAGGCGATCGAAGGCTCTTTGGCATGCTTCATCCCAAGTGAACTTTACGCCTTTCTTCAGTTGGTTGGTGAGACTTAGAGCAATCTCAGCAAAGTTCTTGCAGAACTTGTGGTAGTACCCGATCATTCCAAGGAAGCAGCGCAAAGCTTTTTTGTTGTCAGGAACTGGAAAGTCCATGATGGCTTGGACTTTAGCATTTATGGGTGCCACCTTACCCTGGCCTATGACGTAGCCAAGATACGTGACAGTAGCACAACTAAAGTCACCCTTGTTCACGTTAACAGTCAGGTTAGCCTGGGTCAAGCGCTGGAACAACGTCTCTACATCTTTCAGATGTTCTTCCCAGGAGTCACTCCATGTGATCAGGTCGTCGATGTACGCACCCGTGTGTGGCAATCCGGCGATTGTAGACTGTATCATCCTTTGGAATGTGGCTGGGGCATTTAATGCCAAAGGGTAGGACTTCATACTGGTATAACCCAGATGGTGTGGCAAAAGCAGAGATGCTCTTGGCCCTCTCAGTTAAAGGCACACACCAATAACCCTTCAATAAATCAATCTTGGTCAGAAACTTTGCTTTGCCCTACTCTATCGATACAATCATCAATCCTAGGTATTGGAAACACATCAGTTCTAGTTACAGCATTGACTTTGCGATAATCTGTACAGAATCTAGTACTTCCATCAGGTTTTGGAACTAGAACACAGGGTGAACTCCAATCTGAGTTAGAGGGTCTGATAATATCATGTTCTAACATGTACTCAACCTCTTTCTCAGCAATCTTTCTCTTTTCAGGATTCATCTGGTACGGATGCTGTTTTATTGGTTCGGCATCACCAACATCTACATCATGAGAGACTATAGAAACTCTCTTTGGAACATCAGGAAATAGATCTTTATATTTCTTGATCAACCTCTCAAACTGATCTTTCTGTGAGGGTTCTAAGTGCTGGAGTTTTACATCAAGATTTTGCAACACTTCAGAATTTGACAATTTACATGAAAGAACTTCAGCTTCAATTCTAGGTTCATCATCTTGAAACTCCCCCTCATCTTCACAAGTCTCGGCCATAGGAGGATCTGAAGTGACAGCTGCAACCCTAGCATTCCTATCATGATAAGGCTTCAGCATGTTAGTGTGACACAACTGTTTTGGCTTTCTCCTATCTGGAGTCTTCACAATGTAATTGAGATCATTGAGTTTTGTCAGAATTTCATAAGGACCATGAAATCTAGCCTGCAATGGATTGGACTGCAAGGGAAACAACACAAGGACCTTGTCTCCTGGTTTAAACTCAGGGCTTCTGGCCTTACGATCATACCAAGTTTTCATTTTTCCCTGACTTGATTTCAAGTTCTCTTTGGCTAGGTCACAAGCTGCACGCGGTCTTTCCTTGAACTTGCTAACATAGTCTAACAGACTGATATGCAGCTCTTTCTCTTGCCATTGTTCACTCAACAATAGCAAAGGTCCTCTCACTTCATGGCCAAACACTAGCTCAAACGGACTGAATCCAGTAGACTCCTGCACTGCTTCCCTAGCTGCAAACAACAGCAAATGAACACCTTCATCCCAGTCTTTCTCATGCTCATAACAATAAGTCCTCATCATTGTCTTGAGAGTGGAATGAAACCGCTCCAAGGCACCCTGACTCTCTGGATGATAGGCACTGGAAAGAATCTGCTTCGCACCTAGTTCATACACAACCTGCTGAAACAATCCGGAAGTGAAATTGCTACCTTGATCTGATTGAATTTCCCTGGGAAGGCCAAACAACGTGAAGAACTTTATCAAAGCCTTCGAGATTGCAGTTGCCTTGATATTGCGTAGAGGTATGGCTTCAGGGAATCTGGTAGATGCACACATGATTGTCAACAAGTACTGATTTCCAGATCTAGTCTTGGGTAATGGACCAACACAATCAACAATGACCTTGGAGAAGGGCTCCCAAAATGCTGGGATAGGCTGCAATGGAGCTACAGGTGGGTCTAACTGGTGTTTTCCAACTACCTGACAAGTGTGACAGGTTTTGCAAAAGTTGGAAACATCTTTCCGAAGTCCAGGCCAGAAGAAGTGTTTCATGATCTTGTGAACAGTCTTTTTAACACCAAGATGACCTCCTAAAGGCAAACTATGAGCCATTGTTAAGATCTCATTCCTGTAGACCTTTGGAACAACAATTTGCTTGACCACTGCCCAATCTGCATTAGCAGGGATATCAGGAGGGCGCCACTTCTGCATCAACACTCCATCCTTGAGATAATACCCAACTGGAACTGCGTCTATTTCTTCATCAGGAAGGGCTCTCTTCTTTAGTACACAAATTTCAGGATCATTGGTTTGCTCCTGAATCAACCGCTTTCTGGACAGAGACAAGTCTCCAGACACATCAGAATCACCAGACCCATCTGGCTGGCTGAACAGAGAACTGATAAAAGTGTCTGATAAGTCCTCAAACGGAGAAACCATAGTAGGCTGAACAGAGTCATGAGGCGAACCACCGGAGTCATGACTATTCAATGTGCTGGAAGACACCACATCATCTTCTTATTGAGCCTTCTTGGCCATAGCACGGGTCACTGCACAGGAAGGATACAGAGATGGGTCTTCATCGCCATCTTCAGTGCTCGGCTGTGAAGTAAGATGAACAGGGGGAACTACATTGCCCCCAGCCAGGTCATTGCCTAGCAACAGAGAAACACCCTTGATAGGTAGACTTGACATAAGTCCCACCTTTACCTGTCCTGTAACTAAATCTGACTTCAAGAATACAGAGCGCAGGGGTACAGATACAGTCCTCCCTTCAATACCTTGTACAAGTATGAAATCCCCAGAAGCGGTCTCATCACGCAACTCCAAGGAGTCCATCAATAAAAGTGACTGAGAAGCTCCGGTATCCCTTAGGATATATATGGGGACAGGAGGAGAATGCTCATTCAGAGCCACAAATCCCTCTGACACAAATGGAAGAAATTCCTCCCTCACAAAGTCAGCAGTATCAGGCTTCTTAGCTTCACAAGGAGCAGGCAATTTAGCAGATCGGTCATCTACTACAGGGGTTTCTAACCTTGTCTTCACAAAGGCATTGGGTTTGGTATCCTTTTCTTTTTCTTTCTTAGCTTTAAGGAACCAACAGTTAGTTGTAACATGACCAGATTTCTTGCAATAATTGCAAACTAGACCACTTTTGTCCCTGTCAGCTTTCACACTTTGATCAGACCTTTGACTGGATTTCTAAGCACCATCACCAGATTTGTCTTTGTCTTTGGGTGAGGAATCTGGGGTATCACCGTTACCTTTCTTCTGAAATTGGGACCATCTATTTTTACTGCTGGACTGAAATTTGGACTTATGTGTGAGAACATATTCATCTGCAAACTTGGCAGCTGATTGCAAATTCAGTGCTTGCTTCTCATTAAGGTAGGTCTTAATATCATCCTTGACACAGTTCTTGAATTCTTCAACTAACACCATCTCTTTTACTGAGTTGTAATCATCCTTGACCTCCATAGAAGTACACCAGCGCTCAAAGCAAACCTTCTTCTCGTTAGCAAATTCCACATAAGTCTGATTGTCAGATTTCTTCAGACCTCTGAATTTCTGTCGGTAAGCCTCTGGAACCAACTCATAAGCTGTCAAAATAACCTTTTTGACAACCTCATAATCAGAGGAATCATCTGCAGACAAAGCCGAAAAGGCTTGTTGAGATTTACCCTTGAGGACAGTTTGCAACATCAGAGGCCAGTGTTCCTTTGGCCACTGACAACTCTTAGCTACCTTCTCGAAGCACTGGAAATACTTATCAACCTCCTTCTCCGAGAATGGAGGCACTAGCTTTACCTCCTGGCTAGCACGAAATTTGTTTTAAGCTTCCATTTTAATTTCTAGTTGCTCCATTTCTCTGTCTAATTTTCTAAATCAAAATCTCTCTGTCTCTGTCTCTCTCTTTCTGCTCTTTCCTCTTTCTCTCTCTCAAACTGCCTTTCTTTCTCTCTTTCTGCTCTCTCAAACTCTTGTTGTTTTTCTTTTTCCTCCCTTTCAATCTCCAGCATTTTTAATTTAAGTTCCATTTCTACATTTGGATTTTCCACCGGAAACTGTTCCAGATCTCCTGGTGCAAACACATTTTCATCAATGTAATATTCAACAATCTCTCTAGCCAGTCTTGCTTTTCGCATGGCTGGTTTTACATCTGTCAGCTCTAACTGTCTGCATATTTCTAGCAGTTCTGTCTTTTTAAAAGACTTCAAAACCTCTACGGTTGGTGATGCCAAGAAATCATCCATTGCTGTTGATCTGTCAATATATATCTAGGAAAATTCAAAATACAATTTCACAATTTGAAATTTTAGATTTTCAATAAATGACTCACACAATGGTCTATCCCGGACGAGCCCCCACTTTGTTATGGCCCCAATTTGTTATGGCGTAGCGGACAGCAAGGGATGACAGACAAAAGTTTCAGACTTTAACAGATTTAATTAAACAAACACTTTGAACTAATCTACAATCTACTCTACTGACCAAGATTGAAATAAAAAAAAAAAGAGATATTTACAGTCCCCTTGTAATTGAGATGGGCTGCTGTGTTGCGATGTCCTGGGACAGGAAAATGCTCCAACACAGGCAAAAATCCACAAAAAGCTTCACAGGTCTTGAAAAGAGTGACAGGTCTGGTCAAATGTATCCTTCCACAATTTCTCCTTGCAATTTCTCCTACTAGCTACTCTCTCAGTTTTTCTCCTTATATCCTCTTTTTCAGCCCCCTCTGAGGCATGCCCGGGACATGCCCCAAAACCTAGCTCCAGACTGAGCTTAACAAACAAAATGTCAATACTGCCATCTAGTGGCTTTTTTTTTTTTTTTTTCCCACATTACACACTACAGTTGAACACTGCTTGGGTGTGTTTAAGCATAGACTAAGATTGTATATAAATGAGGTGTGCAGTTGTTGTCCTTAGGTTTGTATTTTGTTAACTTATTGTATTTTGTCACAGTTGTGTACACACTTTGTAATTTTAAGTGAAATGGTGAGCTGTGTTGGCCAGGTCTCCCTCGAAAAAAGAGATTTTGAATCTCAAGGGATTTTCCCGGCTAAATAAAGGTTAAATAAATAAATAAATAAAAATAAGCCCTCTGCTTTGTGTTGCAAATTGCTGTATTGTAAATTCCCACTTGTGCTCGGAACCAGCCAGTACTGTTCATTAAACTCTTCTTCTTTGTCAAGTGCATTGTGTACTTTAATGACAGCTGTTCCTGAAAGCTTTCTTCATTACTTAGTTCATTCCAACAAGCTTCCAATCCTAATCAGGGTCCAGGATTGGAAAGATGTTCAAGTTATCCCAGCTCCAGTCAGTTTGTCAGTCCAGTTTAATAGGAACAAGCTCCCAAGCCTAAACAGGGTTTAGCATTGAGACCATGTTCTTGTAACTCTTCCAAGTCTGATCCTCTGTATAGTCTGTTAGGAACAAGCTCCCAATCTTTCTACACTCATCAGGATTGGAACCAAGTTCCCCTCAAGCTACTCCATCCTCCTGTAGGACAGTTTGGTGCTGGTGAAGTCTGCACTCCACCTGGCTCTGTTCCCGGAAGCCACTTGCCAGCGATTGACTGCTCAGCTTCATCTATAACAGCTATACTGAACTGGGCAATTCTAATCCGTGGGTTCTGTCCCCAGGTCTTCTTCAGGGGTTCTGTCCCCTGTATTACCATATAAGCTGTCAATAAACTACCTGTTGGATTGTACTTTGCCTCCGCTTTTGATTCCTGGTCTAGATCATAATAGTTGCCATGCACTCAACATACTAACAGTCCAATGTTGTCCCTCTACTAGCTTATTCACATTTAGTGCTCACTCTCAGAACCCTGACACTACAGCTTGGTTGCATGCGGCACAGCTGTTGATAGTTTTATATTCTTTGAACTCGTCTTTCTCAGAGTCATTCAGAACTTTGCCTCTGGCTGCATTATGAACCGATGCAAATGTGAAGTCTGATTTTAAGTCACGCGCTTAGCGCATAGCTCTTTGGCTGATTGGCATGTAGTAGCGTGCCCACTCCAGGACATGTAGTCTTTAGTTCAGCACTTGTGCAGGACAAGGGCATTAATAGCAGTAACCAAAATTCTCCTGCCTAATTTGAAGGACAGTATTCTAAATGTCATACAATGTTGTACAAAGCAACAAATTCAAACAACAACACACATTACTTTGCATCAAAAATGGTCCGTTAAAGTAGGGATTCAAAGGAAAAACTGAAATATGGCAATTTCAACATCAATGGAAAGCTTAGAACGCAAAGAATGAAAGGTAATGTAGAATCTGGAAATATAAGTGACAAATGGCTGATAAGCTCGGTCCAGAGCCAGGCCAAATGGCAATAGAACTGTAGACATTGCATATTTCATTTTACAAAAGATTGTTCCATTTCTAAACCCGTAAAATTCGTCTATGCCTTTGGGTTAGGTTCTGAACGGCACCTCTGTAAGATCTGCAAACGCTGATGCGTGGGGGAGCCCAGCGACTGTATGCGACAAATGGCTGATAAGCTTAGTCCAGAGCCATGCCAGATAGCAATAAAACTTTTGTGGACTTCCAGGAGGTGACAATGGTCTCACCACGGGGGGGTTGTTGCAGGGCTCTGGCTGACACAATGCCCCTGTGGGAGTCATATTACTGTCCTTATTCTTAAGGAAAGTCCAGTTATATTAATCTGTTTCAAATAAACTAAACCTCTGGGAAGAGCATAATATGCTTATATATTCAATATTCTGCAAAGAAGTCACTTATATACTTATAACCCAATTAAACTATATATTAATTCATCTTAAGACTTTTTCATGACAACTGCATCATATTAGTACATACTCATATCATGTTTGGTCTTGTTATTCTCGGAGGAATCTAAGGAGGTGAATGGAGTATGTTTCATTCCCATTGAAATTATGGTTCATTCCCTTTTGGAAACTCCTGAGAATTTGGTCAGAATACTCTCTGGTAATCACCCTATTCTCCTCTCTCTGCTGAAGTGTTTTATTACATGGTGGAAACCCACTAGCCGGATTCGACCCCCCTTCCAGGTGTTTATGGCCATGCCGCCTGGATCAAAGACGTGGTTTGGCTTAAAGCAAAGAGAAACAATCCTTTCGGGGAAGATCGTATCCGATCTCTCCCCGCGCACGTAAGTGCGCGAGTAGCCTTTTAAATGATGTAACATCGTGTTTCAAACTTCCCGCGCACGTTAGTGCGTGTATCCTTTTCCTCCAGGTATGACTTTATTCTCCTCTTCTAAATTATGCGTAACTTGTAATTGGCTTAACGTTGATTTGTTTGATTTAAGCTTTTGCCTACCTGGTGAATAAATTATTGTCATTCCTTTAAGCTTGCGTGGTCTCCGTGACTCCTAATCCTTTTGTTCTTTCTAGCCACGTTACGACCGGTACTTAGGGGGCGAATCCTTGCATTCCAGACTAGCTAGCTGATGTTTTAAAGGTAGTGATGGGTTTTAAGTTGGATTGCAGATTACGGTCTACTTATATAAAGGGTTTATGTAGTATCGGTCCTGGGGATTTGGCCTTAAGGGCACCCTTGGGCTTATAAGCCGGTGCCTGGTCGATCTCCTTAAGGGGCCCTGTGGTGCACATAAATCTGGGTTCATGATATGTTTATGCCAAAGTTGCAACTATCATGGTAATTTCTTCCATCCTCTAGAACTCTCACCGAACTAAGATCCGGCAACTGCGCTATTACCCGGGGGCGTCGGTTGAGTAACTGGTTTTCACGGAAGAGTCTGGCGGTTTAGTTGCTCCGAGATTCACGCATGTGTCCCTAAACTATCAATTCTAATTCTAATTTGGAGTCAGATATTTAACGAGGGTATAACTAAATTTGGTATTCTAAATTTATTTTGGAGTCAGATTAATTGTAACCGTTGTGCTTTTGTGCCCCGTCCTTCGAACGGAGAAATGTATCCATTTTACTGTGATTCGCACCAGCCAGGACATCGCGCATGCTAATACTAGGAATTTACACGCATATACCTCCAGCCCGGGCTCTTCCTCCCTTGGTCGAGTCGCTTGGGTTTTACAGCTGGTGACTGCCCTCCGTGATGGCTTTCGTGTATTATACCGTAATATGTCTGTTTGGGAATCTTTGCATTTTTTTGGCGTGACGGCTTATGCGTACCATACAAGCGTGCCTATAAGCGGGAGCGCGCGTGATTCTGTTTTCCGGCGCCTTCCAAGATGTTTCCGCATTGTGCTGGCTGAAGTGTGAATCTCCACATCCGATGTGATCCTGGTTTCTTACGCGATCTGGCCGGCTCCATCAGTCGTCACCCACATGTGGTAAGTAACGGTGTTTTCTACTTTGTAGGATTCAGGGAAAGTTAGAATTCACTGCATAGAGACCGTTGTTAAGGGATCGATATATCCCCAAATAGGCCTGGGACCGTAGAAACCAGGCACAAGTTTTAATTCTATCTTTTTCGGGATCAGAGAATGGAGTGCAAGTTGTAGGAATGTTTGCATGAGCCTACTTTGTTTTTCTGTTATCTCTTCAGACTGCGCTGTTTTCAGATTAATCCGGATCATTTGATATTTTCATGCTTTTGTGTAGAAGGTTTAATGGCAAGTTGGAGGTGATTGGGTTTCTGTGTGCAGTCGGGGTTTTTGCATTTTTAAGTGGATGCGAATATCTGTTGTTGTTGCTTGGCACATCGGGCTTGACTCTTCTTCGACCGTAGGTTGTTTGTGCTTTGGCACCTAGACTGGGCGGTTGGGACAGCGAGGATCCGGTGGTAATGCCATAGCAGGGATAAAGCTTGCCACTGAAAGTGTTGAATACTCTTGGCCTGTTCTTGAAGCCAGGAAAGATTGTGTTCGAAGGTTTGCGTATGTGTGCGAAAGTAATCCGCAATTGTGTGCATTTGATGGATTTGGTGCAAGGTCCTGCTGTAACTGTGCAGACAATCTTGCCCAAATACTGGAAGAAATGGGACACTGGTGAAATGCCAGTGTGATTTTGAAGGAGTCTTGTACGTGGGGAGTGAGGAGATTAGCTTCAAATATCATTGGACTTCTGGATTTTATCGTTGTAACAATCGCACATGGGTTGCAAGTATGTTTTTAGTGCTCTGACCCGCATCATTGGTTCGGTTTGAGTTGACAAATATTTCCATCCTCTTGTCTTGTTAAACTTTGTGTAAAGGTAATAGCTTACGGTTTCACTGCCCAGTGTGTGCGCTCTTTTGATCAGCGCCCTGAGAGAGATGCAAAACGGCATTCGGAAAATTGTAATAATTTGGACTCAAAAGTTTAAGTAGGGTGCATTCTGCGCCATTGGTTTTCGAAGTTGGTCAAATTCGGCAGAAGTTTTCTTGCCGGCAGTCTTTTGGGACACGGACAGTGATTAGACTAATTCTTGATTGGGTTTGTAATGTGGTTTTTCGCAAGCGGAATGTTCAGCAGTTTCGGTATGGGCTGAAGTTTGCTGTTACGGGCCACGTGGGCTTCTTGGACTGCAGGTTGTTTTGCTTCAGGCGACTAGACTGTGCGGGTTGTGGGAAGATATGTGTCCTGGACATAGCAACGGGAAAGCTTATTGCTGAAAGGGTTGAATATTTTTGCATTGCACGTAAAATTGGGAAATTGCCATTATAACCGCTCTAAAATCTGCTTGCATTTAAGCTTATCCCAAAACGTATTGAAGCTGCCATATTACTTTTGCACAAAGGATTAACAAGTTGAACGGCCCGCCATTTTTGACTCGCTTTGTTGGGGAATATAACGTGGTTTCATCTGAGGCAGCCATTGGTCGAGTTTGCATGTGGGTAGGTGCTTCCTCCAGAGGGGGGGAGTCTTAGCCGACCCATTGGGTCACGTGACTATTCGCCGGGGAGCTGGTTGGCTGATACAGCCCCGAGTCAATCCGTGTAATATGGTGACGTAGCCCGTTGTCGGTGAGCTGGTTGGCTGACCCGGCCCTCATCATAAATACGAGTCAAATGGCGCTCTTCAAATCGGCCAATCACTGCCACGTTTAATGCTGGTTTCCGGTCTTCCTTCCGAGGAGGAGAAGGAGAAGGCGGAACCAACACTAAGTCGCATGCTGTGACCACCATCTTGAGTGTGGCCATTCACTAACAACGTACTTGCCCTTTAACCGTTATGTTTTAAGCAAACCGTCTAGTATAATTACGTTTTGTGTGGATTTCACCAACCATCAAATACGTTTCTTGGAATTAATGTTTGGTTAACCATTGTTGTATACTGTCATTGCCACTAGTCATCAAGCAACATCTGAGCTCTAAATGTCTAGTGGGACATTGAGTCTCTTTTGTCTGCCCCAGCAGGGGGTACTGTTTATGGCCTCATGGAAGTAGGTAATTAGATTTAGAATGCCTACGTGAGTTGCCTTTTAGGGAGAAATATTCCTCCCCTACATTTATTTTTCCTGTAATTCATTTCTATTAAATTTGCATCCGTCCTAAAGTATTGGAGCCAGATGGGTTTGGTCACTTTTGGCAAAGATGAATGTCTTTCTACTCATACTTGCTGTGTTTCTCACAGCCTGCCATTCCTCTTCTTGTGCTCCCTCTCTCTGATCCTATTCACCCCTTTGTCAGTTAGGACTATGTTCCTCAAAACATGGATCACTTCAATCTATAAGCCTGTACTCTTTATAGAGTGCATGAATTAATCAGAGTTACTAGTACATCAGTAACTCAACGATGGTTGCCTGCATTCCTACTGGATTGCATGGTTCAGCCTATTTTTAATGTCTGTTTGTCATTGTCTTTTCAGTGTCTGAAGCTATGCAGACATTCACCCTGCATAGTTCATTCTCTTACAGTCTTCACACCTGAGAGCCTTGGTTTTTACAGCAGATGTCTAAGGTGATGACATCCTCTCAGGGGGTGGAAGAAGTTGCGGGGCCATAAAACACCCGCTCGTGGGTAACAGGCCCCATCCGGGCCACTTTACAACCCTTAGTCACACGCGCGCGCGCACACATACATACACACACATACACCACTTGCGTTTCTCCATGTTTGTATGTGTTTATCCTGATCCGAAGGGAAAGCCATAAAGCATTGTTTCATTTAAAACTGATACTAACTTCGTCTGTTCTTTCTTTCTGAAAACAGGGGTGATGGAATCTTCAACAGTGCCATTCACTCGTCCTCAGTCGCTGTCCCCTTTGAGGTGTCATAAAGTTACCCAGGCAGGGGGGACATGTGAATTGTGGGGTAATTGCATGCACTGCATTAACTCTTTCATCCATTGTTTTCCACAGGACAGGTTGCTGGCTCAGGAAAACCCAAATGCATCCTGAGTGTCTAATTTCAAAATGCTTCCAATTAACTTTCACTCTTTCTGATTCCTACAGGTTGAGTTATAACGGATTACCTTGGTCGTGTCTTGTCTTGCCTTGGTCTCCCTTGTTGTTGTCAATTTGGCAGGGTGCTGTTTCTAAAATTTTCTATACAGGCATCAAGGATTCGAGGACCTGACTTTGCCATTTACACCTGAGGAACAGAAGCTCCATTTATATGCTTTTGGCTGATTTGGATATCGGGATTTCATCACAAACATGGTAGCAAATCAAGGGTGTGACACGCCAGGGCACAATAATCCCGGTCCACCCTTCTGGCTCTTGGGAGCCATTTCTTCCACTATTCAACTTATTATGGACACACATTCAAATTCCAACAATATGTGCACCAACGCGGGCGGCCGCCGGACCTCAAACATCTCTACAGCTACCGGACTCATACAGGACAAAGGACATTTTCATATGGACAAACTGCAGTTGTGTTTGTGATTGTGACTTGTAGATTACATGTAAAGAGTGTGGGTTGATACAAAAATAGGTTGAGAGGAATCAATCAAAATTCTATTTTATAATGTGGCATTTAATGGACTGGAGCATAGAGGTTTCTTACACTGAAGGCCAAAGGTAGTGTGCCTTAAAAGTTCATGAAGTGAGGTAAAACTACATATGCATTGATCCAAATAAGTCCCATTTACCTTTAATATTTTTCAGAATTAAATTGGGAATTCCTACAAAAGTGCTTCTGACCAGCCTATTATGTGTATCAGCCCCACTCTCTCAGTTAATCTCCAAATCATATCATGTGACGTAAATTGCTGAATGTCTGGACATATGAATTTCATGATTTCCAATATTTCACCATATCACTTCAGTATAGCTCATGTAAATGTTCTATTGTTTTTTTTCATCTGTAACTGTTTATTTTTTGCACTTTAAATCAGCTGCTTAAATGATTTGATATTGTGACCGCCATTGGATTTTTTTTTCCTCTGGGGTTTTTTTCAATTGGTTGGTTACTTAGTTAGTGGCACATATAATCTTTTTGCTTTCCCTAGTCAAGTGTGGGAAAGTTTTTGGTTTGTGCTGGTTTGTTCTGCGATTTCTATTTTTACTGATGTTAGAAAAATTACTTTTCGAACCATCATTCCATTGGCTATAATAACATTCGTCCAATTGGTACACTAACTTCAGATAATAGACTCATAGAACAAACCTAGATGACATACTTTTAATTTTATTTTATTTTTTGTTTTTCCTTTTAATTTCTTCACGTTTCATGTTAATAAAACGGTTGTCTCTCTTTCTTTTAACTTCCCAAATCACACTTCTCTAAATTCTCAATTATATTGCAGTGAGAGGAAACAATCCATTTTCCCTTTTATCGTGTGATGCAACTGTCATGAAAAACGCAACTACTCTTAAATCTGTAATTTCTCATCAATATTTCTTCTATAGCCTTAGCAAGCATTCCCTGGTACTCGCAACATCAGCCATACAATCACCTAGGTAATCTTTTTATGACCCGTGTGTGGACCTCTGTGGTACAGGGGTCAGGGGTGGATTTGTAGAATCTGGAAATATAAGTGACAAATGGCTGATAAGCTCGGTCCAGAGCCAGGCCAAATGGCAATAGAACTGTAGACATTGCATATTTCATTTTACAAAAGATTGTTCCATTTCTAAACCCGTAAAATTCGTCTATGCCTTTGGGTTAGGTTCTGAACGGCACCTCTGTAAGATCTGCAAACGCTGATGCGTGGGGGAGCCCAGCGACTGTATGCGACAAATGGCTGATAAGCTTAGTCCAGAGCCATGCCAGATAGCAATAAAACTTTTGTGGACTTCCAGGAGGTGACAATGGTCTCACCACGGGGGGGGGTTGTTGCAGGGCTCTGGCTGACACAATGCCCCTGTGGGAGTCATATTACTGTCCTTATTCTTAAGGAAAGTCCAGTTATATTAATCTGTTTCAAATAAACTAAACCTCTGGGAAGAGCATAATATGCTTATATATTCAATATTCTGCAAAGAAGTCACTTATATACTTATAACCCAATTAAACTATATATTAATTCATCTTAAGACTTTTTCATGACAACTGCATCATATTAGTACATACTCATATCATGTTTGGTCTTGTTATTCTCGGAGGAATCTAAGGAGGTGAATGGAGTATGTTTCATTCCCATTGAAATTATGGTTCATTCCCTTTTGGAAACTCCTGAGAATTTGGTCAGAATACTCTCTGGTAATCACCCTATTCTCCTCTCTCTGCTGAAGTGTTTTATTACATGGTGGAAACCCACTAGCCGGATTCGACCCCCCTTCCAGGTGTTTATGGCCATGCCGCCTGGATCAAAGACGTGGTTTGGCTTAAAGCAAAGAGAAACAATCCTTTTCGGGAAGATCGTATCCGATCTCTCCCAGCGCATCAAGTCTTGCCGAGTAGCCTTTAAATGATGTAACATCGTGTTTCAAACTTCCCGCGCACGTTAGTGCGTGTATCCTTTTCCTCCAGGTATGACTTTATTCTCCTCTTCTAAATTATGCGTAACTTGTAATTGGCTTAACGTTGATTTGTTTGATTTAAGCTTTTGCCTACCTGGTGAATAAATTATTGTCATTCCTTTAAGCTTGCGTGGTCTCCGTGACTCCTAATCCTTTTGTTCTTTCTAGCCACGTTACGACCGGTACTTAGGGGCGAATCCTTGCATTCCAGACTAGCTAGCTGATGTTTTAAAAGGTAGTGATGGGTTTTAAGTTGGATTGCAGATTACGGTCTACTTATATAAAGGGTTTATGTAGTATCGGTCCTGGGGATTTGGCCTTAAGGGCACCCTTGGGCTTATAAGCCGGTGCCTGGTCGATCTCCTTAAGGGCCCTGTGGTGCACATACATCTGGGTTCATGATATGTTTATGCCAAAGTTGCAACTATCATGGTAATTTCTTCCATCCTCTAGAACTCTCACCGAACTAAGATCCGGCAACTGCGCTATTACCCGGGGGCGTCGGTTGAGTAACTGGTTTTCACGGAAGAGTCTGGCGGTTTAGTTGCTCCGAGATTCACGCATGTGTCCCTAAACTATCAATTCTAATTCTAATTTGGAGTCAGATATTTAACGAGGGTATAACTAAATTTGGTATTCTAAATTTATTTTGGAGTCAGATTAATTGTAACCGTTGTGCTTTTGTGCCCCGTCCTTCGAACGGAGAAATGTATCCATTTTACTGTGATTCGCACCAGCCAGGACATTGCGCATGCTAATACTAGGAATTTACACGCATATACCTCCAGCCCGGGCTCTTCCTCCCTTGGTCGAGTCGCTTGGGTTTTACAGTAATGTCATTCCGTCACATTATCGATAGGAGAAAATGGAAACACGCATGAAACGACAGTACTTTTTCATGCGTGAATACTTCCGTGATGCTAGGAAAGAGGCCCGTTTTGGGTGACGTCACATACGGGTTTTGCAAGCTCTGCTCTGTTACATGTCAATAGAAATACTATGTCTCTCTCTAAGCTTTATATTTTGTTAAAGGGGAACTATTATGCTACATTTCCAAATTTATATTTTGATCTTGGACTCCCCTAGAGCACTCCTGATCGTTCAAAGTTCAAAAAAGGGTCCTTATACAGCTCATACTGCCATCCTCAAAAAACCCCATTTGTAGTCCATTGTAGTCTCTGCCTGAAATGCCTCGTTTGGGTGGCTCTTCCGCTATGGCCCCTCCTTCCTGTGTGCCCACTTTCTTCTGATTGGCCAGCTCTGTGGAGGGCGGAGCTGGGAGGGACTCGGATGAACGCAGTTTTTCGGGTCCGCCTCCCTAGTGTGAAACGTGAGACGCGTCTGCCATCTGAGCTAAGGAATCGGCGGGGAAATTCCGCAATCAAATGCAGTACATGTGTATAGATCTAATGAAATGAACTTGTTCTAATAAACGCAGCGGCGAAAGTGGAGGACGCAGTGCGAAAGTCTGGCAGCTCAAGCTCGAATTTGCTATCTACCAACAGCTACTATGTTGAGTACACCGGTGTTTCTACTCTATAGCTAGGATTAACCCTCTAACCGCCAAAGTCGCAAAATTGCGACAAGGAACACTGCTGCATAGAACAAGCTCTTGCTCCAAATATACTGCTATAGTTTTGAATTACTCTGTACCCCTAGATGGCGAACATGTGCAGCAATAATTTTCACGTAATTTAGAGGTGTGTCTTAATTTAAAAAAATCGCGAAATCAGAGCTTTGAATAGGGTGGAGTGAACGTAGTGAACACAGCGAGGGCACCCCAGTGAGTGGAGTCAAAGAAAGCTGAGTGAGAGACAGCAGATAGAGAACGAGAGAGCGAAATACAGCAAAAACACACAGAATGCCGAAAGGTTTTTTTTTTTTTTTTTTTTTTACTGTTGATGAAGTACTTAGTCAGGTACTTTCCGATTCTGAGCCTGACGGGAAATATTTACCCTCAGATGACGATTGGTCGCCGAGTGACGAAGGTGAAAGTGACGGTGCGTCTGTTACGTAGCATGCGCAACAATGGTCCCTAAAAAGCAGCACATCGCATTGCTCATACCATACCCGGACTTCAGGAATGAATTCGAGGCAAGGAAAATGCGACTGGTTTTCGTAAAAGATGAGAGTGAAAGTGACGGTGCGTCTGTGAATAGCATGCGCAAAGACGGTCCACAAAAAGCAGCAGGTCATTGATCATACCCAGACTTCAGAAATGTATCTGAACCAAGGGAAATGTGACTGGTTTTCGTAAAATCAAGAAACAAGAGTGCGTTGACAGTTATAACTCCTTTATGGGAGGAGTAGATACAGCTGACCAGCGAATGAAAACTACAAACAATGCCATCTTGATAGATAGACAGATTAGGCTTCTGTGCTACTTGGCTGGTGGGCTACAAGAAAAATGCATTTTATTAGTGTCTATTGTACCTTTTACTGATTCCTGTTCCTTATTTTGAGGATGAGAAGACAAAAAACAATTATAATAATAATCTGTGTAAATATGTTAAAAATACAGTTTTACTGAGAGTTATGTTATCCAATATTTTCGCCGCCTATAGACGTCACAATATGCAACTTAGATGAATAAATTTACTCCCATTAGATTCCTATTCCTTTATTTTGAGGATGAGATGACAAAAACAAAACAAAAAAAAAATCTACTGTGTAAATATGTTCAAAATTCAGTTTTATTGAGGGTTATGTAATCCAATATGGCCGCCGCCTAGTGACGTCACAATATGCAAATTGGATGAGTAAATTTACTCCCGTCACAAACTTTGGGTCATAATGAATATTTTTGTCATTTACAGTATGCCTTTATCTCGCACCACTTTCAATTTCCTTTTGAAATCTTGAAATGAAAATGGAATATTTTCCTAAATTAACTCCGGCGCCTAAAGGGTTAAGGGAAAGCTAGAATCCACCCCATACAGACACATTTGTAGAACGGGTCGACATATCCAAGTGTAGACCGGAGACCGTAGAATTCCGGTGGGTCTGAGTTTAGAGGGAAACATGGACAGTGAGGAGCAGCAAAAAGTGGACTAATAACATATGGACTGCTTAGGTGTGTATTATAAGGACCTGCTGGTTTGTGTGCATAACTGTGGTGTGCCGTTACCGTGGAGTAACGAACAGCTTCTGCGCTGGTATATGACGGAGGGGGCGAAAGCTCCATGCTAAACGGCCATTTCGGAAATTGCCCATGGTAATGGTTTACTTATTGCGTCAGAATGACCAGCGTTTGCTCGCATAAATTTTTTTTCACACGACAGATTACATTCAAAATCAATGCATTGTCTTTGCATTGACTTTGAATGTATTCTGTCGCGCGAAAAATTCATTTCACGACCGGTGTGAAAGCGGCTTGACGCGCCCATAACGTGTGTATTTGCGTCTTTGCATTGACTTTGAATGTAATCTGTCTCGCGAAAAATTTGTTTCGCGTCCGGTGTGAAAGCGGCTTAACACACCCACAACGCGTGTATTCGCGTCTTTGCATTGACTTTGAATGTAATCTGTCGCGCGAAAAATTCATTTCGCGTCCGGTGTGACAGCGGCTGAACGCGCCCATAACACATGTATTCGCATCTTTGCATTGACTTTGAATGTAATCTGCCGCGCAAAAAATTTGTTTTGCGTCCAGTGTGAAAGCAGCTTAACGCGCCCATAACGCGTGTATTCGTGTCTTTGCATTGACTTTGAATGTAATCTGTCGCGCGAAAAATTTGTTTCGCGTCCCATGTGAAAGCAGCTTTATGGATATCATGCGACAGCTAGAGAGAGCTCCGGTTATGTTATGAATATAAGTTTTACAGACCGTAAGTTCCGTTAGCGTGCACAGTTGCTTATGTGGAGCTAGCGAATCGATCACTTCTACAGGAAAGAATTTCCTATTCAATCTCCGTCTTTTTTGGCTTTTTATTAGCCAGAGCAATTTCTAAAGGGGGATGAAATAATGCTATGGCAATGCAGAGAAATCGTTTGCTATAACAGACACGTTAGAGCTTGTGCATTTCGCGATTGCTTTCACAGTAGCATCAGAGAGCTAGCCCAGATATTGTGAAGTATCCAGCTGACCTCGGTCATGGATAAGTGAAGCGATCACAAGCAGCCGTAAACAAACGCAAACACGTATCCCAAGCTCTGCAAAACCTACGTCTGGTCTAACTGCAGCCTTTTCAGCCCAACTTTGCAGACACATACAGCACCTCTCCGGTTAGCTTCAACTGTTGTGGCTATAATCGGGCAACGTTATGATGAAACTGCCACATTGATGATTACCAATCATAATTACAGCATATAAGTTAACCAGGAGCATTTTTAATTGGCACAGCACGCAAACTAACATGCAGTAGCTGGTAGGGCTGTCCCGATCGACTAATCGCGATTATTTTAAGCGCAATAAAAGTAACTAAGCAACTATGAGGCAGATAGACCTGCTTGCTTATTACCTTTTCTATGACACATACCTAATGCGGTTATTTGAAATGCTTCCGGGAAGAAAACTGTGATTTGAAATCCGGTAATTACCAGCGAGGTTGGACAGCCTCCATCGCCTTGGCATAATTAGCTTATCTTAAATCGATTCCCGTCTACTTTGCCTAACTTGCAATCAAGCCATTTATTCAGCCAACTGACCAATCAAAACCAAAATGTGGCCTATAATGATAAAGAAGAGATAATGAGAAGCAGACAGGCCTAACCAGGCTGCCGTGTTAATAATCTGAATAAATAGCAGACCTCTGAATTCCACCTCTCGTAGAATTCATATATATCATTAAAAGGATTTCTTAAAAATAAAATCATTTTAAGATGGTCCTGGTTTTTAAGCGTTTCAAAACATAAGCGAAGTGGAAAACATTTTGTGAAGCATATCGAACATGAAAGTGAGAGAAATTATTTTCGCATTGCATGCAATGGATAAATTCAGTGAAGACTTTGCAAACACGTTCAGGCAAACGCAAATTTGTGGCATTTTTTATTTAATCATTGACAGTGACGTCGTTAGCCCTGAGCTTCCGGGGCTTTAGCCCCGAATGTTCTAAACCTAGCCCCAGACGGTTTTTCCCGGCAAAAATTACAGTTTTTAATACAGAAATAGACACGTCAAAATCGCCCACTTCAGGCAGTCACAGCCAGAGATGACTCTGGTCACAACTCTCATAGCTATAGCCCCGCCCGCCCCCTCCGCCCCCTCCGCCCCTACGAGCCCAGACCTATGCTGCGATGCTAATGCTGCGTTCTGAAAACTCCGAGTTCCAACTTCAAAGCGTTCGAGACGCACCAGGTCGGAATAACCAAAAAATGGCGGAACGCGACAAACTTTGCATTCATAGTGCTTCATGTACGGCATAAAAACATTACAAATTACAAATTACAGGTGGTGTTTGATCGCTCTTTTTCAAGTCGGAGGTCGGAAAGATCCCCGTTCCGACTTGTCTCGAACGCAGCATTAGTTGCCTCAACAAAGTAATGCGAAGAGACGTCTATGGATATCCGAAGCTTTTTCAGCCCAAAGGCGAAGCCAAAGAGTCAAGAAAAACCAACTTCATGTAACGTTACCTTAGTATTCGTAATGTTTACAACAACTAATGTTTGTAAGGTAGGCTAGCTAGCTAGCTAACGTCAATGTTTGCTAAGGACCTTCGCTTAGCTACGCTAGCTAGCGTGAGCCAGCAACGCTTGCACATGTTTTACAAAACACAAAATAAGTTCTGAACCGTTTATGATAGAGATGAACTGTAAACAGCATCTAAATCGTGAGATTCTCTGCTTTCTGAGGGTCCTTGAATGGTGCCTTTATGACAACAAGGGACCATATAGGGTGCGTGTGTTACTATTGTGAATCACTTTGTTACTTGTTTGTTATTAGTTTTATTATTATTATTATCATCACTATGATCAATCATTTGTCTTCAGGAAGTTCCCATTGGAAGGAATTGGTCTTCCATTTATCAACAGATTGGCTATTTTCCAATATAACACTTTTATGAGAGCCAAAGTCATCATTACACCTACTTAATTATTGTTGGTATATGATAAATGATGACAAATTGTTCATTTTTTGCTGTTAGTTGCTGATGTTTACTATATTGTGGGTGTATACCAGGCCTTTAGTGCTAAAGTCTGCCTCTATGGTCATGATCAATTAACTGTAACTCGCAGAAGAAAAAGTATATACAAAACTTCACATGTAGCTTCAAAACACCTAAGTACAACTTTTCACATTTGAAAAAAAGAAAATTGCCTGGTTGACTAGGGAGATATTCAACAAAACACAAGTTTTCTTTACTGGGCGATTTTATTATTATTATTATTATTATTATTATTATTTGTGTGAAATATGGCATGCTCACCCAAAGGCAAGGTGTAAATGTGACTTCACACTGCAGCAGATAAAATGGCAGGTTTCCTTGAATCATATAATGTATAAGAATTGGTACTTCCTGAAAAAATAAGCTCAAAATTGGAAAACATATAGAACTATTTCCAGTTTTTAGGTCTGTGTAGGCTTTTAAGGGAACATTATTTTTGGATCCAACATTTCCAGTTTCAAGATGTACTGGTGTTGTATTTATAGGCTACAATTCAATTTCTACCTCATAGGCTACTACTAGAAGCCCTGCACTTCAGTAAATCATGTAATACAGACCAGATTTAATAGTAATACATCTTTATTTCAGATCTGTAGATCCTTAAAAAATTAAGGAAAGCAGCATAAATCAGCAGCATTTCAACTGTGAATACTCTGGTTTCACATTTTTAGAAAACAACATTGTGCAGATGTGAGTGCAGTTTTGTTGTGATTGATAATGTGTAGGTCCAAGTCACATAAATCCATCTTGGTGCAGCTAGTCGAGCTAATTGTTTTTTTTTTGTGGAATATTGTTACAGGTGAGCTAGAGAGGAGCCAGGGAGGAAAGCAGGGAGAGAGAAGAGAGGAGAGAGAGGGGGCACTAGGCCCCAAGACGAGTCAGGGAGGAGAGCAAAGAGTGAGAGGAGAGTGGAGAGAGAAAGCTGGACCATCACAGCTTATGAGGAGCCAGAGAGGAAAGCAGAGAGAGAGAGAGGGACCACCGGAGCGAGGGAGGAGAGCAGAGAGAGAGACAGGGACCAGCAGAGACAAACAGGAGCGAGAGAGGAGAGTGGAGAGAGAGACAGTATGCTTGATTTTATTGTAAGTTTTAACAGATAATGAGTACATTTTGATTCTGCTCTATTAATGAAGCTTGATTATTATTTATATTTACATGAGGGTTTTCTAATCTTATGATAATGAAATGTTTAAGCAAGATTGGCAGAGCAGAGGTGCTGTGGTGTCAGATGGCATTTGTTTGATAAGCACTTATGTAAGTGGCAAAGAATACAACTACACACACTACACAAGTATTTTGTGTAATTTGTGGTTTACTTTGCAGTCTGGATGAGCTCTAGAGTCTAGACAGTGTAGGCCTATATGTCTTTTTGCATGGTGCATAGATACGCTGGCGAGCTACTCCACCGTGGCGCGACAGGGACCCCCCCGCCGTACGGGGCCCCCCTAAAATTTTCATGGCAAGACAACTTCAGCCCCTGTTCCTTTCCCCTTAGCCCCTGATGTTCTTGAATCCTAAAATCGCCCCGATCATTGATTAAGATAAATTTGAAAAAGTAATTCTTAGCTCTTGATTTTGGTTACTTTTGAGCGACTAAATAGCCTACAGTGAAGGTGGAAAACATTGTGTTTAAGCGTAGCCTATCGAACAGGATATGTTAATTGTTCGCACTTCGCACGCAGCGCGGCCAAACGTAAAACTAGAAATAGGCTAATCTAGCAAACATATTCTGGCAAATTACGTGCTGAATAACACAAAGTTAAGGTCTGCAAAGTCATTATCCTCTACCCAACAATTGCTCTCACCCCCTTCCCAATTACTTTGCTCAATTTGCAACCAAACAGTTGATTTGCTCAATTCGGCTAACGATTTAAATTGGTAGACAGTCTGATGTATTTAGACATCATTTTTGTTTGTCATATTTTGAAATTTAAATAACCATGAAACACAACAGATTTGCTTGAATGTGTTTGCTAGGTTATTTCTAATTTTGCATTCTGCCGTGCTGCATGCAAATGCGTAAACAATTTACTTCTATATGCTTAAACAAAATGTTTTCCACCTTCACTGTCAGTTATTTAGATGCTCAAAAGTAAATAAAATCAAGTGCTATAAGTTACTTTATTTTAAATTACTCTCGTTCAATTATCTAATAAAAAATGCCACAAATTTGCGACAAAGATTCGCCTGAACGTGCATTGCCAAATCTTCGGTGCATTTGACTATTGCGCGCAATGCAAACAAATATGGGGAAGGCAGGGTTTCCGCCAGGATTTTTACTACAGTTTACTACGACGCGCGCGCGGAGAAATATGTCATTTGGTTAGTTCAAGAGCAACTGTGTTTTTTTTCCGAGCAGTTGAAGCGCTGTAATTTTTAAAATATAGCGTACAATTGTAATGGTGTATTATTTTCAGGCAGGACCTCTTTTAGGCCGCGAAAATACGCTGTTTCTGTGGTCCCATTCACAACAGTGTATTGTCTAAATCTCCACCCAGCACTATGCGCTGGTGCGGCTACCTGGAGGAGATTAGAGAGCTTTCTACTGCAACTAATGTAAGTAGTGGCAATTTGTAGCTCATACAACCCCACTTCAAAAAAATTGAACAATCCCTTTAAGAGTTCTGACTCATCAGGCTTTAAAAACAAAATTGAAAACAATTTTCACAGTGTTCACTGTATTATAACTATGGAACATCTGGGTACTTTCAGAGTACACAACCCGTATGTGACGTCACGGAAAATGAGACTGTCGGCGGACTGGTTACGGTGGAAAAGGAGCAACATTTGGAAAGCGAATATCAAGTCGCATGAAACTTTTCTTCTCTTGTTATATGAGTGAATACCTTCAACCTATCATGAACTTGCCATAACGGACCAATTTTATGAGTACTTATTTTCTTTGAATCCCTACTTTAAAACCTTTGGAAAAACATTTTCTTGGGTAACTAAAACTGCAAAAAAAAAAAAAAAAATTCACAGAACGCTTAAATCACAAATAAGATGTTGATGAACAATTTATTCAAGTTGAAAATTTTTATTGATGTAAATTTCATGACAGAAACTCATTATGTGACTCAGAAGTGTTTATTGCCCCCATGTACCTGTATGCACTCCCAACAATGTCTTGACATGGTCCAGATCAGTTGGTGGATGATGTACCTGGGATCTCCTCCCAGACCTAGATCAAGGCATCAGTGAGCTCCTGCACAATTTGATGCAGTACTTGGCGGCGTCAAATCCATTGATACATAAAGTCCCGTAGGTATTCAGTTGTATTTTGGTCAGGGAAACAAGAGCGCCAGTCAGTGGCATCAATGCCTTCGTCATCCAGGAACTGCCTACAAACCTGGCCACATGAGGTCGGGTATTGTCCTGCACCAGGAGGAACCAAGGACCAGCTGCACCAGCAGAAGGCCTGACAATCGCTCTAAGGATTTCATCCCAGTTCCAAATAGCAGTCAGGGTACTGTTGGCTATGACATGGAGGTCTGCACGACCCTCCAAGGATATGCCTCCCCTGACTATCACTGACCCACCGCCAAGTCGGTAATGCTTGATGATGTCACAGGCAGCATAATGTCCACCATGGCATCTCAAGACTCTTTCATGCCTGTTACATGCACTCAATGCGAACCTGCTCTCATCTGTTAAGAGAACGGGGCGCCAATGGTGGACCTGCCAATTCTAGTGTTCTCTGGCAAATGTGAATTGAGCCGCACGGTGCTGGGCTGTGAGCACAGGTCCCACTAGAGGATGTCAAGCCCTCATGCCACCCTCATGGAGTCTGTTTTTGACAGTTTGGTCAGAAACATGCACAGCAGTAGCCTGCTGCTCACGCAAAGGAGAAAATGCCAGTGCTGCTTCTGGTTGATGCCCTTCTATGACCCCATCCAGCTCTCCTCGTGTAATGGCCAGCCTCCTTGTATCTCCTCCATGCTCTTGAGACTGGGCTGGGAGACACAGCAAACCTTATTGCTACTGCACAAATGGATGTGCCAACCTGGAGGAGCTGGACTATCTGTGCGACCTGATTGGGCTGCAGGCATCGCCTCATGCTACCAGTTGTGAGAAGGACACTAGCAGAACACAAAACTGGAGATGAATCTGACAGGAGGGATAAGTAGAGAGCAATTATCTGTGGTCACCACATGTACCACTATTCCTTACTGGGGGGTTGTTTTGCTTTTGCCTCTCCAATGCACCTGTTGTCAATTTCATTTGCTCCAAAGCAAGTGAAATTGTTTCACAATCACTTGTGCTCCCTAAATGGACAGATTGATATCCCTGAAGTTTAACTGATTTGGTGTTATACTATGATGGTTATATGTTCCTTTAATTCCTTTGAGCAGAGTATGGCTTTCTTTTGCTGTTTCACCTTCAAGCCTTATTTTAAATTACTCTATTTAAGGACAAGTCAAAGAATGGCACTATATATAATTTTGTTAAAACAGCATTATATATATTTTAAAAAGTGAACTGGGTGAATTTCCCCCTGTGGTAGTTCTAGTGCTAAAGCAATATTGATTATTAGGAACGCATTAGATGTGGCACATCATCAAAGGATGCATTTTTAGTTGCTACAATTAGAAATATCATCCATATTACCTTAAAACTAAAACTCCACAGACTCTGTGCCTCTTCTTTTGCTCTGTTACGAACTGGTACATGTACACATTTCCACTTAGTACTTATCCTACATGGTCCTACACATGTATGTCTAAAAATTAACACAACAAATCAGACATAAACTAATAAATTAATAAAATTATGATATGGAGGTGCCGCACGTTCAGCAGAGCCCTGAGGCAATAACAGCGGGGTTTCAACTTCTGCTGATTGCCTTAGGGCAGCCTGGAGACAGGAAATCTCAAAACTCTTCGACCTTTGACATCATTAGACGGCATCATGTGACTGTAATCCTGACCTGACTGAGCAGCACACCAGCAGAGCCTCAGTTGGGCACGTGACAAATCAGCTTCGTGGCAACAAATTCATAGACAGATCTACAGCAATGGCAGACAGGCAGGTGGACGAACAGACCGTCAGACAGACAGGCAGACAAACAGGCAGATGGACGGATGTCAGACAGACAGGCAGACAAACAGGCACACGGACAGACAGCTAGATAGGCAGACAAACAGGCAGATGGAGAGACAGTAAGACAGACAGCCAGGCAGGCTGACAGACTGTTAGACAGACAGGATAACTGGCTGACAGACAGACAGAGCTCACTAAAGCAGCAATTCGCTGTGCTAAATTGGAGCTTTCTCAGAATTAAATTTGGTTTTCATGTCATTAGAATATAAGAAACAGCGGACCTGCAAAGTGAACTCAGCCCTGGCCCTTTGGGAGCTGCTGTGTTCTCAGTAAAATTAAAATTGCTTGCTTGAGCTGGACACAAACAGACTATTTGAAAACTCAGCTGCCAGATATTTTACTTTTATGTGGGAGGCAGTTGAGCTATGGGTTCAGATGTGGGCTGTTTATAACGGCCAATTCAGGAAAATTTTCTTTGGCCCCTCACCCACTTCAGTGTGGTTAAGATCATTTTAGCCTGATTCAGCTCAGTTCCGTCTGGTGTAGCTCAAATCAGCCTGATTCAGCTCAGTTCATTCTTGTTTAGCTCAAATCAGCCTAATTCAGCTCAGATCATCCTGATTCATCTCTGATCAGCTCAATTCAGCCAAGCTCAGCTCATTTCAACCTGATTCAGACAGATTCACCGCAGTTCAGCTCAGTTCAGCCGGGCTCCGCTCAGTTCAGGCTGTTTGAGCTTAGCTCAGCCTCGTGCAGCTCAGTTAAGCCCGGTTTGGCCGAGGTCTGGTGAAACAGGATGACCCTCAGCAGAAAGAGTCATGCTTTTTCTTGCTCTTTGCCATACATGCACAGTAGAATGAGAACAGTGCTGCAGGATGGAGTTCAGAGAGAGTCCAGAATGTTGGCTTCCAGTCTCCTAACCCCGTCCTCCACAAATCCTGCTTCATTGTGGATGAAACCCTTTCATCTGCACACAAACACACACACACACGTAGTCACATGCACTCACCTCATTCTTTACAAAAATATCTGTGCACTCTCATACACATACACAACATACCTACAAATGTACACACACCACTAACCTATGCTAAAAGCCATGTCCACACACAATCACACAAACACAGATGCACGCACTTCACTGACCTCTCTCTCGATGATAATAACACACACACACATGCACATACACGCGTGCACACACACATACCACACACACACCAACCCACACACAAACACACACACCCACACACACTGCTGGCTCTATTCTATTAGAGTCACTGCCACAGAAAGAGCCCAGTGATTTTTAACGCAGTGCAGACATAATAGCGTATAACCTCTCCGCTCTCTGTCTCTCGTACCACTCATAAAACACATCACAGAAGCAAACTCACGCTCTGTGATGTCTGTAAATTTCTGTGCACACAAGACCTGATGTCATACAGGAAGTGACTGTGAGGTGGGGGGTTAGGGAGTTACTTTCAGGGTTAGGTAGTCTGATTTCAGAGCACATTCTGCCACACCTGAATGGGGTCCACAACACAATAAGACTCAAAGCTTGACTGTGGGCCAAGTCAGATACTGCCGAAGGCTTCTAAAAGCACAGGCTTTCGCCAAGAGCACTTTAAAGACGGTAATCGGCAACATCTGTTCCTCTGCAGAGTACACGATGTTTTTATCGTCTTACAGACCACTGCCTGCCACAGAGAAACCCTGACTGCGTCATCCTGTTATATCTCTCCCTCACGCTGTCTGCCTCTCACCCCTGCAAACACAGGTGTAGGAAGCATACAAACACAAGTGCATACACCTGCATTCAGATGCACTCCCACATACACGCAGAAACCAATGCATATCCAGACATACACACACATACACCAATACGCACATACACAGAAACACACGCAAACACACACATTCACACACACACACACACACACACACACAAAGAAACATACACAGACTCATGCACGCACATACGTATGTACTCTCTCAAACATACACATACACAGATCCTTACCCTTGTACAAAATCAAATACATGGACACACACCCATTCACACTCAAATGCATTTTGACACCTGCTCTGTCTCCCTAACACAAATGCAAATAGACTTATTTATTCCCTCATACATACACCCACAAGAACACATTCAATGGGGGGTATACAAACTGTAACCTATGCAACTACAAGAATCTCTCTCTCTCTCTCTCTCTCTCTCTCTCTCTCTCTCTCTCTCATACATACACAACTGATAAAAACAATAATTATGGGTTGCTGTTTGATGTCTTACTCTCTCTCCCTCTCGCGCTTTCTCTCTCTCTCACTCTCTCTTTTTCCATCTCACTCACTCTTTCTCTCTGTCAGAGTACCGCAAACTCAGTGGAAGTGAAACGAGATGAAATGAACAGGGAATTTGAGGACGAGGAGTGTGGGAAAGAATCCACTCACCCGCTCCTTTGTTCTGTCACTCTCACTCGCTCTCTCGCTCTCCCACTCTCTTTTCTCTCTCTCCCTTGCTCTCTTGTTCCTTCCTGTAAAGTCTGATTGATCTCGTCCCGTGTTTCTGCCAAAGCCATAAGGAAAGTTGTTTTGGGGTCAACAGTCTGCTGCATACTGAGAAACGGCAGTGCGGAGAATGACGCAGAAATGCTCAGTCAAATGAAACATTTATCTCCTCTTTTCCAGCATGTGTCACGGTCATTTTCTTCCATTAAAGTCTCCCCATCGTGCATGTTTTGGGACTGTGGGTGGAAACCAGCATATTATTAGAAAACCCACGTAAACACGGGCAGAATACGTCAGCTCCACATAGAAAGGCTCCAGCCTTGGAATCAAACTACTGCCGCCTGCAGAAATTTAACCATTACCCTCATTTAAACGTCAGAGAGGTTCTGCACTGAATGCATCTCTTAAAAACTGTAGGTACGGTACAGCAACACTTTTAGTGTTAAGCCAAATTTAACAAGAATTTTTTTTTTTTTCCGTTTTTCACAAGCACTACAAGGCACAGTTACTTTAATTAAACACTGAATATTTTATTCTGTTTTTAACAAAGGCCTGGTGTGGCAGTCACGCTCAAGTATGAGCTCAAGACTGACTGGGTGTGAAAATTTCAGTGACTTACAGTAAAACTTTGTGAAGATAAAAACATTAAAACATTAAAATGTAATTGTCCTCTCTCATTCCTGTTCGTTAGGCAGAGAAGTATCACACATGCAGCCTATATATGATTATGGATACAACCTAAAATAATTATACACTCCATCCGAGATACATTCAATATAAGAAACATTACATATTCAATCTGGGAATGCTATATTCAACGACTTAATCTGAAAGTGATGATAATTGAAATCTAAGAAGGATTATAATGATTATAAGTGTATTTGCCACAACAGTTCCTGTCTCTCAGTCACTGCATGCTTGGTCCTAGGCTGCAGCCCAGGAATAACTGTGTTATGCTCTTTACCTCCGCCAAACAAAGTTGGCAGGAGGTTCTGTGATCGGTGCAGTTTGTTTATTTGTCTGTTTATTTGTGAACAAGATCATTCAAAATGTAATGAACGGATATCTCTGAAATTTTGTGGGTGGGTCGTTATTACATCAGGGATGGACCCTATTGATTTTCACCGCGATCAGTCAAACAATATGACCGCCACAGCAGCCATCTTGAAATCGTATGACACACAGTAACTGAACTTTGCTCACACTCACCAAGATTTGGACTGTGCTGCCTTGGCAGAGGTTTGCACTCTAGGAGTGCCTCTAGTTCTTCCTCTTTTTCAACAAATGATATATCTGTTTGGTACAGCTGCAAGGGATTGTGGTCCATCATTGATGATTCTTTTCGCCCAAGGATAGTCCTGTGGTTCTGTTAGCCGTCCACAAATGTAATGATGGAAATTAGCCGACAGGGCGAAGGTATCTGCGTGCGTCTTGCTAGAAGGAAGCAATGAAGGAATTATTGCCCCCTTTCCTAGTGAAATAAACATTTAGGATGCTCCTTGTTGTGGCTATGAACCAAATTATTACTGGTTCTTGTCCATTGTCAAGGAAGGTTCCCTGCTCTTTTAAAAATCATTGACGATCGGATCAGTCAGAGATTTCAGAATTGTCTCACTGCAAATCTGTCTCAGAAGAGTTTCCAAAACAAAAGCATGAAAACGTCACCATTTGGTGATGTTTGATCAAGAGGCTGGAAAGCTTAACGCTGACAGATGTAGGTATTTGCTGTGCTTTAGAGAGTGCACCACTGATCACGCATGCTGTGGGCTACTTAAGAGTTCTGAGATAAGGCTTAAGTATGATGACGCATTGTTTTGTGTAAAACAGAAAAAGAAAAGTTTATTTAGTGATACACAACACTAGTGTCCAGCTAGGGCTTGAGATAGAGAGGGAAACGTTTATTTGGAGATAAACAGCATTAGCGTCCAGTGAGGATTGGTGTCCGAGCTCTTATTGTTGGATGTGTTCTCCCTGGATTGGTTACCATGCAGCTCAGCTTAGCAGTCCAATGAAAGCTCTCTGGTCATGTAAGGGCCGGCACGTCATTGATTCCAATCAATAAATAATTTTCCCATGATGCACCGGGACTGAAGTTCAGCCAGGAGAAATACAGATGTACATCTGAGCCAAGAGCAGAGTTCCTCCTGCTCTTCATCCTCTGTCCCTCCCCCTTTTGTTTCTTTATTTTGGACTGTGACCACTACCTTCATTTGCGCAGTCACCCTGTGCGGTGGAAGGAGTTGAGATCAGTGTTTTCACTGAGTTCACAGAGGTTCACACCGAGCTTGTGTGATGTCATCCCTCTCCCTCCAGCTGACTGGATGTTGACAGTGTGAATCTGTGACCCTCTGAAACACGCTGACTGCATTTTTAACACAAAACATCTGTATACCCTGAGGGCCAAATATAGCACAAATACTCTCTATACCCTGAATGCCCCGTTTACCGTATTTACCCTGAGGTCATTGTATGCCTTGTATAGCCGATGTACCTTCAGATCCTTCACTTTTAAATGAAACCGAAGCCCCCCAAAAGAGATGTTTCAATTAAAATAGGAATTTTCGCTGATTCGAACAATCTATGTAACCCCCTACCAAAATGCACAAGAGAGATATAAATCATGATTTTCTTGTCATAATTCCAGCCCTCTCAATGCAGGCTGGAGGCGGCCATCATTATGAGGCTACCTCGATTCTGTGACGTATTGTGTGTAGATGCCTTCTTCAGCCCTGAATTAGTCAATGTTATTTTAGGACAACTGTTATACGTTAGTAACCAAAATTATTTTCTTTTGTAATTATACAAGGTAATTGGGTCATCATAAAATATTTCATATCCAAAGAAATATCAAAAAATTAAAGAAAAAATGCAATGTTTTTATATCAAACAATATTAATTTCGCTATTTCAAACATCTTTTGAGTAGCAATCGATTGATTACCGGCTGCTCGGAAATGCATCGTACACACGCGTATGTAGTATATAGAGGATTTCCATTGAATGAGCCAGAGATATCAAAATTATACAACGCAGTACCAGTTATCATTTATTCAGAGCCTTCGGTGAGGAATCAATAAAAATTACTACTCGAGTTTCATAAAGTTTATATGTCGGGCTCAAGAATTTGAGATCCTATGTATCCCATAAAAGTTACCACCGTTTTATTCGGAAAATGGAAAAATAGCGTTGGCTTCTAGTTGGTAGTCTATTCACATCAAGTCGAGGAATACTTCGCAAGCTAGCATGCTAACGATTTTCGCCTTACATTAATAAATTCAAGCATCTACCATAATAGTAACACGTGTAACTCATTACTTTAATGGCCAAAAGCGTTAGCATTCTAGCTAAATAATTATTTATCCCATAGACTTGGATAAACCATCCATCCCTTCTCTATACCGCTTCTTTCTGCACTGGGGTCACGGGCGAGTTGGAGCCTATACCAGCTGGCTCAGGGCGAAAAGCTGGGACCCACCCTGGACAGCTTGCCAATCCATCGCAGGGTGCACACACTATTCACACACCATTCACTCTCGTACTCATACCAGTGGGCAATTTAGCATCTCCAAGCAGCCTGACATGCACGTCTTTGGACTGTGGGAGGAGAACATGCAAATTCCACACAGGAAGGCCCCAGGCTGGATTGGAACCCATGACCTTCTTGCTGTGAGGCAGCAATGCGAACCACTGCTTATCAAGTTGGATAAACGGTAAAGTAGAAACTAACGCCAATGATAGATAGATGGATAGATAGATAGATAGATAGAACATTTCCAGCAGAATTGGCAAAGTTGCCTTTCAAAATATTTTACATTTGCCAATGAACGGAAAATGACCAATCGCGACACAAAAAAGCTGTATCACAGAAACCAAACTGGTATCTCATGGGTTGTGTCACACCGATTTTTAAAAAATTTCAGACCTATCTCTAAGACAACTTTATTCAAATCTTGGACAAGTGGACAATGCCCACACACGCCAATGCGCAACTCGCCTATGTATTGCGCCATTGTGTAGTGCATAGATAATAAGACAGCAGTGTGCTGATTAGTCATATGTTAATGAGTGGTTCTCTGAGTCCAGAACCAAAGTGGGGGAAAAAATTCTCAGCCCGCACATCATCCATGAAGTCCATGGGCACAAAATGATCGCTGCACACCACATTGAAACAGTTGTACTTGTAAGTCTTTTCATTGAATTATTCGAGCTCTAGGGCAGCAATCCATTTTCTACTTATTTTTGGCCTCTTTAATGGATCAGAAATGGCATGAAAACTATTTCCTCTGCTTTTAATGCTGGCATTTGTGCATCCGTACACTTGGCAGTAAACCATGATGATTACGTGTAGACAACATTCTATTTCTACGTCTTCTACGTCATATTCTGGGAGGCGTCCAGACAAAATGCAAGTACATGGCCGCAACCATGTGGAGCAGATTGCGTAAGCAGTTTGATATTTTTGGTACCCTTCGACAAGCTCTAGCCGCGCACTCACAGCACCTAATTTGATGATCGATACATCAAATTAAATGGTTCTCTGTCCTCCAGAATATGATGCATAGAAATTTCCGGAGGTTCGGTTTTCTTTAAGACTGCTGTGTTGCCAAATGCCATAAGATAAACAAGTGACCAAGATTGTCAAAAGAAACTCAAAACAAGCGACCATTCTTTTCTATTTTTTACGTACTTGTATGTGTATCTCTATACAAAATGAAATACATATTAATTCCTGAATTACATTACATGAAGAGAAAATAATTTAAAACCTATCTCATTTTGTCCTTGCATTCACCCTGGCTTTCCTCATGTTTCCTCAATCCAACCAACAAAGTGCTCCCCTTTCGTCTCTCACTAGGAGCAATCCATTCTTATTTTATGTTGTGAATGACCTTTTGCTAAGGTAACAAGACTTACTGGAAGTCGAGCAACTCAAAATTTCACTTGAGGCTATTTTAAATTGGGACTACAAAGTAAAGTATAGACTGAGAGTGCGGACGTTACGAGCTAAGGTGGTACTCTATTTACCTGAATAAACACGGCAAAGCAGCAAAACCCTGGTGATATCACAGGTTCTGTATTACTCTGTGCTGTTATCCCATGAGCTTAAGAATACCAGCTTGTGGCATGGTTTGTTGAGTATAGGGAGGGCAAATAGACCATAGCCAGCTGACTGTCAATGCTGGGCCGGATATAATCAACAGGGACTTTGCCTTAATAAAAACTCAATCTTGACTCTCATGCTCTGAAATTTCCATGGCAAAACGTAATCAATCCCAAACATTTTCTTCAAAAAAGCACAAAAGACAAATATGTTAAACATATTACAGTGAAAAACCCAACTTCACATATAATGAGTGGACATGGCAACCATTTCGGGCTGTTACACAACTTTACAGAGCTGCAATTCCTGAATAGTCCACTCTGTTTGGATGTAAATGCTCTCATATTAACACTGGAGAATTTCAGCCTCTTTAATATTGTGGCACGGGCATTCATGTCAAACAAACAGTACAGGAATTACAACTCGGCAAAGTTATGTCCCTGTCCAAATACTCACAGAACACAGTATATTAAAGGTGAGTTCGAGTGAATGAGAGATAATAAAGTTATATAAGTGAGTAGCAGAGAGTGAGTCCTTGAAAAGAATCCTTTCGTATGAGAGAGTGCACCTGCTACATCAATAAAGCACTAATGCGGGTAACCATGCCAACGTGGAGCCCTCACTCAATCATAAAAATATACAAGACAAGAGATGCCACTTATCACACAATCTGATACCTAATTTTTCATCTTCCAGTGGTTTTCAAAAGCTTTTTTCCATTATCTAACTTCCTGTTTATGTGAAACTTTCCTCCATATTTGTTCCGAGCAACAGCAGGTAAAATGTTCCAAAGTAAAAAATAAATAAATAAATAAAAAAACAGCTTTGATGGTTGTCTGTAAAGAGGTAAGTACAAACTTTATCAGAAGCAGTTTTGAGATGTTCTGCTTGGCTTTAATGACTTCGCGTGCGGGGCGACTCTCATAAACACTTGTCAATGGAGAAAAACAGACTCTCAGAAGTGCCAGCGACCTGAGGGTCAGGCTGGATAAAACATTTTAAACACTCCAGATTTTCATCTGCCACTTCTAAAATAAGTCTGTTAAATTACCCCATTCTGAGTGCCAAAACATTTCTGAAATACAAGGGAAAATTAAGCATTACTACTTGTTGAGGTCTGGACTTCTATTGGATTTTCAGTGGAATGTAGGGAGTCATCTGTGTCTATGCCCTCTTTGAAATGATTTGAGCGAGGGCAGCAATAGCAGGGATCTGACTTAGGCGGTAGTTATGCCATTTGATCCCATTTTATATTAGTGCTCAAGCCGTATTTTTTCTTATTAATATTGATTTAACAACAAGAATACAGTGACAGAGTGCATTTTATGGAGATGTTGGCAGCTGGCATCATATGAACTTGAAGCACATGCCCCCACCTCCATGATGCAGGGGGCTACTTTTTTTTGTTTTTGTTTTATGATTTAGCCTTTTGTGATCACCCATCCCTCCCCCCCCCCAAAAAAAAAAAAAAAAAAAAAATTCTACATGGTATGTTGCTCTTACTGCATTAAATTTTATGAGGAAAAATTGGTCTATAATAAGAGATATGAGGTTTGTAGTGTGTACATATAGCACGCCTGTGTACTTAGTATATGTATGTGTTTACTGCATGGGTTTGTATGTGTGTTTTTGCGTGTGTGTGATTGTGTACATTTGCCTGTATGTGCATTTGTGGATATGCATGTCTTAACTGTCTGTGTGTATTGACTGTATATGTTTGTGTGCATGCGTTTGTATTTGCCAGTTTGTGTGTGTGTGTGTGTGCCCGTGTGTGCCTGCGTGTTCTTGCACTTGCTACACAGTGAGGACTACAAACTGTTTTTTTTTTCCTACAGTGTGGGTACATTATTGGGAAGTCAGGACATTTTCACCAGTCCTCACAATTACAAAGGCAAATTTTGAATTATTAGTTAAGGTCAGAGGTAAGGTTTGAATTTTGGATAGGTGAGGATTAGGGTAAGGGTTTGGGTTAGGTACGCGTTGCTTATTGTTGAGGTTAGGGAAAGGCTGTAGAGACACACAAGAATGACTGGAACTCCATGTCCTCACAAGGATAGAGGTATACGAATGTGAGTGTGCACGTTGTGTGCATGTGTTCATATGCATATGTCCATGTTAACTGAATGTGCGCAAATGCATACTGTATATTGTACGTGTGTGTGTGCATGAGTTTGTATGTGGGTACTTGCATGTGTGCGTGGGTATATGCGCCCCTCTGCGTGTGTACAAGTATTGTATTGTACTGTAATAATAATAATAACAATTTATTATCTCCTAAAAGAAGATTACAATGACACAGAGACAAGGTTGAAGACATTACAAAACATTTAAAAATACATATTTGCAATGACGTAAAATTTTAAAACATTAACACAACCAAGAATTTGATCAGAATTATATACTGTTACAGGTAAAAAGACTTCACGAGTGATTTGGCGAGGTTGAAACACCAAGGATTTTTAATTTTAAAGTCGGGCATGAAAATAAGGTTTCTCAGGGAGTCAACAGCACCATCTGCAGTCTTCAAACTAGAGCCCCTGGCCACTGGACCGCCCAAAGCCGCCGTTACCGGGGAGAGACCAAAACTTCGTAACCTCTCTGTTATGGTACCCGGGACGCGGTGATTGAGCAGGCCAGCCACCAGGTCTCTAGCCGGACAGTCAACCTTCTTCAACCTTTGATAAAGGGAGACTGTCCGGTCCCTCCTAACATCAGATACACACTCCAGCCCCAGGGCTCGTATCAATGTAGAATGCCTATCATACTTGCTGAAACCAAATGCTTTCTTCAGCAAGAGCCCCTGCAAAGAATCCAACTTACTACAATTACCCTTACTCACATGGACGGAACCAATGCCATAAAGCAGAGAGGGAGCACAGACAGGCCTCCACAACTGGATTTTAGCCTCAGAACAGACCCAAGATAACTCAGCGCACACTGTACTTGAAAGTTGCCAATGAATCAAAGGTAATGAGGGCCAGTGATTGTGATTGGTGAGAGGTAACTGTGATTGTTGACAGGTTGTTGTGATTAGTGAAAGGCAGCTGTGAAAGGTCATTCTGATTGATGATTGTTGAAAGATGGTTGTGATTTGTGATTTCTAAACAGTCATTGTGATAAACGAAAGGTGGCTTTTAATCTTTCCAAAAGTAAAAGGACAATGTTTCAAGAACTACTTTATTTTAAGTATGTTAAGTATGGGAAATTATAATGTTGCGGCACTGCTACCCATTGTGTGAAGTCAACCAAGAAGAAACGTTTTCGGTGACAGCAGTGATATAATCTCTGGCTCAAACTCTGTCACATTTTATGAAACAAAAACTATTTATTCAATCAATGAGGTTTTGTGTATTTATTGATTTGCTTGTTTCTCCCCACTCAGTTTTTAAAACTTTTGAAACAGAGAATATGAAATAAGAAAAGTTATATACTTAAAATTCTGTCACCCTGGGCAGGGCGAATCTCTGGATGTTTGTGTGAGTGACACAAGCTCTATTCCTCACTTCCATGACTGAACGCTGTATTTGGAGCTAATTTAATAATATCTCATATTGAGTAGCAGAACACACTCATTCAGCTGGTGTTTTTCCAGTACTGCAAGTGTTTCAGTCATTCACAGTCACATTGCAGCACTTGCCCTAACTCTCATTTTGTTTTTTTTTTTTTTTAATTTTGGAATTTTTTTCCCTCATAAAATGTACCTGCTCATCCTTGTGTCACCTTTTGCATTTTTCATTACATTTTCCTTATCATCCTCATCATCATCATCATCATACTTTTTGTAATGGTTGTGCTTCGTGCACAGTTCAGGTGCACAGAGGACAGGAAGTTAAGGACTGGACTCAGGTGCAAGGATGGACTTGATTGTATTTATTATGCCTGCTGCACATCAGAAGGCACAAACGTCGCAATACAAAACAAAATGGAAACAGGGTTCCTTAGTATTATTAGTAATACTTAAGCTGCAGTAACAATGTACAACGTATAACAAACTGGAAAACAAAATGGAAACGAGGTTCCTTTAAATAAAGTGCTGCTATAAAACGAATAAACAGCACTAGTTAGAGTTTGAAAGTAATACATGTGACAAGCAGAAAATATGTCTTCGCAACGACTAAGTGCAGAGGTTGGTCTTAAACAGCACACTGCTACCGCACAGTGGAAATTAACAACAGATGCAGGTGATAATTGAATAATGAAGCAAAGTGCAGTCTGGGTCTCAGAAGACCGGTGAGCAGGAAAGCTGGAGGTGTGGCCTTAAAATTTTATATATTCTAAGTGGATGGATGAACAGTATAAGGCGGAAAGTGTTCTATTTTGTCCTCTAAGTTCATGTGTTTAAAGCAGGGAAAATGAGCAAGAGTGGGGATGAGAGCAACTTCGACAAGGGCTAAATCGTGATGGCTGGACGACTGGGTTAGAGCATCTCCAAAACTACAGTTCGTGTGGGGTGTAACTGCAGTGAGGTTTCACGTCTCAAAACTGTACTGATGGTCATTTGGGGAGAGCAATACTCTTAACCTCTCTCTCTCTCTCTCTCTCTCCCTCTCTCTCTCTCTGTCTGTCTGTCTGTCTGTCTCTCATAAAGGGTTGTTATTACCATGTGTTTAGAAATTAATTAGCTGATCCGCCCAGCCAGATTACTAAACTGAGTTTTTAGTTCTTCCAGCTGCAGTCTCTATGTAATGTACTGCTACGTACAACAGGTTTACACCCAAGCTTGAATGGAGGAAATTGGGGTGAGGAGTGCTATCTCGTGAATCGGTGTACGCATAGTGGGAACTGTTTAAATTCCCTTGAACTCAAAAGCTTTTTTGAAGATAAAATTAACTGGAAGATTTATAGCATGGGCAAAGGAACTCTAATTACAGGAGGTGAGACAAATTTGACACTTTCACAAAAGATGTGAATGTGGTGTTTGAATTATACATTAAAAAAAGGAAAAGTAAAGATCCCACTCAGAGCTTTAACAAATTTTATACATGTGAACAGATCAGGGATTAATCTGTCCCCTTGATCCCCTGAGACAATTAGAGGCAATAAGAGTAAGCCAAGCTCAGAGGAAACATTTAAATGCAATTACCATAATAAACCCCTTAATGATAATGAGCATTATGATTGTTCAGAACTGGACCAGTCTGAATGTAATCACAGCCTACTGCTTGATTCAACAAGGATTTAAACAGATTCTAACAGAAGGAAGAAAAAAAAAACCATACGATCAATGACTGACAGACTAAGTGCATACTCTCAACAATACAAAAGGAAAAATGCTGGAATGAATGACTTATTGAGTTTTACATCTCATCCTTGGAGGACATATCATCTCTGTTCATGGATGGTATGAAGTACATGCCATTAACATCACAGAATTTAAATGTGATCTCCATGATTCTGAATTTGGGCCAGTCTGGAGACCACTGTCACTCATTAACACAAACATAAAATAATCACTAACCATGAAGTAACCTATTTGTTGAAATTATACGGTACACACAGTATCAAGCTGCGGTTAAACATTACGCTGATCTTTCTTGCGGTAGACATTTGCAAACAAATGTGTGACATTTTAATCTCATGCAATATGCTCGAGAGATGAAACCGACAGTGGATGTAGAAAAAAAAAAAGCTTTTAGAGAGCCAGAAATTGTGTTCTCGTTGAAAATTCAATTTTCCAAATGAACTCATAGATTTAATTAAATTTTTATAGAACACCTCCAGCAGAAATAATAATAGCCACCTTTTTGCAATATTTGCATTAACAAGTGGAAAAAGACATGACTGCCCATTATTCCAGCAGAATCACTGCCCCAGCCGATAAACCGCTTGCTCAAAAATGAAAAAATGAGGGGGGATGGAGACTGAGGAATCAGCAAATAGAAATGAAGCTTTGGTTTCATGATGAGCTTATTGTCTGCCCAGGCTCATCAACTCCACTACCATCTAATTTCAGAATTAATGAACACTCAAAATTCTCAATGTAAATTAAATATGGAATTAAACTAAAATTAAGAAAATAATATCCATGAGCTGAACGTTCTGCTGTTGCAGAAAGTCGGTCACCACCCTGGCATATTGAGGTCTTGTGTTGTCATCCTGGAACTAAGCTCCTGGTCTGATCCACTGCAGAAGTGGCATTACCAGAGGTTCAACAATCTCGTTGAGGTAATACTGACCAGTCAAATTTCCATTGACGATGTACAGAGGGGTTCTGTGGTTCATATTCCCGCCCACACTATCACACTTCCTCCTCCAAATGTTGACATTGAGCAACGTTAACATCAGCAAATCTTTCTCCTTGAGGACAATGAACACGAGCCCCGCCATCACTGAACTGGAGCGAGAGGCATGACTCATCTATGTTCATTGTCTCTGCCCACTGACCACGGTACCACCAGATATGATGTCGGCAGTAATCATAGCAAGCACTTCTGTGATGGTCAAGTGGCGGCGGCTAGACCGCAGGACGCCAGCATCGCAAACCTCGCCCTCGCAGACGATTCCCAATAAAAAACCTTTTCGTTGTTTTTCAAGAATCCGCCCAGTGTGCTGTACTCTCTTGAAGCCCTGTGACAGTATGTATCCATGTGCAGAACTAGAGGCACTCCGAGAGTGCGAACTTCCGCCCGGCAGCACGGTTGAAATCTTGCCGAGTGAACATGGCTCATAAGAAATTCAAGGTATCCCTAACAGTGGATTTCAAGATGGTTGCTGTGGTGGCCATATTGTTTGACCGATCGCAGTCAAAATCAATAGGGTCCATCCCTGATGTAATAACAACCCACCCACAAAATTTCAGATATATTCACTCAGGATTTTTTGAGTTATCTTGTACACAGACAGACAGACAGACAAACCAACCTCCTGGGCAGAGGTAACAAAACAAACAGTTGTCTTTACAATTAACAGTTGAAATTAAAGAGACAAATTTCATAACTCACAACTGAAAAAGCACAAAGAAAACACAAAATAACACATTTACAAATTCACAAAAGGAAAGCATAGGAGAAACAGATGTTCATAATAATAATAATAATAATAATAATAATAAACAATGGACTGTTAATTTGGCTTATAATTGTGCGTCTTTTTGCACCTTAAGAACATGTATGCTAAAGAACATGTATCCCATTTTAAATGGATTCTTTTTCACCTGAAAAGGTATTGAATAAATCAAAACAAATTACACTGAGGAAATAATGCTGAAATGGGAGATGGAATTCAGAGTAACTTTTGGATTAAGGGTATACTGAGTAGGATGGACTCATACAAAAAATGATCCCACTCAATCATTACATATGATCCACTAAAAGTGTGTGGCTGTGTCTATATCTGCAGAGACCTTGCCATTAGCCTGAATTTTGTTATTTTATTTTGTATAGGATATTTCTGGGCGTCAACCTTTGGGCAGCGAGTGCGAAGCCCCCAGCCACTAACCAAGCACAGGGTGTGAGAGCAGAACTCTGTATGTGTATGTGTAATTAAAATTTGAAATATGACAAAGAAAGACTCGCACACAGAAAAAAAGAGGAAGACTTAAGTCTTGAATGAAAACATTTCTCCCAAAATTCATTCCAAGACTGTACAATTAAAGAGAACTGTGCAAAAGTGCAAAAAAGTGCAGAGGTGCAAACGTCCCTCTCAAAGAAGGTCTGCCTCACAGTCAGTTTCTCAGGACTAGGCATATTTGTACATGAGACGAGGATTTTCAAATAGAAACTCATAAACTCTTTGAACATTTTGCGATGAGGGGTTATCCACAAGATGTTTTGAAACAGGCATTGGCAAAGGCTTCTGCGAAAAATTGAAATGAATTATTTACCAATCAAAAACCCAAAACTCAAAAGCCACTCTCATGTCTTTTTGAACACTACATTTTCACCATTTGGATGTGACGTGTAATGTAGTGAAAAAATATTGGAATATCTTGTCTGCTGATGAGATTATTAAAGAGATATTCAAATCTCCTCCACTCTTCTCTTTTTCTAGAGCCAGGAATGTCCGGGACTCACGTGTTCATAAGGACAGACAAAAGAAATCCACCCGTCAGGTGCATCTGGTCAATGCCACAGGTTTCTACCCTTGCCAAAACTGTGCTGCATGTTCTAACTGTAAAAAGATTAATACCTTTATCAGTTTTGTGACTAAAAAAGAGTATAAAATTAAAAAATGAATCACATGCAGCTCCAGTAATGTTATATACCTGCTTGCATGCACCAAATGCAGCATTCAATATGTAGTTAAAACAAAGTGACAACTTAGATTCAGAATTAATGAACACAAAAGTTATATTCGCCGTGCGGACACTAAATCAGCTGTTGCAAGACATTTTTCAGATGGTAGTCATTCAATTTCAGATTTGCACTCCGTTTACATGTGGCCGGCTATTTTCATAAACGAACATTTCACCGTTGCCGTTTTCAAAACTAATGTCATGCACACGTATCAGTTTTCAGAAAAGTTTTCATTTACACGTACCCGTGTGTATATGCCATCAAGAGCATGCCAAACCTGTAGGTAGCAGTGCAACGAGAAGCTCAAGCCCACGTTAACCAATCAGAATTCCGAAAATAGCAACAACAGAAACGAATCACGATCATCCATGATTACCACAGCCAAATGAAAATGTAAACATAGGTCGCACTTTTGGCGCAGGTGCGAGTTCTGGCGCATACTGTGACGTCGCCTGCCTAAAACTCCGTTTTTCTCAGTTTACATGCAGACCTGCAACCGAAGTTTTCCAAAATCTCCACTCCCACCGGAGTTTTTAGAAAGAATCGTTTTCAGAGGCGAATTCTCCGTTTGCGTGTAAACAAAAGGCACAAATGCAGGGAAATGTCTCCGTTTGTCAAAATAACCGTGTACGTGTAAATGGGGGCTTGGTTTTTTGTGGCATTTACATGATTACTTCTAATCGGGATAGTGGAAATGTGGATCAAATTTTGCTCCAATGTGAATGCAGATATACCTTTTATCTTAAAACATTACATCCCAACGGTTGAAATGAAGAATTAGATATGACTTGTTTCCTGTGACTTTTTTTTTACTTTAGTGGGTCTCATTATCATATATATATATATATATATATATATATATACACAAGAGTGTTGATATGACTACTAGGTTTATACTAAATCATACACCTTGATGTGTTGGATATTTTGGCCTGCAGGTAATTGGTTTTAGGTGCGACTAATTAAGCTCTAGATTACGAATCAGCTGTAGAGCAACCTTTTTATGAGGTGGCTCAGTATACATGCTTTACTTTGCAATGAGGAAAGTCCAGTTTGGACTGAAAAGTTTGCACCTCTGCACTTTTTTGCATTTTTGCACAGTTCTCTTTGTCTGTACAGTCTTGGAATGAATTTCGGGAGAAATATCGTCAATCAAGACTTAAGTCTTCTTCTTTTTTTCTGTGTGCGAATCTTTCTTTGTCATATTTGAGATTTTTTCTTGGCTACCGCACCAGAGTATAATATTTATTGAGGACAGTTTTTAAGGCGCAACTCAGTCCTTGTGAAGCGTTAATTAAAATTTGTGCAAGAATATTTAAATACTGAGCCAATCAGAATATTGCCCACTGACCATCCAATCAGAGGAAGTTAAACTGTTTAATCAAGGGGCAAAAGGTTCCAGTAAGTTCTGGAGAGAAAAAAAAAGCCTTGACAGTGCCTTGTCTTTTTGTTCTTCTAGCTGAAACAATAAAAATGCCCAAATGTTGCTGTGTGACAGGATGCACCACAAAGAAATAGAAGAATCCAAAACTCTTTTTTTTTAAGAATCTGAACCGCAAAACCGCGCAGTAAATCAGGGAAAACTGAAGCAGCCTGTGCAGCCTTATGTAGCTGGGATTTATTGTAGCCTGCCTTCTCTTCCTCTCGTTAGCTGGACTCATGGCCGTCAATTTTAAATAAAAAAAAAAAAGCTCCACAAAACTGAGACTGTTGTTGCGTAGGAGTGGGATACTATTTTTTTCCTCAACATGAAGAATTGCATTTGGACAATGTTTCAAGTTTTTGGTCCATACCGTTATATGTTTACGAAGGTTAGCCAGCTAGTCAGCTGTTATTCCATTGTTATTAGTCAACCATCAAAATCTTATTTGATATTAATATAAATACACAATGGGCCTCATGCAAGAAGTGATTTACAAACATTTTTTTTCTTATTTTTGTTCGTATCCATGATTTTCTCATTTTTTAGTACCCATTGATTTCTGGGATTCACCAGTGTTTTCTTACTTATGCTCTTCTCTTAGGTAAGAGAGAATTTTTTTTACAAGTGGTCCGGAGCACTCTTACCAAGATAAGAGAAAACATCCCGTTCGTACAGTCCACAAATTGTATGTCCAATGCACAGAAACATATGTTTTTCAAGTTTGGGTATAACTTAATATACAAGCAGTGTACATACACACCTGGTCCTGCTATCAACCAATGCCAAAACGTTACGTATTGAGAAAATAATCCTTGAGATATGCAGTGCTAAGTCTGATCTTTGAATAAATTTCTGCCGAACACACAATAGATTGTACAAGTTCGGGGTTAAGTGTTTGTAATGAGCAGTTAACTTATTACTTATTTAGGCTAGCTGTTACTGTTGGCAGTGCATTTTTTTTATTATGCCGTAGAACTGGTATAGCAATGTTGTCATAATGGTGGTCTACAACAACAATACCGTAAAATTTGCCTCTGCTACAGAAACAGCAACAGCAAAGAAAATGGAGTGGCTTAGGACACAGGACAGGAAAAGAGCCATTGGCATATTACGGGCAGGTCTCAGCCGCCGAGAGTTGGCGTGTCGTCTGCACTCTCACCAGTCACCGGTCTGTTCGAGAATGGAAAACAGGCACTGTCGCTGACCGATCCCACTTAGGGCAGCTACAAGTGACTACGGTAGCTCAAGAGGGCCACATCTGGTTTCAGCCTGTACTTGACAGATTCTGTACAGCAACCCAAACTGATCATGAGATGAGGGGTCTGAGACGTCTGAGGGTGAGTGCAAGTGCCATTCGACGCCGTCTACGTGAGCAACATATGCGTGCACACGGCCTCCACAGAACACCCACTTTTTGCCCATTTATGCACAGTGGTGGTATGCCATGGGAAAAGTTCTCCCATTCTCTGGCACTTTTATTCACAAATAAAAGTTTTTCTGTTTGTGCCACTCCCAGACACTTTTCACCGTACTTTACCTCACATTAGACAGTGAGATAGCTTCTAATAATAACTACAGTCAGATTTTAGAAGTGCCACACTCAGCAGCAGTCACCAAAAAAATTCTTTTGAAAGATTGGAGAAGTTGAAATCCTCCTGCAGTACAGTGCTGACTGAACCTTATGAGATTTTTAATTGTATATCGAACAGACAATAACAGACTTAGAAAAGCAGGGCGAGGATTGACAGAGTTTGGTGTAGAAAAGCAGAAAGCACTCTCTTCTTTCTACAGCAGGACATTTAGAAGGGCACAAGCCTGGGGCACCTGGTGTGAGTTTTGAAAAGCAGGACTTGCTGAGCTGGATGAACAAATGCCCCAGGTAACACTTGGAGCTCCCCAAATTCATGGACTGTCATATCAAGTGTTCTAGGTCCTATGCGGTGCAGTTATCTAGGTAATTAAATTATCCAGATAATCAAGTAATTGATTGAAGATTGTCTGCTCTGTCCTAATCCGTTACTTTTCCTTCATTTTTAGCATCAGATAACTGTGTGTCTGACCAAGTGACGACACCAGTTTCTGCTTGTGTGTGTGTATGTGTGTGTGTGGACCTTTGTGAGTAGTGCATGTGCTCGGGGGTGGGAATGGGTGGGCAGTCAGGAGAGTTAATTTGCACCAAGGATTTTATTATAGGTCGTATAGTGATAGTTATTAACATTATTTAAAAAAAAAAAAAACTGTGCACATTTATTTTGAAAGTACTCAGGGAGGCGGCATCTTGGGCCAGTTACAAGGAGCAGGATTATTGAGTTAACTGAAAGACTCCACCAAAATCTGGAACAGGGACTGAAGAGAAAAGAGCCGTTGTTGCAGCTAATTTTCTAATCCCGCTTTTAGAACAAGACCCAGATCAGGGAAGAGTATAATGAAGAAAAATAAAGGCAATATAAACAGATATTGTCATGGTGTGGGTGGGCAGCAGGACATCCCAGTGGGCCATTCTGTTCATTCCAGCCATGCATCCTTTAGTAGTCTTTTTCTCCACATTTTTTTAGGTTTCAAAGGGGTTATTTATATTGCTGAAAAAATACACATTTGCCAGTACTGAAATCTCTGTGTAGAACTAGATCATTCCAAGAGAAATGGTCCATGAAAAGCACACATACTAACTTGGAAGCAGCCTATCATATCATTCAAAAGAGTGGCTCTTTCTCATTTGCTTTATTGACTGCTGCCTTAATGGGGTTTCTTCCCTGACTTCCTCAATTTAAAGTTGTGTTTCGTGACCCAAATATGCACCTTGCAGTCATAACTGCATAAATCACATTAAACCACTCTGTTCAGTCAGGCAGACAGAAAATGAGAACAGCACAAGCAGTTCACCTGCCAAGCCACTTTCATTTCCGGCTGAAACTTGGAAAAAAAGAATGAAATGAAATAAAATGTAAAAAAAAAAAAAAAAAAAAAAAGTCTTAAAAGTTTGTTCTTTATAACTTTATAATTTCTCCAACAGAATAAAGGTTCTCCAAAATGGAATGAGAGAAAGAGATGCCCTGTTGTCAATCACAGTTGCGATTTTATGTTATGCCGTGATTAGTTAAGGTGCACATGAATGTGTGCGCACGTGTGTGTGCATGTGAGTATGTGTTGATACCTTTGCAGCTATCAGACAGTAAAAATGTATTTTAGGCCCCATATTTTCCTCAGAAAGTTTGATTATGAATGGATCAACAACAGCTTTCCTAATAAAGGTTCCTCATGGTTGGTCTCCAAAGGGTAACCCATTTTAGTTCTTCATAGAATCATCATTATTACACATTTAGGGTTAAAATGCCCAGATTACACACTCCTCTGTTGAATATTGAGCTCCTTTTGGAATCTTATATTCCTGAGCTTGCAGGTCAGATGGCGAGATCTGACCAGTCAGGGGCGATGTGCTCTCTTACATGCAGGCCCATACATCCCCGATACAATGTAAACCCAGATAGTGTGGTGCACTAAATTGTTTTGTGGAAACTGATGGCCTCAAAAAATTGTGTAAGCCAACTTAGTGATCTTGTGTTCACAGCACTTAAAAACATGGTAAGAAAAACCTTTACCTCATTTTCTTTAGGTACCGTCCACACAATGCAATTAAGTTGGCTTACATAATTTTTTTGAGGTAGTTGGTTTCCTCAAAACATTTGACTTTGCCACACTATCTGGGTTTACAGTGTAGGTTTCCACACACAGTCTCTGGGTCTTGTTATTAAAGATGTGCTTTATTAGCGCACATTCAACCTTCTCTTATGTTCCAGATTGTGTTTCATTGCCTCCTTATACCCCCATATAATTCTCAAAAAAATAAATAAACTAAAACCTAAAAGAGTCCACAGGCAGTCTGTAAGATGGAGTGTGTTTTCTCTTTAACCTCTCCAGTGTCTGGAGGCAAAAATCATAACTCTTAAAAATGTTCTTCTGGACCCAGCAAAAAGGTAAAAGGAACAGGATATGCCCGTACGGGACATTCAGTCAGTTGGGGATGGCTGTGTTTGCTTCAAAGTTAATTTACTTTACTTTTTACAAAAAAATTGCTTTCCTGGCAGCATTGTGGCAGAGTGTTACTGAATTAGGGGTCATTCTCAGACAGGGGGAACAAACAAACAAAAAGCTCTGGCTTTAGAACTGGAGTTTGTCCCTGGTCGCTGCACTGTAGCAGCACACAACTCTACTGTAACAAGGATGGGTCAAATGAATCAGACAAGTTACCATATAAGGATCAATAATGTGTTCTTCACCATTGGATTCAGATCCAGTGATTGACTAGGCCAATAGACAAAAAATGCTTCACTGTCCAATAAATTATGGTGCACATAGCATGTTCTAAACACGTTTTCAAAGTTTTACAGCGGTGAAAATGGAACATCATGAAATGCCATCCAAAACTGGGGCACACAGTGCACTATAAAGACCAATCCAATGATTATGGCTTGTCATAGCGTTCAGTGCTTCACAACATATTCCGTCTTTTCCTTTTTTGGGTAACTTAGCAAAGACGCAGGATAAGGCCACCCTTCCACTTCTCTCCTTTCTGAGATTAGAGCACCTCCTCTGTGCTCTGATGTCCTAAATAAATTCAATTTTCAGTGGACGCCCGGCTTCTATGAACTAGTGATGGCTCGTCCCCTTTGGTCGGTTGTTTAAAGACTAGGCTGTTTCTCTAGCAGGTGATTTGTCCAGCTGTCACTAACACTTTCACTCAGGAGAAAAAACGCACTCCCTTGGCTGATCCTACACCTGATAAATCTGCTTTCAACGTTGAAATGCATTTTCTGAACACCCTGTAGCCCCTTAAGCATGTCCCTAACTGCGATCTCTGCCATCTACGGTCAGAGCCACTGAGCCAATGAAACCAGATGAAAAACACTGTAATTTCAGTGTTTGCTCATTTTAGTTGATGCAATACTGTATATCTTTGGGCATATGATAATGAGAGGGCTGTCCACTGCGGCTCAAACTGATTGATTGTACTTCCCTGCCAGATTACTTCTCAGTGGATTCTGTCAGAATTTCAACAATATGAAAATTATGAAGTCTGAACTAACGCATTCTCTTTTTCATATTCTCCAATTTCTGTGAGTTAAGTCCATGCTGGAAGATGTTTGTTGCTCACTGGAGAGTTGCTGGTTAAAGCCCCCAGTGGGGTTTGGCACTGTGGCTTCATCCGGTGTCATGAAGTTGAGACAAATTCTGCCACTGGGCCCTTATGCAGGGCCCTTAACCCCAAAATTGCTCCATGGGCTTTACACCTGGTTCTCTCGACGCCTAATCCCTTGCAACTGTTCTATTTTGTATTTCTCCCAAAGTGTCCTAGCAAATAAGAAACATGTCATCAATGCAACTTTATCTTGCTGAAGGTGCAGTAGGTAACTTTAATAAAAAATAACTTTTTTTTTTCACATTTGCTGAAACTGTCACTCCATAATGACAGTCGTACACGAGACAGGTAATCTGTAAAAAAATAAGACCAATGGTCCTATAGTTCACCGACCATTCATATGCATTACATCTGAACTGCTGTTGTTATCACGGATGAGGAACAACCTCCCATTTGTATGTACATAATATGCACTTGCACATATTATGACAAACGTGGATATATGCTACCGCACTCAGCGACGAGCTAGGCAATCAACTGCAAGCTACTTAGTTGAGTAGCTATTAAAGCAGTTTGAGCAGACGAAAAGAATAAAGCTAGTACGATGAAACATCATGGAAACGAACACAAGCATATTACAATAATATTACCCTATACATAGTCTGACACAGTTTGATGATGGGATTACAGTACAGCTTTCAGGATGGAATAGTCTAGATAGCAGGTAGGACAGTGGAAAATTAGCTTGCAAGTTTGACATGAATACGCTTCTTGGCAAGTTTTATTTAAGGACAAGATAAATCATCAACTAAACTCAACATAGTTAGCTTATATTCTTATGAATAGAATGCAGTACAAAATAAGGGACATAAGCACTTGCAATGCATAAAATCATAATTCATCCCAGACCTCCCATGGAACGTGACTTACCAAATAGCATTAAAAATCAGTGTGGGCAAAACCCACTATGTCTCAGCGTACTGCGCAGCCACTGGAGGGCATAGTTTTGGGACTTTTAGCCATAATTTAAGTAGACATATTATGTAGTGGGGAAATTTTCATGAGAAAAAAGTTGTTAAAAATCTAATAATGCCAAAAAAGGTCCATGCCAAATATGAAGTGAATCTGGCCAGTAGTTTTGGAGGAGAAGATTGTCAAAGATTTTGCTATCAGAACATGATCACGATGATGACGCCAGACACTACCTAATCCCAATTGCTCAGCCAGCCTATCAGCCGATGAGCTAAAAAATCAGGTAGATTTGGCTCCTTCCTGTTCCTTTAAAGGCACTGGCAAGAATCTTTCGGGCCGGAGCAAAATTAACAAATCAGAGCCAGGAGGAGTTTCTAACGCCATGTCTATCAATTTCCGTTCATGCACTGTTCGGTCACCCTTCTCCGCCTAAGCTTTCTTCCTTAGTCAAGGCCCACATTGTCAATGCCCAGTTGCTGGAGGAGCACAAAGCTAAAGTTAGAAACGTTTTATTCAGTGAAAATGTCATTATAACCTTTTAGCTGTCAGTAAATGAAATGGTCAGAGGGTAAATTTGGATCTCTGTATGATGGATCCAGACAGTGAAAATCCAGAAAGATGAAGTCACTCCGTCAACAAATCCAGCTCTTCCATTGCCAACAACTGCATAACTGTCATAGCAAATGTAACTAGCAGAAAAAAAAGACCACATACACCAGCAGAAAAGTGGTGAAACAAGATGTAGGTGGAGTTTGTTTGTAATAATTCCAACCCGCATAAGCCAAGCATAAGTGTTTGGAAGATTTGTTGACATTGTGGTAGTAAGTAGCTTGTTAGCATGCTTCTACATTAGCACTGTAACTGTGGTCTGTACATTTATTCACAGCGACTGGGCTGTAGTTGCAATAATTTTAAAGCAAATTAAGTTCTTTTTTGTTATGTTTAAATGTTTCAGATCATCCAACTAATTTTAATATAAGAAAAAGATAATGTGAGTAAACATAAAATGCAGCTTGATCATTCATTTATTGAAGGTAAAGATTTATTCAAAACCTTATTTCAACCATTTGAAAAAAAAAAGTTGCTCCCTTAAACCTCGTAACCAGTGGTTCCATCCTTTGTGGCAATGAAATGTCTACAATAACCGGCGATGAGACTTTAGCATCGCTGTGGAGGTATTTTTGCCCATTCTTTGCAGAATTGTTTTAATTCTGCTATATTGGAGGGTTTTCGAGCATGAGCTTTTCATTTCAGGTCATGCCATAGCATTTCAATCAGATTCAAGTCAGGACTTTGGCTAGACCACTTCAAAATTTTAATTTTGTTTCTTTTAAGCCATTAAGAGATTGACTTGCTTGTGTGCTTAGCATCATTTTCCTGTTGCATTACCCAACTGCACTCGAGCTTTAGGCCACAAACTGATGAACAGACATTTTCCTTCAGAATTCTCTTGAAAAGAGCAGAAATTATGGTTCCATCAGTCATGGAAAGTCACCAAGATCTTGGAGCAGCAAAACAGCCCCAGACCATCCCAACCGTTAGCATGTTTGACAAGTGGTATGATGGTCTTATTGTAGAATTCTGTGTTAGCTTTATGCCAGATGTAAAAATACCCATTTCTTTCAGCAAGTTTGACTTTTGTCTCACCAGTCCACTGAATATTATCCCACAAGTCAAGGGGACATCAAGCTGTTTTCTGCCAATTTTGAGAGCATACTTTGTGTCCTTTGTGGTCAGCAGCAGTTTTCACCTGGCAGCTCTCCCATGGATGTTTTATAGGCTCTAAAAATGCTACTTTTACAAACCGGTATCAAAACATACACATTTAAGGGTACCATTTTCATGGCCATCTGATGACATGTGTGGATTTGTGGCAATATCAGCTATTAGCAATGGTCAAGAGCTGTCAATAGCCACTATTTAATATCCTATAGCATTTATTGTTCTTTGGTAATACAGACCCTCATTTTTCAGCCCCTTTTTTCAGGTTGTGGGTATCCTTCAATTTTAATGAAACCGACAGACTTACAGAGGCTTGGATTACGCCGCACAAGCAGTATGGAGGCATTTTGTGTTTTTTAAATGTTGTTTTTTACGTGTGAAAGCGTGGTCACCACTGACTTCAGTTGATTTGGATTTGTCTTCAATGGTGTTTTTCTTTATGACTCAAAAAGTGTTTTGAGGACGAAAGAAATTCATGGACCCTTTGATTAGCCTTGGGGTGAGTAGATGATGAGTGAATTTTGATTTTTGGGTGAAAAATCCGTTTAAGCCCGGGTGGTAATAGGATGACTCTGCCAGGTCAGGCGAACAGGAGGGGTGGACAAATGGATGAGACAGCAGCTCGAGACAGCACCTTTATATCAGATGTCACTCGCATCTGCTAAACAGGGCCTTCAGCAATGGCATGGGTAACACTTCCGCAGTACAAGCAGAGATTCAACCTTATCCGGTGCAACTGCTCTCTAGGGGGCAGCTTGTGAAGTCAAGCCGGTCGACAGCCAGTGGTACCGGAGGAGCCAGGTGGGGAGAAGCATCCAGGTATGCAGGCAGGATAGGTGTCTATAACCTTGCCTTCCAGTCCAGCTGCTGCTCTTGCAGCCAGGCATTGATTCTTTGCGCCAAATCAGCAAAGTCGTCCAGATCTGTGGGAAGGTGGTCAATTTGTCCTAGCCCCACTCTGCCAAGCCAAACAGATAGGCATCATACAGCATCCAGAAGCTCCAGCGCATGGAAACAGCCAGTGTTTGGAAGTTGATGGAATAATCCGACAATGACAGGTTGCCTCGACAGAGCTGGAGAAACTCAGGATGGCGGCATGGCTGAAGCAGGACTGGTCAAACTGGACTGGTCCTTCTTCATCTCTTTGGCAAAAGCAGTGAATGTTGACACTGCAGGATACCTGCCTCTCAACAGGAGGTGGCCCAGTTCCTGGCATGTCTAGAGAGGCAAGTTATGACGAATGCCACCCTGGAGCATTCGGTCGGGAATGACAGTGGCTGACGTTCGAACACCATCGAATATGGCCAGGAAGCAGTGGTAGGTGGTGGGGTTGCCGTCGAAAGAGTCCAGAACTGCAAGAGTCGGCTCTCGGTGGGCAAACACCTGAGGTTGGATCTGCTGCAGAATGGTGCCGGCTGCTTGAGCAGCAGAGGCGGACTCCTCTGAAACATTAGTAACAGCGTTGAGTAAACTGAAAAGGTACCAATTCACATTACTTTATGAATCTTAGCTCTGTACCCACACTGGACATATCTGCAAAAGGTCAAATCACACTTTTTAAGAAAAAAATTTGCTTTCATTTTTTCCTTTTCATATGAAAAATCTGCTAGGTTGTTTCTCTCTCTCTCTCTCTTCTCAAATATATTCTATATTCTTAATTACCTTGGTCCATAAAGCTATTCCTTCTTAGGGAACTGAGGGGTGGGGGGTGGGGGGTAGATAAAGGTGCAAAGAAGCGGTGTTTTATTTCCTTTGTCAACAGGAGGGTAACGACAAACCATTATGCAGATCGCAAATCTGATTACCTGTTAAACATAGTGATGGGAGAATTATCAAGTTATTCAAAAGTCCTTTTCCCACTTTTCATATGAGTAGGAGGGTGGGGTGGAGGGGGTGCATTTTGCTGTGGAATATAGAACCTCTCCTGTTTTCAGAGAGCCTATTCCTCTGCTTGCCCAGGCAGTTAGCGCATTAGCACGGTCTTCCTTTATGCGCCTGCCAAGGTGTGCTGGCATGAAACAGAAATTTAAATACAAACTGGCATGCAGAGAATTTTAATGAGCTAATTATTTCTGAAGCTATGTCAGCGATGCACATTCAACAAGCGAACAGTTTATCTGAGCAGTATAGGCAGTATATCGCTGTGAACAGCTGCCATTTTTGGAACAAGTCGCCAGTGCAGTGTTTCAGGAGCTGATGTCTCACAACTGTATTGTTCTAATCATTTTCTATTTTATACTGTCATTAATGCCACAGGGCCATATGTAGATGGGCGCCAGGGCATGCCACATAAATATCGTTCAAAAATGATGGGCATTAATCTTAAGTCCCCCCCGCCCCCACCCCACCCCTTTTGCTTGTTGCTGATAACAGCCTTCACTCTTCTGAGAGGGCTTTGCAGTAAATGGTGTTGGAACATTATAGTAAGGATCTGCTTCCATTCCAGCCAGGAAGGCATTAGTGAGTTAGACCAGTGATTTTGAGCGATTAGGTATGGCTCAAAGCTGGCTTTGCAGGTTATCTTGAAAGTATTTTATGGGTGTGAGCTCAGGGCTCTTCAAAGTGAACTTTCTGGACATATTGATTATCAGCAATAATAAAAGCTTGAGCACCAGCTTGTACAGCCAGCCAACTGGCAGAAACATCCTGCGGCATGGACAGTCATATCATCCTGCACCTTTAGAAAAAGCTTTCCTATTTGTCTCTTGAATCTTACATAAAGCACTTGCGGCTCAGACACTTATGTCAAAAAACAAATGACAGACTTGGAATGTGGATTCCAACAGAGAGGATACAGAAGAGTGATTCACAAATGAATGACAGGGGTCGTAACAGGTAACTCGAGCTTCTAATTGTTTTTCCAACCTAAAGGGCTGTTCACATAGGAGACATATATGTTTTTAAGTGTGTCGTTCTTTAATCATTTACCAGTGGTAACATGCAGTAGACATATGTCTTTTTACCATGCACTTGTCTATCATGTTTAAACACCAAGTGCTCGCATTTTATAATAGAATGCAGAGATAGCACCATATTAACTATTCTCCTTTTCTCCCAGCTTTTAAAAGATGTACAACCCCAATTCCAAAAAAAGTTGGGATACTGTGTAAATTGTAAGTAAAAACAGAATGCAATGATTTGCAAATCTCATAAACCCACATTTTACTCACAATAGAACATAGACAACATATCAGATGTTGAAAGTGAGATGTTTTACCATTTCATGAAAAATTATTAGCTCATTTTGAATTTGATGGTAGCAACACAGCTCAAAAAAGTTGGGAGAGGGGCAACAAAAGGCTGGAAAAGAAAGTGGTACTAATAAAAAAAACAGCTGGAGGAGCATTTTGTAACTAATTAAGTTAATTGGCAACATTTCAGTAACATGACTGGGTATAAAAAGAGCATTTTAGAGAGGCAGAGTCTCTCAGAAGTAAAGATGAACAGAGATTCACCAATCTTCAAAAAACTGCATCTAAAAATTGTGGTACAATTTCAGGACAATGTTCCTCAATGAAAAATTGCGAAGACTTTGAATCTACAGTCCATAATATTATCAAAAGATTCAGAGAATCTGGAGAAATCTCTGTGCACTAGGGACAAGTCCAAAGGTCAATATTGGATGCTCATGATCTTCGGGCCCTCAGGTGGCACTGCATTAAAAACAGGCATGATTCTGCACTGGAAATACACTGGAATACACTGCATGGGCTCAGGAACACTTCCAGAAATAATTGTCTGTAAACAAAGTTTGCCTTGCAATCAACAAATGCAAGCTAAAGCTGTATCATGCAAGGAAGAAGCCATAAGTGAACATGATCCAGAAACACCTCTGTCTTCTCTGGGCCAAAGTTCATTGAAAATGGACTGAGGCAGAATGGAAAACTGTTCTGTGGTCAGATGAATCAAAATTTTAAATTCTTTTTGGAAACCACGGACGCCACGTCGTGCGGTCTAAAGAGGAGAGGGACAATCCAGCTTGTTATCAGCGCGCAGTTCAAAAGCCTACATCTCTGATGGCATTGGGTTGCATTAGTGTATATGGCGTGGGGAGCTTACACATCTGGAAAGGCGTTATCAATGCTGAAAAGTATATAGAGGTTTTACAATCACATATGCTCCCATCCAGACAATGTCTCTTTCAGGGAAGGCCTTGCATATTACAGCAAAACAATACCAAACCACATACTGCATCCATCGCAACAGCATGGCTTCTCAGTAGAAGAGTTTGAGTGCTGAACTGGCCTACCTGCAGTCCAGACCATTCACTAATAGAAAACATTTGGCACATCATAAAATGAAAAATCTGGCAAAGAAGACCCCGGACTGTTGAACAGCTAGAATCCTACATCTGACAAGAGTGGGATAACATTCCTCTCCCAAAACTTCAGCTATTGGTCTCCTCACTTCCCAGATGTTCACAGACTGTTGTTAAAAGAACAAGGGATACATACCACTATTCAATCTGCTCCAGCCGCGTGGCTGAAGCTAAGCAGGTGTGGGCTTGGTTAGTACTTGGATGGGAGACCACCTGGGAAAACCAAGTTGCTGCTGGAAGAGGTGTTGGTGGGCCAGTAGGTTGCGATCTTCCCTCTGGTGGAACAATCCCCAATGCCCCAGTGCAGTGACGGGGTTACTGTACTGAAGGAGACGCCGTCTTTCGGATAAGATGGGACCCCGTGGTCCTAACTGACTGTGGTCATTAAAGATCCCATGACACTCATCAATAAGAGTAGGGGGTTCCCTGGTGTCATGGTTAAGTCCCAACCTGGCCTTTGGACCTGCCACCTAATCATCCCCTGATCTAATTGGCTGTGCAAATTGCCCTCTCTCCCCACCTCAACCCCCAGGGCTCCCACTCCCTTGAAAAAGAGATTTCAATCTCAACGGGACTTCCCGGGTTAAATAAATAAATAAATAAATAATAATGGTAAATATGGCCCTATTCCAACTTTTTTGAGATATGTTACTGCCATCAAATTGAAAAAGAGCTTATATTTTTTTCATGAAATGGTAAAATGTCTCACTTTCAACATCTGATTTGTTGTTTAAATTATATTGTGAATAAAATGTCAATTTATGACATTTGCAAATCATTGCATTCTGTGTTTATTTACATTTTACACAGCATCCCAACTTTTTTGGAATTGGGGTTGTACATGTCTTTTTGCGTCTCACGTTTTTCCACACATGAGCATGTCTCCTATGAAAACGGCCCCTTACACATTCAGAGTGCTTGATCAGCACCTGGACTAAAGCCATGGATAGCAGAATCACCTGCATTATTAAGTTTCCTCCATTGACCACTGGAATGCTATCATCAGAAAACATTAGCGTATTATAGCCACAGATCCTGCTCTGAAAGGGTACTTGGACAATGTGTGCAAGCAGTTTATTTGCTTATTTCATTAAGAGCTCTTTGAAGCCCAGTCAAGATCTTCTACTCTGATGTGGAAAAACATTATATGGACCTCATGCTATACATAAGAACGCTGCCATGCTGATACAAGAAAGGGTCTTTCCCAAAATCTGGAATGTCACTGTATGCTGTAGCACTGAGATATTCATTCAGCGGGACAAAGAGGCTGAGCTCCAATCATGAAAACAGACCCAGAAAAAGCAAAGTCCTTAAAATTTTGGTCATATTCCAAAGTAGAACCAAAGTAATCGCTGTTTTTTTCTCCCTGAAAGAGCAATCTCACAGCACCACATTCAGTCAAATTACATTTCAGAATAGCGAGTATGACAGGAACGACATCACTTTAGTTTTCATTCAGGTGAAGCCTTTTAAGTTCCCTGCACTGCACTGTCAGTTACTCTAAGAGCATTGGCTAAATGACTGTGATGTAATGGCATTTAATTTTCCATCTCCCTAAAATCACCTCTCACACAATCAAGTTCAATTCAAATAAAATAGTGTTTTTTGCCCTTGAAATTCAGAGTGTAAAATCCATTTGGCATAACTGTTCAGTGACAAGTGATGTATCGTTCAAATCAAAAGCATAGCATACCGCTCATAAGAAATCAAGGGGAAATACAAAAAAACCTATATTCATATTTTACTCATTTTAAAACAGAACCAGATTTAAATTCCCTGTCCTGATGTACATCTATGGTCACAGATGATATTAGTGCTGCTAAAAAATGTATAAAACCATTATATTTTATTCCCCGCTTTAAGATTCTAATACAAATGCACTGGATTTTCTACTTGGCCCGTTAAATACGGTTGAACATCATTACTCTTACCCTCCAGAGCTATGATCCTGGTCAGTGACGGCCTTTATCTTTTGAAATGGGCCCCCAGATGCTTATGTGGGGCCCTGAAAAAAGCACACATTAAAGTTGAATTACCACTAAGCAAATTCAGGCATATTTTAAGACTTCAGCTTAAATACTTAAATGCATTATGTGCACACTCATTATCATGCACAGATTCTCATAGTAAAAGTCCAAACAGTTCTCTTAATTGAAAAGTGAGAAAAATACTTTTTTGCTTTGAAATGAAGAGAAGCCTTGTCCTTCTCAGCAACCACTACTCTGAATTGAATAGCACTTTATGTCATGTATCAGCTGACATAAAAACACCTAAAACAATTCCCTCAAATTAAATTAGCAACAAAAGCAATGCTATAACCAAGAACACCTGATCCTTTTTTTAAAATGGGGAGCAGTGTTGCAATAATCATGTTGCTTCTTGGGCAGTCTGACAACTTCGTAACCCTTGGAATTAGTAGACCCAACGCTGTTATACTAGGGGGCTTTGCCGCAGCTATGATACTTTTTATACTGCAATTCCAATTATGAATTGTTTCTGAAGCAGAATTTTGGGTGGTAGGAAATCCTCACTGTGGGGCTTTCCTCCCTCAATGAATTTGTATGCAGGTGATGTCTTTGTGGTCTACCAGAGTTTGCCAAGATGTTATGCTCTTCCTTTACTGTGTCTTTATATCTGGGTGTTTTTAATTTTTGTAATATGTGGTGTTGTTGAATTGCCTGTATGCTTCACCCATTAGGGTTGATGCTGGAGTTAAGATTTGGATTATGGTTCAAATTAGAGAGGATGTTGAGATTTGGGTCAATTGCAGGTTTTGCAAAATAGGATTGTAATGTTTTTTTAGGACCTCCCAATTATAATAAACCCTAATATTTTTGGATGTGTGTGTGTGTATGTGTGTGTGTGTGTGTGTTCGTCTTTGTGCAAGTATGTGTACTTACGTGAGTGAATGTACATATGTGTTTGTGTGTGTGTGCACGTGTGTGTGCATCTATAGGTTAAACCCATGGAACCCCATCATGCCATTGCTAATGCTAAACCCAGAAAACCTCATGCTCCCATTGCTAATGCTAAATTCACAGAAATCCATGGTCCCATCCCCGCTCAAAACCCAGTGAACCCCATGCTCTCACTGCTAAACCTAAATCCATCGAAACCCATGCACCCATTGCTATCTTTAAACCCAGGAACCCCTATGCTCCCATTGCTAATGCTGAATCCACAGAAACCCATGCTCCCATTGCTAACTCTAAACCCAGAGAATAACATGTTCCCACTGCTGACTCCAAACCCAGAGAACCCCATGCTTCCTGTGCTAACTCTAAACCCAGAGAGCCGCATGCTCCCATTACTAATGTTAAATCCTCAGAACCCCATGCTCCTGCTTCTGTCTCTAAAGCCGGAGAACCCCATGCTTCCGTTGCTTATGCATAATCCAGACAGCCCAATGCTCACATTGCTCACAGCGACAGTCATCGATGGAATCACTCGTCATAATGGCCATTTTAATTTGATGATGCAGGAAATTTTCCATTAATGTGCCTGAATGATTTTAAGTCCCTCCATATTTAAATGAAGGAGCAAAATTTAATTCCTGAAACATGAAGCGTTTCGCATTTTCAACTCTAGTTTATTTTTTTATTTTTTTCGACTGGAAAGGGATTTCAAATGAAAAATAAGGCCTTCTTTAATCTCACGCAAAAGGCCAGAATTCTAGATGTAACACCATTATGCTGGTATTGTCTTCAGTCAAAATGATTATGCTAATGATTATGCATTTGCATGTGTCATCCTCTTATGCCAGCCTATTTAAGAAACTAATTAATTGTATTAAATGCATTTATATCCTTACAGAACAGACACACATTCAGAAAAGAATTAAGGCTGAAATTTAAATACACACATTGCATGGTTTTGGTTTCTGGCTTACAAACATGGGTTATTGATGAACCAGGAATACACATCAATCAGCGATTTCACACCATGGAAATAAAGTCTGTATCATAAGCTAATCAGTCATATAAATAAAGCACTTAAGTTCCGAGATATACTCAAAAACTGTAGCTATCCAGATATCAGGATGAAAGCCTGCATGTTCTCTGGCAGACGAGTCTGTTCAAGATTTCACATTAATTACTCATTACAGCTACATCATACTCTAACAAAAGTTTATGTTTCCTTGTCAGAAGTATTTAAATACCTGTTTTCACCTTCCCAAGTATTTAAATGCTGTTTCAGCGCAAGTGCTGGATAATATATTAATTTAGATAATGATATATATATATATATATTATGATTTATTCGTGTTCATAGTACATGATACACAGTATAAAAACATTACAGCAAAAAGAAAAGAAAAAAGGGTAAAAAGTGAGATATTACAAATTAATTTACACACATATCAAGGGCTGACTGCAATAAACAGTTATTTCCAATATATAACATCTGGACATAACTGTTCATTGCTGTCATCCCTCGATATGAATCATATCATCAACAACCCTTTGATCATTAGTAAAATTGCTTGGAACCTGTAAGTCTCCATCACGAATTGCAAGAAGCTAATTTATATGTGTACAGATACGAACTTGACATTCACTTGGTTTGAAACATGTAGTAAAAAGATACTTATTATTTCTATCTGTGAAATCTCTTATACCATAATTATTATATAACTCAATTCTACTCACACCTAAAAAACCAATAGTGTTTGTCAACGATTGCCGGAATATAAAGCGGACATGAGAGCCACTGCTGCAGTCGTCTGATTGCCTTATTCCATGTTACTCGCATTTTATCACAGTACTTGGTATGCAAAGTCCAGAGCTGACACCCATAATAAGCTGTACAGTAAGACTTATGAGTACAGGAGAGAAGATGGAACATGTTTAAAATTAGCAATACACTTATTAACAGAACCAATAAAATCACCTTGTTTATGTATAACATCAACTTCATCAGACAAGTAACATGTCATAACATTACCAAGATGCGTAACCCTCTGCACCCATTTTATTTCCTCACTGTTCATTATTAACTGCACACATTGTGGTAGACCATTAAAACATATAGCAAATGACTTCTTACTGTTGAAAACTACATTATATTCTTTTCTAAAATTGTTACATATATCAATCATTGACTGTAGCCCAGTAGCAGTAGGACATAATAACGTTACGTCGTCGGCATAGCATAATGCCCCATAATATTTGTGCCCAACCCAACATCCAGCAGGATGCTTCTGTAAACGGCATGAAAATTCATCAAAATATACACAAAACAAAAATGGAGATAACACACTTCCCTGACGCACACCATTCACAGTTTCAATTTGACTAGAATACACACCATTCCATGAAGCATATACTCTCTGTTGAAGATATGAATCTAAAATGAATCTAGTAGCATATGTGGGCATATCACGCGGTAATAAAAGTTTAAACAATTTGCCATAGTGGACTTTGTCGAAAGCCTTGGTGGCATCTAACAAAGCTGAACACACATTAGAACCTTTAAAATTATAATGACTTATTACCTGTTTAAACACAGCAGTACAGCAGACAGTGGAATGGTTATCCTTAAACTGGAGATCACTGGTACACAGTGACGGCGAGTGCTTACTGATGAATACATTGTCAATAATCTTACACAAAGTGATGCATAGAGCAATACCTCAATAATTGTCACTATCGTTAAGTGACTTACTGTAACATTTAGGAATACTAACTATAATGGAGGTGAGGAGATCATCTGCTGCATGACCATGAATAAGCATACAATTAACTAGTGAGGTGACAGGTTCAAATAAAAGTAAAGAACCATTAATAAAATGACTAGAGTTGGTGCCTAATAGACCAACATTCTTATTAGGATTCAACTTATTTATGGCACAATGAATATCATTAATTGAAACATATACAGAGTCAACTGTCTCGTTTATGAGTCTATTTTTCACTTCTTGACGCAGCTCATTAATACAGTTTGCATCAGTGGGTACAGAAGTATATATTTTGGAGTATTTATCTGCAAATATATTTGCAATATCCTTGGGATCATCCTTGTTATTAACAGTTTTTACAAATACTTTAGGCCCGTTGAGTTTCCTAAGTTCATTCCATAAATTTCTAGAATCACTGTTCATAACACGTTAAGCCAATCTCTGCCTTCTTAACATATTATCATCTCTCTGAAATTCTTTTACTACTTTATGATATTTAGCTCTTGAAGACCGAGTCCTCTTTCAATGACTGCAATCATTCTTTCCATTTAGGAATGTTGACATGTTTATTTGTACACTTTGGGATGCATTTGTCACCTGCTATCAACAGGGCATGTAATAAATTATTGCAATATTTATCTATTTGAATTCTATGATAAATGGAGCAACAAAGTACATCAGCGCATCTAGTACACTCTGGGATAACTATAAATCCAAGAAGGTAATCAAGCGTTTTCTTGTATTTGGCTATGTTAACAGCATTTGCTTTAATGCATGATTCATTTCCTTGTGTGAATACTCTAGCAGGCATGGGGCGATTAACGTGTTGGATTAACTAGTTAAGTTAAGTTAATACAAAAATTTAATCAATTAGGTTAAGTTAATGTCTATTTGAAAATTAACTAGTTAACTAGTTAACCTGTGAAAATTAACTGAAGTTAAAAGTTAACTTTGTTGTTTCCATGCCATCGGCAATATTTTCAAATATGTTCATTAACTTAACAACTACAGAGTTAAGATGCATCAACTGCATCTAGTTTTGTCAATACACAAATATATATACATTTATAAACAAGTCATCATATTATCAGCAATGTATCATATTGTAATCATGATCAGTATGTACTTCATACATAGCTTACAAAAACTCATAGCATACATTTACATACACTTGTGTATTTCATTCTATTAATGTTAACACAAAAGGTTATTGGCAATCTCCAGTGAATGTCAGACTTTCAATGTCTACTAGCCGTGTTAAAATTCAAGAACATAACACAGCTGATATATATATTAAGTGTGTAGAACAACATCACATAAGTAAAGATTCTTTATCATTGTAAAACCATAATAATTATTATGAGGACAAAATCTCATCATTGCGGTAGTTAGATGTTTAGAAAAAATACATAAGTGGTCTGCATTATCAGGTCAACATTGTAGCAAAAATTATGAAGTTAATCAAAACCTAATTGAAAATTAATTGAAAAAAAATCAATTAATCTGCGAAAATCAATTAAGTTCAGTTAAGTTAATATCCCTTCTCAAAAGTTAACTAGTTAAGTTAATGGGATTTTAACTTAACTTGATTAAGTTAGCGATTAAGTTAATTAATCGCCCCATGCCTGTACTCTAGGAACTGATGTTGACTCGTACGTAATAAAGAAATCACACATCACTGGAGAATGGAATTATATCAATTATAAATTATATTTATGGATATTAATTAATTATGCTTCGAAAGCCAGTCTCATGGAATGTATAGCTGACTTCAGCCAAGATGGGGAATTGCATCTCCGGTTTGTGCTGAAAGTAAGTTTCAGCATGAATTGGTCTTCTTTTCCTGAACTTTCCAAGCTCTGGTAAAAAAAAAAAAAAAGACAGATAGTGGAGAGTGTCTGGAGTGGCCTGTTGTTCGTTTGCTGTGAGGCAACAGCACTCATATCCTGTGTGCAATCTGCACTTGAATTTTCTCTCTAATCTCCCCAGAAGACAATTTTTCACTCTTAAGGCTGAACTGAAAAGTTGCTGCCGACTGATTCACACATTCCAACATCTTTGCAAATAACCACGAAAATGAAATCTCCCACAAATACAAACACGCACACACACACACACACACAAGCACACGAGCGTGTGTGTGTGCGCACACATTTTCAAACACGCACATACACACCCTCATATGCGTAAACATACAGGCGCACACAACTACACGCACAGACACACACACACACACACACACACACACACACACACACACACACACACACCCCTGTCACCCTGGCCAGAGTTGGAATTTGATTGGTTGTTGAGCTTGTCAGTATTAAGCGACTTCAAGTACTGTAGGCTTCTACAATTGTTTTCTCAACCAACATTAACATTTTACAGTTCTTTTAAGTTAGCCAAATTATTTATATTTAATTTCATGCATCTTGTATGACATCTGTATTCACAGATGTAATATTCCGCCCAGGGGCAGAAGCTACCAGCGATGTGTTGTCAGCGGACTAAATAGGAAGCACACCAAAAGTTGGAAAAACATTGGAGGGATATACCTGACAAGACATAAAATTTATTTTGGCGTATTTGCTGGATGGAGGAATGGAGAACGTAGCCATTGGTAAGTAAACGGAAGTTTGGCATGTGTAGCGTTTGCGGGACACTAAATTAAGATTAATAGAATGCTAAACCCACTGTGACTGTCTAACATTGTTCAGGAGACAGCCCCAAGAACCGGGCAGCTAATGTTAGCTATACAATTTAAAAAGGCGGCATGCGGCACAAAGGCAGGCTAGCTCCTTGAAGGTTCTGTATAATTTCAAAAATTCTCTGTGGCCAAGTATATTACACGTATAACATGTAAACGTTGAGAGAAACCCTACCCCAACTGTTCAGTCAAAGAGAGCATGGTCCTGCTAGTTAATGACTTTGCTAATGCTGCATGACTGCTTTTATTAAAAGACATTTCAAAGACGATGTATACAGCAAATGCACAATGATAAATCTTTTCAACCCAGGCGCCCCTGTACTGGGCGCAAGCTGCATGTAGCTGTTTCAACAAACACAGTGTTGTTGTTGAACTACATTTTTATTTTTGAGTTCACATTTTCCTGTTACGACCTTATTTTCAAAAAAAGTTCATACGCTGTGTAAAATGTAAATAAAAACAGAATGCAATCATTTGCAAATCACTTAAAGCCAATATTTAATTGAAAATTGTACAAAGACAACATATCACATGTTGAAATTGAGAAATTTTATTGTTTTTGAAAAATATTAGCTCATATTGAAGTTGATGCAAGCAACACATTTGAAAAACAGCGGCAACAAAAGACTGGAGAAGTTGTATGATGTTCAAAAAATATACCTGGTGGAACATCTCACAGCTAATTGGGTTAATTGATAACAGGTCAATAACATGACTGGGTATAAAAAGTCTTTCAGAAGTACAGATGGTGAGGGCTTTACTACTCTGTGAAAGACTACATGAGCAAATAGTTTGACAAATTGAGCATAATGTTTCTTAACGAGAAACTGCAAAGAATTTGGGGATTTCATCATGCATGGTACATAATATCATAAAACAATTCAAAGAACCCGGATAATTCTCTGTATGCAAGGGACAAGGCCAAAAACCATTACTGAATCGCCACCATCTTAAGGCCCTCAAGTGGCACCGCATTAACAGACAGGAGTTTGTGGAGGAAATCACTGCCTCGCCTCAAGAAAACTTCTGTCAACCATTTTCAGTGAACTTGATTTGTAGCTGCATTCACAAATGCAAGTTACCACTCTGCCATGTAAAGGTTAAACCATACATTAACAAGAATCGTAAACGCTGTTGGCCTATCTGGGCCTGACCTCATTTAAGATTGACCGAGGCAAAGTGGAAAACTGTCCTGCAGTTAGACTTATGAAAATGTGAAATTCTTTTTGGAAATCACGAGAGGAGAGGAACCATCTGGCTTGTTATCAGTGCGCAGTTGAAAAGCCAGCATCCAAGATTTTATGGGGGTGTATTAGTGCTCATGGCATGGGTAACTTGCGCATCTGCAAAGACACCATTAATGCTGAACGACATATACAAGTTATGAAGCAAAATATACCGCCAACTAGATGTCTTTTTTCAGGGAAGGCCTTACTTATTTCATCTCTGTAATAAAAGAGTTTGGGTGGTAAACTGGCCTGCCTGTAGTCTAGACCTGTCACTCTATGAAAACATTTGCTGTATGGAACAAGAATATGACAAATGAAACCGCAAAAAGTTGAGCAGGTAAAATCCTTCATCAAGAATGGGAAAGCTTTTTGCTTTCAAAACTACAGCAGTTGGTCTTCTCAGTTTCCAAATGCTCACAAAGTGTTGTTAAATGGGGAAGTGATGCATCACAGATGTCAACATACCCCTGTTCCAACTTTTTTGAAATGTGTTGCCGGCGTCAAATTCAAACTTAGCATATATTTTCACAAAAAAACAAAAAGATTCCTCAGTTTCAACATATGTTGTCTTTGTACTAATTTCAATTAAAGGACCACCATATAGGATTTCCCTAATGGCCAGACTGGGCATTAACTGTGTGGAATTAAACCAGAGGTCGTGTCACTGAGCAGAGTAATATGCAAGTAAGATCAGGTATTTAGTTAAAATTCAAACTACAAATACACGCCAAATAGATTCCCTGTTATAAATGACTGTATGTAATATGTAAAACAGAGCAAATAGCACATATTTTATAGCTCTGATTAAAACCCGCATGTTTCCTTTAGCAAACTATATTTTATGCGGATGTGCATTCATGGGGCGAGCCGCCACAACTGAACACGCTTGATGTTAGCCAACGCTACCGAGCCGTTGGAGAGGGCTTGTTGTTAAAAGAAGTCACAAGATGAATGGGCTTCTCAGGACAGCCAGGATTCGGGCATTAATTCCCATATTGTGGTCCTTTAAATATAGATTTTAAATCATTTGCAAATCATTGCACTCTGTTTTTTTTACATTTTACAAAGCGTCTAGACTTTTTGGGAAATGTGTTTCCAATATAGTTCCCTACAGGCTCCCATAGTATTACAAAGCATGCAATAAAATTAAATACCATGACATTGTTTTTATTTATTTTTATTTTTTTTACTTATAAAATCTTCTGTCATGCATATACAACAATTTGTAAAACATACAAATAAGTCACAAGAAATTTTTGAACACATTTAGATGCCAAATTTAATACTGATTTTTTGTTATTGCTACTGAGTGGTTATTGTCTAGTCCAAACAATAGTTATTTTTGCCCAACTGTACGAAATCTTCTTTTATTATGTTCGCTTAGCCATATTCTGATCATTCAACAAATACATTATGCTGTAATGTAAATGTCATTTCTTTTTACAAAATCCAGTGAATCTTTCAGAAAACTATGTAGTCTTAGTATAAACGTGACCAAAACTACAATTAACGTGGCAAAAGACATTTTTTGAACTTTGAAATTTTGCTAAATGATAATCCAAAAAAAAAAATTAAACATTTTCAGAAATAGATAGAGCAGGGACCTTTTGAGCAAGTGTTTGCTTGTTAACTGGATAGAGTAAAACTGGGAAAAATCTCGACACAGGAATACGGACTGAAATAAAATCAGTTCCTGGCTCCACTCAGAGCAGCCCTAGGCGTGTACATGATGTTATGCAATATCTCTCGCCTTAGTTCTGAGCTGAAGTAGCCCAGTTTTAAATGGTGGGCAGGGCCCCTGTAGCCCAGCTGTGCGAACACTTCCCCTGTCCGGCCTGACTGGTATCCAGCCATATTACTCCCAGCCCTGCGTATATGGCACTATCTTTAGCATTAAACAAACAGCTCCATGCAGATTAGATTATTAATAATCGACTCTTTCCTCTAATAATTTTATTAATAATAACAATGTGAGGACAGAATTCTCACTCAAAGATCAGAGAACACATCATCTCTACGGGAGCATATTTAACTAACCCTGCCATTTTAAACATTCTGATATTACTATTTGAACAAGGCAAACACAATTTTACATTCTCAAAGCCAGCCTGGCAGATAGCCCTCTATCATTGGTAGAAAAAAAAAAAAATTAAGACAGCTCAAGGATTTCACAATTTTGCTCAATGAAAAAAGCTTCAATTGATTGGGTTCCTCAGCAGAATCACAGAGGAGCCTTTTGTAAATGCATTTTTCTAAAAATATACCACACTTTCCAAGGGTCATCCTGGCAGGCTAATCGTACTATTTTTCAGCTTAGGAGTGATAAAAGGGTTAAACAGGTGCATTCCTCCATACAGAGATGCTGTCCTGTCTGGACATCCTCTGGGATAACTCCACTCTCCTGTCAACACACAGTTTGCTGAGACACTGGGTAGACAAGAACTATACACACCTGTGTAAACAGGTTTATTAAAAACATAGCATCTCTCCTGCAGGGCCCAAAAACAACCTTCTGACTCCAAACTCTGGAGCAGAAAATGACTCCACACTTCTCATCCCTGACTGGGTAATTCTCCCACAATGCACAAGGCAGCAGAAATTTGGAAAGTGTTGGCGATGTGCGCTTCATTGATTTAAGACACAGTCTAATGCAGAAATAACACAACAACACAAACACACACAATTACACGCACTCATGCACACAAACGCGCACACACACGCACAAACTCGCACATACGCATACACGCACGCACACAAACACACACGTACATGCACTAATGTACATAAACGCACACACACACACACACGCATGTATAGACACAAACACACACATGCATGCATACAGTGTATGCTTTACTTTGGAGAAGAAAACAAATCAATTTTACAACTGCATCAACTGATAATGGAAGAAGATAATGTTTGGTGTGGGTGGTGCTGTTACCACACAGCAAGAAGGTTGTGGGTTTGAGTTCGGCTTGGGGCCTTTTTGTGCTCCAGTTTCAATGCTTTGCCTGTGTTTTTCTGGATTTACTTTGGCTACTCCAATTTCCTCTCACAGTGCAAACACGTGCATGTTTGGCAAACTGGAGATGCTGAAATTCCCACAGGTATGTGTGTGTGTATGAGTGGTGCATGATCCCTGTGAGACCAGTGAACTGTCCAGGGTGTGCTCCTCCCTCTCACCCATTGCATGCTGTGATTGGCTCTGGGCCCCCACCTGCTCAGCCCTCAGAACTCCAGCCCCTCCCACCACCACCATCCCCGGATGACCTTGCAACGGTGTAATTGGCTTAGATATTGAATACTGTAGATACTGTTCCTTTCGGCATAAATAAATATTTAAATAAAATAATTTTTACAAAGCATTAAAATATTACTGCCATGTGTTCATCTGTCAGTTCGATTTTCCATCCAACTCAGGGTCAATAGGACCGCTCCATTTATTTTTTTATTTTAAATAAATTATACTTCTTCATGAAATGTGCTCTAAATAAAGATAAAATTAATTTTTTTCATCTGCTGTGCTTCCAGCTGTAGTGGGTAGTTGAAAGTTAATCTTTCCGTCTGATGGTGTGAAATGTCCTGCACTGTGTAATGACATGCTGATTCTCAATTTGTTTCTTTTTTGTTTTGTTATTCTTATTTGGGAACTTTTTTTTTTTTTTTACGCCTTTTTTTCTGATTTTCTCTTTAAAACTCTTCCTGGCTCTGAATGTAGAAAGTAAGTGTGTAGTGTAAGCAAGTGGAACTCGTACTCTGCAGCAACACCAGTCTATGGTGATTTTTACAGTGACCAATACAAACAGATAACCACTGCATGGCTAAAAGTATCTGGACAGCCTTTGATCTGTGGCTATTTTTCATGGTAGCATTGTAAGCTTATGAGCAGACTGGTTAATCCCACAGTGCTGTCAGGTTATGAGTTGCCTGGTCAGGCTCATAGTGCGGTAAGGTTATGAGCAACCTGATCGGGCTAACATTGTTGCAAGCTTTTGAGCAGCCTGGTCTGGCTCATGGTGCTACAAGGTTATAAGCAGGATCATTGGTGGCCTTTGCTATGTTTCACCTGTTTCATAGTGAAATGAGCCTCGCCCTTCAAAAGGCCCCATACATACCATATATATAGTCTGGACTCATATCTCCGGCAGCCCTTAAAATTTCCCCCAATCGGCAAACAATTTTGAATGAAACGGATAACTATTACTGATTATTACTGAGTAATGGCAATGAGCAAAAGGTTTGCCCCAGCCATTGCTAGCATCAACATGGCATATATGGATGAGATTGTTTTTGAAAATTTACAGTCCTGGGCCCCGTTTCAGAAAGCAAGATTAACAAACTCTGAGTTTGTTCAGTAACTCTGAGTTGACTTACTCTAAGCTGCTTAACTCAGAGTTTTTGGGTTCAGAACAGGTGATATCACTTGGTTTAATCAACTTTGAGTTAACTTACGCCAGAGTCAGGCGTGTGCACGAGGGTATAAAAAGCCCTCATCAATGAAACACAGATAACATGATTTAATATGGCAACGGCGGAGAAGAAAAGCCGTGCATCATACTTTTCTCCAGTAGAATTGGAGATATTAATGCAGTCACTAAATACAAACATATTAAAAAAAAAAAAAAGTAACACGGTAGCAGCTGCGAAAGAGCGTGAATTTGTGTGGCAGAAAATCGCTGACCGTGTCAATGCGTGAGTATTGAAAAAAAAAGCAACCAAATGAAGGTTAAATTAGGAGATCTCTACTTATTGAACGACCACTTACAGTATATGTGCTACTGTGTATATGTGCCTGCACGCGTATTTAACATTTGTGCAGGTGCATCCCAACAAGCGCGAAACGAACATGGCAGCAGCTTAAAATGAAATACGAAAATATCGTTCAAGCAGGTAAGGCGTAATTTCAACAAAGCGACTGCTTAGTCTACCCTACCTATTTAAACACCATTCAGTGGGTACCGTAATACATTTAAAAACTTAAACGTTCTTATTAACAAATTAAATATATTGAGCCACCCCAACACTAGCCTCATCTAATATTGTCAATTTTAAATCAGCACCTAAATACTGTCTTAAATGCAAGTCCCCAAATTTACGCTCACTGGATGTGTTCGCATTATAGCCAACAGAAAAAGGGCGGAGGCCAGAAGGACAGGTGGGGGTCCATCACCTCCACTTCTCACAGAGGCAGAGGAGATGGGCCTCAGCCACAACGGTGAGCGACCCTCATCAGAGGGCATTGCTGGAGGGACTTCCTCAGACCCAGCCACCCCCCAGGACACAAGCACCTACATAAGAAGTTAGTTATTCAAATGAATGATCGTATCATTTTACCAGTGCAAATTCAGTGACTCCCAAACATCCATCTTAGACACAACTTGGCACATTGACTTTCCTGTAGCAGTGTAATTCCTTGTAAAAGATTGCTCATACTTTTTTTTTCCCTGATTCTTAGTTGTCTGTCTGGCAAAGTGTATTATGATGACTCAGACTTACATAGGCATTTGAAACATTGTGATATGACCAGCACACTTTTTTTTTTTTTAAACACAATTTACTTAAATTACAAATTCAACTAATAAACTATCTAATCTTTATCTACTACCTGTAACTGATGGCGTAATCTGTCTGGTGGAGCCCTCTGAGATTACAGACCTTCATGCACTTGTAAGTGCTCTTGATAATTCACTTATTTTTTAAAATTGGTTAGAGTAGGACACAATCTTAAATTTAATCACTGGAGGATGATGAAGAGACTGTATCAGCTGCCACAGAGAGGGACATAGAGAGGCCTACTGAGGTTTACACCTTAAAAATATCATCTAACAGTTGATGGTGGAATATGTTCATAAAACTCACGCCTTGTTTTTTTTAAACAGAGTACTGATGGAAATGACATGGAGGAAGAGGGTCCATCCACCTCCACAGCACAGCTTACCTCTGTAAGATGTTCACCACTGGCCTATGACTTACACTGAAACAAATCAGACATGGCACTGAGATTCAGTGTCTTTTTTGTGTTCCTATAGCTCCCTGTGAAGCAGCTGTATAAGCTGTACTTGGAAAAACAGATGGAAAAAGCCAATCTGGAAATAGACCACATAAAACTTAAAATGCAGAAAACTGAATTAGAAATCCAACTGCTGGAGCATCAGTTACAGGTGGGTGAGGGGACAACAGGTGGATGATTCTACTTTTTTGAACAACACACAAAATATTAACTACTGCATTTGTGCTTGCAGGAAGCAAAGAAGCGTAATGCAAGTTTAAGTTGTCCTTATTTTATTGAAGGATACATGTGGAATTTCTTTTTCTCCATTCCAAGCTGATGCAAAACTTTTTTTTTTTTTAAGATAATTCCACAGACTTTAACTCATTCCCTACGGAATACTTTTATATAAAAATGTTGTGTTTGTACGGAATACTTTTCCCGAAAATTACACAATATAAACACATTTTTAGTAAAAGGTCTGTATTTTCAAAATAAAGGTTTTTAGCAGGTTCAAATGCAAATGTCAAACTAGCAGTATCATTCTGGGTATTTGTAACATCATTCCAATTGTCATTTTGGTTGCCTGCTACGTGACGCTGAGCAGCTCCTCGACTAGGTGCTTGACTACGTGCTCCTCGACCACGACCTGTCCTGGCTTGGCCACGGCCCCTCCCCTCCTGTGGTTGAAGTACAGGTGGCCCATCACCGCGATCGTCAACTGATTTCGTGTTTTCATCGGACTTCGAATGGTCGAGGTCGCTATTACTGCTGTCAGATTGGTCAGATTGATGCGATACTCATGTATTATGCAGGTTTTCAACAGAACTCCGAATGACGTCATCCACGCTGCTGGCTTACCGTAAGAATGAGTTAATTTTCACATTTTAAAACATTAGTAGTTCTATCTTGGTCTTCTGACTTGGAATGAGATGAACATATGAACTGCTGATTATTCACTAGCAAATCCGCAGACTTTCTGGCATGCATTGTGAAGTTAATTCTCTAGAGTTATACATTATTTTGTACTTTGAAGAGCCCACTCATGGTGGAAACTGGCTGTGCCTTCTAATGAATGAAGTCATGCCTGTCTCTTTCCATTATAAAACAGTGATAACTATGGTCCTTGCCTTTCTTTTGTAATTGAACAAAATCTCACATGTTGTCTTTGTATTGACTCTGGTACACTTAAGAAAAAAGTACTGATTTGTACCTTCAGGGGTATAAAGGCTTGTCACTGGGGCAATGCCCCCAAAGGTACTGCTGTTGTACCCTCTAAAGTGAGTACTTATTTTCTTTGGAACACAAAAGTAACTTTTAGACCCTAAAAAGGTTCACACAGGTACCTTGAGGTCCCATTATTAGCCCTGGGGGGGGTCCATAAGAGCAGAATGTACCTTGGGGAACAGAAATGGACTCTTACTGTACCCCCATTTCTGAAAGTGTACAGCATAGTTTCATCACACTGCTGCTGTACATTCTTCATGTCAAAGAATGTAAATTGAGAAACAAATCTGTCTGATTCAGATTCTAATTAAAAGAAATTAGGCCTAGTCCACTTACTGAAATTTCGAAACCCAAGTTCTATGGGTGCCTTAAAATATGAGTGAACTTCACATAAGAGAGACGCAAGATAAAGCAAGTTTTCACAAATGGATTGACAAAGTTACATAGTTGGTTTAACTTAGAATATCACCTTTAATGAACAAATGATGAACTTGCAAAACAATGTTTCAGGTGACAAAAAAATCCTATTTTCAAATTTACATTTGTGAGGCAAAAGAACTTAAGAGTCGGAAAACATGGGAGATTTTTACAGTGTGGGGAGGTGAAAAGGTGAAAAGTAATTGGTGCATAATGTGTCTCGGACTCTCCTTCCATCTTTTGCGTGATTGCGGTGATGGGGGTCGTGGTCAGGCTCCTCCACAGGTGGGGCAGGACATCGCTCTTTTCTTATGTTGACTATGTTGTGCAGAATCACACATGCAACAATGATGTCACATGCCCTCTCTGGGCTGACCCTGAGCCTGCAAAGGCACTGAAAACACCCCTTCAGCATTCCGATGGTCATTTCAACCCTAGCTCTGGTCCTGCAGTGTGCCAGGTCGTAGTGCTGCTGTGGGCCGGGCTCGGGATCTGGGTAGGGGGTCAGCAGGTAGGGCTGGCAGGGGTACCCTCTGTCCCCAAGGTGGTAGCCATCAAACTCTCCCATGAGAATACAAAGTTAGTTTGAATTCACAGGTGCAATCAGAGGAAACCAATTATCAGAGTATATATATATATATACAGATTTATACACAAACTCACCACGGGCAAATCTTCCGCTCAGTGTCGACTCACGAAAAATTTGTGAACCATGAACAGACCCTGGCCACTTTGCTTCCACATTGCTGATCATGTGGGTTGCATCACATATGATCTTTAAAGAGCAGAACAATAATTAGCTATAGTAGTATGACTTATGAATGATCTTAAATTTGAAATGATAAAGGTAACCATTTACTTGCACATTAATGCTGTGGACAGATTTCCTATTAACATAGTCTCCCTCGTTAACAGAGGTGTGTGCCGTCGATGCAATCTATCACGCCCGGAAACCCTAAAATATATCACATTTACTGATTAGCGCTTAAAGTCTCAAAGCTTCACACCAAATGAATTATTGCTTATGCTGATACCTGCAATTCTGTGGAATTCCTCTTTGATGAGTCTTGTTGGTCTGTGACTCGGGAATACCACAAACATGTACAACAATCTTGTCAGCGCAAGGGTCACACGTCTGACAGCCCAACAGACAGTCGCCTTTGAAATATGCTCTGCATCCCCAATGTTATATAGAAAACTACCGTTTGCAAAAAACGAAGAGCTACACAAGGAATTTGCTCCGAACCGAGAGCATGTCCACAGTGTGTCACACGAGTGATGTGCGGGCTGAGAATGTTGTTTAAATAAATAATAGATTCTGCAGAGAAACGGTAACGCTCAAACAAATATTCGTCCAGAAATTATAAAACATCTAAGCGTGGTCGGATAACTCTCCCCCGATGGGTATTTCTTCGCAAAATTTGTGCTTCAATGTCCACTGGCTCCTCAAGGAATGGACACGCCATGTCTAACGTCTTCTCAGTCTGCAGTCTCAGGAGGAGAAGAAAGTCAGAGTTATTTGAAGAAAACCTGACAGCGAGCAGGTTACATTCACAGAGTATGTTGCTGGGCAACTGACAAGAGTTGGACTGAACTCATGTTGTGAACTGGAAAACTCAGTTTCCTGCAACTTTGAGTTAATAAACTCAGAGTTACCACAAAACCTGCTTTCTGAAAGGGGGTTCTGCTGTTATTTTCTTTGCAGGAGGCCAATGGGCATGGCTGCGAAAAGCCCAGCTAGATTGTGTCAGACAGCTTTAATCTGATTACCTCTCATTCTTTTTTTTTTTTAAGATTATTTTTTGGGAATTTTTCCTTTATTTGACAGTTATACAGTGTAGAGAGACAGGAAAGTTGGGGAGAAGAATGGGGGAAGACATGCAGCAAATGACCCGAGCCAGATTCGAACCCAGGTCGCCGTGGGAAGGACAAAGCCTTTATGGTACGCGCACTTAGACCGATGAGCCACAGGGGCACCCACCTCTCATTCTTAACCATTTCTGGGTGGAGCTATGAGGCACAATTAGATGCTAATGAGGCTCGCCTGTGCAGAGTGCACTATTTAAACTGCCTTCTCCCGTTTTACTGAGAGCATCCTTGCTTGTATGCTCTCATTTTCTCCCTGTCTTAACCTTATGTTTCATTTTTATCAACTTTAGTTGGTTACTGAGTTTATTTCAAGAAATTGTTCCAATATTATCTTGTGTTCCTCCTTTTTATGGTCCACTGTGCTGGGTTATAACAATTATACACCAATTATTTCAGATGATGAATGGGGAACGTGGCAAATAGTTTCAAAGATTTCAAACGTTTCAGAGATGTCCTAAGTGCACACCATATTTTCTTAGACAGATCCGGAAGACCTTCCTGACTACAAGACAACAGGACACGAGAAAAATCATCCCACTCACCACCACCTACTCAGCATTTAGCCAGGCTGAAAACAGAAAAATAAAACAGAACCTGACCATGAGGCTACAAAACATGGATGTACTCAAGAAATATACTCAAGTAGCATCTTGTAAGCTGGAAACTACCAGAGATCAATACAGTACAAAAACAAGGGCCAGTTTTTATTTTTTTTTGTTTTTTTTTTGCAAACAAACTACCACAGTCAAAGACAACACTAAAAACACAATACACATCATCAGGCAAATCACCACAGCTAGCAAAATAAACTGAATACATGTTATAAAGTGCCGTTACTGTGATATTAACCATGAAGGAGAGACCCAGAACATGATAAAAAAATTAGGCTAAGCCAACAAATTCAATTTCAAGTCTAAGCCAAATTATTATTTCCCCAACTCTGGATAGCAAAGGTATGCAGTTGGATGAAATTGTATTCCATTAATATAAAAGTACAAAAGTGCACTGTACAAGTGGCTATATTCAAAATCAATAAAAATGATAAAAATATACCTAAAAATCGAAGTGCGAGCACTCTCTTGCTTTGGACTGGAGCTCTGGAGGAGTGTGATGGGGCACTAGTAGGGTGTAAGGGGGATGGGAACGGTGGGGACCAGGTTGAGACTAGCAGATTGGGGCGAGAGTGAAATCAAAAATCTTACGACCTGAGGAAAAAAGCTGCTGCACAGCCTGGTAGATCTTGTATGGATGCTTCTGAACCTTCTTTTCGATGACAGAGGGACAAAAAGTTAAGTGTGAGGGGTGGGAGAGGTGCTTCTGTAGAAAGTGGTGTGGATGGAGAGTGGTGGGTTTGCTATCTTCAGCCGATGTAGGAAGTGCAGTCGCTGCTGGGAGCTGTCGGCCAGAGGGCTAGTGTTGATGGTCCAGGAAAGGTCCTCTATGATTTGTACACCAACAAACCTGATGCATTTAACCCTTTCATGAGTGGAGCTGTTGGTGTTTACTGAGGAGTGTTTATGGGGAAACCTGCTGAAATCAACAATCATCTCCTTTGTTTTGCCAACATTCAACATTCAAAAAATGTCGCTACTGTGCTTTTTCAGATATTTCTTCACTTGTTGGAACTGTTTGTATAGTAAAACAAGTAAAAACTTGTGCGCACACGCACACGCGCGCACACACATACACACACACTCACGCGCACACACACACACTCATGCGCGCGCGCACACACACACACACACACACACACACACACACACAGATATTCACACATGCACCTACATTCAGGGATTCTCCTAACCCAAAAGTGATCTTAGCTAGTTTTCTCTGAGCCTATTTGGTCTTAATGGCTGTAACAGACACACCTGCGTTTCTGCATAATTTTAACTGCCTGCCCAGCGAAGCCATCAGGATAGTTCCTCAACAGCAGTCAAAGAACAATGGGCCGAAACAAATGTCATTTGATGAACCTGGCTTCTCCTACTTAAATAAAAATCCAAAAAAATTTTTAAAAATAAGTATAATAATAATAATTATGCCACAGATGGTCACATCCTTTGTTGCTCAAGATATCTTTGGGGAAACCTCTGATTCCTGTTGCCAAAGTCATTTCACACCAAGCAGTCTCTTTAGTAATGGTGGACCTTGATCAATTTCCGGGCCAAATGCTTTGAAGGCAGCCAGGAAGTGAACAATGCTTGGAGCGAGCCCCATGGCTGTCCTTGTTGAGAATAATCATGGCTTCTTCAGCTGCCATGATCTTTAATAGGGTGTAATTCCACTCACCATTTTGGTCGGGACACCTTTTCTCTGTGCCTTCTCTGGCTTCACATTTCTCCCATTTTCTATCAGCCTTTCCCTCCAGTAGAAAAACCACACAAAAGCAAGCAGGGACCGTATGTCCTCAGTGAGAGCTGATTTTCACACTTTACATTTTTCTGTGTCATAATTACACCTTATGGTTTGCTTGGTTTTCCTTGTCGTTGAAATCACACATTGGTAACACCGTCTGCTGCTTTACATGATTGTTAAAAAGGGTGGCTCCAACCATTATGAGGTTAATAACACCTCGCTCACCCACTGCTTGAATGAACTTTGAGAGAGTGAAAAGGACAAATAGACATGGAGGAAACGGGAGAAAAAGAGAGCGAGGAGAGAGAAAGAAAAGGGGGAGAGAGAAGAAGGAGAGTGAGATAGAGAGAATGAAAGGGAGTAATAAGGTGGTGTTTTTGCGTGCTGTGAGTCTAGCCTGCTTACAGCCTATCAGTGTCAATATTCACACCTATCCCGGTCCTTTTCATAGATCTACATGCTTAAAACAGTTCTGTGAAGTCAGGACCTTGACACGTGCTGCGCCAAACATCTCTGCTGAGGGTTCTTTTTTTTTTGTTTTTTTAATATTCGCTACTGCTGCTGATTCGCTTATTTCTCCACTTCACCATGTAATGGAAATATCTTTATGCTGTTTCCCCTGACAACACCACAGGTGAATAAACTGCTAAAGTGGCAGTTTTGTGTCAACTGCAGACTTCCCTGTTGGTTTTAACTTGAAGCAGTTTGCTGTAGTCTTCTGGGGGACAAAACCTGATGTGAATATGATCACAGAGGAAATCTTTAAAGTGGAAAGTGGTGCTCATGACTCTTTTGAAAATGGCTCAGGAAAAAGATGCTTCCATTTAGCCATGCTTTTATCAGAAAGGTTTCCATATCACACAAAAATAAATGTGTTGTATAAATATTCGTTTCTGAATGGAAATAGTTTACTTGAAGACACTGTCAAAATAGGGGAAGAGCAGGACAGACCGCCATGATATGAAACTTTATCCCAGTAAAAACAAATATACGAACAAAAAAATCATGTGATGGAGACAATGAATGAGAATGAGTTTAAATGAAGACTTCGGGCTCTAAATTCGTTGACCAGGCACAGGCGCGGCGAATGGGGGGAGCGCCGCGCCAACGGGGTGTATCCAAGCGTATTTTGCAATTTCGTGCCCTGCGCAGCCCGGTGCAAGTATTCCTCTGTCCCGCCTCTGTCCCTCCTGCTGGTGCAACTGGCAAAGAGGGAGGAGAGAAGGCATGAGTGGGTTTAACACAGCCGAGTCAAATCTTCACCAATCAAATGAGCTCCTCTCCTGACCTTTGAGATGTTGGAATAAAGAAGCCTCTGTGCTATATCTGCATGATGCATTAATGTTGCATTTTACTTTGCTGCTTCAGGCATGTTTTTTTTCTGTACCGCTTACGTCTATATTAAGCATTACGAATATGAGTTAACTGGCTAGCTAGGGCATTCGTGAATTATTACCATTAGCGAACTTGTAAGGAATTTCAAAACGAACCTACGTCAGATCATTCAAACTTATGAAGTTGGCATGAAATACGACGGTTGCTCATTTATTCTTCTGCCTGCATCATTGGGAAGAGAAACGATGGATAGCATGTTCCTATTATTACACCCTGTTGCTTCCTATTATTACACCCTGTTGCTTCTTAAAATTTTGGGATTAACATGCATGGACAACAATGCAGGATACGTTACACATTTATTTTCAATATGTGATCTTAACTCAGTACGAGATCATAGCAATCAAGTCTCAAGTCCTGTAATGTCTCCTGCCTGAGGTCAAAGTGACATCCATGGCGTACAGCTATGTTGTGTAGCACGCAACATGCCACAGAGAATGCACTGACACTCTGAGGGCTGTCAGGTCGAGTTTCCATTACGCGTGCCAACCGCCTTTGATCTGACATCAGGGCAATCGATTTAGATACTATAATTTATATGCTGATTCAGATATTTACATTAAATAGTGGTTGCTGTAATTATTTATTGCATTGAAATGTGCCTGACATTCTGGAAACCTGCCTGTGAGGTTTTGGTGACGTGTGCGCACTGTGCGCCGGTCAGCCAAATTACCACTGCACAGAAAGTAAACCAGGTTGGAGCTGGCGAGCTTTCTGCGCAGTTTCGGTGGGGACGTTTGCTACGAAATTGTCACTGCATCTTGATGAATATGTGACACCTCCCCCTACTACGCCGCCACACCCATCTCGGCGCACGTCTGTCTACCAAATTGCCAAAGTGGCTGCGCACGGTGTTGCACCGCACGAAATTACAACTGCGTGGGCTGTGCCACGCTACGCCACGCTGCGCCACCCTGCGCTGCACTAAGAAATTAGAGCCCTACATGTGCAATCCAAACTGCGATGGGTTTGAATGAGCATTGAAGGGCTTAGACAGGAGGGGGACGGATGATAGACAGGCCTTTTTTATCAACAAATTACCATCACACTTGCTGGTACCCGATGACCTTGACTACCAATCAAACCTTCTTATTCTTGGGCTGTGTCACTGAGTATCCCATTGGAAGAGAGGCAGGAACACAAGCTGTTTTTCAATCACACACTCATACCTATTGGCAATTTAGAGCCTCTATTTAGGTTGGAATGCAGGTCTTTGGACTGTGGGAGGAACCTGAAGTAAACCCATTCACACTGGGGGAGAACAGAAAGCAAAGCAAACTCCACACAGAAAGGCCCCAGGCCAGATTCAAAACCACAACCTTCTGACTCTGAGGCAACAGTACTACCCACTGTGCCACCATCCTGCCCCAAATAACCATATTAAATCTACATTTGTTTTCCAGACTTGCTATTTAAATTCCAACTGCCAACCTGCCTCTGAGACTGCAATCCAGCTTTCATTTCAGTGGTGGGAAAATCTGAATAATAGATTATATACCACAAAAATCTGAGAAACATCGACTAGAAAAAAAATGTAGTACCCCCTCCTAAACAAGCAGGACAGTTAGTGCAAAATTTTATGGTTAATGGTTAGAATAGTTAAACGCCAAACATAGAAAAGAAATAAATTGTGTGGAAAACATAATATTGATATACAAGACTGTTTCCAGATTTTCAAGAGTGAAAATCTGCCTGATGATTAGGAGCATCTGAAGTATGAATATTTATGAATCTCCTACTGTGGTTGTATATTACATTGAAGTGATCAATATTTGTGATAACATTCATCTGTTGAATAGCTATTTTTTCATTTTGATGATCACACTTTTTCATTTTTTCATGCCTTGTAAATGTATGCTTTGCAAGTCACCCATATCTGTTTTGAATACCCACATCCCTTATTGCACTCATAAGTTATGAATATTTAAAGAAGTTTGGCATTTTTGTTGTGTTCATTTTTCTGGGTATTCCCACAGAGAAATGAACTCACCGCCTGCAGTCAAATTCACTGCAGTTCCTCATCCCTGTTTTTAATGTCTGCAGCAATTGTCTTGACATTCTTTAAAAATTATTTATTTATTTGGTATTTTTGTCTCATTGCTATAGAGTCTGAATTAAGTGGACTCTCTTTTTAGATGTTGTGGGAGGCAGCATCCAGGCTCTGGGCACTGAATACAAATAGCGAAATTAGCAAAAGCAACACAAGCCATTGAATATACACCATGGCAAACAAGAGAACACAAAATCACATGCTGTGAAATAACAAATCTTTCAGTCTAACAAAACTGATGTGAACTGAGTCATAATCCTCATGATTTGCAAATTCAAAAAAAAAAAAAAAAAAATCTGGAGCAGTATCTCTGTGAGCTGCAGCTCATTCCAGTGAATTTAACCTGGAGCAGTATCTCTGTGAGCTGTAGCTCATTCCAGTGAATTTAACCTGGAGCAGTATCTCTGTGAGCTGCAGCTCATTCCAGTGAATTTAACCTGGAGCAGTATCTCTGTTAGCCGCAGCTCATTCCAGTGAATTTAACCTGGAGCAGTATCTCTGTGAGCTGCAGCTCATTCCAGTGAATTTAATCTGGAGCAGTATCTCTGTGAGCTGCGGCTCATTCCAGTGAATTTAACCTGGAGCAGTATCTCTGTGAGCTGCAGCTCATTCCAGCTTAATCTGGAGCAGTCTCTGTGAGTGAATTCCAGTGAATTTAACCTGGAGCAGTATCTCTGTGAGCTGCAGCTCATTCCAGTGAATTTAATATGGAGCAGTATCTCTGTGAGCTGCAGCTCATTCCAGTGAATTTAATCTGGAGCAGTATCTCTGTGAGTCGCGGCTCATTCCAGTGAATTTAACCTGGAGCAGTATCTCTGTGAGCTGCAGCTCATTCCAGTGAATTTAATCTGGAGCAGTATCTCTGTGAGCTGCAGCTCATTCCAGTGAATTTAACCTGGAGCAGTATCTTTGTGAGCTGCAGCTCATTCCAGTGAATTTAATCTGGAGCAGTATCTTTGTGAGCTGCAGCTCATTCCAGTGAATTTAACCTGGAGCAGTATCTCTGTGAGCTGCAGCTCATTCCAGTGAATTTAATATGGAGCAGTATCTCTGTGAGCTGCAGCTCATTCCAGTGAATTTAATCTGGAGCAGTATCTTTGTGAGCTGCGGCTCATTCCAGTGAATTTAACCTGGAGCAGTATCTCTGTGAGCTGCAGCTCATTCCAGTGAATTTAATCTGGAGCAGTATCTTTGTGAGCTGCGGCTCATTCCAGTGAATTTAACCTGGAGCAGTATCTCTGTGAGCTGCAGCTCATTCCAGTGAATTTAATCTGGAGCAGTATCTCTGTGAGTTGCGGCTCATTCCAGTGAATTTAACCTGGAGCAGTATCTCTGTGAGCTGCAGCTCATTCCAGTGAATTTAATCTGGAGCAGTATCTCTGTGAGCTGTGGCTCATTCCAGTGAATTTAACCTGGAGCAGTATCTCTGTGAGCTGCAGCTCATTCCAGTGAATTTAATCTGGAGCAGTATCTTTGTGAGCTGCGGCTCATTCCAGTGAATTTAACCTGGAGCAGTATCTCTGTGAGCTGCAGCTCATTCCAGTGAATTTAATCTGGAGCAGTATCTCTGTGAGTTCTTGGCTCATTCCAGTGAATTTAACCTGGAGCAGTATCTCTGTGAGCTGCAGCTCATTCCAGTGAATTTAATCTGGAGCAGTATCTTTGTGAGCTGCGGCTCATTCCAGTGAATTTAACCTGGAGCAGTATCTCTGCGAGCGAGGGCTCACTCCAGTGAATAAAATCCAAAGCAGTACGTGTGTGATCAGGAGCTCGTTCCAGTGAATAAAATCTGGAGCAGTTTGCATGTGAACAGGTGCTCGTTCTAGTGAATTTAATCTGGAGCAGTATCTCTGCGAGCGAGGGCTCATTCCAGTTAATTTAATCTGGAGCAGTATCTCTGCGAGCGAGGGCTCATTCCAGTTAATTTAATCTGGAGCAGTATCTCTGTGAGCGAGGGCTCATTCCATTGAATAAAATCCGAAGCAGTACGTACGCGTGTGAGCAGGAGCTCGTTCCAGTGAATAAAATCCAAAGCAGTACGCGTGTGAGCAGGAGCTCGTTCCAATGAATAAAATCTGGAGCAGTTTGCATGTGAACAGGAGCTCGTTCCAGTGAATATAATCATATAATCTGGAGCAGTATTTGTGTGACCGAGGGCTGATTCCAGTGAACATAATCTAGAGCAGTTTCTGTTTCAGCACAGGCACATTCCAGTGACCAAAATCTGGGCCAGCAGCTGTGTCAGCAAGGGGTCATACTGGAGAATAAAATCTGGAGCAGTATCTGTGTTAGTGAGAGCTAATTTCAGTGAATAAACTCTCGAGCAGTATCTCTGCGAGTAAGGGTTCGTTCCCAATGAATAAATCAGAGGTTCATTCCAGTAAAGGAGATCTGGAGCAGTATCTGTGCGATCAGTCTCATTCCAGCAGCCAGTCATTCATATCCTTCCTTATTTTTCTTCTTCCTCTTAGTCTTTTAGTGACTTATGGGGAAATAGCATGAAAAGACAGTGAACTGTGGAAATGAGACTCAGGGAAACAGAGTCCTTATTCCTAACATGACTCCAAAGTGATGTCAGTTACAGGCCAGGCAGAGGTGGAGAGGTAGAATCACAGGTCAGTCATTTAAATGTCACCGATTTTGGAAAAAAAATACTTCTTCAAGGAATGGTCTCAATGGCCCTTTGCTGAAATTACCTTGTTGACACCTCCATTCCTTCTGCCTCACTGGTTTATTGGACTGGAATCTAATTAGTGGTGGCAGAACTCAAACTGTTTTTTTGTTTGTTTGTTTTGTTTTCCAGGTCTGGTGCTAGAATTTGAAAAATAATCAGTTAGATTGAGCACTTCTAATGAATGGGTGGGGTTGGTAACAGGTGAAGAGTAGGGAAACATAGGCCATGTACTGTATGTGTTCACCTGCAACATTTTAAGATCCTGTATAATAAAGTCTAGTATTGAACCTTTTTTTTAACACTAGTGCAATGAGGAAACTGAAATGTGTGCATGATTATAAATCATGTACATCATACATTATTAACAAATATTTTGTACATTTAACGTTAGCAAGCATGATTTAATTCTCGGGTAACCATGATATTAAGGGGGTTGATTGATCAAAATATGGCAAAGATTTTAGTATTCTCCAGCATACTCCATGTTCCGTTTTGCTGATTCAAAGCTGAGCTGTAATTTAGCGCTATATTGGCTACAGTAAGTTCACTTTCACAAAGTTTACTTAAGGGAACTAATTTTTGCCAGGTACTATACAAACCAGCGGTGCTCTTTTTTAAAACAATTTGGTTTACCACTTTAACTCTGTCTTTTAACTTCAGTTTTCCCTTAAGTAGGTTCAAAGTATTAAAAAGCATTTTTTTTTCCATATTGTAGACCAATGTCACAAAAATATTCTGCATCAGCTGGTTCTTGCGTTTCATTGAAGCAACGTCACACATGTATTTAGAGAAATATTCAAACTCAAGATGCTATGTTTCTGTGGCCGCAGCATTACAATAAAAGGAAAATGTCTGGATCTTGTGCATCATTTTATACACATTTCGCTCTAATTCAGCAGAACATATTTGATATTATTGGAGACCCTGGGATCTCCACTAGAATTTTAAATAGTCCTGAAATTCCACAGGTTTGAATACAGCAGCTGCATATGTTGTTAACGTCACCCATCTGTAGTGATGCTTTGCATCATTTTTGTATTTCAAAATTTGATGAGAAATGTGTAATTTATGACTACCTGGCTAGTGTTTTAACTTTTAAAATTGCAGCCAATTGTGAATCGAGGAATAATAATACATTTCTAGGTAGCAACTTACATGATATTATACCACTATCCACATTCTGTGTTACGAATCTAAGAAAAGTTGCATGAAATTATATGAGCTGAAATTAAATTGTTTAGTGACTAAATAATTGAGGTAATATCAGATTACGAATGGTCCACCATAAAATTTATCAACATTGGCCTCAAAAAGTCCATAAATAATGTTGCAGTGGGGCTGTCCCAATTCTCAAGCATTTATCACTGAAATTTTAAAGCCTATGTTTTATTTATTTTGGAATGTAGCTGTGTAGTAACTTGCATATATCTTGCTGCTATAATTTAGTAATTCACTAAGCTCTGAGCTCTGTGTGTGCTGATACTGTTCCACTTTGTGTATGTGCATTAAATCATTGAATACTCACTACCTGTTTTATTTAACAGACACAAAGTCTTTGGTTTCCTGATAGGTTTTTTTTTTGGGGGGGTTCATTACCAGTAAAATATGGAGACTATAGAAGCGGTACACTGGAAGCACAAATATGCAGAAACTAGTCATATAATTTCATTATCTGCAGCAGTGTAGCACACAAAATTATAAATACAAGCAGTATTCCAAAATGTTATCAGTAGCTGGCAAAGTTTTCAGTGCAACAACAGAATGTGAAAGGAGCTTACATTTGCTGTGTGTTTCTTGGCAACCAGAATGGAATGCTGCATCTGCCACAGCTATTGTCACCTCCAGACTATTTGTACAAAACTGTTACGGAATAAGGCTGCCCAATCTCTAAACCTATTCAGCCTCACATTTACATTGCATTATTTCAATCCTCTTCAGCTGCTGATGAAGCATATCCAAGTAATGTAATCCTGTGAAATATGTGATGGTCTCAGTGGTATTATAAAGCTAGCATTACTGGGGAGTGCTTTTCTGCAGCCTTTGCATTTCAAGCCATTACAGCTAAGGATGTCATTTCAGCTTTCAGCCTTTCAGCTTCCAAATTGGGGGGTGGGTGGGGGGAGTGGCAAAAGGGCTAAAAAAGTGAAGGGGTCGTGTGTTGTAACATCACGCTGACTGAGTCCCCACCTTGCAGTGGGTTACAGGTATTATACCTGAGCTTGTTTTTCACTGCGTGCTTTAGGGCACAGAGGACTTAAATATTTCACATCTGTCATTTCAGCTGTAAGAGCTATAGCGCTGCACAGAGAATGCAGTTTAACACACCATAATGCCTTTCAAGGAAGGTCATGTTCATGTGATCATGTACGCAGAGCGCCTATCGAGTCCTGGTCTCTATTCATGAATGGACGATATCATTGTTGACAGGCCACTAATGTCTACTGTCCGTTAACTCCCAAATAGGGCAATTCATGAAGGGACATTTAGTCTTATCGGCCCTCCTGACTGTATGATAAGTTAGAGGCAGGAAAGTGAGCCCATAACTATCAAAAAGGGACAGCAATAGGGATTGAAAATGGTGGTTGTGTTGATTCTTCTGATGTGACACAGTCGCAACTTGAGAGAAAACCACATCTGCCCCATTTCTCCCAGCATTTGAGTGAGGTTCTGTTTGCCTCTCCAAATGACAAATTAACCTCTGTGAGATTTTCTCCCAAATTTCCTTTTTTGTTTGTCCTGACGACAAAAGACCATGTTTAAGGTGTATTTCCTGTAATAGTAACACGACTTTGCTGTGTCCCCAGTTCGGTACCCTTGCTCTACTAATCTCTTCTTGGGAAAATAAATTTTGTTTTTTTTCTTTTTGTACAGCACATTTTTTGTGTCTTCTTCGGTAGTTTTGTGTTAATTCCGTGGCTGAGAACATCTGATCGAGCATACGCAGTGGCAAATTTCGTCAAGGTCATAAAAAAAGTAGAGCATTTAGTAAGTAAGTAAGTAAGAGAAGTTTTATTTATATAGCACCTTTCAAAACCGGGGTTGCAAAATGCTTTACACATAGATAAAAGGTGAAAAGAGCAACAAAAAATCCAACACAAGCATTGCAAAAAAAAAACAAAAAAAAAAAAAAACAGCACAAACCAAAGCAATAGCAACCTTCGCAACAGTATCAAGTGCATAGCTCAGGAACAATAGCATGTACAGAAAAGATGGGTCTTCAGCATTGACTTAAAACACCCAAGAGAGTTTGCGGACCTGACCTCCAGGGGAAGACTGTTCCACAGCCTGACACCAAGGGCAGCAAACGTACACTCCTCCCTTGTTTTCAGCTTTGAGTGAGGCCTATTGTTTGAAAATGAAACACATCTTCAACAAAATTCTTCTTATAATGAAGAAGAGATGCCTTTTGCTTTTGATTTTAATTTCAGTCCTGTATAAGTAAGTGAAGTATGTTATGCTTTAAAGAGGATAAATAGAAAACCCCAATTCCAATGAAGTTGGAAACAGAATACAATGATTTGCAAATCCTTTTTGACCTATATTCAATTAAGTACACTACAAAGACAATATATTTAATGTTCAAACTGATAAACTTAATTGATTTATTTATTTATTTTAGAAATATTCTCTCATTTTGAATTTGATGCCTGCAACACGTTCCAAAAAAGCTGGGACAGGGGCATGTTTACCACTGTGTTACATCACCTTTCCGTTTAACAACACTCAATAAGCAGTTGGGAACTGAGGACACTCACTAATTGTTGAAGCTTTGTAGGTGGAATTATTTCCCATTTTGGCTTGATTTACGACGTCAGTTGCACAACAGTCCGGGGTCTCCGTTGTCATATTTTGCACTTCATAATGCACCACACATTTTCAATGGGAGACAGGTCTGGACTGCAGGCAGGCCGGTCTATTACCCGCACTCTTTTACTACGAGGCCACACTGTTATAACACGTGCAGAATGTGGCTTGGCATTGTCTTGCTGAAATAAGCAGGGACGTCCCTGAAAAAGAGGTCGCTTGGATGGCAGCATATGTTGCTCCAAAACCCGTATGTACCTTTCAACATTAATGGTGCCTTCACAAATGTGCAAATTATCCATGCCATGGGCACTAACACATCCCCATACCATCACAGATGCTGGCTTTTGAACTTTGCGCTGATAACAATCTGGATGGTCCTTTTCCTCGTAAGCCTGGAGGATGCGACGTCCATGATTTCCGAAAAAGAATTTGAAATGTGGACTCGTCAGACCACAGCACACTTTTCCACTTTGTGTCAGTCCATCTCAGATGAGCTCGGGCCCAGAGAAGCCGGCGGCGTTTCTAGGTGTTGTGATATATGGCTTTCGCTTTGAATGGCATAGTTTTAACTTGCACTTGTAGATGTAGCGACGAACTGTGTTAACTGACAATGATTTTCCGAAGTGTTCCTGAGCCCACAAGGTAATATCCTTTACAGAATGATGTTAGTTTTTAATGCAGTGCCGCTTGAGGGACCGAAGGTCATGGGCATTCAATGTTGGTTTTCGGCCTTGCTGCTTACTTGTAGAGATTTCTCTGGATTCTCTGAATCTTTTGATGATCTTATGGACTGTAGATGATGAAACACCTAAATTCCTTCCTTCAATTGCACGACTGTTCGGCCCTCTCTCTCTCTCTCTCTCTGTCTCTCTCCCTCTCTCTCCCTGTATAGTTTTTAGTTCCTTTCAGAGAGAAGAGGCTCTACGGCTGTCCATGGTCCTGAACATTGCAGGAGAAAAACATTTTGCCATCTGATGCCATGGCCATGACAAACGAGTCCTGTTTCAGCCACGAGTTGTAGCTCTCCTGAACACATACTTCATTATCTTTACTACCATTCACCGTCTTTGCTCCTGAGATAAAATGCAGCAAAGCCCTTCAGAGATGAAAGGAAATACTGAAATGTCATTTATTTTCCTGGCATTTCACACATTCACTAAATCCTAAGACTTTTTTCATTGTGGTGTGGCTCTCTACAAAATCCAGTTAATGTATATGCTCGTAGCACGATTCAAAATTTCACAGAATGCACATTTGTACAGAATTTATAACCAACTGAACTTTTTACTACTAAAAACTTGCTGTAACATCCACTAAGTTAATCTACACATCAATATTTTGCATAAGGAATACAGCCATAGAAATAATAGAGTTTGAGCACCCAGTAATCAGCATTGTATCTGTAAAATCCATATTGGTCTAAAGCTATCCTGGGTAAATTCCTGTTTCTGGCAACAGTTTCAGATGGAAAATGCAGATTCAGAAAATAAAAACCTAACCAAACTTTCCATATTTTATTTTCTATCCACTGGATTTAGCATACTCATTAGCATAATCATTGAGCCAAAAAATAGGGATGCTGAGTTCACTGTGGAACAAGCACCAGGCAGAACCTGTACTTTCACACCCAAGCACTTCACACCTCTGATTACCTCAAACCATCATCCTGCTCATGAAATGATCTCCACTGAAACCTGTTTAAATGGCTGATGCATTCTTGCGGCAAGGCTGTCCTCCATGGCTGGCAGTGCAGCACTGTGCGCTGGCTGGGGTGCTGGGGTTTTCTTTCAGAGGGCAAAGTGTCAAATTCCCACCTGGTTGGTGGTTTCTGTGCATATGAAGAGGTGCTTAACCTCTCCCATGTAGTTAACTGCTGTGTAAATGGCTAGATTCTATTGGCTTTCATGTGCATTGTGTGGGGTGTGTTGTTAAGGAGCTGTAGATAAGAGCATGGGCTATATTAATGAAAGTAAACAGAAAATGGAGGTGCTTTTCAGAATTGTCTGAGGCTAAGTACCTTAGACAGCTGTACCATAGATACAGAAAAGTCCTTGTATCTGAAACAGTGGGTGTCATCCATTAACGCAGCATATGTGCATGAGAACACATTTAAACCAATTATCACACTGCATAAATGGTGTGGGCCATTGTATTGAATACATTCTTATGCAATGGTAGTACATTCTGTCTTATCAGAGACCATAAAAATAACTGATTAAAATGATTCAAAAATGAAATAGATGCTTTTAAAAGTAATCAATATTACTTGGACTGTCTCCAAAAATCACATCCTTAACACATTTTGTTGAATGTGACCCAAAATAAAGAGGTCAGGGGTAGTGTCAATTTTTGGATTTCTTTAAAACTGATGTTTCCACAATTTACTTGCTTACTGTATATTTCGAACTGCATATTACACATTAAGAGCGTATACCGATGTTCCTTTGTTGATCGAACCAAAGTAATACATTTAATATCAGTAAAATAACAATACGTTCAAGAAAGCAATAGTTGTACATTTCAAAATATTTAACAGCAGAATCGAGATTAATGCAGTCAAAAGCTCCCTTTAGTCTGCTGACATTTGGGTCACCAGGTCAGTCAGTTGAAATATTAACTCTTTGATCTGACCATCACCATCAAAGATCATCTGATCTTGGAAATTTGTATCTTGATGGTTTATTGGCACTCACTTAGACATCTACACCCACATACTTACACTTATACCTCCACCTGTGTCTCAACCTATAACCTTTATCCTCATCCTGTGTCTCCACTGATCACCTATACCTCCGCTTATGTCTCCACCTCCACCTTCACCTGCGTCTCTACTTATGATCTATACCTCAACTTGTGTCTCTACCTATGATCTATACCTCAACCCGCCTCTCTACCTCGAACCTATACCTCCACCTGTGTCTCCACTGATCATCTATACCTCCGCTTCTGTCTCCACCTCTACCTCCACCTGTGTCTCTACCTATGAGCTATACCTCAACCCAGGTTAAAAAGCTGGTTCCAAAAATAGAACTTTCTGTATCATATATATATATATATATATTTTTTTTTTTTTTTTTTTTTTTAATTCTAAATTACAATAAAAAAATTAGCAGCGTACTTTGTTAAAACTGCAGAGAATGCCAGTTTGGGAACACTGTTCTGAGGTCTCAAAAGAAAATCAACCAGCAGACAGTGCCCATCAAAAGCCTGGACACACTTTACATATGTTGTTGTACTTTATACTGTATTTTGTACAAAGTGAATGTTTTAACTTCTGTAAATTACCTAAAATGGCATAGCGTAAGAAGTAGTCAGAAATGTATAAAACAATCACTTTGTCACAAGATAGTGCTCATACTTTTTGAATTCATAAAAAGCCATATGGGATATTTTGCATTTAGCCACCTGAAGAAACAAGGTGTGGACACCCACCATCTCAGATGTAGCTGAAACTCCATCAGATGGTGTTCATTGATGGAAAAAAAGTGTTATCCAAACATTTTTGTGCAAATGTTCATTGGTTTCATAAGTAATAATTAATTTATGTGGACCAAGTCGGCCATTTTGACAGTAGATTTATTTTTTTTAAAAGCTCATACCTTTAAAATTATGACTCAGCATGGGAAAAGCTTTAGCAATATCACTGATTAAGGGGCAAGGAATAGCTCCAAAGCAACAACCAAACAACCTCATTTAGCCTCTGAACCCCACAGATTGAATATGTAAGTGGAATGTACATTATACTCTTGCACGATGTGGGACAAGAAGTTACGGTTAACTTCTCTAATTGTGTGTGTGTTGGAAGGAGGGGATAGCCTTTCCTGTCAACACTTATAGAGTTTTGCTGCAGCGAGTCAGGCGTCTGTTCCTCAAAGTGATGTTGAACTTATGTTAGATGATCGTATAAACTGGCTCTGAGGATGAGATCTCATCTGACCAGAAAACAGAGAGAATCACGACTCAGAAACCCACTCTGAGGCCAATCAGAGCAAACCTGAGGATCCCTGACCTCAGTCATCCTCTCACATCTTCACAGAGAGGAGGAGGCAAGAGGGCAGAGAGATATTAATGTCTTTTTTATTGTTATTCTTATTATTGTAATTACGCTTTAGCAATATGTATTTTAAATATGTCAGGCCAATAAAGCAAATTGAAATTGAATTGAAAAAAAAATTGAATAGAAAGAGAGAGAGAGAGATGGAGCGAGAGGGGGAAAGGGAGAGAGAGAAAATGCTGGGGGGACAGAGAAACACAAACAGATCGAGAGAGTTTCTCAGAGGTTCAGATATATCAGAGGGGCTGAGAGAGTGAGTGGGTCACAGTGTAAAAGGCACCATGTTGTGTCACTCTCACAGACAGAAATATAAAACACAGTAAATTTGGGTACCTTATGTGCTAACTGGACACAGTATAGTACCGTCCAGCCAACGTGCCAGAGCTTAGCACCATGGGGATACATATTGCTTGTAACATCATTCAATTTTTCTGAGACACTATACCACTGATTGCTAATGATTATACAATTGATTATTGAAGAGACTACCAAGCATTTCCATCAAGTTGGGGACAAGGTATGCATGTGCTTGTGTGTTGTGTGTGTGTGTGTGTGTGAGTGTTTGCGTGTATGTGTGTATGCGTGTGTTTGCATGTGTGTGGGGGTAAACTGCGATCGACACAATTGCTCACACTCCACATACGCGCACATACACACTGACACAAACATAATTAATATTCACCATGATGGCCACTAAATTTTCATCATAATGGATGATTATTTTGCAGGTGACGAGCAGGTGTTGAGTAATTACGCAGCGAACTGTGAGAAGGTTCACCATGACAGCGCTGGTTCTCTGCGAATGCGCTTCCTTCCAGGTGACAAGAACATAGACCATTTTTAGATGTTTTCTGTAGACATAAATGTCTTCAAAGCAAGGAGCAGTAGCAGTGACAGCAGTTCTGTGCCTGCAAGGACTGAGCCGAATGCAAGTGTGAAATTATTTAAGGCTTTAAACGCTGGTAAAACCATCCTGCTTCCTTCACAAGAATTACCAACCAGTCAAGTTACTTTTCAAAGTTTACAAAACAGCAAGATACTGCCTATTACTATAAAAATATACAATACAAGATAATCAGGCATGTTACTCTAAAAATGTACAATCCAGCAAAGCTTGTTACTATTCAGAAAAGATTACTTGCGCTCTCATTATTGGTTGGAGCAAATCCTTCTTTTTGAACTTGTAATTTTTCTGCTTGAATGTTGCTGGTGTCTGAGATGCATATAAATTATGTCAAATGAGCATTTGAAGTTTAAAATTCTTTCTTTTTTAATGAAATGTGGGCGAGTGAAAGGGATCTGGAGGCGTTTCTGCTGCTGTGGGCTATCCGTTGAGCAGCCAAGTCTCTCTAAAGTCTCTCAGTGTTTCCCTTCCCACTAACCCACTGCTGGTTTAACTGCAGTTTTAATCCCAGTAAAGATTGCTCTCTGCCCAAATCTCCACCACTCTTGCAGTGAACTTGCCTAAATTCCCACCCGCCTATATCCCCGCACTTCAAACAACACATGCAGATTAGAACATCGCTGGAACACTAATCCTGAGATGTTTTTAAATGTGCTTCGGCTTTAACTGGAGTGCGTGTCCTCCTCGGCTTCCCCCGCTTCATCCTGGCGATGGGAGCAGACGTGTTTCACGCACCCTTTTTCTGCTCTTTTTGTTCCTTTTCATCATTTCTTTTATATCCAGTTCCACACATACAGACATGGCTTGCTTCCTCTCTACCGAGGAGGGAGACCGTTTTTTACAACTTTGACGTTAATCTCTCCAATGCAGACACATAATAGCAGCGGCATTACGAGCTTTTGGGATATACGATTCCTGCACAAAGCATACAGCCCTGAACACAAGGAGAGAAACAGAAATTCCAGTGAAAAATTAATTATCAAACATTGTGTAATTACAGTAAGTCCATGCATCAGGTCATAGTGTTCTTCCTGGATGTCTATGCACCAGATCATAGAGTACTACTTAGTGCGTGTCTACGCACCAGGTCATAGTGTACTCACTGCCTATCTATACACTGGTCATGGTGCACTCATTGTAAGTCTATGCACCAAGACATAGCATACTTACAGTATGTCTATGCACTTGGCCATAGTGTATTTACTGTATGTCAATGCGCCAGGTCATACTGTGCTTACTGTTAGTGTATGCAGCAGGTCATGGTGTACTTACTATGTATTTATGCACCAGCTCATAATATAATTACTGTATATCTATGCATCATGTCATTGGGTACTTACTGTATGTCGTTGCACCAGTACATAATGTACTTAATGTATGCCTATGCACCAGGTAATAATGTACTTATTGTGCACCTATGTGCCAAGTCATACTGTACTTACTGTACACCTCTGTGCCTGATCATACTGCGCTTACTATATGTCTATGCACCAGGTCATAGTCTACTTACTATACGTCTACACACCAAGCATAGTGTACTTACTGTTTGTCTATGCACCCAGTCATACTCGACTTACTGTTTGTCTATGCACCAGGTAAAAAAAGCAAACATAGCTGCGGGCCTAAATGCAACGTAACATTGTGATTGTATTTCATATTTGATCATGAAAACAGACATGACAACATTTGTCCAAACCAGACAGCCAGAAACTGCTGATCGTGATTTTTTTTTTTTTACTCACATCCAATGAACAAACTCTGCAACCAATCAATATAGAGAATCCTCGGGCCTCAAATCGTTACTGAGACAGTGATCCAGATCTTAATAAACATGGGCTGTCTGTTAAGGGATGCTGTTCCTTTCATTACAGGCAGGTCACTGAGGAGCGATGGCACAGAAGGCCTTCATTCTCCATCTCCCACAGAGATGAGAAGACGTGAGGATCAGCTCAGGAGACATAACAGCCATGGCCTTCCTGCCCAGCATTCAGTAATGTATTGTGGAAAGAGAGCCTTTCACAACCAGGAATCTTGTTAACTTAACATGATATCACAGGACATAAAATACGGTAACATAAAATAAAGTGACAAGTGTGGAGCATTTCTCTCCTACCAAAGTGTAACTCATGCTAAGTTTAGTTACAGAATAGATGAGTCTGGCTCTGTAGTGAACCTGGTCTTGAGAACCTTCAGAGGTTTTACGACTGCAGTATGACCATGAAAGCTGGTCCACACAGTATAGCAAAACAGTGTAGAGAAATATACCCTAATAATGGCGTCTGACTGAAATCTTACTTTTGCTCATTTCTATTTTATGCTCCCTCGGTCAGCAAGCAGAACTTTACCTGAATATCTCCCGCAGTTCGCTTTTTTAGTCCCTTGTTTACTGGCTGGCCTACATTCTGTCTCTTCTGGAGTTGATATGTTTGATGTTATTTTTCCCTTGTTTGCCTGTTGTTGCGTTGTGAGAGTTTAACTTTCCTAACCTATGAACGTGTTTATGGTACAAAAACCTCAGGGAGTTTCAAAACTGCATGTTGTTTTCCAAGGTCATAAAATCATTACACTTTCTGTGAATGCCAACCTAACACCACAATATTTTTGTCAGAATTTCCAAAAACTGAAAATGTTTTCAACTGGTAGCCTAAACCATCTCTTTTGGGTAAAAAGAACCCACTGAAGATTCCTGCCCTCGTCATTCATATGTGACATCACAGTGATGAAGTACATCTGTAAGTCCTTTTAGATGTTTCTACCCAACAGAATTGCTGATAACACCTTGGTGAATTTCAGCAGAGAGGGCTTTAAGGGAATTTTTTTCTTTGTTTTTCTAGCAGAGACTCTTCCTTCACGTGAGGGTAATAGCAGGCTGAAACATGTAGCTTGTTTTTCAGCATGAGGGGAGGGGCTCCATTAAGTGTTCTGTTACGGGCAAAACTTAATCACCCACCGGAGACCTTGGACCTCCTCAATCCCAGAAGCCAACTCACCAGATGGAGCTGTTGGAAATGTGTGGGCCGGGGGTCACCAGGCTCCTGATCCCAACAACCATTACACTTTGACTGCGAGAGAGAAATTCAATCCAATTCAAACTTCCTTGTTCTGGCACTCTACAAATAGGGGGCTCCACAGTAGAGATGCCGAGAAGAGCCTTAGGTGAAATCCGAATCTTCAAAAAGTGAGCAATATCGAGGTTAAAAAAAAAATGCCTTCACAATTTATCGGAAAACTTCTGGACTCAAATGAAGTTTCCAAACACTACAGCTGCAAAGAATTGTAGTCCTTACTCAATCTTTTCTTACTTCCAAGGTTAGCCCTGTGTTTCTTTGCTGGAAGGAGCCAATTTCTTCCTTTCTTTCATGAAATAGACAAATCAAACTCCTCTTGTCATGGTTACCAGCCAAACTCTTTCCGGTTTATGTCCGTTAGTGACGAAGGATCCTCACTCTTAAGAGATTTTGGATGCGGCCTCCAGCTAGGGAGGAGGGGCTCAGCCTTGTGTGCTCGTTCAGACAGAAGAAAATATCCACATATTTAGGCTGAAAGAAAGCATTGTCACCTCAGCGAAGCATCTGAACTTAGTTGCACGGACTAAGTTCTTGTACAGGCTGCGGCTCAAACGTCTCTCGCCCTAATAAAAACCCAAGTTTAACGGCTCCCTCCATTCTGTCATCTAATGGATTTTTGACGGAGAGCAGACCCAGGCTCTCTGGGGAGTAATTTGTCTTGTACAGCCACGGCGGGTACTCACATTTTAAAGACCCTTAATTCTACATCTCAGCGCTTTGACGAGAGAGGCATTTTAACTGATTTCAAAGACTCAGCCAGCAAGACCATACATTTAGTTGATGAAAGAGACTTCGCTTCGCTAACAGTAAATCGCATTTTATATTTAAAGCTATGCTGGAAGAATAGCAAGAAGCATAATGTATAAATCCTAATCCAGCAGCCAGAAGACCGTTGGTTCACTACTGTGATCTGGAAGCTGAATTAATCATTCAGTCACTCACACAAAATCCCCACCTCCACTGTCTCAAGGGTTTGATTACACGGGATTAGTACATGAATTTTCCATACTGCAGTTAGGCACATTTGCCATCATGTGATCTTAAAGGGCACATAGCCTAAGTTCCTAATTTGTGTGATTTTACGCCCTACAGGCTGCACAGTGCTACAGGAGAGCCAGTGACTATTTTACACTCTACAATCTACACACAGAACTGAGGGAGTTAATATGACTGAGCAGAAAAGAGAGAAACAGAGAGAGAGGAGGGGGGAGGCAAAGCAAGGAAGAGTGAAGGATGGAGAGAGAAAAGAGGAGGAAAGAGCAGAAGTGGGAGAGAGATTTGAAAAGAGAGTGATGTTCGAGTATGAAGCGAGGGAGGGGAGGAACAGAACAGAGAGTGAAGCAGAGAGATGAATAACACGCTACACAGAGCAGACTCTCTCTCACACCTCAGCATTAGCACGCCTGTCGCCCTACATCTGCACTTTTGGGGCGGGCTGGATGCTCCACTGATCGATCTTTCACCGCACCAGGCTCAGGAGACTGGCTCGGCTGTCATATTCTAGCCCGGGCAATCCACAGGCCATGACTGCAGCAGGGGGACCATTTGTTCAAAAGAGCTGTGAATATTTTATTTGACAAAATCTATTTTCCCCCTTTTTCTTACCAATTTTCGAACAGACAGAAGCGCTCCATCTTAAAAGAAGGGGCAGGAGAAAGGGAATATTTCTTTTCTTATGCCGCTGGAAAGTGCCAGATGGATATTCTGCACGTCAGCAGCACAGAGATGGCTGGGATTCTGCACAGAGATTCTGTGGGAAGGGGAGGGGGCGGGGGGTAGTGCCTGGTAGGACTTTGCATTCCATTATATTACTTCACATTACTCAGTCATTCCGTGTCAAATCACCCAATGAGCTAAACCTCACCATCTTCAAGTTTGCTCAAAATTTGTATGTGAATTGGTCGTGACCCAAAACCCTGGAATCTCAGATTTCAGCTCAATCAGACCTTCCAGTGCAAAGTTATGGCCTTTTGTCTTTTTTGATATTTCGCGAAAAATGGCCGTGGCCGCCAAAATTCAAATGGCCAAATCTCCAAAACTACTTGACTGATTTTGACAAAGAAGATATTGTTGGAAAGGGAATCACACAAGCATTCTAAATCTGCCATGTTTAAACTCATTCTGGTAACTCTGGGTGTGATGAATTATTGACCAATATTTTGACCTCAAAATTGACCTTGAGGGTCGCGTGACTTTGAATTTTTTTTAACACCAAATTGTATCCTGATGAGGTATCTACAACATATCAAAAACTTAGAAACATATTAATTTTAGTTAGAGATTAATTCAAAATTAAAATTCATGTGTCCAGCCATTTTCTGAGAATTCGTGTGCAATTAGCAATGCACTGGGACTCCCTGGACTAGGAAGTGGTGGTCCCCTATAATTAGTCATCACAGCATGCTTAAGAAGTTAGACAAAGGAACTTCAACTCTCAATTTCAATGTTTAGTATTTGTAAACAACTGAGAGCATTAAAAATGTAAGTACATGTACAGCGCCCTCCATAATTATTGGCACCCCTGGTGTGTTAAAGATGTGTTAAAAGCCTTAAAATAAATTCAATTTTTAAAGCAGAAGCATACTCTCACACTGAAAATTGTAGAAAAATGTAACCTTCAACTCAAGTGAATTTTAAGGGAAAAAAAAAATCCCTGACTAAGAAATAATTATTTTTCATAAAATCACCTGTTCCACAATTATTGGCACCCCTAACAATTCCTAGGAAATAAATGTAATTGAAGTATTTCTGTCATTTCTACAGTAGTTTACAAAGTTGATCAGAGTATCTAGGAACATTTAATTAGTAATTCATCACTTCCTGTTTCCCTGGGGTATAAATATGACGTGACACAGAGGCCATTTCTCTTATCCACTCTTCAACATGGGGAAGACAAAGGAATGCACCATTCAAGTAAGGCAGATGTGTGTCGACCTTCACAAGTCAGGCAATGGCTACAAGAAAATAGCCACTCGCCTGCACCTGCCCATATCTACTGTCAGAGGAATCATTAAGAAGTTTAAAACAACTGGAACAGTGGTAAACAAGCCTGGACGAGGACGCAAGGTTATTTTGCCACCACGCACAGTGAGGAGGATGGTAAGAGAAATAAAAAGTTCTCCAAAGCTCACTGTTAAAGAATTGCAACAAATGGTAGCATCTTGGGGTCACAAAGTCTCCAAAACAACCATCAGGCGCTATCTACATGCCAACAAGCTGTTTGGGGAGGCATGCACGGAAAAAAAAAAACCTTTTATTACTCACAATCATAAACGCAAACGCCTGGAGTTCGCTAAGCGGTACTGGCATTTCAACTGGGACCGTGTGCTTTGGTCAGATGAGACCAAGATAGAGCTTTTTGGCAACAAACACTCTAAGTGGGTCTGTCGGAACACAAAAGATGAGTATGCAGAAAAGCACCTCATGCCTACTGTGAAGTATGGGGGAGGATCGGTGATGCTGTGGGCCTGTTTCTCTTCCAGAGGCCCTGGGAACCTTGTTAGGGTGCATGGCATCATGAATGCTTTGAAATACCAGGACATTTTAAATCAAAATCTGGTGGCCTCTGCCGGAAAGCTGAAGATGGGTCGTCACTGGGTCTTTCAGCAAGATAATGACCCTAAACATGTGGCCAAATCTACACAGAAATGGTTCACCAGACACAGAATCAAGCTCCTCCCATGGCCATCTCAGTCCCCAGACCTCAATCTCATTGAAAACCTGTGGAGTGAGCTGAAGAGGAGAGTGCAGAGGAGAGGACCCAGGTCGCTGGATGATTTAGAGAGATTGTGCAAAGAGGAATGGTCGAAGATCCCTCTTTCTGTATTCTCCCATCTTGTGAAACATTATAGGAGAAGATTAGGTGCTGTTTTGTTGGCAAAAGGGGGTTGTACAAAGTATTAACATCAAGGGTGCTAATAATTGTGGCACACATGATTTGATGTAAAAGAATTATTTCTTAATAAGGGATTTTTTTCCCACTGAATAAATGCACTTGAATTAAAGGTTGGATTTTCCTCTTTTTTTCATTGTGGTCCTATATTATTTAGAAAAACACTGAATTTTTTAGAAGCTAAAGAACACATCTTAACCAGGGGTGCCAATAATTATGGAGGGCGCTGTATATCTACCTTTTATTCAGGATGCCTTCCTTCAACAAATATTGTTTACAGTTTGTTTGTATTAGGAGACAAATCAATCAAAACACTGGCCATCGTGGAATGACAATTGTTGGCTTCCTGAGGTGGATATTCTGTGTGTTATTGACGCCCCATCACTTACATCAAATTGATGTAAATTGGCAAATTGATTCTGAATAAACTGAACCAAGTGGGACTACAAGTCCAGGAGCAACTTCGATAGTGGGATTTGAATTTATTTTTTACTAGAATGTGTGCAAGCTATCAGGGTAAAAAACATTACTTGACCATACATGGAACAAGACTACACTTAACAGAACTCAACTGTAGGGATAAGTATGTACATAGTACATTTTGGGCCTGATTTACTAAGACCTTTAGCACATGCAAAATCTTTTTGCCCGTGCAAAACCAATAACATCGCCCATGATTGGCCAGGGTACTTGCCTTGCACCAATCAGTGGCAATGTTTCTGGTTTTGCACGGGCAAAAAGATTTTGCATGTGCTAAAGGTCTTAGTAAATCAGGCCCTAAGTGCACATTTTGTGTACACAGACCTGAATTTCAGCAAGGGTATACCAGATTTCATTGGATATTGCTGAAAAACAAAAAATAATATGTTTCCATATTATTAGTATTTGATATGTTGTACATATCTCATCAGGGTACAATTTGGTGTTAAAAATAATTCAAGGTCACGTTACCCTCAAGGTCAATTATGAGGTCAAAATATAGGTCAATTATTCATCACACTCAGAGTTACCAGAATGAGTTTGAAAATGGCAGATTTGGAATGCTTGTGTGATTCCCTTTCCAACAATACCTTGTTCGTCAAAAGCGGTCAAGTAGTTTGGAGATATGACCATTTGAATTTTGGCAGCCACGGCCATTTTTCGCGAAGTATCGAAAAAAACAAAAGGCTGTAACTTTGCACTGGAAGGTCCGATTGAGTTGAAATTTGAGATTTGGGCATTTGGGGCCATAGCCAACTTGCATACCAAATTTGAAGAAAATCAATACAAGTGAGGTGTAGAATCCCATTTTTTTGAGTGATTTGACATGGAATGACCCTACTATAATTTCATTTCATCATTTTACATAACATGAAGTTATGTTAAATTATATTGCATCACATTTCATTATATAACATCTCTTTACATGACATTATATTACGTTATTTATATTACTTTACATTACTTAGTTACAGCATGTTGAGCCTCCTTTGTTGAGATTTCAAAGTACTGTATTTGATCTATCCCTCTTTCCAAATCTAGCACTACTTTACAATAACATCTCATAAACAGCATCAGCTGTTACAGTATATGGATTTATGGTGCACAACTGTGTCATAAATGCGTGGAATTTACATTAATTAGCAATAAATTAATGTACTTATAATATCTTTATTATTATCCCCCGCCACAAAGTGGGACAGGGCATATTGGATTGGGCTCCATCTGTCTGTCCGTCTGGGCCACAATGGGGACAAGATTTCCCTGAAACTATTATACCTAGAAATGTGAAATTTTGTATACTTAATAAGCTACTCATGATCTACGTTGAGTTTGGTAATGGATGTCAAAGGATTTTTTTTTACGGAGCCATGGTCCTTGGTCGTGGCGGGGGATAGTGATGACACTGTTGTCTTGTTATTCAGTACATTAGTAAAAGATAGCACAATATTATTTTTTCCTAACTATTATTGAACACACCAAATTAGTGTCTATTAACATGAAATTGTCATAAACATGCACAATAAAAAGCTGTAGATCATAACTTCCCAGCTGCTCACTCTTAGCAGCCCCTTAAATAAACGACATTTCAAGAGACATTATTGTAAAAGCTGACCCCAATTTCTCTATTCAACCCATTTTTACACCTAATTTGCCACTGTGAGATTTTAATTCACACCAGAAATTTAACATTGACAGTACAAAGTGTGGGCAGGCATAAATCAGAATGAGGTGAATGATTTGCTGTAATGACTGCTGTGCTGCGGAAAACTGTACATAGATGAAAAGATCAGTAAAAATAAACCACAGGAAGTTAAGACTGCGTGGCCTTGCTGACCGGACAACAAAGCTCGTCTGGTATGAGAAAGAACACAAACGCAGCTGGGTTTCGATTTAAATTTTGATTTATAATGAAGATGTCATGCATGCATTTGTTCTGTAGCAGGGATGACTGCAGTTGAACGACTGTGGAGGGAATGGTGGAGGCTGAAGGGAGTTCACCTGTAATGACCATGACGAGGCTGTAATGATGCTTCAACAGCTGCATCTACAGGAATCTCTTCAGGTGCACCTGCAGAAATCTGTACAGCTGTCTCTACAGGTGCCACTACAGATTCCCGACAGGTGTCTGTACTACAGGAGCCACTACAGGTTCTTTGCATGTTCCTCTATAGGTGCTCTACAAGCATCTCTGCAGCTGTCTGTACCACAGGTGCCTCTACAGGTTCCCTACCGGTGTCTCCACAGGTGTCCGTACTACAGTTGCCTCAACATGTGCGCTACAGGTGTCTGTACTACAGGTGTCTGTACAGGTTTGTCTATAGGTTCTCTACAGGTGTCTCCACAGCCGTCTGTACTGCAGGTTCCTTTACAGATTCTCAACAGGTTCTCTGCAGGTGTCAGTGTCTTTACAGGTGTTTCTGCTACAGGTGCCTCTAGACGTTCTCTACAGGTACCTCTGCAGGTGTCGGTGTCCTTACAGGTGTTTCTGCTACAGGTGCCTCTAGACGTTCTCTACAGGTACCTCTAAAGATGCCTGTACTACAGGTGTATCTCCAGGTTCCCTGCAGGTGCCTCTAAAGGTGTCTCTACAAGTGTTTGTACTACAGGTGCCTGAACAGAGGTCTCTACAGGTGTATGTACCACAGGTACCTTCATAGGTCTCTCCTCAGGTGTCTGTTCAGGTGTCTCTACAGGTGTTTTTACAACAGCTGCCTCTATAGGATTCTCTACAGGTGCCTGTTCTACTGTTGCCTGAACAGGTTTCTGTACTACAGCTGTCTCTACAGGTGACTCTTCAGGTATTTGCACAGCAGGTGTCTCTTCAGGTTTCTGTAATCAAGGTGTCTCCATAGGTGCCTGTACAGGAGCTTCTATATGTCTCTAATCACATCCCTTATCCCTGGTGTGTCATCCCAGACACCATCTTACCATGGAAAAGCCTGACACTTGAATGGTGGATATGCTTCAAATTTGAAAATTATTATGACATCAGAGCAGTTCCAAACAAATTTTTGTATTCCATTTAAGACATGGCATTTACATATCGGTATAATAAACACAATCTTAGGAGATCTTAGAGGCGTAATGCAAGTATTGTTAAAATGCATTTATCACGTGGTGATATATGTGTTAGAGTGTTTGTATGTGGGCATGTATGTGTGTACGTATGTGTGAGTATGTGGCGAGTGAGCAATTGTGTCAGTGTGTGAGCAGTTTTGTCAGCGTATGTGAGTGTGAGGGTATGCGCGTGTCTGATGGTGTATTTGCGTGCCTGCATGTGCTAAGTGTGAGTGAGTGTGTCTGCAAGTGTTTGTGTGCTTCTGTATGTTGTAAGTGTGCAAGTGTCCCCATGGGTGTTTGTGCGAGAGGTTTATGTTGAATTGCATCACTGTTTTATCCTGTTGCTTTTTCTAGTAGGAGTGCAAGGCGAGTGCAGAGACACACTCAAATACTCTGAGCACATGCAGGGGGTTGCGCAAACATCAAGAACCTCAACCAGAATACGCAGTGAAGGGACTGACTTCATCCATTTCATGCCCTTTCATTCAAACATTAAAACTTTTTCATCTGGTATTAAAGAAAAAAACGCATTCAAAATGTAACCCAGTTACGTTATATTGTGTGAAATATTTTATTTTGGGTTCTGAGCGGGCTTGTGATCGCTCAGCACAGCCTGCAGCGAGGCTTCCTGCTGCGTCCAAAGCGATGAGAGGTTAAGGAGTCACACTTTCTTTCAGTGCACGGAAATAGAAGAATATCTAATGTACTCCCTGACAGCGGTGGTGGCTGCACATTTCAGGAAGGAGAAAATCAGATAAGTACACAGCACTGGCTGCTTTCTGCTGCTTTCCCCCTTTTTCTTTCTCTCTCCTTCTCTTTTCTGAGACAGAACAAACCAGCCACCAGCCCCCCGCTCACCTCCCATGAACTCTGCCCGCCCCACTCTTCTGCAGCTTGTCTGAAAAAAAGAGACCATCCTTCATCTGTCATATGCATATCCAAAGCCAGATGTGCGTGATAATCATTAACATGTCAGCTATTACATGTGAAGACCACAATGGCCATGTTTACATGAGAGCTTTAATTTCGAATAAAAATAATTTAATTCCAAATAAAAATTAATTCCGCTTTAAAAAGACCATGTAAACACCTAATTCCGAATTAAAATATTATTCGGAATTAAACTTAATTCCGAAGTAAGTGGCTGGTTTATTCCGATCTTAAATCCGAATTAATTAATTCCTCAATCATGTAAACGTTTATTCCTTTTAAAATTAATTCCTGTCGTTCTGCACATGCACACCTATGAGTTGATTATCCCGCTTATACCGTGGTCATTTGCCAGCAATATCAAATCAAAGCAATCAGAAATTTTTGGTGAAAGTTTTGCACTTAAAAAACGAGCTGGTAATCAATAAATAGGCGCCGCGCCTTCTCATAGCCAATACTATAGCCTATGCCAAGCTAAACTGAACCAGCTTAGTTCAGTTTACCTTCATGGAGAAAGCGTGCGCAAAAAAATTTATCATTCTTTTACCAGCTAATTATTTGGTAACTGATTCCATCTGAAACGGAGATTATGCATGACACAACATTATGCGCGATTATGCAGACTGTTGCTAACTTGCTACCCGCAATTATAATGAACTTATGACGGTTTCCGTAGAGCCAGCGAGCTGAAATCAGTCTGTTGTCACAGCACATAACTAGCGAAATGTCAGCAGTTGCTGATACTTGAAGTGGACATGTTAGCTTCCTTTGTAACTGTATACAGTTACCATCGTTTAATGAATAAAGCGTGATTATTTTGCTGCTTTAATATTTACGGTTATTATCGCTTGAGCACCTATTGTTAACCGCCCCGCAGGACGTAACTTAATGCCGCAAAATTTACTGGAGATAAATGAGTAGCTTGGTTTCTGTTATACCCAGCCAAATGCCAGCGCTCTAACGTTGCTATGGTTATAGGTTGGCTAGCGGATGAATTTCGAACTTCAAATGGTGAAACTACCGTAGGCTGAACTACCTGTGCGGTTCCACGGTTTTAATCAACGCCTGCCTGCCAATTAGAAAGGAGTATTCACGCAGACCATGGTAAACAAACTGCGAAAACATGGTGTAAGCCGAGATGAAAAGAAGCAGGGAGTAGAGTTTGTTTTCTTCCGGTAGACGTAAATACGTAAACACGTGCACCCCCTGTCCAATCAGAACCCTTCCCGACCCCCAGACGTTAAGCGGAATTAAATAAAGGCGATTAAACGTGTTTTCCATGTAAACCTCAATTCCGAATTACTATTTCCGTGTAAACCCGAGGAAGAATATTTTAACTCCGAACTATTTAATTCCGAATAATTAATTCTGAATTAAAAAACATCATGTAGCCGTGGCCAGTGGTAAAATGATCAGAGTCACATTTGCACATTGTGGAGAAATGATGAATGGAAAATTCAAAACGAATTTTGAAACAAAGCTTTGAAAAAATATAATATTATAATAATATAAATTATTATTATTATTATTATTATTATTATATAATTAATATATTATTATATTTAATTATAATAATATAAATATTACAATAATATATAATATAGAAAATATACAAAAATGCTAAATTTGGACTCTGATCGTTTTTCCTTTGAGGTCTTCATGTATGTCAGCATTTACGTTGTATCATGTTTATGCAAAATATACACACCTTGTGCCTTTCCACATATCAATATTAGTATTGATGGTGGAAAAAAAAAATCTATATTCATTAAGGCTGTTATTAGGAAAATAGCTGGCATAATGCAGAAATGTTTAAATATTGTCCATGATGACCCGGCTCGTGAGATGAGTCAACAGCACAGGTGTCTTCTATAAAATCAATGAGAGTTAATGTTTCTTTTCAGAGCAACTCGACCCAAAGCAACAATCCAACACACTGTCTGTTTGGGAACCTAATCTCATGTGTACAGGCAGCAGAGCAGAAACTGTCAGGGCATTAAACAGGGTTGTACACACATTTTATTTCATCTCAGGATGTGGTGGTCTCACAAACACTCAGGGGGCAGCTCCAGAATGCTTCTCTGTGTCATTTTTGTTGGCGCAGTTCTAAACTTAATTATCCAAGAAGAACTGTCTTTCGAGCTGTCAGTGTTTGTTAATTATTGAAAGTTTTTCTATTGGATGTTTTAGTTTATGTACTTCTCTGTTTATTCTGTTTCTTTGTTTTTTTCTTTTTCCTTGTGTCTCCTGGTGTCTGTGTTGCCTTCCCTCTTCTACATGTCTTGCCCTCTCCATTCTTTTTCCCTCATTGTAATATTAAATTGCTTGTAACCACGCCCCTCTGTGCACTCCCCTGCTTCCTGCTCCACCTATCCCTCCTTACCTAATTACCTCTCCTTCGTATTCACCTTGTTTCTTTCATTTCTTTGCGAGTTTATCCCCGTTGCTTTTTCCTCTGTGTCATACTAGCCTTTGCTGGGTCTGATTCCCAGCGTTTTGACCTCCATTGTTTTGTTGTTCACAAGTTTTTGGATCATGTCTGACTGCCTTCTGTTCACGACTCTGCCTGGTCCCTGGTTTTTGTATTTGGTCTGTTTTTTTTTTTCTTCTGCATTTTGCTTTGCTCATTTTTGGATCTCTGCCAGTTTATCAATTCTGATTTGCCCAGTGATTTCGTACCACAATCCCTCTTCTGGCTTCGACTCAGACTGTGTGACCTTGATTTTTGGCTAACATAAATCCCGTGAACATTATACCATTCTCTGCGCCTGAGTCTCTGAGTGCATATTGGTCACATGCCCACCCTCTTTAATGGGGTTAATCCATAATCCCACCATAAGCAGCAGAGCAGAGCAGTGCAGAATTCTGAGATATTTGCTTTCTTACGCCACTGATGTGGCCTTTCATTTTTACGTTGCATCTGCACACATCAGGCTCTTTTGATGGACATTATAAACAGTGAAGGAATATAACCAGGTCTGACAACAATTAACATCAAATATTTCCAAACTCCTGTCTGATAGCAGTTAGGCGTGACTGATGTAGCACACGAGGGAGAGAATACAGAATCTATTTCCACAAATGGCTTTATTTGAGATGTGGTAAGCCCAGAAGAAGTGGACAAACTAACACTTGAAGGCAGAATGGCATTGGATATTGTGTGTGTGTGTGTGTGTGTGTGTGTGTGTGTTGGGTGTGGTGTGTGTGTGTGTGTGTGTGTGTGTGTGTTGGGTGAGGCTGCAGAGGTTTTGGGGTGACTTTGCAAGTTACTGTGCAAAATTTTTAGGCACCCCAGTTTTTTTCCATTTTAATTTGGTCATAGCTGTTTATTTTTGTCAAATTAGTGCTGATTTAGATAAGATAAACGTTTGGGACAGCAAACGTTAATAAAAAAAATAATCTGAAAAGAAACGATTAAATATTAAATGTTATTTAAAGAGAATTGATACAGATAATATAGTCTTGACAGAGCCATGATCTCAACATCATTAAAACTGCCAGAGATTACCAAGAGACACAGGCAAAAGTGAGTCTGTGAGCCTGCAGAGCTGAGAGACATTCTTCAATATGCCTGGAACAACCAAACAGCCGATTATCCTACACAATAAAACTAATGAGCGTTCCTAATTAATTTAGGCAAATGGCAGTCCCACTAAATATTGAACTGATTTAGTTTTCAACAGTTCACAGATCTTTATAGTACATTTTACAGTATTTAGAAACCTTGAGATTATGATTTTTTGAGGGAACTTTACCTCAACAGAACTGCTTTGAATATCTGCCTCAGGCTTTTGCTCAGTTCCGAATGTGTTTGGCGAGGCTGCTGCATTGGGGTTACCTGACCGGGGTGCAGAATGGAGGTAGTTCATGCCCCAGTGTAGCCACAGTAAGATCAGTACAGCTGTTGGGCCCTTGAGCAAGGCCCCTTACAACACGGTGATCCAAGGCAATTGGCTCCTGCTTATTCTTAATCAGTGGTCTTCAACGTTGTTCCTGGGGACCCACTGTAAATGCTTTTGCTCCAACCACAGTTGCAATCGCAGGATTTTAACAAGCTGTTAATTTGTCTTAATTAAGTGTATTTAATGTTAAGAGCAGTTATTTGCCCTCTTCCCTGCAAAAAATGTTCTATAGGAGTTCTGTGGAATTCTATAGAACTCCATAGAACATCAATGGAACTCTACAGAACATTTTAGTAGAACAGCATGTTCTATACGATTTTCCGTGTGTTCTGTAGGAATTTGCTAGAAACCTATAGAGCACCTCTATGGAAAAGAAAGTCCTATAAGATTATTGCTGTTCTATAAGACCTTCCTATAGAACACCCTAGTTGAAAAACCTGTTCTATAGGACTGTGATGGTCTTTAGGACATTCTAATAGAACAAAAGCTTAATGGGAAAGACATCTTAAATAAGGGTTAAATAAAAATAAAAATAAATCTTATGACTCCTTGCAATGCTCTGTCGAAGGTTCAATTTACCTTATGTGTACCGGGTTCTAGAAGTGAGAGACCGGACTAATGGTATGAAAATGTGCAATGTGCAGTGATATCCACTATACTGAGGTAGCAAGGAAATATTGTCCCTTTTAACTTTAAGGTGTGCTTATAAGCACATGGGGTACCAGGCACATACCTACTCACTAATTCTCTGATCAGACGATTGATTGACTGACTGACCGTACAACTTAGCAGTATTTCAGTTACGGTATATGAAGACCTCCTTCCATTTCGTCGGCAGCTATTCAAAAATATAAATGTAAGGCATTACAACTTTATTATGCTATAATGGAAAACTCATGTTCCTCTTTTGCTTACGAAAACAGAATTATGTTGAAAGTTTGAGCTTTTGAACTTTTCCCTTAATTTTAAAAATTCAATCAAAATATTCATTTCCATTTACATGCATGTGATTGCAGATTATATGCAGATTTAGAATTAATTTGAATACAATTTGAGGTCTGCTAAGACTTATTCCCACCATCTTTATACATGTATCATGATCACCTAACAGGATTACTAACATGGCGTTCCTTTTCAGCGAAGGCACTCAGTTCCTTTTGAATTCCCTAAGACCCTGAGATACGTGACAACAACGGGCCATCTGTTGGGTTCAGCAAAGCTATTCAAATTGATCAGGATCAAGTACAATCGAAAATATCCCAGTTGCCAGATAGCTCACTTGGTTAAAGCACCGTGTTGTTGAGCGGAAGGGTCTGGCTTCGAGCCCCAGACAGAGTAGCGCACAATTGGCCATTGCGCTAGAGGGATGCAAATTGGGGAGGGTTTGCCGGGAAGGGTAATATAACATGGTTGCTTTGTTTGTCGCCTTCCAGATTTGGGTGGGACTGAAGATGCCAAAAAGAAATGAAAAAAGTTCTACAAGAGCTGTTCTATTGAAATTTTCTATGGAACTTATTTTCTATAGGACTCGAGGTACTAAAGTTCTATAGAATTCTATTGAACTGTCCTATAGGATTCCTATAGCACATTTTTTTGCAGGGTTAACTCACAAGATCCCAGAAAGAGCTATGTTTGCCATCAAGAATAAAAAAAAATGCCATACCCACATTACGATGCATTTGAAGTAACAGCATAAAATGAGAGAAAAGAATGTAACCAATCAAATTAAAGATGTAGGTTGGCCGCTAATTGATGAAAACTAATTGGCACATCATGACAAATCTATTCGACATGCAAATGGTAAAGAGTCAAACCAGTTTTGTGTTATGTTGGTCTAATTAGGTTTACCAGAAGTTTATTGAAATAACTTGAAACAGTTGAGTCCAGCAGCCTAATTTGGGGTTCCTCAGTGTCCAATTTGATATGTTTGAAATGTTTTAATGCTTGAAATTTCTTGCAGTATAGAAATAAAACCACTATCTTCAAGGGTATTTTATTCTTCATAGCATGTATGGGTGTTTCTATGTAACATTTGGCCAAAGACGGTAAGTAACAAGGCCAAACATGAAAAACAACAAATTAAGACATTAGCAGCTTGTTAAAATCCTGCAATTACAATTGCGGTTGGAGCAAAAACCAGCATGCACAGTGGGTCCCCAGGAACGACGTTGAAGACCACAGGTCTAAATGGCTCCTGGTGAATTTGCATTAAAGAGTCAAATAATGCAATTAAATTTCTATCCTTATACCAATAAGTTTAGTAACCCCATAAACCTACAGACTGATATTTCAGTCCATTAAATGCAGTTGTTGTATTCAACCCTGTAGAACTTCAGGCCTATTTTATACTCGAGGTTTCCAATGATCTCAAACATGTTATGCTGAATTACAGGGAAATGACTATAAAATGATGTAACTAGATATTTTACATTTGATGTAATGTTGTGGCCATAAAAACATGGCATCCTAGGTTTGAATATTTCTCTCAATATAAGTGTGATGTAGCTTCAGTGAAATGCTGCAACCAGCAAATACAGAATTGTATGTGATATTGTCCTACAATATGAAAACATGCTTTTTCAGATGAACCTACTTACATGAAAAATTGGAGTTAAAGAGTTTATTAACTTACTAATCTTTTATCCAGAACTGGCCCAGGGGTCACATTACATCGTAAATCTGAATAATTGTTTAAGCAAGCAAATTATAAACTGATTTAAAAAAAAAAAAAAAAAACTGCATCCCATAATTGTACATAAGAAATATATGATGTGAGTGTGCTTTTGGCGTTTTCAAAATAGCCCTAATGATGACGGAGGTAATTGATTGTGTTTAAATGGCTCCTGTCAGGACTCGAGTTGTGATTTGCAGGGAGCCAAACTCACATTAAGCGATTAATGGGGAAGGAGGAACCGCTAACCTAATTAATCTGAGTGTTGAACACCATGGAGCTTGCAGTCTGTAAAGAGCAATTAGGCAGTGCGCGTTTAAAGCGTGAGTTGTAAAGTAATGCTTAAACATTCAGAAATCACTCACTCCATCTTCATTTCTCACTGTCCTCGCCTCACTGCGGAGCTACCTTTTTTTTCCTTTACATAAATTGAAAATCAGAAATTATTCCACTAAACCCTCAGAAAACCAAGCTGAGATTCAGTCAAAAGGTCTGATTTACTGAGGCTGGTCATCAGTTACAAACTCTCTAACAAACTCTGGTGTCCTCGCTTGCAAAACCGATGACATGATCCATTGGTGATGGCTTTTGTTTCGCTCTAATGAATGGCTGAAGTACCAAAATGACCAGCGCCAGAAGGTCGCGTTCATGCTTCCAGTCATAGAGCTCAGTCCAATTACTTCAATTTCACTGCTGGCTTATGTTTTATTCCCATTTATGCTTGCTCTCAGCTCCACCAATTGGGTGTAGAAGAAAGAAAAATACCTTAAAGGGCATCTAAAGTCGATTCTCAGACGGGATGTTGAACGTCCAATGTTTACAAGCAAATAACTTGCTTTTGTTGACATCTTGCATTGTCAGATGACCAATTTCATTCACATAAACCAAAGTTTTGTGTACATGCATAGATAATCCTTCTATTTCAGTTCGTTTGCGCAGGTGCGGCTCGCTGATTGGCCGATAAACAAAAACAATGGGAATCGACTTTAGATGCCCTTTAAGAAAAGTGGAGAGGGAGACAAAAGTGTATATTAGAGCAACTGAATGTGCTTGCTCCTTAAACATCATTCAGAAGTAAAGTCAGTTACGAATAGAAACAGATGCCGCAGATGCAATTCTGACAGGGAGAGGGAGATCTAAACATCAATCATTTATGTGTCTCAGATTCCACAATATATATATATATATCCTTTTTACTCATTATTGAGTAAATCGGCTTTTTACAGGGCTATCGCTCTATGGTATTATCTCAATTTTTGTAATTTTGGCACTTACTGCGTTTTGGAAACAAAATCTTCAAATATTTCTGCTAAGGATGGTCTTGCTGTTGCCGTGACTGGAGTTAGATTGAAGAAACCCCTCTTTTTTCTATCCCAAACTCATTTAATGGCTTTGAATCTCTCTAATGATGGCGGGCCTCGATCGATTTCCAGGGCAGGCACAATGATGGAAATAAAAGGGTGTAAAATTAGCAATTGGAATGAGCTCTTAACTAATGAGCTTTTAGTTAATTACATAAGTAAAACAGAAAAGCTGTGAGTATACGCCAAGCTCAGTCCTGTACACCAAAACTTCCCTCATCATTTATGAAGGCTGCTTTTTGTCTTTTATGGAGAGATAATTCTCTGGACTGTAGACCCATATATTCTCTATATACCCTAAAACACATGCTCTGCTGTGCTGAAAGAAACATTATGGGACAATAAATGAAAATGACTTGAGGCAGTCCGAGAGTGCAAACCTCCGCCAAGGCAGCACAGTCGAAAACTTGCTGATTGAACATGGCTCATAAGAAATTTATGGATAGGTTCCGTCCCTGATGCAAGACCAATGAACCCACAATATCTGAGTGATATCATAGGGAGCGAAGTTCAGTTATGGCATGTTATAGGATTTTAAGATGGCTGCCGTAGTGGCCATATTAGGGACTTTAAGCAACGGCGGATTTTGAGACAGCTACGGCACCCGGAAATACATCGGCGCTCCGCTGATCGAGACTTAAGCCGGTGTGCCGGCGTTGCCTTGCCGTAGCAGGCTGATTTACTGCGGGTGAAGAGCCAATCTCACGTAGTCGCAACAATGCATGGTTCAGGTGATTGCATTAAAAGGTTTTCATTGGATTTCTGAGACGAAATGTGTTCTACAATTGATAGTGACACACTATACATTACATGTTTCAGCGAACCATTCCTGAAAATTACGGTACTTCTATGAAGCCGATTGAGAAAATTCAAAGACGAGACTAATGCGGGGAATGTGAACTATAACATCATTATAAGTGCACAATTTCAACCGCACATCCAGAACACCAAAACACGCTGAAAATGACCGCGATTTTCAGCGAGCACTGCACTGCAATCAACCCGGAATTTTAGGTATCTGACGTAAACATACGGCCAGCCTGGCGCTTATTGTCACGTACCTATACTGTGTATATTTCACTGTATAAAACCATAGTGAAATATCTTCTGCTGTAGGCTATATTCCCCCCTCATCCTTGCATTGCATACGGTATACAATTTCTCTGTATACCCTATACATATCTTTATAAAACGGGTGCTTCCCATCCTTAAATGTGATTGGCTGAGCCGCGTTCCGTGCCGGTATAAAATCAGTGTAACCCACTGCATTCTGAGGCAGACCACAGCACAAAATATCCCTGCACGGCTGGCCTAGCAACCAACTACTCTGCGTTCAACTGGCTCGTTAGGTTACATTTGTTTCAAGACTTTTAGCTCGCTATTTTAGTGTTAGCGAAGTTTAGCCTTTTAACCCGCTAACCAGTTGGCTATCTACCTAGCTAGCTATAGCATTATAGAGTTCGATATCACTTTAGCTTGCTAGCTACATTGCTAACTAGCTCGCTATTTCAGTTTTAGCGATAAATTGTTGATTTTTTTCTTGTGTGTTTATTTTATGGGCTATGTGTAGGGTAACCACATCCATTGTAGTAAACGCTAGCTAGTTGACAAGCTGGCTAGCAAACTAATGCACAATTCAACATATTTTCCTGGACACCGGCAAGTGTGGAGGACAAAAGTCAATCTTGTTCCCTACTCTCGCTGCTGGTTGTAATGATATGGCCGATCGGTGCGAGTTGAGAACAAGGAAACTCGAAAACCGAAACGAACGTAAAATTATTTAACGGGGCCTTCGGGAGACCAGAGGAGACATTCCAAATAGCCTGCTTTCATAGTATATCTACATTAATGAGCCCAAATAGCCTGATGTGACGTGATAATGGCGCTGGATGAAAAAGCAATCTTAGTGTCTGTGTTGCTTGCCAACCATTCTGTCCACTCTATCTTGCTTTGTGGAAGAAGAATAGTTCTCAATTTTATTGTTGTATTATTACTAATAAATTGTTGATTTTTTTTCTTGTGTGTTTATTTAATGGGCTATATGTAGGGTAACCATTTTATAAAAGCAATAAGCCCCTTGGACAGTGGGTTACAGTGATTTTATAACGGCGGAGGGGCACTAAGGCACTCCGCTGCGCTTTGTGCCTTAGAACGCCCCTCCGCCATTATAAAATCACTGTAACCCACTGCCACTCGGGGCTTATTCCTTTAATATTTACTCCAATGTACATTAGTGTCTTTATACTCCCGTGCATATAGCACACATATGCTATATATATATATGCACACGCCCATGTACTTTACCATTCCTTCACACTCTGATTAGATGTGTGCTTAAATCAGCTGACTGCAACTGATTTCTCTCGGATCAATGTGCATATACTGACGGAAAATCTAAAATGCCGCGGAAATGTCACTTTCATCTGATGATGTTTCATCAGAAGACGTTTTGAGCCATTGCTGTGCGCTGCTGTCCGTTAAAAACAATCATCAATCATTCATCTGTCCAAAGGCGTTCTGGTCCGCTGTAGACAGTCAGCCACTCTGCTGTTCTTATACGTAACCACAGCTGTCAGAAGGTTGTGATGTCGTCTGTACCGTTGTGAAAAGCCAGCCCGTTGCTTAAGGTCCCTACTATGGCTTTGAGGCTACGGCACCAGCGTCAGGAGAGACTTATTTCCGGGCGCCGTAGCCGTTGCAAAATCCGCCGTTGCTTAAAGTCCCTATTGTTTGACCAATTGCGGTAAAATCAATAGGGTCCATCCCTGGTGTAATAGCAACCAACCCATAAAAATTCAGAGACATCCTTCCATTACTTTTTGAGTTATCTTGCACAAAGACAGACAGACAGACAGACAGACAGACACCAGCAAAAACATAACGTTCTTGGCGGAGGTAAAAATTACTATGCATTCGCTATAACTTTATTTGTCATTATAGCCACCACTGATCTCTCAAATAATCTGAAATCCTTGATTTTTCTTCTTTTTTATGTAAGAACTCAAGAGATTACATCCAAATTTAATTCATTATACATATAAAATGATGTTTCATTCCAACATTTATTGACCTCTCATGGTCTTTTCAGATTTAAAAATCTGTTTTCGAAAGTCTTGGCCGAGACTGCTGAATTTAAATAAGTATCCATTCATTATGTATTACTTGTTCTTGCTTCTGTAAGCAGGTGGCAGCTCGGGTTAACGAGTGCTGGATAATAATGTCGGATGCTGCTCTCAGTAAAACTCTGTCACACCAAAATGACTCAAGTCCCATAATGGTCAGCTGAGTCATTATTTTTATATTCAACAAAGACAAGGTAAATCAGATCCCTTAATGGATGACACTTGTCGTGGCCCCGTAGGGACTGAATGAATAGAAATAATTAAATAACTGTTCATATAAAAGCATTAATGATTGTAAGGGAGCACATCCCTAATATAGCCTGTAATTATTATTTTTTCTCTCGCCAGGAATTGCAGAGGTGTTTAAGTGTTTAAAACCCTGAAGTGTGCAACTATGCAGCAATTGAATGGAAGACTATAATGGTGAATCTGCAGCAGTTAATAGAAATATAACAATGCGTATTTGATCGACGGCCATTTAGTCAGTCTAAAACAGGGCTGTCTAAACACTTACTTGTAGAATTTCAATTCCACCCTAATTTAGCATACCTGAGGCTATACTAATTAACAGCATAATGATATCACTAGTTGCAGTTGGGGTTGGAATGAAAGCCTACAGGATGGTAGATCTCCAGGAACAAGTTTGTGCAGTCCTGCACAAGTTTTTGGATGAGGTATGTTTTGTCATGGTTCAAACTTAAACCAACAGGAGGGATCAAAATCCTCCAAGGGCAGGGTGGGTTACTTTGGATTTATAACAAAGTAACATAATAAAATACAGTGGGCTCCAAAATTACTGGCATCCCTGACTGGCAATGCACAAACAATACTTTGAAAAATTCTTTAAAAATATATTTGTTGAAAAACTTCAAAAACAGCATGTGAAAAATACTATATGATATTAATGTTCCAATGGAATCAACAAAAATCATTTATTGATTTAATTAAAAATCAGTTTCCTCCAAATCAAGGTTTCACAATTAGTGACACCCTTAACGATTATTGTAAATAAAATCTACCAAAATTAAACTCGGTATTAAATTCCACTTGTTTAAGTGTCAAGGGACTATATTGAGCCATTACATCACTTCCTGTTTCACTAGGGTATAAAAATGAGGTAACACACATGTAATATCCCTTTGTTGTCCAACACCATGAAGAAAACAAAATATCTGTCAGTTCAAAAGAGGCAAATGGTCATAGACCATAAATCTGGTAATGGCTACAAGAAGATTCACAAACGATTAAATATGCCACTGAGCACTGTCAGGGCAATAATTAAAAAATTACAAAGATATTGAACTGTTGAAAACCTCAAGGGTAGAGTACACAACTGTATTTTGCCCCCCAGAATAGTGAGGAGGATGGTGAGAGAAGCAACAAAATACCCCAAAATTACTGTTAAGGAATTGCTAGCCTTTGTTGCACTGTGGGGTCACCAGGTTTCAAAAAGCACCATCAGACGTCACCTCCACAACCACAGGCTCTTTGAAAGGGTTGCCAGAAGAAAGCCTTTTCTGACTACAAGACATCGAAGCAAGCGCTTGGAGTTTGCCAAATATAATTGAAATTATGACTGGAACAAGGTGCTTTGGTCAGATGAGACCAAAACTGTGCATTTCTGTCAGACACAACATCAGCATTTTTGGCGTCAAAAAAGAGATACATCCAAGAGGAAGCACCTCATACCCACGGCGAAATATGATGGTGGGTCAGTCAGGTTTTGGGGCTGTTTTAATTCAAGAGGTTCAGGGTCACTGGTTAAGATTAATTGCATAATGAATTCCAACAAGCATCAGGATATTTTGGCTGACGGTCTGGTTGCCTCCACCAGAAGGCTGGGACTTGGCCATAGGTGGTCTTTCCAACAGGACAAAAACCCAAAGCATACGTAAAGATCCACACAGAAATGGTTCCATGGCAACAAAATCAACATTCTGCAATGGCCATCTCAGTCGCCAGACCTCAATCCAATTGAGAACCTGTGGGCTGAGTTGAAGAAGGCAGTTGATAAATGCAAACCCAAGAACGTAAAGGATCTTGAAAGGATCTGCTCAGAGGAATGGTTCAAGATCCCCCAAACGTGTGCCTTAGCCTTGTCAAAAATTACAGGAAAAGACTCCATGCTGTTATCCTTGCCAGAGGTGGATGCACGAAGCACTAAATGAAGGGTTCCAATTATTATGAAACCTTGATTTTGTTGAAATTTATTTTGTATTAAATGATTGTTGTGCTTTTGGTTGTTTCCATTGCAACATTAATGAAGTACCTCACACGTGTAAATATACAGTATTCTGTTTCTCAATAATTATATTGTTAATATATATTTTTGTATTATTTGTGCATTGCCAATCCGGGGTGCCTGTAAATTTGGAGGCCACTGTATAATGAGGACAATAAGAGAATTCAAGACTGTGATTGGGCAGAGAGAAGGAAGATGAAAGAGAGAGTGAAGGACAGCAGAGATGGGTAGAAAGCTGGCAGAAGGAGATTGAGATAAGAGAAAGGATCCTTATACTCAGGGCCACAGGGGCACTCAGAGAGCTGAGAGTTCAGGACCCCTATCAGAGACGGCTTTGATCAGGTTTCACACAAACATCCAGCCTGCCAGAGAGTGAGGGTGGCATGTGGGAAAAATACAAAATCAATAACAACAAAATGGATGTGACATATCGAGTGGTTTTAGCGTCTGCTTTGTCCTGAGGCCAAACAAGGATTGGGGCATATTTGTGAGCATATTTGTGTGGGAGTGTGTGGGCTCGTATAGCTATACTTGCGAAAAACCGACCCTTGAGAAACCACAATGCTGTGAAGACGTTTGGGGTTGTGAGGATTTTGGAGGATTACAGCCAATTGTTCAAAGTTAGGGTTAGTGCTGGGCATAATTTGATTACAGTTAGTTCAGGAAAGGCTGTACAGAGTGATTGTAAGTCAATACACTGTCCTCTCAAGTACAGCTATCCAAACCTGTGTGCATGCACATGCGTGTGCCTGCATTTGTTTCTGTGTGGGTGTATGTTAGAGCACGTATGTGTATATAAATTTTTGTATATATGTGTGCGTGTGTGTGTGTGTGTGTATGTGTATAGGCTGCATGCTCGTGTGTGTGTGTGTGTGTGGCAGATGAAGGCTTTCAGCTCTCTTCCTATGGGAAGGCTAATGACAGGAGAGGAGACATGGAGTAGTGTGCCAGAGTGCCCAGGTTTCCAGGCTTTCATCTCGAGTCTCGCTCTTCCATCAAAGCTTGCCGTATCTTTCTCCTTCCCTCTTTCCCTCTCTCCCTCTCTCTCTCTTTCCATCTCCTTCTTTTTCTGGGCCTCGTTTCCCAAAAGCATCTTAAAGCAACGATCATCGTAGAATCCCTCTTATGACGCATTTTAGGTTTGTGGAGTGTCACCCAAAATCATTGTAACTTAAGAAGCTCTCAGAAATGGTCGTAGATCTTTGAGTGCTGAAGACCACTCGTAGAAACCTACGTGTGTCTTAAGACCTGGAGGAGTCATCGTGAATTATTATGATTTTTTTCTGTGTGCATGTTCTTTAAATATTATCATATTTAATCATGACTACTGATGCTGATCATGAATGAAAGTGTTGATTCATGGAACTTGAAAGGCGATTTTTTAAATTATACATTCATCAAAAATGAACAACAATTATAGACATTATACCAATAATAATAATTACATTAACAAATAAAGACCAGAAGAAAGATATTATAACAAAAAAAAGATATAGTCTATAGACACATTTCAGCAAATTAAAATATACTAGAAGAATCGTGAAAAGGTAAACAAAGAAAACACAAATAAACATGTTGCTGTGGTGGTTGATGCAAGTGCAGTGCTGATCACGAGAGGGGAAACCAGGAATGCATTCTAAAAATGTCCAATTACTTGTTAATGTGCCCCGAAACCAGCCATATGTTCCGCATCTCTTGGCTGATTCACGCCAGCCAATATGTTACCAGCCTCCTTCTCCTGGTTGCGTACGGGGTCTCTCGCCCGGACAGCGATGTTGCACAGCATAGTCGGTACAGTGGTGACTGCACAGCACTTTTATGAAGAGAAAGAGAAGTGTAGGCCACTGAACTTGGGCACGCACCTGAAGTGCAACTTCCATCTCCCTAGCTCGCTAGTAGTTGAGATTTTCCACCGGAGGTAAACAGGTGTGGCCAAAGTCAGTACCCACTGTCTCGAAGGAAACGCCAGCGAGCATGGCTTCTCGCGGTCTCTGGACCATCACGTTTCACACCCCTTATTGCAGTCATTTTCTTTGCATTGTCTTCCAAAATGATGGCTTTATTTTCATTAGTAAGGCTATCTGTCAGTCTAATGAATAAAGTCACTTTGTTTGCCTCCACTTCATCCAACAGTATGCCTATTTTGTCCAGACGAAGAGACGACTTTCTAAGCTGTCGTTTTGTATCCATAGTTATTTAGAATGCTGTCTCGGTTTCGCCGAATTTCCGATTCTCAGTGGAGACCTTTATATGGGTGATAATTTGATCACAGACTGGCAATACCTGAATGTGTCGCCAATGCTTCTAGAAACATGAGAAGAACCATGCAATATTTGGTTTTTATTTTCTACTTAAGGGCAATGGACAAATCAAAGTGCACAGGCGACTGGTGAGCTGGGGAGAATGAGAAACACAACTTTAAACAAATGACTGGTTTTGACACGTTAACAATCATTCATTTAAATTAAAACTAAGTGAACTCGGAAAACATAATTCAACATCTTCAGCAGTAGCCAGTTATCCTCGTTAAGGTAGTACGAAAAATAAAATAACATATATTGAGGTTAATTTGCCTTTCAGTCTATGTTATTGAGTTTTGGATTCTTGTTGCGAATCTCCATGTTTTCTGTTACAATTCAAGCAATCATGAAGCGCAGAGGCAAGCAGGGTAGTTAAGAGAGTTGATTATCTTTTTCGAAAAGTGCATAAAACATTTTTCTTTTTTCTTTCTTCTTTGCCTGAGTTGGACTTTTTACTCGCCGCAGCATTGTGTTCAGATTGAAGCTATGCATTTAACTGCCAGTACATTACTCTTATCACTGGAAAAACTTTTGATCGAGGAGGATAATTGGAAACAAGACAAGACTGCTACTTACAAGGATATTTATTTATTTATTTATTATGGTTGTTGTTATTTATGTATTTAATATGTCCCCTAATTTCAGCCAAGCAGCCGGCACTGGCACATCACCATTACTTTATTATGTATAGCCTACTATGCTGCCACGGTGTATGTTTACTTTATTCTTACTACTTTATGTATATTTATTGACTATATGACATACATTTGCAATCAAAATTATTCAATACCCATTGCAAATTGGGTTTACTGGCAAAATTTACAAACTTTCAGTAGTTTGCAATAAACAGATTAAACAAGAACATTTTAAATAACTCGACACAAGGAATATTACATGTGGTTTCTCCAAATTAAACACAAAATGCCACTTTTAATGACTACTGCAGTTTCAAAATTATTCAACCCCCTGAATAGAATCTGTCATAAGAGCATATTTGCAAATCAGGTGTTGTCTCAATCACACCTAATGCACCTAATCAAGAGCTTCATATGTTTTATCATGTTTGCTTGAGATAGAACGCATCAAATACTTGCACTGGCTAGGGTTTTGTTGACAGTGACATTTGATTTCATATCAGAAATATGGCTGTCAAGAGAATTGTCCAAAAAGGTAATAGAAGAGATCATTGCCTGGCTCAAACAAGAAAAAGGATTTAAAAAAAAAGATAGCACAGGCATTGAATGTTCGTAGAGATATAGCTGGATGCATAGTTCACAAGTTCAAAGTCAAAGGAACAGAGGCTGCACTACCAGGACCTGGCAGAAAGAGGAAGCTATCAATGGCTGCCACCAAATTTCTGAGGTGGCAGGTAATCAAAAACCCTCGGTGACTGCAATAGACCTGCAGCAAGACTTGGAGGCAGGAGGCACTGAAGTTTCAGTTTGCACAGTGAGGCGCATACTAATATTGAAGGTCTCCATGCCCAAACTCCAAGACATACGACGCAACTGGCCCAGAAGCACAAGCTTCAATACCCTCAAAACTATATTAATGAGCCACAGAAGTTTTAGGACACTGTTCTCTGGAGCAAGGAAACAAAACTGGAACTTTTCAGGCTTATGGATCAGCGGTATGTCTGGTGGAGGAAGAGTGAAGCATACAATAAAAAGAACACCCCGCCTACTGAGAAGCATTGTTGGGACTTGTTGATGCTCTGCAGCTGCATTGCTTCCTCTGACACTAGAAACTACAACATGTAGAGGGCAAGATGAATTCAATCAAGTATCAGGATATCCAAGGAGAAAATGTCATGCCGTCTGTAAGGAAGCTGATGCTTGGGCAACACTGGACCTTCCAACAGGACCATGACCCTAAGCATACCTCAACATCCACCAAGGCTTGGTTTCAGAAAAAGTCTGAGAAGATTCTAGAGTGCCCATCACAGTCGCCTCACTCGAACCCCATAAAAAAATCTCTGGTGGGAGTTGCAAATGCAAACCCTAAAATAGCATGCAAACCCTAAAATATTAGTGAACTGGAGGCCATTGTCCATGAGGACTGGGCTAAGATTCCTTGGGAATGCTGCCAGAAGCTGTTGCCTGCCTATGCCTCACATCTCCAGCAGGTCATAGCAGCAAAAGGGCGCTCTACTAAGTATTAAAGATGCTTGTCATGAAGGGGTTGAATAATTTTGAGCCTGCAGCAGTCATTAAAAGGGGCATTTTGTTTTGAATTCGGAGAAAACACTTGTAATATATGTTGTGTTTAGCTATTTAAATTGTTCTTGTTTGATTTGTTCATCGCAAACAGCTGAAAGTTTGTACATTTTGCCAGTAAACCTAATGTGCAACAGGGGTTGAACAATTTTGATTGCAACTGTAGCTTACACAGGCCTACATTTAAATCAGTGACTGTGGCCTATAATCAATAAATTAAACATCTAAGCACCATTGAAGTGGACAGCACAAAGCAAAGTTACGAAGTACTTAACTTCCATGTGCGCGTTCCCACGTAAGAGCTGCTTCGGAAAACGCATGTTTAAAACAAGTGACTTTCGTAAGATTGCTCGTAGCAAACCCTCTTTGAGCTCAACGATCGATGGTAAACACAGCAGGTCAGGCTGATGGCTGAGAGTGGCAACTGAGGGAGCGATCCTTCATTCGTATCTTTCACAGGTTATTAAAGTCACAGTTATCACACAGGGAGACTGTCCAAAGAGCCAAGCGGCAATGTACTCTTAACAGATAAACTAGGGATTAAATAACCATGATGGTGGCACCTTTTATTAACTCGCATGTGTTCAGACGCCAATTTAAATCAAGTTGTTTATGCTACTTGTTTTGATGCTGTGACTCGACTTTTGTTGAATCGACACCATAAAACTCCGTCAACAACATTTTTTTTTTTTTACCATGAAGAAAGCACTTCCTGCTGTCATCTTTTATCTTGTTTCAAAAACCAAGGTAATGTAACACAGACGAGGGTGATATCAAACAGGCGTAGGTTTGTTTGGTTCATAAAGGTGAATGGTGACCATACTGTACGTCCATGTTGATTTTTCCCCAACCTGAACATAACCAAACTGTTTTGCCCACCACAGCAACCTGCTTCCATTGGAGGAAGATCCCCTGGCACATGATTCTTCTCACTCACCTTACGACTTCTTTCACACTATGCAATTGGACGATAACTCAGTCTGCATACAGTCTGCTCGCACAGCTGTTTGCACCCAGCCGACCAAAAGCAGCAGCGAGAGAGCGAAGAGACTGATGAATTTTGGCTGGCAGAGACGTTGCCTCGCCTATACAGACCTCCGGCGATAGCCGAACACCTAACTGCCGGGAGCCCAGACAAACGTCTTAGCAGGTAGCCACTTGAAAGCCTATAAATCATGTACAAATTACAGCCCATTCATATTGTGTCAGAGTCCAACTATTTATGGCTGTCAATGCACATGGGTAGCCCTGTTATAAACCAGTGTTGAAATGCTTGATATGATTTGGAGATTGTGGAATCTGAGTTGTACGATTTGTGGTGGAGTCTGATTGATGTGCTGGTGTGGTCTGCATTTCCCAGAGTTCATTTCTGTCTTTTGCTGTTTATCGAAAGGCGATAAAAAAATTTTTTGGAGTCGGTTGTGTGTGTGTGTGTGTGTGTGTATGTCTGAGCGTGTTTGTGTGAGTACATTTGTGTTTATGTGCATGTGTGTCTGACTGTGTTTTTGAGTGTGTGTGCGTGTTTGTTTATATGAGTGTACTTGTGTTTGTGTGTGTCTCTGTGTGTACATGCCCTTTCTCTGAAGTCTATAGCAGAGCATTTATCATCCTTCATGAAACACCATATCTCATGATGCGCACTCGCAGTGGCTGAGATGTGGTTGATCCGCGGACGGCAGCAGCTCTCTGGGTAAATGAAGTATTGCTGCTTTATGGTGTCGCTCCTGCCTGCTGAGCTGCGTTTCGGCAGTATTTCTTATTACCTTTGTCTCTGTGATAAGCAGCAGAAAGGCTGCAGGTCAGGGCCCACAAAACTCAATGGAACAGTCAAACAATCCACCCAGATTCACTAGCAAGACCACAAATCCTACTGCAGAGTTCTCTCACAGGCGGACACCTGGTGTGTGGGTCTGTGAGTATGTGTATGTGCGTGTGTGTTTGTGTGTTTATGTGCATGTGCGTATGCGTGTGTGTGTGTGTGTATGTGTATGTGTGTTTTTGTATTTTTTTATACTTGCGTTTATGTGTGCGTGTATTTGCATACGTGTAGTGTGCATATTTTTGTGAGTGTGGGTGTGTTGATTTTCCCGCATTACGAACCCATTTCATCCTCAGTACACTCATCCATTAATAGGACTATTATCCTATCCAGTTTTGGGTTAATGAGGACACAGTCTACGTATACATAATTACTGTAAACTGCCAGACATTTTATCCAAAGTGACACACAGTTTGATTGCACTAAGCAGGGGCCAATCCCCTTCTGGAGCAATGCTGGGTTAAGGGCCTTACCTAAGGGCTAAACCTCTGCACTGATCTTTTTTTAGCTACATTTAGGTACATATCCAAGTTACCTTTACCACATGGTTATATGAGACTCCAAGGTTTTTGACTCTAGAGTTGTTTGCCTACAGTCCTGCAGGGGTCCGATGTACTAGATGAGCCTGTAGCTTAGAGCTGAAGTACTATTTCTGAGATCAGTTCTGTCTGGACTCTGCTGATGGCTTCGAGATAACGGTTAAAGTGCAAATGAGCTTTATAAAATGGTCGAAAAAGGCAGAAAACATGTTCCTAAACAGAAAAATAATTGCAATTGCTGAACAGTTCACCATATCCTTGACAGACTACACCACACCTGGAAGAATAAGAACAGACACAGACACTAAAGCAGTATCAGTATCCTCATGCATTAGACAGGATGTAAATGTCAATATCAGGTGATACTGTATCAGCAAATACATTTCTAGTAAATACTAAATGGTGGTAAAACAGTGATGGTGTGTAGATGGTGGGTATCCATCCATCCACTTCAGCTGCTTTTCCAGAGGCGGGTCGCCGGAATAGCAGATTCAGCAAAGTAGCCCAGGCATCCTTCTCCCCAGGTACTACCAAGTCATTCCCAGGCCAGCCAGGACATATAATTCCTCCAATCACATCCTGGGTCTGCCTCGGGGCCTCCTCCCAGTTGGACATGCCAGGAAAGTCTCTAAAGGGAGGCTTAAAGGAAGTATCCTGACCAGATGCTTGAACACCTCAGTTGACTTCTCTCAACACGAAGGAGCACTAGCTCTGCTCTGAGTCTCTCCTGGATGTCCGAGCTCCTCACCCTATCTCTACTGGGGAGCCCAGCTACCCTACAGAGGATACTCATTTAAGCCGCTTGTATTCACAGTCTTGAGCTTTCAGTCACTACCCAAAGCTTGTGAGTGACCATAGGCGTCGATTGGAGCTTAGTTCGACAGATAAATCGAGGACTTTGCTTTTAGGCTCAGCTCCTTCCACTCAACGACGGACTGGTACACGCCAATCCACTGGTCAATCTCCCGGTCCATCCTACCCTCACTCATGAACAAGTCCCTAAGACAGGGCTCCTCAAATCACAGTCCTCGAGGGCCGAGAACTGCTGGTTTTCCACCCTCCCTTTACCTGTGAGTCAGGTGAGATGACAAACTGGCCAATCAGCAGCATTAATTGTTCACTTAATTGCCAGGAAAGAAGGAAAACCAGGACTGTATTTGGATTTGAGGGCCGGATTTGAAGAGCCCTGCCCTAAGATATCTAAGCTCATCCTCTAGGGGCAGTTACTCACTCCCCTCTCAGAGGAGACAATCCACCATTTTCCAGCAAAGCACCATGGCCTCAGATTGAGAGGTGCTGATCCTCAGTCCGACCGCTTCAGTTTTACCAGTTTTGGCGCATGCTGGAAATCTCAGCCTGATGACGCCAACAGGACCACATTGCGTGTTTGAGATCTGTTTTGTTCTTTTTCTATTCATTATTCACTTTTTCGTATATTTCTGTAATCTGTATGTTTATTATGTTTATTTTCTTGTATTTATTTCCTTTCCAAGTTTCAGTTCACATTTGCCATTGTTTTTATTTGCACTTCCTCACTCACCCTCCCCACTCTGTTTGTTAATCATTTCATTACCTTGTTTGTCGCCACACCCCAATCACATTTCCCTGCTCCTGCACACCTGATTTCACTTGACTCCCCGTAGTTTTTCCCTTTATATAGACCCAGTTTTACACTGTTACTTTGCTACCTTCCATGGCCACCTATGCGCCTTGTTAATTTCCTTGTTCCAGTTTTTAAATATTTCTTTCCTGAGATTGTCTAGCCCTTTGTGTATTGCATTTATTGTTCGTGACTTCAGCTGGATTTGCAACTTAAGATTCTGCTCTCTCTCAATTAGGCATCATCACTGTTTGGCAGTTAACCCCTGGACTATTCCCTGATTACGATATGGATTCTCCCTTTTGTGCTGCAAGTTGCCTGCGTAATTCTGAGCCGCACTGTCTGACCCCAAGCATTCATTTAATAAAACTCGTGAAACTGACTTCCTGTCTGCATTTGAGTTCTGAGTCTGCCTTCTGTCATCCATCATCTGTTAACAGCGGAGATGCAACCCTTAGACCACCGAACTCGTGAAACCCTCCAATCTTCAGCTGTGCCATGATTTCCTGTCAGTGAAAATCATGAACAAAATGGGTGACAAGGCACACCCTTCACGAAGTCCTATACCAGCTGGAAATAAGATCAACTGAGTGCTGCAAATTCAGACAAAACTATGATGGTTGGCGTTTAATGTCACAATAGGTCTGTAATGCAGTATATCAATTACATTTATGACGATAGAAAAAGCACATAGTGGTACACGTCAGAGGCAGTATTTAAATGACCTCGTTGGTCTCCTCCTCCTCTACTTGAACCACGTTGCATGGATGAAAGCAATCCGTACTAATAACCTGAAATTAAGCAATTAATTAGCAAAACAAACCGCTTTTCATTTAAAGCTGATAGAATGTATGACACACTCTAACGCATATGCTGCTGTTATTTGCCAGTATCTCCAAAAATATGGAATTATTTTGTTACTAATTTTTTTCTATATTTTTCAGATGTAGCCAAGCAGGAATATGTTCCTCAGTCTTGATAAATATTTAATAATGTTGTTCAGCTGTCTCCAAGATGATTGGCCCATAAAGCATGCAGTGTGATTTTTTGTCTGCTTTACTCATCTGTGCTCTTTGCTAATGTTTCTGATCACAGAACAACACTCAGAATTATGAGAATCACAGAACATCTTTAATGTCTTGCAGAGGATGCAAATAACTGATGGCTTTGTTGATGAAAGAGTGACAAATGCTTTCTGTGAATCTGCACTGATTCATTGAGCTGGTCATTGTAAACGAGTGGGATTTGTAGTGAAATTTGAGTCAATGTGATCAGTTGGTTCACAAAGTAACATTACAGAATTTTGGTTTGATTTGCACGTCATGTAAGATAGAGCCACTGGATCTGTGCACTAAAATGAAAATGAGAGATAATGTCGTGAAAATAGAGAAATAATCTAAAAGTAGCGTCTTTCCATTTATTTGTGGAAGGCTGTAGCTTGCCGGTTGCATGGACTACGCAAGAGATGTCTCATGTTTACAAAAGATGACTACATTAAAAATACTGTTTCATGAATACTATATTATTGCACAAGATGGCATCAATTAAACCTCGCAAATGAATGTGCATATCTTTGGTATGAAATGCAGCTGCAGTAATTAGTCTCATTTTGAAAAGTGCAAGTTAGATTCTTGTTTTAAACCATGTTCCGGCAAAGGCGGGCACGCACATTGCATCTCATCTGCTAATGTGTTATGAGATGTGTTAAAATACTGTTATAATTAATTATTAATTACCAAGCACAATGAGCTATGCTTTTTTTGTCTAATTCTTAATTGTGCTGCTAATCTCGTCCCTGAAACACCTACAGTGACAGGAAGAGGAAAAAACTCATCCAGAAAGAACATATCTTTTGACCAATTCCAAATTGAGAACTTCACTTGTGATAGCACAGTATTAACCAAAGAGGTTTACTGTAAGCTCACGTTCTCAGAGCGATGATCATTAGTCTATTTCACAAGATGGCCATGCCTACCGGAACGCAGGTAAAAACACTTCCTGTGGCTAACACAACAGTAGCATAGAGGCATGTACTGTCAATTTGTCTTCTTGCAATCTCCTCTTTGTCTTAAGAGATGATTACCTGTTGTGGTCTGTATTTTGGAATTACAGGGGAGCGTGAGGAGGTATACATTTGTCTAAGGTTATTAGGTTAGCCTTTTCTTTTAATTCGTTTTTGATTGTATAGGTATGGCTTATGATAGCTGGTATTTCAGCTAATTTGGCTAACTTGCCTGCAAAAATGTTAGCTAGCATAGAACTTGATGACTTAATAAACGCCTACTCTCTACTCTCAGACATTGTATAGTGGTCACTAGGGTTGGATGTTATATCGTTCAGTCACTGAGGAAGCTTGAGAAGCTAGCTAATTGTACCAAGGTTGTAGCTCCAATGAGGCGAGATTGGGGTTCGCAAGCAAGGTGAGTTGTGTTGGGCTTGAAGCCATATTTTATTTTTTGTCACGAACATAGCTCGGTTTTATCCAGGCTAGAACGCTTAGCAATGGTATCTGATAGGGAGCTTGAGGTTTGCCCCGCCAGCTTATGCAAAGAAAGTCTGGCTAAATGTAACTTGCTTCGCAGTAGATGGCTATCTAGCCAGCTAGTAAATTAAGATATTGCAAATGCATGCTGGCTAATGACCACCATTACCTGACGTTTCTTTTTGATTACTGCAGCTGCTGCGACTTGCGTTTTCAACAGTCACCATGGCATTTTGTCTGGGGTAGCCAGTAAAAGACCAGCAACCTTCGCCAACTCAGCGCTTTCTTCTCCGGAAGCAGTATTCCCAAAAAGGCGAAAATGCAGTTTTCTGTCAAAGCACCGATTATCAACAAAATTAATATAAACCATACCTGTGCAGAGTTGGTTAAGGTGTAGCCTTGAACCAAAAAAATTACCCGTACTGTTCTGAATATAAAACAATGTTTCTTCCCGGGAAATTCCCTTTGAAAAAGTCGGTTCGTCTTATATTCGGGGACTCGGCTTTTTAGTCAAAATCTGTGATTCTGTGTATTTTAGAGTCTATAGTCAATATACGTTGACAACAATAGATGGCGCCGAACAACAGTCTGCCTTGTTTCATATGGTTTTTCTCAAGGTTTTATCAGTATTTTCAAATAAATATATTCGTGATTAAAACAAGATGTCATGAAAACCCCCTTTTTTCAAAAAATCTGTCTTGAGAAAGGGGGGTCGTCTTACATCCAAAATCCTCTTATATTCGGAACAGCACGGTGATAATGATTTTTATTGCTTCCTTGGTAAAAATCCCTGCTGAAAATTCCAGCTAAGACCAGCTAGAATTCTAAGCTGGTTTAAGATGGTCTGAGCTGTGTTTTCAACACCATCAGCTGGTCATAGCTAGTTTAGATGTTTAAAGCTGGTCTCTAAAGCTGGATGAAGGTGGTCAAAGCTAGTTAAGCTGGTATTGTCAGCTGGAGTCAGCTGGTGAAGGGCTGGTCGACCAACTAAAACTGTCCAAAACACAGCTTCAACCAGCTTGACCAGCTTAGGCTGGTTAAAGCTGGAATTTTCAGCAGGGATGTAATTGATGTACGTTGTAATAGACTACAGAGATACTGCAAAAATGAAAAGCAAAATTACGTTTTACTACCCTTTATGCATTAGAAATGTCAATCAAGAGTAAATCTTATTTTGCTCATGTGATAAATTTTTTTTTTATAGTCAGTTATCATATGTGGGACATACTGAAATAAATGCCCCATCAAGGAAATTGAACACCCATGGGTTTTTCACATCCAGACATCTAACAGCAGTGAATGAATGAAATTGTAACTATAATATCATTATTGTTGGTAAAATCCATGAGTAAGCTAAGCAAGCCCAACTGGGTGGCTTGCGTAAACTGCCAGGTGTCCCAGTCGGAGACTTAAGAAGTCTGGCCACCTTATTTATTAAATTTACCCCGGCTGTACTCAATGAATCTACAGGACTTGTGAAATTAAGATGTCAAACAAAGTTTACATCATAGCCCATTACAGCACCCTTGGTTCCAAATATGTCCCTGCTGCTGCTTACATAAGCATACAACAGATTTGGCACAGGCCCCATGCTCATGTAAAAAGGAAGTAACTCAAGTCATTACTGGACAAAGATGAATGAAAATGAAAAACTTTAATAAAACCAATTTTATTTGAAAAAATGTACTTTGTTAGGGCACTGCTTCAGAGCCAGCTGATGCACTTGTATTGCTCAATTCTAAAGCCTCAGGTACAAATTCTGTGCAGTCAACACTACCGTGCATACAGAAGTAACTATCCCAAATCTGTGTATTTGCAAAACTATAGACTTCACACACAAATGTTTCTGGACCACTACCTAACAAGGACAACTTGACTGCAACAGCATCAATAATTGGCCTTCAACCACAGCTGCTTACAGCAAAGATTAGTAATGGCTTGTCAGCACTGAACTGACTTTCCAAAAAGGGGTCCTGAGTGGATAAGATGCGACATCATGGGTAGATCTCAATTCTCTTAAATAGCATCCATGTTTCCCTCACTAGTCTTTTCCTAGTGTCTCAGTCCTTCCCACCATGGAGAGATGCAAGGAAACTATGCGAGGAGGGAAGACACAAGGGATCCTTTCCTCTGAAGAATCACATGAATCCACATCCATTTCTGATGATGGCACACAGCTGGATCTGCTGCCAGTGTCTGTCATTACGGACTGACCGCATGGTTTTCAGCTGAAGTCTTTCAGGAAGGCTGCCCTTGTGAATACTCGCTCATGGCTCCTCAGAGCTCTCTCCTCGCAGCAGAAATGAGAGCTTTGATATGACCTGCAAGATGGCTGATACATGAAAACTTCTGGTTCAAGTGAGGAGCAAGGAAGTATCAAATAAGAGATTTAAGATGTACCCCATGTCCTCCAGTTCTCAGATCCTATCCAAACGTGAGCAAGTACACCTGATGAAATAAAAACAAAAAAAGGCAAAGCAATTTATGTATAGAATGTCATAAAATAAAAATATAACTTCTTAAATTAATAAGAAATATGGCACAAAGACAGTGTAAAAACCCAAGGAGATTATATGATAAAAGAGCAATAGTAAATGAGTAGTTGGAGTACTATCCGAAGGACTGTATATTACAAGGTAATAGTGCAAAGGACCACTAAACATTAATAAAACACCTTGGTAAATTTGCAAAGATTGAAGCAAGTAGTACCAATAAGTCATAATTAAGCAGCTAAAGGTTGTCACTGTGTCTTCGTGAAATCACAAAAGAAGTTGAACAAATTGATCCCTTACATCTACATAAGCGGTGGCGAATGGACTGAAAATATTAAGCGCCAGTTAGATAGCCTGCACTGCAGGATGTGCCAAAAGCGAGCATAGAAGTTCAGAGTAGTGTAATTTTTTATTTAACTTTTTTATGTAATTAAAACAATGTTCTTAATTGAATTTACCACGTTGCAGCATTGCAGAAAGAAGAACGACGAGTGTTAAACTGCCAAAGGATTATTCTAATCTTTGGAAAAATTTATTAAGCATAATTATCAAACACTGGTCGGTATAAATGCGTTAACCACACAAGACATTCTCAACCACAGCTTACTGACGTTTACTAAACCGGTAATGAGCAACTTCGGAGACGTGATATCTAGAAAACAAATTCATAGACGTATGTTCGCCAGCTAAATGGTGCAAGATATCTTTTATACTAACGTAGTTCAAGCGAACACAGAAGACTAGCAAACTTGCCACGGATTACAGCATGAACGATAGGTAGCAAGCTAATGGTAGTATTTTTATGTTCAATTAAGTTAATTGTTGATGCCATAATATTGTGTCAATTAGCCAATAACTAAAATTTTCCGGTTTCACTGGTTTTGCAGATCCTATTTTTTGCCTCAATTTTTAAACACAGGGTTAAAGTTAGCTTTGTGATTTGCAAGAAGCAGCAAGATGGCTAGTTACCTGCAGGAGGACAGCAATCGTAGTCAATGCTCCAAAAGTTCTGCACCAGGTGAATCCGTCCTCTTATCGGTTTTTCAACCCAACTCCATCGCAGACCCCTTTCTTTGCCGGTGCCATCACTCGTATTTTTCATGCCCCAGTTCACATGGATCTGAATGGTACAGCTTAGTGAGCATTGCACACTCCGGTACCTAGCTAGCTACATCTCATAATCATAAATCTTCCTCCGTCATCTCTTCTTATGGACAAAATCCATCTCCTCACGTCGTCTTTGGTGGGCAAACCGAGAAAAGAGAGGTCGGCTTGCTTCTTCGAGTTACAGTTTGAACAGTCAGGATCGGGGACACCCGACTACTAACACTCTGCCATTGTTGATTCACGGATCATCAAGCTAGCATAAACTGGCGGAAGTCAGTTTACCTGCTTGCCGGTTTGTATACCCGGAAATGTGAAATAGGCCTATTGGAATCAAGGTGTGTGTGTCATGGTTTAGGCATGCGTTTGTTTGTTGGACCTTTCTTTGTTCTATCGTCCGGGACGATATCGGATTTCTTTTCCATCGAATTCCTGGCCCAGCTGGCTGATTGAGCTGGGGCGGAGTTTTCCGGACTCTATATATATGGCCGGGGGTTCGCCACGCCTATTGCTAGAGTGTCTGTTTGTTTCTAGCACTTTGGCGGGAGAAAATCTTTAGTCAGATTCGTAGTGATTTGTGATATTCCATTTATTGTTAGGAATTGCTTCTTTTAGAAATTTTCTCTCTTCTCTCTTGTTGTTTATTCTCTCTCGCACAGCTTCCGTGTTGTGGACTTTTATTCGTCCTTGGAAGCACGAGCTTTTACCGGAGGTGTGTACCTCTTTTGTGTTTGTCTCTTATCTGGGCTGCTCTCAGTTCTGTCTCTCACTGGTCGCGGCACCTGGCGTCCTATGACCGCCCATTACAGTACACTCTAGCCGAACATGGAGTCGTCAGCCGCGGCTACGTTAGAGAAAGTTTTGGCTGATCAGCAAGCCACACTCTCGGGCTATGGCAAGGGCTTGTCTCCCCTGAACAGTCGACAGGCTGAGTTGGCAGAGCGAGTCCGCCATCAGGACAAGGCTCTACTAAAACAAGAGAGCGTCCTGTTGAGTCTCACTGAGAGTATTCGAGCCTTGTCCACTCAAATTACACAGAATGTTGCACAAACACTACACTTCCCCCGTGAGCCTAAGCTCCAGCTACCTCCACAATATGGAGGCGAGGCAGGGAAATGTAAAGACTTCATCGCCCAGTGTGAAATATTTTTCAAAGCTCAGCCTTCGCATTTTGTAAATGAAGAGTCTCGGGTTTCATTTATTTTATCTCTGTTGACTGACACAGCCCTTACTTGGGTCGGGCCACTTATTCGATCTAATTCACCAGTCGTGAGTTCAGTGGAGACTCTCGTTAGGGAGATGGTGTCGGTGTTTGATCAAGATGTGTGTGGGCAAGACGCGGCTAGCGAGTCTAATGCATCTTAGGCAGGGTTCCAAGAGCATTGCTGAGTTTTCTATAGCCTTTCGCTCTCTAGCTACAGAGACGGGCTGGCCAGAGGCGCCTCTAATGACTGCTTTTGTTCATGCCTTGGCGGAGGAGGTGAAGGACGCTCTGGCTACATTAGAACCCTGTACTTCTCTGGATTCGTTGGTTCGCACTGCTGTGCAAATTGATAATCGAATTCGTGAACGCAGCAGAGAAAAACGTACTGCTTTAGCTCTCGCTGACAACGGGGCTATCTTCCTTGTAGTATACTTATGGCTCCTATTCCACCCACTGAAATTTCCGCTCCTGGGGAACCTATGCAGGTCGATGGCTCATATGTGAGCTGGGCTCGTAAGCCTGTTTGTAAACCAATTATCTGCTATAACTGCTACAAACCGGGACATATTCGCCCACACTGCCCTGATCTTAAGGGAAATGGGAAGTCCCTCTAGCTGTATCAGGGATGCTAGAGGGACAGACCCAAACTCCCTTCCGAACCTTGATTCCTGTAGAATTAACTATGGGTAGATAGAAAATTCCTGTGGAGGTTTTTTTGGACTCGGGGGCCGTGGATTGTTTTATGGATGCGGAGTGGGCTGAGAAGCATTCTATTCCTGTACGCCCTCTGCTACACTCACGTACTGTTAAATCTTTGGGCGGTCGCCCGCCAGGTTCTGGAATTATAACTGAGGTCTCTGAAGCACTAACCATGTTCATTCCGTTCGGTTGCCATTCTGAGGAGGTCCGATTTTTTATTATTTGTTCCCGGTTTTCCTGTTGTGTTAGGGCACTCGTGGTTACGGAAACATAAGCCTCACATCCGTTGGGGTAGTCAGACTAGCCCTATTGTCCAGTGGGGCGCTAATTGTAGATCCCACTGTAGGGAGAGTTTGATGTGTAGTTCCGGGCATCAACCTAGGGGGGAGGCGGATGCCGTGAGTGATTCTGCTGAGTTTGTCTCATACGGCCCTCCTAGTCGGGAAGAGGAGGCGGAGGAGGGGTTGGAGTGGGATCCTCAATTTGACTGGCAGCAGCCAGAAGATGATTTTGATTTGGAGGATCTCTTTGACTGTGATTCGGTTGTGGATATGGAGTTTGGGGGCCACTTTGAATTTTGATCTGCCTCCTAACGTTCCTAGTGATTATGCTGATCTCACCGAGGTTTTTAGCAAATAATGAGCCTCAACTTTACCTCCTCATCGCCCGTACGATTGCGAGATCAATCTCCACCCTGGTACTACTCTTCCTAGGGGTTCGCTATACTCGCTGTCAGGGCCTGAGCATAAGGCCATGCAAGAATATATTCAGGAGGCTCTTGCTAATGGTTTTATTCAGCCATCTACGTCTCCTGCCGGACCGGGGTTTTTTTTGTGGGAAAAAAAAAGATGGCGGTCTGAGACCCTGTATTGATTATAGGGGTTTGAATAAGATCACCATTAAAAACTGATACTCCCTTCCGTTGATGAATTCCGCATTTGAATGTCTGCTGGAGGCGTAATTTTTTACCAAGCTAGATCTCCGAAATGCTTATAACTTAGTTCGCATTCGGGAGGGGGATGAATTGAAAATGGCATTTAATACGCATGACGGGCACTGGGAATATTTGGTCATGCCGTTCGGATTGGTTAACGCCCCCTCGGTGTTCCAAGCACTCGTTAATGATGTCCTCCGAGAGATGTTGGAGAAATTTGTCTTCGTTTATCTTGACGACATTCTGATTTTTTCTTCAACGCTCTCAGAGTATAAACAACACGTCAGACGTGTGCTTGAGGCCCTCCTTAACGCCAAGCTTTTTGTCAAGGCTGAGAAATGTATTTTTCACTCCAAGACTGTCTCGTTTCTTGGTTTCATTGTGTCAGAGGGGTCGGTCCATATGGACCCTGTTAAGGTGGCAGCGGTCAGGAGTTGGCCTGCCCATCAAAATGTTAAGGAGGTGCAACGGTTTTTGGTGTTTGCCAATTTTTAAAGGAGGTTTTTCCGTAATTTTAGCGTAGTAGCTGCCGCCATTATTGTGCTTACCAAGAAGAAATCCTCCTCGCCGTTTGATTGGTCCCCAGCAGCTGAGGCTGCTTTTCAGGAGTTAAAGAAACGTTTTAGCTCAGAGCCCATTCTTGTTTTGCCCGATCCCTCCCTCCCGTTCGTTGTGGAGGTAGATGCCTCTGAAGTCGGGGTAGGTGCCCTTTTGTCCCAGCGCCTCCTTTGGGACAATAAGCTACACCCGTGCGCCTACTTCTCCCGGTCACTGTCAGCGGCCGAACGGAATTACAGTATTGGTAAACGGGAGTTGCTAGCCGTTAAGCTGGCGTTAGAGGAATGGCGCCATTGGTTGGAAGGGGCTGAGCATCCGTTTGTGGTTTGGACGGATCATAAAAATCTCCAATACATTCAACAGACTAAGCGACGTAATTCCCGGCAGGCGCAGTGGTCGTTATTTTTTAATCGCTTTAAGTTTACGTTAACCTACCGCCCGGGGTCTAAAAACACCAAGCCTGGTGCCTTGTCGCGGATTTACGACCGTTCTGGTCATGACCTTATGCCGGAACCGGTTATTCCGATTGATCAGATTGTGGCTCCCGTTCAGTGGGACATTGAGTCTGATGTGCGGGGGGCCTTAAGGTCCGATCCTGGTCCTGGTGGGGAACCACCTGGTTGTTTGTTTGTTCTGCCTTCGGTATACGCCCAGGTTCTCCAGTGGGGGCACTCTTCCCGTCTGGCAGGTCACCCAGGGGTCCGTCGGACCAAACAGTTTTTGGCCCGACGTTTTTGGTGGCCCAGCATGATGGAAGATATCCGTGGGTTTGTAGCAGCGTGCGGCATCTGCGCTAGAAATAAGACTTCCCACCTCCCTCCCTCAGGTTTGTTGCAGCCGTTACCCGTCCCTAAATGCCCGTGGAGCCATATTGCTCTTGATTTTATTACAGGTTTGCCTAATTCTGAGGGCAACACTGTCACTTTGGTCGTGGTTGACCGTTTCTCTAAGGCCGCCCATTTTATCGCCCTGTCGAAGTTGCCTTCGGCGCGGGAGATGGCTATTCTTGTTGTGGACCATGTTTTCCGCCTTCATGGTCTCCCGCAAGATATGGTTTCGGACAGGGGCCCTCAATTCACGGCTAAGTTCTGGCGGGCCTTTTGCAGTCTGTTGGGGGCCATTGTGAGCCTTTCTTCTGGTTTTCATCCAGAGACCAATGGTCAGACAGAGCGGACCAACCAGTCTCTACAGAATACCTTTCGATGTTTGGCAGCTGATAATCCATCGTCATGGAGTCATTTTTTAGCTTGGGCTGAATATTCCCATAATTCTCTGGACAGCTCCTCCACAGGCCTCTCATCATTTCAGGCTCAGTTGGGCTATCAACCCCCCCTTTTTCCTGAGACTGAAAAGGATTCTGAAGTCCCCTCTGTCAATTATTTTATTCGACGCTGTCGCTCTGTCTGGGCCAGGGTCCGGTCCTCTTTGTTGCGATCTAGGCAGAGACAGAAGACCGCTGCCGATAGAAGGCGCCGGTTGGCCCCATCTTATTGGGTTGGCCAAACAGTTTGGCTTTCTACTCGGGACCTTCCCTTAAAGGTGGAGTCATGAAAGTTGGCTCCTCGCTTCATTGGCCCTTTTAAAATAGTGCGTAGGATCAACCCTGTTACTGTCAGGTTAAAACTCCCTAAGTCCTTGCATATCCACCCCTCATTTCATGTCTCAAGGCTAAAACCAGTTAGCACTAGCGTCCTGGCTCCGGTTGACAAGCCTCTGCCATCGCCACGGATAATTGAGGGGGGCCCAGTTTATACTGTGCGTCACATTTTGGCCGAGAGGCGTGTTGGTCGCGGAGCCCAATTTTTGGTGGACTGGGAGGGATATGGGCCTGAGGAGCGGTGCTGGGTCCCTTCTCGGGATATCCTCAATCCCAGCCTCATCTCTGAGTTCCGTGCACGGGGTTCTCGGGGAACTTCTGGTGCTGTCCCTTAGGGGGGTTCTGTCATGGTTTAGGCGTGCGTTTGTTTGTTGGACCTTTCTTTTGTTCTATCGTCTGGGGCGATATCGGATTTCTTTTCCATCGAATTCCTGGCCCAGCTGGCTGATTGAGCTGGGGCGGAGTTTTCCGGACTCTATATATATGGCCGGGGGTTCGCCACGCCTATCGCTAGAGTGTCTGTTTGTTTCTAGCACTTTGGCCGAGAAAATCTCTAGTCAGATTTCGTAGTGATTTGTGATATTCCATTTATTGTTAGGAATTGCTTCTTTTAGAAATTTTCTCTCTTCTCTCTTGTTGTTAATTCTCTCTCTTTTTTTCTTCCGTGTTCTTTTTATTCATCCTTGGAAGCGCAAGCTTTTACTGGAGGTATGTACCTCTTTTGTGTTTGTCTCTTATCTGGACTGCTCTCAGTTCTTTCTCTCACTGGTCGCGGCACCTGGTGTCCTATCACCGCCCATTACAGTGTGAGTTTGTTGGGGATTCCAGGATTGCATAGCCTATCATACGTTGGGAGTGATATATAGTCAGTGGGCATAGGAGGTGAAACAGCAGATTAATTGTCAGATTTATCATTGTGGGGAATCTGGCTGGCTACCCTGGGTCATTGCGTTCACTACGCACTGTGCTCACTGGAATTATATTAATTAATTGCCATGTATTTACTTCAGTGAAAATTGATTATGAGTTTCACAATCGCTTACCAAGAGTGTATTGGGCTAAACCTCTGCATATTTATTTGTACGTATGCATTTTTGGTAGTACTTTACCATAAGAGCACACTAATTAATATTAGATGATGCAGTCATAAGCATTATCTAACACTTCTGGTCAGCAAGAGCTTTTTTACCTCCTGCTGTTGAAGGACGTTTGAGATCACTAAAACTCGCTGTCAACATAGAAACGGCTGATTTTGTGAGTGTTTAGATCCAATTCTTTTGTTTGCTTTTCACTTATGAAACAAGTTGTTTTTCACGCTGTGGGATGTTTTCAACATCACAATAAGGATGACAAAGAGCATTAATAAATGGTTAATTATGGTTATGCTTATTCAGCACTCTGAGGCTTTAATTAACTATTAGTTAGCTGACATTTAATGCTTACCACTGAATTTAATATTGCTTTTTAATGTACCTTTATGCTAAAGTGCTATAGTATTTTTATTTATTCATTTTTTGATTAGTGTGATCCTGATTAGTCTCTGCATATTGGTTGCTTGTAAGTTAGCAGTAAAGGTGTGACAGCACTAGAAGTCATTATCAAAGGGCTAATAGTGATGGTAAATGCTGTTTAAATAAATACCGTTCATGTTTTTCAGTGTTTGTGTCTGAATTCTCTAAGTAGATCAGATTTGGGTTTTGACAGAGTTCTGTTTTGCAGTGCTACATGGCAGTGCTAATTTTGTAAAGGTGTTGCTCAGCTGTTAGGAAAATTCATAAGTAATAATAGAATGCCTGAGAGAGACCTGTGATCACTGAAAATAATGTGTGCAGTGTGGGGGCGACCCCTGCATCTGCTCACGCATTTATACCGACTGGAGAGCTTGCAATTAGCCAAGCCTGCATATGCCCCATCGAGACATTGCAGTCATCAGGGATCCAGCATGCAGTTGTGTAATGGTTTCTCTGTGCACCGCAGTATGTGCACCGAAAAATGGTAAAAGAAAAGTAGGATCCAAATGCAGAGAAGTGCTTTACTTTATTAACCTTCGTAGTGCAACTACAAAGGTTAAAAAAGGTGAGTACAAAGCAAATTGGAAACGCGGTTTCAAAAATAGAATAAACAGTGCGCTGATTAAACTAACTCAGTGGTATAAAGAGGTTTACGTGCAATGTTTGTACACGTTATAGCAAAAACCTTGACTTGACATGAGCTTTACAAGACTTTGCACCATAAGGGTGCGGAATCAGAGCGTATATGTGGTTACAATGACTAATGTGATACTACACAGATGGCAGCAATGAGTGATAATGAGAGAACAGGCCGGTTTCTCAGAATTTCAGGGATGCAGACTGTTGTGGGCGTGGCATGACAAATAGCTGGATAAAATATTGTGCTGGTATATTAAGCCACATTCACCTGCTCATTCACAGCTTCATTTTGACTTAAAGTGATGAGGTTTCAGTGACACCTTTATTTTAAGAGCTGACGGGGATCAGACGTCACCCTACATGTTGAAAAAAAAAATTTTCTGCTCATTTCCCAAAAAAGCTTCATATTTCTTAATTTGAGGATGCCAAGTTAAAAAAGCAAGTAAAAAGTTTTTATCTGGCACAGTTTTTTTTTTTTTTTTTTTTTTTCCACAAAATAAGTATGCAGATTTTCCTTATTATATTATATAAATTGGCTTTCATGCACTGATCAAAATGGCAACAAATGCTGTTTGGGTGTAGTGAAACGGCCACAGATGTAGCAGAAATTGTCTTGATCATATTCACATTTTCTTCCATCAGTGGTCACATTACAAAGCCTGAAATCAGGATTAGGCATAAAATTTTGTCTTTAGAATCATTCATACTTGTGAAAATCAGCCAAGAATTGAACAAATAATTCTCACTTGGCTCAGAGGGAGATGGAAATCATGTCTTTGTGGCAGTTTTTCTGTTGGTTAAGGGATGATACAAGACTTCATAACCTTACAAGTGGTTGTCCAAAGTGACAATGCTATGAAATGCACATCATACATTGCAAGAAAATGTGACGTGCTGAAGCAAACCAGGCACTATTTTTTAAATCGGCACCCCAGAATGAGTAAGAAACAAGAATTTGATCTTATTCTGCAAAAATGATGCAGGGCGGTGTAATCATTCAGATAAATATTTCACACGTAGAGCAGCCAACAGAAAGCCAGATAGTCAATTTAGTACATGTGTTCTGGAAAAGAGAACACCACCTGAAATACATTGCACATATGAGCAGTGAGCACCAAAATTCTTTGGACAGTGCTCATTTTTTAGGTCTGTACACCAGCACTTTCAGTTTGAGAGGACACAATGACAATGAGGTTAAAGTGCAGGCTGTCAGCTTTAATATGAAGGTGTTTCCATCCGTATTGTCTGAACCATTAAAGGTGCTATAAACGATATTCAGAACCACTAGATGTCGCACCAGAGCATCAGCATCTTAGGCCATAACAAATGGGCCTGTCAGCCACACCTTCCCGCTCGATTCGCCTTTCTCCTCCCTCCCTTTGTGTTCTCAGCAAGTTGTTGTGAGTCTGAGAACGCAGCCCCTAAACACTTAACAAAATCAAAAATGGAATACAGTTACTTTTTTGCGAGCAATGCCAAGTCACAAGGTATGTCTTGGTACATTGAACAAGAGGGAGGATGTGCATCTTGGCAACTATTTCGTTGGTTGCGATATTAATTTTTGCAGCATTGTTATTTTCAGTGGTGTACTGGTCCCTAGAAAAGTTGGTATGCTCTATTAGGTGGGCTGGTGGATCTCTAAGGAGAAAGTGGGCATACTCTCCTTCGTATTTCAGTGTTTTTTTGGCTGACAGTGGCTATCCTGTGCATTGACAGATAAAGAGGTGGGTATACTTTGTATTCCTGCATATACCCTCCACAACACCACCAGTTATTTTACTACCATTGGTAACGTATTCAGATTTGGTAAGGAGCAATTTCTTCAACCTGCCAAGTGACCTAAATTCGCGGACAGTAATTCTTAGCTTGCTGGCTATCCTGCTAATGCTAGCTACCTAAAACGTCACATAAAATATGCTTTCGACAGCTATATTTTCATTGTTTCAATTGAATCTTTGGGACTCTGCCAGCAAAAGATTATGAATACAGTTTACTTCTTTCTTGTCTGAGACCTTTTTAGGCAAGGAATGTAGTTTCTTATGTAGAAATTCTGGAGTGTCGCCTTCAGCTGAACGCTTTGAACTGCACTCAGCCGTTATAATGCTGTTTGGGGAAATCATTCTCTTAAGCCCTATTTGCACGGGGATAGTATCACTTGGAGACCTCTGGTAATTTTAATAATTGCAGAGGTCGTGTGTTATTTTACACTAGAGCAAATTAGCCGTGTCAGTCATTTTTAGGGTGAAAATTCCTGTACTACCATATTTTGGGAAATGCAGAGGTCATCGGATAATATTAGTACTGTGCGAATCAACATCTCAGTAATTTGGGGTTGAATTATTATTATTATATTTTTTTTTTGCAATGTTTTTTTATGTAAGAGCCTTTTTCCTGTCTTTCTCGGATGAAAATTATGGAGGCTGCAGTGGAAACTATAAACAAAAGTTCTGACAGCACTTTGGGCGCAAATTCAGGAAGCTCATCTCGCTACACAACATGCAGACCCATTTGCAGAAAGAGGAAACTCAAATCTATTACGACAGTGAAATTTCTAAAGACAATCTTTCAGGAGGCTCAATACAAATGCCTTTAGTGCTAACATTTGTTACTGTATGTATTGATCTTTTTGTTCTCAACGTGGTTGCAGAGGAAATGAGTACAAAGGAAGCAGATGTTACATGAAGCCTTCACATTTTCAATTATATTGGGGGGGTTAATGTTGGTAAATTCTAGTAAAATACAGACTTTGCTTATCCCATGCAAATGCAACTCACGAAACACAGACGTGTGTGTGTGTGTGTGTGTGTGTGTGTGTGTGTGTGTGCGTGTGCGTGTGTGTGTGTGTGGGGGCGGCGTTAAATTTCCAAATCACAAGAGGTCACAAGGTAATACTAGTATTTGTAATAATGGTCGAGGTTGTCCGTGATCTTAATCCCTTGCGAATTGGCCATATCTGTAATTTGCAAAGTAAAAATTCCATTGCAACTTACCTAGCATATTTTGGCGAACAGAGGTTTCATCTGATAGTACTGGTTCTGTGCAAATCAGCATCTCAGTAATTTGGGGTCAAATTATTATGTATTTACTTTTTTGCAATGTTTTTGTTATCGCGGCACCTTTTTCTGCCTCTTTCCCAGTTGAGAATTATGGAGGCCGGGGACGATATTATAATAAAATGTTTTGACAACATTTTGGGTGCAATTTCAGGAGGACCATCTTGCTACACAGCACGGGGACCCATTTGCAGAGAGCAGAAACTCAAATCCATCACAAAAGCAAAATCTTAAAAGACAATGAGATGAATGATAAGCATGTCATTAAAGATGTGGTTGCAGAGGAAAACTGTACAGGAAGCAGGTGTTTCCCGGAGCCTTGACATTTTCAATCATATCCGGGGGGATAGTGTCTGTAAATTTTGGTAAAATACAGGCTACGCTTATCCCGTGTAAATGTGCCACACGAAATACAGACGTGAGGGGGTAATTTCTAAATTACATGAGATCCCCAGGTGATACTAGTCCCGTGCAAATAGGGATTTAGTCTAGAAATGCAGGGAGAGGTAGCAGTTTCACAGGGAAGGACTCACATGAGCTAACAAGCACGCGCAGCTGGTTGGCTTCCAAAGATCAGAGAAGCTCGTATTACAAAACAGTTGGAGATTAACTTCATTTTCTGATCAGGACATCATTACTCCACCATGTCTTTACACAGCAAATAGTTGTTTGCCGCAATACAAATGTTGAAAATCTCATATATAGCATCCTGATGAAATGACAGCAACTTTAGAGTTCTGCTAGTTACACCTCCTTATTAAAACAGGCCCTCTAATCAGTAGTCAGTAAATTGTAGTCTGATATATGCAGAACAGCTCTTTTTGAGACATGCCATGCGCAAAAATGAAAGAATGGGCTAAATATATCTTCAAGAGAATTCATCCCAGTTCAGTTCATATGTTGTGGGGGAGGCCGGACACAGCCAATCTCTGACCAGTGGCTTTCTGGATTGACTGCCAGGTGGAGTGCACGCTTTGCCAGAGCTGAATTTTCCACCAGGAGGATAGAGTAGCATGAGGGGAACTTGGTTCCAATCCTGATGATTGAGAGCTTGTTCCTAACAAACTGAACAGAGGAACAGACTTGGACAGGGTCAACAAGAATGCGGTCCCCATCCTGGATCCAAAATTAGGCTTGGAAGCTTGATCGAATTTACTAAATAAAGAGGACGGCTTTCACAAATTACTATCATTAAAGGTTACTTCCACTTAATAAAGATTAAGAGTTTCAACTAGGGTATGCTGACTCCTTCTAAGCACAAATAGCAATTTACAATCCAGGAACCTGCAACTCAAAGCAGCTTTAAATAAATACACTTCACAAGTACATCAGGAAGTAACAATGAAACAAGACACAGTTGGGGAAGAGGGCACAAGTGAGACCTAATGCAATTGAAGGAGACATGGTAAGAATGGACACACAAGTTGCTGAATAGGAAGAGAAAGGGAAGAAATTCACAGAGGGGTTGTGGTGCGTTGATTGGAAGTATTCATTTTTTTAACGAGCAACTGATCGATCAAAATTTCTTTAGAGCTTCACCGCCGAGTATCAACCTTTCTTTCAGAGCCAGAATGGCGGGTATTGATGATCCTATGCAATAAGCTAGCCTGGCAGCATTGCTCATGTGGGAAAATGAGAGAAGTATGGAATGGGGGTGCATATGCAGGCAATCTGCCCTTGTGTGGCTCCTCAACTGCTATCTTCAAACCGCCTTTTTTCCATTAAATCTTTAAAATTACCCTCATCCATTACCACACTGTGGTCACTGTGCAAAAGATGATACTTTTGACATATTTCTCACTGTACCTGTGAAAGCTGTAGGCAGGGTTCCTGCAACAGAAACCATTTTTGATTTTTTGTCATTTTGTCAAGTCAAAATGGTGTGTCTCAACTGAACATTTTCTCAAAAGCAATCATTTATAATTGCCGTAGAAAAAATGCAAATATATCCACCTGAACGCATTCGCTTAGACTTTAAACAAACTAAGAATGAATACAAATGAAAAGCAAAAGCATCTGTGAAAATATAAGAGGCATCATTGTTTTCCCCTCTTCTACTCCAAACCAGTTTTTGTCTCCTTTTAAAAGGACTGTTCATAGCCTTATGGTCTCTAGAATTTTCTAGAAATTTGAATGAGCACAAAACATGAAGCAAACCCCATAAACTGCCTCACGCAGCCCTTTAGGCAGCGTTCAGACAAAAATAAATTAAGTCATATCCAATTTTCATGATGTCAATTCAATTACCAATAATAACATGGCATTCTACTGTAGGTTACAGCAATTATACTGAGTGAAAATACTCAACTGACTGAAAGATGTCATAAAGTTATTTACAAAGTTTAAAAAGTTGGAAAATTGAGTTTGGAACTTTATAATGTTCCATTATACAGTTATGTTCTAAGTGTTCAAGCACTAAAACATTTAAAAACTGCACTTTAGTGTTTTTGGCGGAAAAAAACATTTTTTCTTCAAAATTGTTTGGCACAGTCAATATTAATTTGTGAATAAAAGTAAAGCCATTTCTGAAATCTATTATAAATAGCAATCACCCATTTTAATTAAAATGAATTAAATTTCATCTCGGTTCAAAGCTCATATGCAATATATATTTTTTCATTACAAAACATTTTTCCAGATTGTTAAAGCACTGCATTCTCTAAAACACCCAAGCTTTCAATGCTCATAAACCTTGTTCTTGTTATGAAACAGATATTTGAATATGACATTGGAACACATTTCACTGTCATGTTTTTGAAAGATTTTTTGCTCTTTTGTAATTTTTTGTTCATCTTTTCTGTGAATATAAGTTGTTTTTGCTTACGTAAATAACCTTAAATGGCACAGTGTACATTTTCATTAGTAAGAAGTCAAACAGGATCTTTAATTTCAGTGGATATTTGCCCACACATCTGAGTTAATAAAGTAGTGGTGATTCATCAATAAACACATTAACTAATTATTTACATTTTCCAGAAAAGGTAGTAAAATCAAGACAATAAGACACAAAATCACAGAATGATCAAGAAGCAACACACATGGGTAGCAGATCTGAGGGAATTTCCCTTTTTCGAGTTGAGTGCCTACATTCAGAACCATATGACTGTCCCAATGGAAAAACATAATGAATATTGTCACCCCCAAATCACTTTTTATCATTTTTACCTGCAATCTGGCTGTCTGCCACAATTGTTTTTTTTTTTTTTTTTAATTTTGTTAATAGGTTCTCATTATTCGATTATTGTCTTGTGGCTTTGCCCCTCTCTTTGCACATTCCAGTTCACCTTCTCAGCACCTGACCTTTATTAATTGTAGTCTCTTTATATTTACTGTAAGTTCCAGCCTTTAGTCTTACCCTTTGCCAGGCTGTTGTCTAGTCTTCGCATTTGCTCACTCTCTAGTGGTTTTTTAGTGTTACCATCTACCTTGCTTTCTCGCTCCAGCCCTTCATTCTAGCTTTGTCCTCCCCGTTGTTGTTTTCCATGTCTTTTATCACCATGTCTATCTCTAGTGTCTCCCAGTCTCTCCGGACAAACACTATGGTGTTGACCTTGGACCTGCACTATGCCACTGATATGTGACCTGCTGTGGTAAAAGGTACCTCCGAGCGGCGATCATGCTATTGAGATAAACGCGATTTAAATGTCCCGCTCACCACGTGGACTGTGTTTACTTCCACATTTGGAGAACTGCTTTTGATCCACGGGATTTAACTCCATATACATCTCGCGGAATCCCCTCAGTGTCTTGATAAATTTCCATTTCAATACTGCCAAAAATTGGCTATTATTCAGTGGCGGAGCTAGAACTGGGAATTGGGGTGCACAAAACATTCGTTTAAAACAATTATTGGTCCTGACCTGTTCTCAGTCATTTTCATAATTAACAAAAGGTTCACTCCGAGAGCACTCCACACTGAACAGGTGCTGCTTAATCTCCCCAATTAGGTAAGACCACAATCATTCATCTGGACGCGTATTTGCTGTATTTAAATTTACGTTATTCAAAATTGCATACCTGGCAACTCTCACGCAAATAGCTTGAGCCGCACGCTTTTTATAGCCGATTTAACTGCCGAGTGCCACTTTTTTTTTATCAACCCACGCGATACCGAGAGTGAAAGGCAATATTTCATTGGAACGCGGACCAGTTCAATCAAGGCAAAGCATCGGCCTATAAATAAGTAAATTATTTTTTCTGTGCTGAATTTAGCGCATGATTTCATCTCTGTTAAATCACATATGGAGAGAAACCATGTCTTCAGTTACCAATTATGATAATCGGAAAACGCGTCAATAAAGGAACATGATTGAGAACTAGCCAGTGTAACAGTCAAGAAATGTCAGATGTTCCTTTAATAGTGTATTTGGGAAAGGCATACGTCACTACCCCGCACCTGGCGCATAATGTAGTTGATGCAGTGATTGCCCACGCAAAAGTCGGATTAACATCCACTCCTTTGTTTTAACTTAGTTGTGTTCAACAGTGACGCTTCCGTGGTAATATTCTGGTCAGTGGTAATATTTCATCCAGTGTATATGAATTAAATGGAAGCTGTGAGACCAGGCTTGTATGGTCGATGTGGGAGATAGAATAAAGAGCTATGGTAAACCCCAATAGGCTAGCTCTCGCGTTTTCATTGAGCTCCGCCATCATGGTATCATATACCAGCAACGAAGCGTTACAAGTGGCGCCCGAATATCTTTTCCTTGGACCTCTCTTCGCCGTGGATCTGCCTTCGAAGCAGGAATACCGGTAGAGTGACTACAGCAACCGAACAAACTTTTCACTTTTGTTTTCTATTGAACCAAACTGCATTGCTAACTCATAACAGTGCATGTCGGCATTGTTAAGCCATTGTGTTCGAGAACAGAATGCATGCGTGATTCTAAGGCTGCCTACTGAAGAGACGAAAGGCAAAACAAATAACTAGGAGTGGAAAACGTTGCCCTCATATGTACACTGTTCCATTAGGGAGGTTTGGAACTTTTCCTCTCATTACCTCTGCTACGCTGTAGCCAACGGGGATTCAAGTTGCAGTGATGGTAACTTCGTTTGCAAGTTTTAATCTGTAAATGCCATTTAATTTTGCAAATCTGCATGCTTTGATGGTTATGTGAACCCAGATTGTTCTTGTTGATATCAGTTAGATCTAATAGTCAATCTTACCTTTCTTTTTAGGACTTCAACAATGTTTGATAACCTGCTCCCGCTCACACAGTATGGCAGTTCACCCTGACATTCAGACTGAGACTGACCTTGATGTTGATATTGACTTTACACCTTTTCCTGTGCCGAGACCGCAGAGATGCTCAACTGTAGACCTTACCCTTAAAGTGCGGAATCTGGAAGCTGAAGTAGAGATGCTTGTGAAATGTCTGCTTGACTCCCTTAAGCTACAAAACACTATTTTTAATCGCAGGGACCAAACCAATAGGGAGGACCATGGCACTCCAGCTGCCCAGCCCACAGGCCCTGTCCCGATGGTTACATCAACCCCTTGGGCCCCTGTTCTCTCCAGCCAGAGACCCATGTCTTCAGATGTAGCAGCTTCTGGAAGCAGTCATGTAAATGCAGCCTCTCTCTTTCAGTCTGATTCACTTGAACAGAACAAAACATCTCGGGCCCTCGCAGCAGCCCTACACCATGCTAAACTAGAGCCACCAGTGTTCGCTAACAATGGGACGGTAAAACCAGATGAATGGCTACAATCTGTCAATACTTACAGAGCCTCCGTGGGCCTCACTGATACCCAGCTCCTTAGTGAACTGCCACATTTCCTAGCCAATGAGCCAAAGAAATGGTTCAGAGTGCTTAGCAGTCATGTTGTCACTTGGGCAGGATTCTGCAAGGTTTTGGAAATAGTGTTCCTACCTGCAGACAGCCAGGAACGCGTCATAAGAGGTATCCTGGATTACTATCAGTCCTCCCAGGAGCCCCTCCCCACCTTCGTTGCTCACATGTTAAGTGAATTCAAAAAACTGAAAAGCCCACCCCATGAACAAGAAGATTGAGCTCATATGTAAATATGCTCGGGAGAAATATAGAGTCACACTTTATGGTACTCCTCTCCCTTCAGTCTGCTGTTACGTGCTCATGAGCTTCATCCTGTTCTAGGCCCAAGCAGCCCACAACAGGCTCCCACGCGAACAATGAGTAAGCCTGCGGGGTCTGGCAAAGCCTACTGCTTCAAATGCTCCCTGCCAGGTTTCACATCTCACACCTGCCCTAACTGCACAACAAGCCCCCAGTTCACCCCGCATCCTCACAGGGCTACTGAGGAGCAAACTCAACCCCCTCCTACCGCTCAGAGTTCAGCCAGGACAATACTAGAGCTGTGGATGGGAATGAAATGGAAGGGGCCAGGCCTTTCATGAGGGAGCAGGGAAACTCCTGGGGAGGGAGGCAATCCTCCCTCCAGATCATAACCACACCTCTTGCACTTGAACCTACCCCATGTGAGCAGCTCGAGCTAGGTCATGTGTAAGACGCAACTTCACGGTCATCATGGGGCACCCCTTTTAAAATTGAAGTAAACCAAAATTCTTTAGCATTAGACGCAACACTCGACACCGGTGCCTCCCTGTCAGCTCTGCGGGCTGAGCTTGTTCATGGGAACAATCTAAGTCAACCAAAATACACACTTGGTCAGACCCGTCTGTTCAACTGGCAAATGGTACAGCTTGCGAGCCTTTAGGAATCACCTGGTTAGCTATTGAATTCATGGGTAGACGTTTCTACCATCGATTCGCCATCATCCCTCACCTCTCTGCCCCTTTGATCTTGGGGATGGACTTTATGATGCGTGCCTCAGTATCCATTCATGTACCCTCCAGAACGGTGATCATGGATAACAGACCGCTCTGCCCTGATGAGTGGGAGGATGATAACCTGGCCTTGGCTGACCTGGAAAGGAGAACGATGATGAGCCTGGAAGCCTCACCATCTGCTATTCATAGCAAAGTTGAAGAAGCCAGTTTGGAGGAGGAACAGAAAACAGAGCTGTTGAAGCTTCTGGAAAGCTTCTTGGACTTGTTTGACGGTCACCTGGGCCAAACTTCTCTGACTGAGCAAACTATCGACACTGGTGATGCAAGGCCCGTAAATCTCCCTCCTTACTGCACCTCTCCTGCTAAGAAACGGATCATCGAGGAACAGGTGCAAAAGATGCTACAAGAAGGCATCATCGAACCAGCATCAGGACCCTGGGTGGCTCCAGTGGTCATCGTGAACAGGCCTTCCAGCGAGCTAAGGTTCTGTGTGGACTACAGAGGACAGCTTACAATGAAAGATTCGTACCCTCTACCGCGTATTGATGAGTCTCTCGACTTCCTATCCAGAGGCAAGTTCATCACAACCATAGACCTGGCTTGAGGTTATTGGCAGGTGGCCATCGCAGAGGAGTCCAGACCAAAAACAGCCTTTGTATCGCACTGTGGCCTATTTCCAATTTAGGGTTCTCCCATTCGGACTCAACAACACACCAGCAACTTTTCAAAGGCTCATGAACACTGTCCTCGCTGGGGTCATCTACAAAACCTGTGCAGACTACCTCGATGACATAGTTGTCATCTCACCAACCTTTGAACAGCATCTGACTGAACTTCAGGAAGTTCTCGGTTATCTGGTCTCTCTCTGAAACTGAGCAAATGTCAGTTCTGCCTCAAAGAACTCACCTTCCTCAGCTACCGTGTCACCCTGTCAGGCATTCATCCTGACCCTGACCAAAGTGAAGGTCGTAACAGAGTTCAAGACTCCATCCACAGTAAAGCAAGTCCGACAGTTCCTTAGATTGACCGGCTACTATCGCCACTTCGTCCAGGATTACACTCACCATGCTGAGCCTCTCTTAACCCTCATGAAGAAAGACGTGCCATTCAGCTGGGACAGCGACTGCCAAGCTGCCATGGATCTCTTGAAGAGGCGGATTACTTCAGCACCTGTCCTGAGGTTCCCAGACTTTACTCGCCCTTTCTTCATTCATGCTGATGCATGCGATACAGGCCTGGGAGCAGCATTAATGCAGAGAGACGATGAAGGTCGAGATGTTGCTGTCACATATGCAAGTCGTGCTCTACACACATCCGAGAAGCCATACTCAACACCCGAGAAGGAGTGCTTGGCAGTCATTTGGGCCTGGGAGTACTTCAGACCGTACATTTAGGGCCTTCATGTGACCATCTTCACAAAGTCGGATTAACATCCACTTCTTTGTTTTAACTTAGTTGTGTACAACAGTGACGCTTCCGTGGTAATATTCTGGTCAGTGGTAATATTTCATCCAATGTATATGAATTAAATGGAAGCTGTGAGACTAGGCTTGTATGGTCAATGTGGGAGATAGAATAAAGAGCTATGGTAAACCCCAATAGGCTAGCTCTCGCGTTTTCATTGAGCTCCGCCATCACTATATCATATACCAGCAATGAAGCGTTACACCAGGACTAATTGTTGTCATAAAGGGACATGTCTTTGCCCCCCCAATTCCCAGTTCTAGCTCCACCACTGAATAATAGCTAATTTTTGGCAGTATTGAAATGGAAATATATCGAGACACTGAGGAGATTCCGCGTGACGTATATGGAGCTACATCCCGTGGATCAGAAGCAGTTTTCCAAATGTGCAAGTAAACACAGTCCACGTGGCGAGCGGGACATTTAAATCGTGTTTTTCTCAATAGCATGATCGCCGCTCGGAGGTACCTTTTACCACGGCGAGTCACATATTCCTGGCCCTGCTAACACTATTTGCTGCAGCCTGACCTCTGCCTGTCCTACGACCATAGCCAGCCTGCTCTACATTGCAAAGTTTGCAATGTTCTTTGATCCAGATTGTACAAGACCCAAATAAAGATCCAATTATTTAAAAATCTGATTTTGTTATTGGCTCTGTTTGTTCATCAGCACCTGACAGAACAATCTGGCCTACCACGGAGCCAGTGAGTCACACTGTCTCTGCTGAAACGCTCTGCTACCAGGGCATATGTCTGGGAGTACATGAAGTGAGAACTGCAGCAGCTGCACTAGTCCGTCCAGGCTATCACAGGATAGATATTTTCCATTTCTTCAGGTCACCTGGGATTCCGCTTCTGCTGTCAAAGCCATCAGCAAACTCATTTTCCAGGCTCAAGCTCATCCTTCCAGATCGCAGGAACCCATTATCATTCCTCTGACTAGTATGACAGAAAACGCACTTCTGGCTGCAATTTCCTGTCTGATTGTTCCATGGTCTTCAAGCTCCAGCCCTCCTAATTTCCAACTGAGCCATCAAGGGTTGCATATGTCATCACCTTTGGCAAAGGATGTAACTGGGCTGCCGCCTGCTGGAAAGCGCATAACTCCATCATCAATTCCTTCCTAGCCTTTGCAGATGAGATGAGCAAGGTTTTCGACTACTCCTAGTCTGGCCATGCTGCTGCTTGTCGTCTCCTTTGTCTGAGCCTGGGCAAGCTTTCTGTTTTTCATTACTTAATTATTTCTGCACTCTAGTGGCCACTGCCAGTTATAATCTGTGGGCTCTCCACTACACCTTTGTCTATTTATCTATGGGCTTTCTGACCGGATTTAAGGCGAGCTGACCACCTGCAACCTACCTCCAGATTTTTCCGTATTGGTGGACCTGGCCCACTGGATAGATGCCCGCCTGCAAGAGAGATGTCTCGACCATCTCACTCTCCTCTTGGTTTCTTCTCGCACTGGTCTGGCTGGTTGTGTCACTGGGTTGGCTACTCCTCTACCACCTGCTGAACCCAAGTTGGTAGACCATGCCTCGGTGACCCAGTTGTAACCAGCTGAGCACCACGCCACATCAGTACTGGTCTTTTGCCTCAATTCTGGTGGCGCCAACCACCTGATCACCTCCTGTCATGTTTGTCTTCCTCGCCTAATCCAGGGAGAAGACATTCTTACCAGAGGCCCTATCTCGTCTTCACCCCTGCTGCTGTTCCACATGCAGCTCATCTGGAAAGACCACCACCTCACAAGCACGGCCATCATTGATTAGTTGATAGCAACTTTCTCCACCCTGCCTTCACTGGACATCTGGGGTTCCCCACTACCAGCCTGCCCTTCCTTCTCCGCTCCCAAGCCCTCATGGAGATTGCTCCCCTGGACAATCATGAAGCCACCAATTCAGTGCAGGCCATCTCTGGTAACCACCAGGAGTCTTTAACTTTCCACCTCCTTTTGTGGCCGCGTGTACAGGTGCTACTGGGGAGGCCCTGGCTGGAGAAACAGAATCCCCACAATGATTGGAGTAGAGGAGCTAATATTAAGTGGAGTTTGTCCTGCCTCAAGTCTTGCCTTGGCTTAGCCTCATCTTCGGCAGCACCTCCTCATCCCAGTCTAGAGGGGGCGCCTGACCTGAGTAAAGTGCCTTCAGTTTACCACAATCTCAACCAACCCTTCAACAGGTCCTGGTCCACTTCACTTATGTCTCACAATCCATATAACTGCCTGATTGATTTCCTGCCTGGAATGTTGTCCCCTAGCAGAAGGCTTCACACTGTCAGCACCTGAGTCCAAGGCTGTGGACAAAATATTTCTGAGGCCTTTGGTTCTTTTCCTAATAGGGCTGGATTTGGAGCAAAGCAAGATGGTTCTCTCCATTCCTGCATAGACAACCAGGGCCTAAATGTCATGACTGTTGAGTACTGTTACCCTCTGCCACTCATGGACTCGTCCTTCACAAACCTCAGCTACTTCACCAAGCTTGATCTCAATAATGCATATCATCTGGTCCATATCTGAGAGGATGATGAATGAAAGACTGCATTCAACATCTCCTTGGACTACTATGTGTACCCAGTGATGTCATTCAGGCCCACTGATGCCTTTGTTGTGTTCCATAACCTAATTAATACTTTGTGATATGATCTTCCACTTCATGTACGTCTACCTGGAAGACATCTTAGTCTTTTCACGCACCTTGCAGGAGCAACCCTGCCACTTCAGACAAGTCATTCAGTATCTCCTCAAAAATCAGCCCTACATCAAGCCCAAGAATTATGAATTTCACTGCTAACATCAGCAAAAAGCTTCAGTGCTTCTTGGGCTTCGCAAACTTCTACTGGAGATTAATTCAAGGGTATACCATGGTTGCTGCTCCACTCACTGCCCTAACTTCCTCCAAGGTGCCCTTCCGCTGGTCTCTTCAGGCCTCTTCTGCCTTCAACCAGCTCAAAGCTAAGTTCTCCAGCGCCTCCATTCTGGCTCTCCTGGATCGCCAGCGCCAATTCATCATTGAAATTGATGCGTCTGACACTGGCGTAGGAACCGACCTCTCCCAGGGGGTGGCCGATGGCAAAGACCCTCCCTTTGCTTTCTTCTCCTATTGGCTGACCCTATCGGTGATCAGCAGGGAATTTCTAGCCATCAAGCTAGTCTTTGAGGCATGGAGGCACTGAGAGCAGAGTAGAGAGTAAAGCAGCATCACAGCACGACTCAAACCATCATGGCAGCAGAGCAGAGAGCAGAGCAGCACTGCAGCGACTGAAACGCTAATGGCAACAGAGCAGAGAGTAGAGCAGCATTGCAGAGACCCAAACACTAATGGCAACAGAGCAGAGAGTAGAGCAGCATCGCGCAATAGTGAAGCGGAGAACAGAGCAGTATCAGAGCGACTCACCCAGATGGCAGCAGTTCAGAGAGTAGAGCAGCATCGCAGTGTGGCTGAAACCCTAATGGCAGCAGATGGTGCCACACTGGCTCGCTGGGCTTTACTCACCCAGCTCAGCTCCTGAATGCGGGGAGCTGCTGACATTTATCTACTGTTTTGTTATGAGAATCACAAGGGAAACATATATATGTGTGTACATATGGACTATATGTGTGTGTTTGGATAAATGCATGGAATTGCATTAATGCGTGTTGGTGTATGAACTTGTGTGGCTGCACTGATTATGTGTGCCTATGTATATGTGCGCTGGCATGTAATGTATACTATACTGTATGTGCTCATATATGTTTGTGTTTGCATGTGATGTATACTATATGTGTGCATAAGAGTTTGTGTTTGCATGTGATGTATACTCCATGCATGCGTATGTGCTTGTGTTTGCATGTGATGTATAAGACTGCACATACCTGTCACAACAAATATGTGTATACATGTGTGCACCCTTGTCGAAATAAATTGAAACAAGCCGAAATTTTTTAAATATTTTATCCAAATTAATTTTTTTCAACCAAAAATCTGTATTCTAGTCTTTATATTTTTGCATTTTTTCAACAGGGGAGAATAAAATCATTCTACATGAAAAATTTCATAATATTTGTGGGATGGGCGACACAATAATTGCGCATACTCAGTAATTACATCAGTGGATATCACACTGTGTGTTTCTTGGTTATTTATGGTCTCTTGTTTCCCCGGTTAGTTAGTGTTGAATCAGACGTCATGCGTGATGGATATGACACAAAGAAACCGTCTTTCAGTCTTTGAAACTGAGGAGGTCATATTATGTATTAATGTGTGTAAATCAATATGATTCGTAATAAAATTCCAATTGAAATAAGAAAAAATCTATTCTTTAGTACTTTTTTACAGCTTGTTTCAATTAATTTGCCCAAGGGTATATCTATGAGAGCATGAGCTTGATTGTTTTCCATTCTACAGAAGCCCACACAGTAAAGGGTTAATGAGTAGCACATCTGGCAGTGCTAACACTGGGAGATCACGCAGATGCTGTTTTACAGTCACCGCACTTCATTCATTTGCACAAGCCAGCTGACACCATCTCCAGCAGTTGCAAAACAATACACCAGTGGCCCGCTCGCCATGTAATGAAGGAATAATGGTGCAACAGTAATGTCTTACAAGCTAATAATGGAAGTGCAGAGTCAATAATAATTGATTTGGGAGTTGTCTCATTAACCATTGTAGCTGGAGAGCCTGGTGGCAGTTGCAGGGAGGTTGGGAGTGGTGATTGTGTCCTAGGCTTCATGCTTTGTTCACAGGGCCAATTTATGTAGATTCAGCTGGGCAATGCCTTGGTGGTGAGACCTAGACTCAATTTGGCAGGAGGGAGCAGTTGAATTTAAAATTCTGTATCTTCAGTGGGTATTCGTGGTCACAGTTGCGGGGGGCTGGAGCTCAACCTGAGATCCATTGCTTTAGAGGCAGGAACACACTCTGAGCACTCAGCGTCGGTCCCTCAAAGGCACACACACCATTCACTTACACACTCATACCAATTCAGAGACACCAAATAGCTTTATATGCATGTAATTTGGCTGTGGGAGGAAACCAAAGACCCAGAAGTAAACTCAGAAGTAGACAAGTAAAGTCCTCTTCTTGGGCAGCTTGTTTTATGATCAAGAAATACTCCACTTTCGGCATGGAAAGAGGTAAAAGGTGGAATTGTGTGTGTATGTGTGTGTGCGTGTGCGTGAGTATGTGTCTGTAGGTTCGTGTGGGACTTTTCTGGGCATAACCTCTTACATTTTTGGGACCAGTGACCAGTAGTCCTAATATGGACCAAAGCCCGGTCATAATTCGGCAAAACATATTTGAGGTCCTGTTTAGGTCAAGGCCAGGTATTCGTTGATATGAGGTTAAGACTACGGTTGGGAATGATTTGGTTATGGTTAGGGTTAGGGTACAGCTTAGACTGTCCACGATGATTGGAGGGCAGTGTCATGGAAGTCAAATCAACGAATGGAAGTTAAGTACCGGTAATTTCATTGTAGGGAAAATGATTGATTTTGTACTTTTATGTTAAAGTCATCATTAACTTGAAGGGAGAACGAGGTCTTATTTTTTACCAATACTGGAGTCAGCTAAGTAAGTGCTAGTGAGTGCCTCGGAGACCTGGAAATATGCCGCAGAAACAGAAGCTCAATGTAGCCACTTGGGTGGGATGTGTGCGCCATTTCTTATATCCCTCCTGACAAAACAGAGCATTGTATTGAGGCAAAAGTGTCAGAGGAGAAAATGATCATTTCTCAGAGTCTGAGTATCTGTTCACACAGGGTCAGGAAGTCCATGCAGGAGAGCTGTGATTGTCGAAGAGGACATCTGTCTCTGCTCCCTCATCCGGACACGGATCTTAAGAATAGTGAGGAATTCCTGAGTGTGAAGACTGCTTTCTGAAAGGAGCAGCACTTCCCTGCTCCAGCTGAAAGACTGAGAATGCAGTTCTGGGCTGCACCATTTAAATTATTTTTATCTTTTATGTTTTTTTTTTTTTTTTTGTGGCGATGTGATGTCCGAGCTCGGCTGTATATAGGCCATTTCTCAAAGTGTCGGCTGCATCCTTCGAAGGCTGCATTTTTAGGCTGCTACATCATTACAAGCTGTACCATTGTGAAAACGCTTTTGAATTCAATCAAGAAATGCAGCCCTCATATAGCCTGATATAGGACCGAATTATCAGCTCATTTACATTTTGTGCCCATGTTGATGATTCCAGCTGAAATCAAGCAAGATGAAGGCTGCGTTTCTCGACTGAATTTGAAAGTGCGTTCACAACAGAACAGCTTGTGATGACTTAGCAGCCTAAAAATGCAGATTTTGAAGGCTGCAGTCCACATTTTGAGAAACAGCCATAGATTTGACGAGAGCTTGGAGAGAGTAAGACAGCTCTCTCATGCAATAGCTCCTTGTTACGGCTGTATGTGGTCTCTGCTCAGTTTGTCCCTTTTCCTCTCCTGTCCTCTTTGGCTCCGCCTAGGTGTCCAACATCTGATTGCTTCGCAAGGTGCACCTGGCTGGAGAATCAAACACTTAAAGGAGCAATATGTAAGAAATGTATGTTGATTAATCATGAAATGGCCCTGATATATCACCAGACATTAAGGAATGATGTTAATTTCAAATACTTATATCACTGACAAAAGTAGTCCAGCCAGAATATTCTCATTACAAAAGCAAAGTTGCAGCCCACAGCTAATGTTTATGTTTTCATTTTGTGTTTTGGCCTGTTGCGCCGCCCTCTACCTATCTTCCAATCACGAAGTTAGTAGCAATTCAGCATCCAGGTTGCCAGTTACCACTGAGCTGCAGCTACCAGCGTTTCGGAGCACAAATGTCTGACGTTACTAAACCTAAAAGGCCTCGTTATGATTCCAAAATACGTTGTGACAAAGTCAGAAATAAAACAAGGATCTGTATAGGACATGCCTTTGAAAGATGGAGATGGCTGAAAGCAGAGAAGATTTGAAGACTGACGCCGAAGTTGCTAATTTTCTCCTGGGCAGGTAAGATTCAGCTAAGTTTGGCTAACTTAATTCTATTTAATGTAGGCACAGACATTTCAAATATTCTCTACAGTCGAATAACATTATGTATGTTCGTTCATGGTACGTTAGTGCGTATGCAGGTGGGTCATCGAATTGACTAGGTAACAAATTGTTTGAGAAGGAAAAAACCGTGGCTCTTCATTGCTAACATTAGCAATGCATTATTAGTCCATTTCTCTGGCTTTATGCTGAGACGCTGTGGAAACCATTCCAACATTAGCACAACCATTATGGCAAAATGAAATGTAATTGAGACAGTACATCGGTCAAATGAGTCCTCCTTCATTCTTTTCGCATATTACAGTACGGACTTTAGTGGGCTATCCACACAGAAGAGTGACGAGCAAGTTGACCAATATGACCATTGCTAAAGTTAGTCATTAGTCTCGATCTATTCTGAACTGAACTGAACACAGCCCTGTCACAGCAAATCATTGGTGATATTCAAACATAGCCATGGTAGCTCCGTGTAGTAGACGTTCTTGGTGGATCCGGCAACCTAGCTGGCAACCTCTCGTCTGATGGTTTTGGGTCAGTGGTGCAGTATTGTTCACCCCATCGAGCCCACCTAAAACTGGTGTGTAACACTCCTCCGCTGATCTTTTCTGAAAATTTGAGACTTTTTTCCGCTCAGAGCTGAAAGGTCCACTGAACAGGTTTCCTGCTCACTTCTTTCATTTCCAAGATTTTATGTTTATGATAGAGATGTGAGGGTTTTTTTTATTGTTTATTTTCTCTTGAAAGATGTTTAGCTATTAATGGATATCAGCATGGATGGAGCATGCTATGATTATACAGTACAAGGGATTTTCAGTCACAGTGTTTTTGCTGTTGCTATCCAGATTCTGGTTCCTATTCTGACCACGGTTCTGAGTTCAAATCTAATCTGGATTTTGATTTCTGGTCAGATTGTATTTATGCTTCAATCCCTATGCACCTCATACTTTGAGTCCTTCTTTGGTTCATACATTCTTTATTCATTATTTTCCCCTATTGAAAAGCTTTGATTTCCCATGTCTCTCAAATGAGAATCACACCTGTACTCCCCTGAGGTGCCAGGGATCCTCGAATACTCCAGTTGTACCATGAGTGCTGGCCCAAGGTCTCTTTACCGCTCAGAGCCCCCGTCAAACAGGAGGCGGCAGTGCTCCAAACAGGAAACGACGGCACAGCAAACAAAAAATGGTGGCACAACAAACATGAAAAGGTAACACGGCAAACAGGAAATGGCAGTACGGTAAACAGGAAATGGCGGTCTGCCAAACAAGAGATGGCGGCACGAAACACAGAAACCAGTGATATGGCAAACGGGAAATGACTCCATGGCAAACAGATGATGGTGGCACAGCAAACAGGAAATAGAGGCATAGCAAACAGGAAACAGTGGCACGGTAAGCAGGAAATGCCAGCATGGCAAACAGGATCGCCAAACAGAAAATAGTGGCATGCCAAACAAAAAATGGTGGCAAGCCAAAAAGGAACCGGTGGCACGGCAAACAGAAATTGGTGGTGGTGCTGCAATCATATTAATGAAAACCGGATGAGCCCCTCAGTCAGCGACACGATGGCGTTTGTTTAATTATGTGAAAAATAGCAGCCACTATCTTCCCATAATGAGATGGGATTCACTGTGAAACAGACAGGATTTTTTGGCAGCGTCTCTGTTCTTCCGTCTGACTCCTCAGTGCCAGCTGAGAGCAGAAGAGTGTCGCTGTGTTATTAAACATTACACCATCCTTTCCAAAGCGACTGTTTCAATATCCTGCACTAATAACCACTGAGAACTTCGTTCATTTTGCCAAAAACTGTTTATTGAATATTTTGATGAAATAAAACACACACACACACACACACACACACACACACACACACACACACACATCTCATCAGTGGAAAGACAGGGGGAGTTGAGTACAAATTGACAGATATGTGCAATCTCACCATCGGCATGTCTACTTTCCAAATATCCAGATCGTAACTTTGGCCGAAAATGAACAGCAGCCCTCAGCCAGGCATTTTGCAGTCAATGGCTTGGGAAATGTGCAGGCGCACAATAGACTTCACACGGATCAGGCAGGATGATACAGCGCCAGCTGTGAGACTGTAATAAGGAGGGAAAATTAACTCCTCTCAGCATTTACATTACTGCGCTTAGCAGATGCTCTTTTCTAAAGCAGCCTTTTAAATACCATCCACTTACACAGCTGAATTTTGTACTGAAACAGCTCTGCTTACATATAGCACTGAAAGGTACAACTCTAATGTCTCACCACCTCACAGTCCAGAGCCCTGAGATTCCAAAATGCAACACTGCTGCCTTTGCTCCCAAAAGTTTTGTGACTCTACACTGGGATGAAAGTGAAAGGGTTAGAGGACAGAAGCACAGTAAAGCAGGGTATGAGGTGAATAGAGGTTTAAACTGAGCCTTCAGTCCCGTCAAGAACTTCTTTCTCCCGAAAATTAGGATTGTTCTCCCTTTTTAAACAAAGTCCAGAACATCGCAACTCCTTAAAGTAAATTCAAGAACATCCTCTCTCCTTTCAATGAATTCAAGTGCATTCCCAACCCTCTAAATAAACTTGAGAACACATTTTGTCCACCACGTCAATGCTGGGACCTTCTCTTCCTCCAAACGAAATCTTTAATATTATCAACCCCAAAAATAAATTCCATGAAGTCCCCCCACCTCTGAATAAATTCTGGAAAATTTCTTCCTCTAAAAATAAAAGTGATGCTGGAGTTATTCCTTTGTTATGAGCAACAAAAAAAGCAGAACTGAATTAGAGCCTAGAATTGAGACCACAGAGGGAGAGATTAATGTGAGTGAGCAGAGAAGACCACATCTGACCATTAATAACAGTAGCTTGATAAAGCGAGAGGGAGAGACTGTAAGAGGGAGAGAAGCAGAGACAGTGCTAAACCTAATTAGACCAAGTTGGAAGCAGGGGAATGTGCTGCATCCAGGAGAAATAGCAAACAGCCCCCTTTCTATCCCTCCCCTCCCTTGAGGTTTCATCGAAAAGCAATTTCACTCCAGGTGATTGGTTTGTGATTAACATCTTCTCAGATCTGTAGCCTACAATATTCCTTAATCCAGCCCGCAAACACAGAGACCGTTTAAGCATCTGGGCCAAAGTAAAACTGTGTTAATGCTTAACATGAAGCCCCCCATATAAAGGGGACGTAACACTTTCAAATGCATGACATCAGAGCTGTCACAAGATGGCATGAGAAATTATGTTACTTTAGACCAATTGTTATGGAATTATATCTGTCTATGTCTGTCTCAGGATTTAGAGCAAAAGGTATGACAGTACAAACTGCATCATCCAAATGTCTCCTAAAATTTACTGTGAAACAAAATCAGGCTTTTTTTGGGGGGGGGTCTTAATTGCTCCTCCCATGTGGCATCCTGTCATCGTCCCTCCATGGCGACAAATGTGGCATCAAACTGAAAAGGGGGGGTGAAGGGGAGGGGCATGTCACAGCTGTAACAGGAAACTTATACACCGGTATCGCAGCCTTATTAACATGACTTTATGGGTCCTTACACCAGTCAAGGAGAGTCAATCATACAACAATTCACTACCCAACGTCTACCCTCTTATTCTCGGCCACAATCACATGGTGCTGTACTCCCAGCATGCAGTGGACACGAGGCAAGAACACACCTCAAAATGTTTTGCAATCCGTTGCGGAGATCACACTTTATTCAATCACACACTCATACGTATTGGTATTATTCACTCACACACTCATAGCAATGGGCATTATTCCCTCATACACTCAGAGCTATGGGCATTATTCACACACACACATCCAAACCTATAAGCATTATTCACACACACACACACACACACACACACACACACGCACTCACACACACATGTCTATGGGCATTATTAACTCATACACTCAGAGCTATGGGCATTATTCACACACACATCCATAGCTATAGGCATTATTCACACACACTCACACACACATGCCTATGGGCATTATTAACCCAGACACTCATAGATATGGGGATTATTCACACACACACACTCACACACACATGCCTATGGGCATTATTAACTCATACACTCAGAGCTATGGGCATTATTCACACACACATCCATAGCTATAGGCATTATTCACACACACTCACACACACATGCCTATGGGCATTATTAACCCAGACACTCATAGATATAGGGATTATTCACACGCACACACACACACACACACTCATAGCTATGGGCATTATTAAGTCCTACACTTGTAGCTATGGGGATTATTCACACACACACACACACACACACACTCATGCCTATGGGCATTATTCACTCACAGATCCATAGCTATAGGCATTATTCACACACACATACTCATACTTAAGCTGGATTTATGGTTCTGCGTCGACTCCACGCAGAGGGCACGCCATCGCCTTGACGCTGTCGTGGACCTTTCGAAGTTCTGCGTTGAGGTCATTCGTGTCATGCTGTGCCGCGAAGCAATTCACCGCCAAACTGCTAGGTGGTGTCAGGTTTCCGAAGGACCTGTCGTGGAATCACGTGAGACTCGTTGGTAGAGTGTTTACATTACGTTATGGGCTGTATTTCAGTCCATAGGGTTATAATCTGATAATCCCTACATCCTACGCCCTGCGAAATCACTTCCATTCGTAATGAAAACTCTGAAGGGCAGCAGGGAGTAGGGTTTTCAATTAACGGTCGTTTGGAATGTCATTCGACATAGTTCGCAGCTGCTGCTTTCTGCTTAAGCAAGTGCAAACAAATGCAGCCAGTTCACGGGAGAACTGTTTTCACTGGCCATTTATCGGTTTCGCGGTAGCTTTATAAACAACCGCATCGCTTTCATAAGGCGACAAATAGCCACGGATAAAAATAAAAAACGACATAACTAGCGATAGCCAGTCGACTATAGTAAACCATCAAGCTAGGTTCGTCAGCTTTCTGTGCGCTTGGTAGCTACTAGCCACCGTTGTCATTTTCTTGAATGACGTTGAATCACACGTCACTAGGCTTTGGTCGGACCAATCAGCGCCCTTGCGGTCTGTGTCGCTTTGACGTGCAGTTAGGAAATTTTCGAGGTGCACGGCAGGTGACATGGAGGCTCTGCGGTGGGGGTTCACGTCACCGCAGGGGCTCTGCGTAGCGACGGTGTCGGTTTGACGCGGAACCATAAATCCAGCTTTAAGGGCATAATTCACTAACACACTCATACTTATGGGCAATATTGATCCAACGAGTCAGATGCGCAGATTGCTGGACAGTGGGAGAAAGCTGGAGTATGTGGAGGCTCCCAATGTGAACACAGGAAGAACCTGCAAACTCCAGACAAAGAGATTCAAACCCAAAACCTTCTCAGGAGGCAATAATGCCACCCAGTGCATCGCCTTCATACCACCAGATATTTAAAGTCATTTACACACAAATGAAATGCATTCAGAAGCTTTTTTTTTTTTACTGCAATTACTGCACTCTGTGTCTGAGGGGAGAGCAAATGAAAATGTGGCTAATTTATTTGAGCATAAATACGGAAGAAACGTTTTCACAAGTAATTAACCAAGAAAACTTACAAATTGGAATATTTGTGTGTAGATACAGAGATAATTCACAAAACATGGCCATCTGCCGACTCCACTAATCCACCTTACCCCGTTCTAACAACATAGACCATCATATTTTTATCCACACACACGCCTCCCACATTCATAAACATCATGCATTCATAAACACACACACACCTCACACAAACACAAATACTGCAGACATTTATGAATACACACATTATCCATACATTCACAAATACAACACATATTCACAAATACACACATACGGCACACATTCTTGCACACAGAAACATTTCACACATTCATGCATACACATAACTCACCACACATTCATGCATACACATAACTCACCACACATTCATGCATACACATTTATTCCCTGCATTCATGCATACGCGCGCGCGCGCACACACACACACACACACACACAGTATATATGTTACAGTCAGATTGTGAAACCAGTCATTTCATGAAATGACCGAAAATTTCAGTCATTTTATAAAATGGCTAGCACTACACTTCAGTCATTTCACAAAATGACCAAAAATTTTTAGCCTTTTCACGAAATGACTGATTTCACAATCTGACGGCCAAATACATGTGAGAGAGACAGAGAGAGAGATATTGAGTGAGAGAGGGAGAGGGAGAGGGAGAGGAAGTGCACAGACCTGGCTTTAAAGATGAAAGCATCTCTTTGATTCGTGCAGACCACAGGGTCGCTGAATTGAATGTGAGTTTGTTGTTTTAGTATTCTGCATCCTCTGTATCTCAAAGAGTAACAGGGGGTCAGGTAACCTGATTTTGTCATTACTTTTGTTAAGTTTTCTGAATTAATTTACGTTGTATTTATTTCATGTCTGCTACGGAACTTGCATCACAGACATACTCTCTGGCTTAAAATTGGACCTCATCTGTGCCAACTAAAAATCACTCACACACACCTACATCAAGGGAGAGAGACAGTGAAAGAAAGCTAGAGAGTAGGAAGCATAAGTAGTATATGTTATGATAGTAGTAGTACTAGTAGTAGTGAGAGGTTCATAGAAATGTCACTGGTGACATCAGTGCTGGTCTACCACCTCTACACTGGTTGGCAAAATGACAGCATCGGAGCAAATGAGGCATTGTAAACAAGATTCTGATTGGTGTTTTGTCTTTTTACGCACGTTTTATGAAAACCAACCAAATATGGTTGCTTCCCGTGTTGTTGTGGGATGTACTACCCACTTTCTCGATAAATCACATTTCATCGGATCCCAAATGCAAAAAAAATGGAAAGAGTAGGAGCCGACTTACAACAACAGTGTTAGTGGGGTGCATTTTGTTTCAGTTTGAACTATATTCATTTATTTCCCACAAGGATAATATTAAATCCACATTATATCGAGGGCTGACTGCAGTAAACAGTTATGTCCAATACATAAAATCTGGACATAACTGTTTATTGCAGTCAGCCCTCGATATCATGCTAAGCCAAAATATCGAGACAACAGAAGGCTGGCCTTTGACTGGTAGCATTCAGTACAGTTCAGTACAGTCAGTATGGCTAATGACAGTGAATTTCAAACTTGGTCCTGGTAACCCCCCATGTATGCTGGTTTTTGTTCCAACTGTAAGGTGTCACAATGATAGGAACCCACTGCCTGTTACAAAAGCTGTATTTACTCTTGATAAATTTTACACCGGCACATGCAGACACACACACTATTGTCGAAATCAAACAAGTTCTCGTCAGCAATGAAACAGAAATTACACGCAACAGTGGCATGCAAAGTGACTGCTTGTGAAACATAACTACAAAGCACTAATATGTTGAACATCAGTAATAGATTGAAATACAACTATCCTTGTCTTTAATTATAGCATCGCGACCAATTATAAACTTTCAGAAAATGAGAGTGATTGCAAAGCTAATGGATTCATTTCCACCCCATTCATTCAACTTAGAAAATTAATGCCAAAAAAATTGAATAATTTATGAATGATCGAGTGTATCAAGAAACTGCAGCAAAATACTAAAGCATGGGATGGACAGTTTAGTCTTTGTTTGGTGTCAGTACCTATGTGTGTGTGCTGATGACCTTCCATGCTTCCCTCAAGCTGTTGGCAGGTATTTGAGATTGCAGTGCCCCCTTGCTATTGCCGACACACTGTCGCTCATTGAATAGAGCGGGCAGGGGAAACTGTTGTGCAGCCAATTAGCTACTCTTTTCTTCTCTACAAGTCTGTTTGAAACACTTGTCCTTGTCTCTGTGTCTTTTGTCAATGAAAGTTGGTTAAGGCTGAGGTGGGCCTCCCTGTCTGTTTTCTTTTTTGATTTGAAAATCCAATTTTAAAAAAATTTCAGCAGTAGGATGTCCACCATGTTGATCACTGGTGCTGATTTAGTGACATTTGCGCCCAACTACACAAATGTCCAGTGACCTTTTTTGTAAAAAGGATTTTTTATGTGCCCTTTGATGTTTGTGTTGTAGAATGTGGGATGCAGGAGTGTATGTGCAAAATGTTGTTTTGGCTTGCACTCAGAATGAATGGGCATAAAAGCTTTCTTTATTCTCTCAATTCTTTTCCTGTTCAAGTAACAGGAGGCAGGATGTGCGGACTGGAATTAAGTTCAGGGACTATTTACAATTGAGGTCGTACAGTCCAAGTCAAACAGGAGTGTTGTAAATGCAGCACAGTGGGGCAAATTCAAAATCATACTGAAGGCACGGTCCAGAGCTCAAAAAAACCAGCAAGTCGGCACGCCAATCTCAAAACAAGAGACAGATAGGAAATTTAAAGCCAAACAAGAAATCAAACACAGGTATCAATCACACACAAGGGACTAAGCAGAATTGTAAATCACAAAACAAACCAGAACTGTAACCAGGAGACTCAGGAATCAAATTCCATTCATAAGCAACACAAAGAAGACTGGGTAACAAACTCACAATATGCCTAATGAGCTGAGGAGTTTAAATAGAGCAAACAAAGGAGCGGGTATGATAGGGAACAGGTCAGTGGAGCTGGAAAGTGTGCAGGGAGGTGTGACTACAAATGGGAAACAATAAAACAACAAGCATCAAGGGATGGCGCGGGAGAGAACATGAAAACAAAGATATGGAGGAATGACAGATGGCATGAAATGGCTGAACTAATACACAGAGCGGCTAAAATAAACAATGAAACATGAAAAATAATTAACACAACACAATCCAGACACTAAACAGACTCAAGCCTTGACATTTGATAACAACTCAGTGCTGCATTTTTAATCTTAAAGTCTAAACTATTGTAATAATACACAAATAAAATATAGAAATAACAAGAATAAACAGTAATTATACAAATGCAAGATGATTATATGAAATATTATTGGGTAAGAAAATGTGATATTCAAGATAGCAAGGGTAGGAACTGCCTACCCAGACCACACATCACTGGTTAAAACATTAGTTGTTTGGTCATTGTTCTTTTTCTATTGAACACAGGTTAAAATGGGATTGGATCATTACAACTTGATGTTTCTGTATTTTACACATTCTTTTGGAGTTGGAAATTATGATAGTGATAGAAGTTCAACCCCAATACCAAAAATGTTGGGTGCTGTGTAAAATGTAAATAAAAACAGAATGCAATGATTTGCAAATATCATACATTGACATTTTATTCACAATAGAACATAAAAAAACAGATCAGATGTTGAAAGTGAGACATTTTACCATTTTATGGAAAATATTAGCTCATTTTGAATTTGATGGCAGCAAGACATCGCAAAAAAGTTTGGATAGGGCCATGTTTACCATTGTTTAGTGTCCCCTTTTCTTTTAACAACAGTCTGTTAATGTCTGGGAAGTAAGGAGACCAATTGCTGAAGTTGTGGGAGAGGAATGCTGACCCACTCTTATCAGATGTAGGATTCTAGCTGCTCAACAGTCCTGGGTCTTCTTTGCTGAATTTTGTGTTTTATGATGTGCCAAATGTTTTCTATCAGTGAATGGTCTGGACTGCAGGTAGGCCAGTTCAGCTCTCAGACTCTTCTGCTGCGAAGCCAAGCTGTTGTGATGGATGCAGAATGTGGTTTGGCATTGTTTTTGCTGAAATATGCAAGGCCTTCCCCGAAGGAGACGTTGTCCGTATGGGAGTATATGTAGTTGTAAAATCTCTATATACTTTTCAGCATTGATAATGCCCTTCCAGCTGAGTAAGCTCCACATGCCATAGGCACTTATGCAACCTGATAGCATGGGTCATCCTACACACAACCAACAATTTGGCTATGGTACTTAACAAAAATTAAGATGTAGTCTAGACAATTGATTTCAAAGTATTTTATTGCTAACATATCAAGGGTCAACCAGACAGAGTATGCAAGCTTAATCAAGTTCATAATATATAATATTTATTATAACAGGACAGATAAATTTGATAGAAAGTAACTTCTGTTACCAAACAAATACTTCTTTTATGCTATGATATAATCATCAAATATTAGACACCTTAACTGAGATTTAACTCCTTCATGTGTCCTAAAATTAACTTAAATAAAATATACCAATTTGTTTTGAAGTGGTAACATTCAGAAAAAAAAAATTATACTGATCACTAAACTCAATTGTTCCTTGAGATTCAGAAAATATGGCATACGGTAACAATCTGACCTTTAAATTTTACCACCTGCCCAGAAAACTGTTGCTTCCAGTGGTCTTAATGATAGAAAAATAGTCATCATATGACAAATATTCAGGGTACCTTCATAATGGTCTCCTTGGGTAGAGTAACAGAAGATACCAGTGGTAACAGAAGATGCAGTAACATAAGTTACTTCTAAGAGGGTATTTCTAAGAAATTGAGGAGTAATCCTCTATTATCACCTTATGAACACATTTATGACAACATAATTCATTAACAAATTATTTTGAACATGTTAATTTATGGTTTCCATGATCTATGAATGACATATGGTCATAACAGAAGTTACTTGTCATGTCAGTACTCCTGAAATGTTAAAACTTAAAAGACAGATAAAAGCACATGGCACTGACTCGCCTTTTGAAAACTGCTAAACAATGATGTGCTGCCCTCTAATGGGCTCCAGAGGATTTCTTGTGAAAAAAACTGTCAGACTGACACCTGTGGGCATTATGATTCAATCAGGGTAACAGAAGTTACACAAAAAAAATGTGGACAAGACAAAAATTACCCCAAAATACACAAAGAACATTAATTGATGGGAAAAAGTGTTTTTTATGTAGATAATTATCTTGTGCAGTGCAAGGAACACAAAAACAATCATTTATTGGGAAAAAAACAGATTTAAACCAGAAGTATCTATGCAACATCTAATCTGGGGACACAGGAAGTGGGGTAGCTTTGTCATAATAGTCATCCTAAAAGCAAATCAAGAATTTTTTTGATCATAGATTTCAGTGTATTATCTGAATGCAATTTAAATAAAAATTGCATTTTGTAATAATGGCGGCACATACAGTGTTGGTATAGCTTTGGAAAGTGTACTCAGTTCTGGGGACAGTATTTGTTGGTTTCATGTAGAATGACCTGCATCAGAGATGTAGGCTTTTGAACAGTGCGCTGATAACCAGCGAGATGGTCCCTCTCCTCTTTAGACCGCATGACATAACGTCCATGTTTTCCAAAAAGAATTTAAAATTTTGATTCATCTGACCACAGAACAGTTTTCCATTTTGCCTCAGTCCATTTGAAATGAACTTTGGCCCAGAGAAGACGGTGGCATTTCTGAATCGTGTTGACATATGGCCTTTTCTTTGCATGATACAGCTTTAACTTGCATTTGTAGATTGCACGGCGTACTCAGTTCACATACAATGATTTCTGGAAGTATTCTTGCGCCCATGCAGTGTATTCCAGCGCAGAATCATGCCTGTTTTTAATGCAGTGCCGCCTGAGGGCCGGAAGATCACAAGCATCCAATATTGACCTTTGGACTTGTCCCTTGGGCACAGAGATTTTTCCAGATTCTCTGAATCTTTTGATATAGTATGTACTGTAGAAACAAAGTCTTCACAATTTTACATTTAGGAACATTTTTCTGAAATTGTTCCACAATTTTTAGACACTGTTTTTTGCAGATTGGTGAATTTCTGCCCATCTTTATTTCTGAGAGTCTCTCTAAAATGCTCTTTTTATAATCAGTCATGTTACTGACCTGTTGCCAATTAACCTTATTAGTTGCAAAATGCTCCTCCAGCTGGTTTTTTATTAGTACCACCTACTTTTCCAGCCTTTTGTTGCCCCTGTCCCAACTTTTTTGAGATGTGTTGCTGCCATCAAATTCAAAATGAGCTAATATGTTTCATGGACTGGTAGAATGTCTCACTTTCAACATCTAATATGTTGTCTACGTTCTATTGTGAATAAAATGTGGGTTTATGAGATTTGCAAATCATTGCACTCTGTTCTTATTTGCAATTTATGCAGCATCCCAACTTTTTTTGGAATTGGTGTTGTAGTATTAATAGTAGCAGTAGCAATAACAGACATAGCAGCAGCAGTAATTGCATAAGTAGTAGTAGTAGTAGTAGTAGTAGTCCTACTACAAGTTGTTGTCGTAGTCCGACAGTAGTAATAGTGGCCGTGGTAGTAACAGAAAGTACTTGTAACAGCACCAGTAGAAGTATTTATAGTAAAATTAATAGAAATAGTGGTGGTCATACATTGTAGTATGAACAGTAGTAGCAGTAGGAGTATTAACTGGAATAGAGGCAGGAACAGTTAGTAATCTTAATAGTAGGGGTCAAAGAATTTGTTGTAGTATTACTAGTAATACTTGTATTAGTTGCACTACTAGTTGTACTAGTGTTATTAATAGTAGAAGTGAAAATTGTAGTAGTAGTTGTAGTAGCACACATATACTCACTCACCTTCTCAGGCACACACAGACATACACAAACACAAATGCAGACACAAACACTCTCCCACACACTTCCACACATGCACACAAGTTTACACACACACACACACACACACACACACACACACACATGCTTACACACTCACACAACTATACGCTCATACATGGATGCATACACACAAATACGCTCACACACTCTCTCACACACACACACACACACACACACAGATGCTCTACAACACAGACACTCACACACACCATGGCAGCTTCCTGGCACATTTCCTGCCTCCATCCTTCTCTATCCCTGTGCTGCTCTGTGTCAATAATTTATTTTTACACAGCTGGTTTTAAAAAACTAATGTGTAAGGTATGATGTGCTTCAGTGTGGCCCTTGAAGTCCAAGGCGTGGACTTTGAGTGATTCAGCAGTAATAAGCGCAACCATGCTGTACCACCAGCTCAAATCCAGTTCACATTCTCAAACAGCTGGGCTTATCTCCATGTGCAGTGACTGCATGCAGAGCAGAGAAGCCGCTGTGAAGACCACACTTTCCTCTTTTCTCAGCCACCATTTCAATGAGTCAAAAAAGACACATTTGGCGCTATTTTGACAACCAAAACATAGTCCGCAAACACAACTGCAAACGGTATTGCAGGTCAAGGCTGGACGCTTCTAACTACATTCCGGTAATATTGTGACAAGAGTCGGTAGTGCAGCTGTGGAACTGTTGTAAAAATGGTTGCACATAGACAAATTAATTACCTTTGGGAGTGGTGGGGCTTTGGTTCCAATAGGGCCAATCAGATTAGCCGCTATCATTCCCTTTAAAACCATTTGTTAATGCCATAGCAAACTGGCAATTTCGTCCAATGAAAACAAGTGCCTAACTTGTGTTACTGCCACCTCATTCAGTCCTCTGAGAACTGCCCTTCAATGTAGTCATGTGTGGAGGCGTTTGGGGGCAAAGAGGACCGTTCACCAGGTTATTCGTTTTATATGAAAACACATATGAGGGTGATTTAAACCATATACAAAACAGCCCTGGTGGTATTTCAAAAGGGCAAGACTGAAGTTAATTATTTGTATTTTCCCCATGCAAAGAAAATATTTACATGTATAAAAATGCCCCTTCACCTGCCCCTTCCCAATAAACTCCGCCACCATTTTGTAGGCATTATTTAGAGGGAACATAATGAAAATTAAAATTGGAAGGAAACAATATGGATTTATTTGTCAGCAGCTCTGCTGGCTGTAATTCGAGCCCATGAAATGTGAAAAGTTATGTTAAAAGGTGGTTTGGGTGAGTTGAAACTTAAATGAGGTTTGTAACACAAAAATTGCACAGTACCAATTTTATGCATTTACACACCTCCTTTTGCGCTGTCCAACTTTGAGATTCAAACACTTCTATTTTCAAGCCGGGAACAACCAAACTGGGTGAAGGCAATAAATACACAATTTGCCATGGAAGAAATTGTACAAAACTTTACTGCCAAATTCATTGCCATTTGCAAAGGCACCAAAATAGAGCCCATTATCTCACTGAGAACAGAGTGTACTGTTTTGTTTTTTTTTTGTCTCTGTTGCTGTCATGTGACCAAATTCTTTCAAATCTCAGCAGAGTTGGAAAACTTATTGGACCTGTTTTTTTACTTTTTATATTTGTTTCTTACATCTTAATTTATGTCATTAGTGTTACATTTTTGACAATGAGTCAGGGTCAGCTGAGTCAGGATGAAGCCGTCAGAAGATCTTGCTGTGCAATTTTCTGTGAATGCTTTCAAATGCAGACAACCCCTTTCTTTCAGCCACTTTTCAAATGACCTTCAGATGTGCAACATTTAGTTCTAACTTCAATTCAGCTGTAAAGGCATTATGTTACTGCGAGGTTTGCAAATTATGAGTCATGACAATGGCAGAGGAAAATGAGTCATTTTATTTCTCATTGAAAGGTTTGTTCCTTTTTGCTAGTCACAAAGTATGTAATGGCTTAGGTCACACACAGTGACAACCTGCTCTGCTAATTTTACTGGAAGCATTGAGAGTTTGTGGAGAACACTACTACTAGTGAGTTTGTGTGCTTGTGTGTGACCTAATGGAAAATGAATTTTCTTAACAGCACAGCTGTGTGCCTATCGCTGCTATACTGTTTCAGGTCACACTTGAAAGGGAATTCAATAAAAGCTGGAACACTGAGACCACTTGTCCCCTCACCGAAAGATGCTTTCAAACTCAAGGGGTAAGGAGTAGTGGAAAACACATCTGTGGGAAAAATAGCAGGGTGTGTGTTTGAGTATATGTGTGTTTGGACCTTTATGTGAGTATGCGCGCGCGTGCGCGCGCGCGTGTGTGTGTGTGTGTCAATGTGTGTATGAATCTATGTGTGTTTGTGTCTGTCTGAATGTGTGTATATGTTTGTGAATGCGTGTACGTGCCTGTTTGTCTTTAAGTCTGTTTTTTAGCTTGTGTGTTTTTGTGAATGTCTGTATGTGTATGTTCTCTATCTGTGTAATGTGTGTATTTGTGAGTGTGTGAATGTGTGTCTGTATGTGTGTGAACTTGTGTGTAAGCATGAGTGCGTGTGTGTATGTGTGTGTGTGAGACTGTGTGAATGTGTGTGTTAGTGTGTATGTACAGATGTGTGTATACTTAATAACTGCACATATGTGGTTGTGTGTATGTGTGTGCATCTGTCTATGTGTGTATGTATTTGTATATGTAAATGTGTTTGTGCGCTTGTGCGTGCATGTCTGTGTCTGTATGTTTGCGTTTATTTGTACTTGTGTGTGCGTGCATGTGCGCAAATGTGTCTTTGTGTGTTACTGTACATGCGTTTTGTGTCTGTATGTATGTGTGTTTGCGGTTGTGTATGCGTGTGCGTGTGCGTGTGCGCGTGTATGTTTGTGTGTGTCCCAGTATGTGCTTGTGTGTCTGTATGTGTGTGTGCCTCCGTATGAGTAAATGTGTGTGTTTTGGGTTGTAGAAGGTTCAGTATAGTCATGTCCCCTGGTATATTTCCTGTTGCAGTCACTTCTAGCAGAGCTATTAGATATTAGATCTCCATGCTCATAAATAATGGATGTAGGATAATGTCCCTGCTTCTCAGCTCTGGGTGGAGATGAGACACCAGGCTCTGTGCACAGCACCTCTCTCTACCTTTCACAGCAAACTATCCATTTTTTGGCCTGAAAAGCATCATACTCTCTCTCTCTCTCTCTCTCTCTCTCTCTTTCTCATTTTCACATTTAACTCAATGCATTAATGGCTTAAAATCTGTAACACAAATATTGCCACAGCATCAAGAGCTCCTCCCCTCCTGCCATTTTGGCACAGAGCTCTGTGGAGTTTTGGGGTCCCACATTAAAAATTTGGACGCGCGCGTAAGCGAGGCCAGTGAGACGATGCCAGAAATGGTACTGATGATTAACTCCCTGCTGATGCTAATGGGGATAAGAGCAGTGAATCAGGGAACCAGCAGGGCCGTGTTCCAGAACAAACATTCGAGGACGGACAGGATGTGCCAGGATGTTCCATCATAACTGCTGGGGCTTGTGATCCTGGCTGACATCTGGGGAGAAGAAGATGGTGAGATCTCTGTCGTCGGGCCCAAAGCACAGGGTCTTTAGCCTTAAAACAGTTTCAGGAGCTTTACTCCTGTTTCTCTTTCTCTCCCTTAACTGAAATAGTCCAGCATTTCTCTCAGGACATCCTAAAAAAAGAGAAACATGGTCTTTATGGACCTCTCCTTGTCTATCTTTCTATCTGTCAGTCTCTCTGTACTTAACCCAAACCCTCGTTTCCCTTTTTCTCCTCTGTTTGGATCCTTCATTAACTCACAGGGGCTGATCTAATGTAACTGTGTTGATCTCAGTTCTTGTGGTTTTTTGGCCCTTCTAGTCATTCCCCCTGCAAGCTTCAGGAAGTAATAATGGCTAAAAGCAAGAGCTAAACGCTAAAACTGACACATCCTGTATCCCTGCCCCCCAGTGATTGGTGTCTCTATTACCATTCCCCCTTGCATCTTGTCCCGATGTTGGATCCATAGTTTGTATCTTGCCACCTTGCCCTGTTCCTTGCTTGAACTTGATTTGTTTGTATCTGTCTGTCTGCCTGTTTCACCGGTTCGTTGCCAGATTGTCTGGTGTGTGCGCCTTTTCATTCGTGCTTTCTGTATCTGCATTCTGGTACCTGCATGTTTTCTGATCATATTTGTTATTTGGACCTCTATTCTTTGGATTTCATTTTTCAACGTCTGCCCAATGTTTTGCCTCATTGTTTTCAGACTATTGGCAGGATTACTGACCATGAGCTTGCCCATTTTCTAGTGCAGTGTTTGCTGACTTATGAACTATTACATTTCCTGGCTGCCTCACCCACATTACAATGTTTACTGGCAAGTGAAACTTTACCGTCAAGCTTCAAACATTAATAAGACAGGTTTCACTGAAACCTTAATCGTGAGAGGTTTCCCAGCTCTTAATTTGATAAAAACTGGAGATTATCCACAGCTGTAATCAATCCTGCCACCAAAATCAATCACAACCAAAATGGTGGCTGAATAACATTATCACACTGTTTTCACGAAAAATTAAAAAACAAATGAAAAATAAATAAACAAAACATCACTTCATGTCTGATAATCTATAAAATACAGACTGAAAACGCAATCACCAGAAATTCAGAAACTCAGTGAATTTGCTATTGAGGCTTTTCTGCGTGAGCAATGATATGGTAAAATAAAGACATGCAATATCAGTATAAACCTAGATTGATGAGTTAATAAAACATCCCACGCTGTGCTACAGTAAGTGACAGGTTTTGGCACATTAATGCATTTATGAGTCATGATTCATAGCTTTTGACTCAAATCTCATAACTTCATCATTCACGTTAGTGCCTTTATTGTCACGTTGAGATGGTCCTTCTCATTAGTAGAGTGCAACCTATGACAAATAAAACGTATATATAGTATTAAAGTAATATTTTATGTTATGTATCAATTTCTTACCAGTGGTGAAAGGTCCATGAAAATAATTCTATCACATTTTTATTGTTTATTTCCAAAGGAAATTCAAGACCAAATCTAATGTCTGCATTTTCCAGCCAATAACCTAACCACTGGTGGATATCATGAAAGCATTCGGCATGTTTTTTTCCCCCCAGGCTTGGTAAAATCTACTGAAGAGCAATAAAACAGGATTCCTGCATATAAATACATAAAACTTATGCTTTTTCTGAGATGCACTTTGTGAGGGAACTCCAGGGAATCAAATGGCTTCACACCGAATTGTGAAGAGAATGTATTTATTTTATTCATGTTCAATTAAAAATTTTAATCACCTTATTTGCATGATGAAGAATTCTTCATCAGTTAGCTTGACTAATGAGAAATCCAACTGTGATGTTAATACAATCACTTAACAATCCCTATTGACAATCAAGTTGGTATTTGTATCTACAGTATGTCAGGATTTGTTTGTGATACAACCATGTTTATGCATTGCCTCCCAACAGATCTTAAATCTGCATTTGGGAAAGCAATTATAAAATTGTATATGCCTACAGGGCCTCCGTATCGTATGAGATCATTGTTTTTAGGCACATAAAAACGCAGGAACACAGATTCCGTAATTGTAAATGCTCTTGAACACAAATGCAACAACACTAATTAATAAAATCAAACATAACGGGCATGGATGAGAATACGTTCATTTACTGTACTATATAATCAGTAAGCCAAATCTCCTGTGATCTGGAAAAACCTAGTACGTGTGTCACTTTTGGTAGAAACTGAGTTTAACCTTCATTTGCAGTAATCAAGAGTGGTGAAAATCTTAAAACACTAGCTATTAGTGTCATTTGAACTTTCAAAATCAAGTTTCTATCATATTTTTTTTCTGTTAGGAAAAGTCCAGAACCTAAAATTTTTGTTCAATTGCGAGATCTTTGCCACTGATAAACTTACTAGTTTTTCCAGATCACAGGAGAAATGGTGATAAATCTGCTCTTAAGTTTTTATATCATAATGAGTAACTTTCTTTCAGAATGCTCTGTGCTCATAAACACCTTCTCAAAGGTGAAATGTATTATTATCATTACTCACTGTGAATAGATGTTGGGATCACATTTATTTCACGGCCAACAGAAACGTCAAAAGCATCTTTAGGGAGATACAAAGTGCATGAACTACTGAAAGAAACCCACTGCCAGCAGTGGCTGATGGACCCGTTCCACATAAAGGAATTCCCACCTGCTGTGAAACTTATCACACCAAACCAAGTCCAGGTGTCAGAACAGAAAACTCACAGACGGACATATTTTTGCACGTCATGACACGAAAATGTATTGATCATTTCCTGAGAAGTGATACCCCAGTTTAGCTGACCTCAGGAGAGGTTTTCTGCTCCTTAATAGAATATCAAAATAAAAACCATCTGAGTTCACCCTCAGTGTGCAAATGTGAATTATACTACAGCTGACAAATACCCCCCCTCCCCCACCATAGCCAAACCAAGGTACCCTTTGGATTGGACATTTTCTGATCAGATCAGAGAACATATTGAGAAATCAGGCAGGAGCAGATGTAATCACAGCACATGGGCTGTTATCCATACGCCCTGTGGCTTCACAAAACAATGTCATTTCCCCTTCCTAACATCGCAGGAAATGAGATTCCTCTGGCAAAAAGGGGAAAAGTAATTCCGGTGCAATGTGTTTTTGCTCCAGCAGCAGACTCTGTCATCTGATTTAATCACGTAGGGTGCCTGGCAACCTACTGCAGCTAGGATACAGAACACTTGTTTGCACCGCCCATGAAGAACACACCCCTGGCAGTCACTTGGTGGCACTGCCCTCTGATAGAACCAGGGTTCTTGTTAATAGCCGGTAACCGGTTATTTTTTCCGGCTGTGAAACGCTAAGTTACCAGCTATTGCTTTGGTAAATATCAATAAATAAAAGGGGAAAAAACTAAAAAGAAAAAAAGAGAAATACATTTTTCAAAATGCACATGGACTATATGGACAATGCAAAAGCAAAATATCCTGTTTCAGTGTCCCTCTGGAGCTGTGGTCACATTTCTCCATCGAAATCTTGAACTTCAGGCCCAAAATCTCCGTCTTGTGCTCGCGATCGCTCGTGCACACACACGTCCACTCGAGCTCCTCGCACAGTATACACAGTGCATGCAGTGCAGCGCAGCTAATAACGCGCAGATGGTCTTTATTTCTATTAACGTTACAGCATTCAAACCTCAAACTGCAAAGTCACATAAACTAGATACCAATTCAGTACATAGCATAGTACGGTAATAAACAAAGGAGAGCATGTCATCAATATTGTTCTCCAGCATCATGTCCTCTATAACTAGAGGCGGGATGATTACTTGAACAACGAGCTGAAAGACCAGCTCCGGTATCAATACTGAAAATGCTCGGTGGCTACGGAGATGACCATCTGACACGCAAAAGTAGACGTGAGGCTAAGGTTACCGTTCAGATACATACATACATAAAATATCATCGTTGCTGCTGCTGCTCTCATGGTCCAATTGGATTAAATATCCCGTGGATCTGTTTGACTGTTACGCAAAATTGGAACAAAAGAACACGAAATTTCGCACCGAGTCCGGTGTGCATGGTTTCCAGTGGCGGGCGGTGGATGGAAAACTGGGGCGGAAAACATCCCTTGAAACGGATGAGATTAGTGACCTGATTTCAATCATTGTTCTTGGTCAACATGTTAGTTTCCCTTATAATGACATGTTTAGGCGAGTGAATAATAAATTCAATAAAATGTTTTATTCACATAACTTAATAGGTAACTCGTCACGAAAAAACCACTGTGGATTTTCCGCATTAAATTTTGTCACATCCTAAGCAAATCGCCAAACCTGTGCATAATGATTGTTTAATTAAAAACGATTGAAATGCGCTCTTTTTTGCGTTCAACTGGTGCGTTTGAGTTCTCATCTTAACAAAGACAATTAGCTACACCTGAGAGGGGAGAGTTCAAGTGTCTTTTACCAGGGAAATTGAGTGAAAACAGATCAAGACTAATAAGCAGTTTAAAGACATGTTTATTGCCCTCTTTGTTCTCTGTCCACCGCCCGTCACTGATGGTTTCACGTGGAATTTTTGTGCAGCGAATATTCCGCAAATCCGTTCCGCTTTTTCGCTTCGCCCCGGTCTGAATGGGCCTTAAGTAATATATGCAGAACTAGCCACAAAGTCCATCTGTGTATTTTTAACTAACGGGACTTGCTACAGAGTGGGTGTGCTTACTGCAGTTGCTTTGAGTGAACGAAGAGGATGGCTGGCCCACAGCAACAGCAGCCAAAGTTGACGGAGTTATTTTAACTGTAAGACAATCGAAGGTTGTGCATTTTTGTTTAAGTTGGTACACAATGCAGATGTGCTTGGCCATGGAGGTTGTGTCCCCTCCCCTTCAATAAATTATTTTGCAACATAAATTGCATTTTGCTTCCTCCTTATCTTTTTCTTTGAGTAAAAATGTAGCCAAACTTTAGACCTCTTTGCACGATCTGCCATCCTCGCAAGCAAGTGACCCAGATTCATCTTTATGTACTGTAATACCTGTTGGCTGGCATTTCAGTTTTTTTCCCCCAAAAACTTTGCTAGACAACTAGCGTATGTTTGCGCTCCAGTGATTGCATTTAAATGACGTGACTCGACTTGAGACATAACATTACGTCAATAGACCCATGAGACTCGATAGCAGTATCGATAAGCTCAAACGTTATTGATTTTCGTTTTTTGAAAAATACGGAACCGGGTCCGTACTGGAACCGGGTTTCGATCTCCATCCCTAGTCTTTTATCAACAATGATCATCAGATTGTGCCTGTATGTACTGTAGCCTGCCTGTAAGAGTATCTGATACTCCTACAGCACAATCTGACCATCATTGTTGATGAAGAAGGGCAATTCCACGGTAACAGAATTAAGATCAAGAGTAATTTTCATGTCATTTTTGCCTACCATCTACTGTATTACTCTAATGCAGTAGCTACTTGCCTGTGCTTTTATAATTTCCACTGGCATGCCTACTGAGCTGCATAACACAAAGTTTGGGGTAATCTATTTTGTAGAAAGCTATACGAAGGTGAAAGTGTCGATAACGGAATTACAGCAGAAATAATGCCATTATTTTTACCTTTACTTTGACAGGCATTTCTCTGAAATCTGGCAATGATAGGCAGTATGTTTAAGCTTAAGTTGGTGGCCTAGGATGTTGATCAGGCCATGGTAAGTTTATATTGACTGGTATGTTCACAGATATTTTGTGGGATGCCATTTATGAGAAAGAGACAGCGGTAATGGAATTACAAAATGGTAAAGGAATTACTTTTTCTGATAATTTACTAAATTTATTATACTCAAAACAACAAAGCAATTGAAAATTGGTATCATAAATGATGTTTGTGTTGCTGACCTCATTGAAAAATGACAAATTTCACAATGAGCCACTGGAATTGTGTGTTTCAATTTCCTGCAATGACTTACAGTCTCAAATACTTTGGCTACCAATGTACGGAAATACAGTAAAAACCAGGAAATAGCTAAATATCTTTAAGGAGTTGTCAGCTTTGGAAAAATAACCTTTGATCCTTGACCTGGAGCTAAAAAAAATTACAAAATTCAAATCAAAATTTTGAGTAGACCGTCAAAGATATTTCAAAACTGTTTTCAGTGTCTGATTTGGTAATGAGTCATCTACATGAAAACCAATATATTTCTAGTACAAACACTTTTTAAAAATTGCTGTTTTAACAACTGTCATGTGGAATTTCCCAGAAGCTAGATGAAAGCTGAGTACACTCATGTGGTGCAGAAACAGAATCTTAGCGACAAGATTTTAAAATTTATGTGAGGGGTCCACATAAAATAAGTTTGTTAATTTTCTTTTTTTTCACTTCTTTTTTACTTCATTAAGATAGTCATATATGCATTACAGGTTGTGTAGATTGGCTTATTTCACCATATCACTTTGTGAAAAACGTGCAGCTCCCAGGGGCGCTTCCCCTTGGGACCCCGCAAGGGGCTCTGCCCCTTGACCCTGCAGGGGGCTCGCGCAGCCCCCAGACCCCGGCGTCTTGTAACCGCCTATAGCAATTCAATTTCCTACTGTCAGAAAAATTAACAAGAACCCTGTAGAACCCTGCCCACCACCGCCCTGATTGTGTGAGTGTGTGTGTATGCACATGTGCGTGTGTGTACGTGCATGTGCATGAAGATGGACCATGCATCTCCAATTCCTAACGCTGTTGAGCTGCAGTATCAAGGTCCCAACCAGACACCCGCCCTACTCAGTTGCAAGTGCATCCCTAAACATTTTTCGTCGCCAAACTGCTCCAGTGTTAATCTGGAGACAAGGGGTATCTTCAATTACATCAATTAAATTTTACGCATGGTACAGTTTTCTTTTAATTTAAAACTCGTGGGTCACGCCCTTCTTCAAGAAACGAAAATATTTGGCAATCTTCGGGTGATGACAAACTCAGGAACACAGCTTCGGCTTACAAAGGAATCATTGCTTTCAATAGAGTTCATTGTGTTGCTCCTTTTGTCCTCGAAAATGGTCAACAGATGTGTCGTTTTCGGGTGCAGTGCTACTGCGGATCAGGAGAAGGGTGTGTCATACACACATTACCAAAAGATGTCGGACTTCACCAACAGTGGGTGAGATTTTTCAAGACGACGAAAGCGAACTTCGTGGACTCGGGCACAGTTCATCTGTACACGGGCACGATTCATCCGTACTCGTACCGAATGTGAAAGCAACCGTACTTGAGCACGGAAGATTAGTGTTATGTGGTATGACTCTCTTGTTCTAACCGTTGTGGCGAAAAGATATCTCCATTCAAACAAAGAAATTCAATGCTTGCTTGAAATGTAGGCGAACAAAAACATACAATCGCAACTGGATACTACACACAAAAACTCAGAGATTTATGGAATAATTCGCGAGGAGTTACATTTGCATGGTTATCAGAACAATAGAACAGTGCTGTGACAAAATGGAGCATCAGTGTTAGTTCAGACAGGCATGGAAGTCAGTCTTGGCTCCACCTCTTGTCCAATCGCATTGGATTTTAGCGTCACGTACCTAATTTGCGCATCTTTTTAAATAAGGCGGCGGTCTTCATCTCAACTAACCAAGCTCTACCATTCCCACTAAGACCCATTACAGATCTGCGCAAACATCTATGCCTGCAGTTCTCTAAGGTATGAGAATCAGTACTAGGGTATTTTTTCTTACCTTGTGCATCATCAATATGTCCGGGCATCCTGATCCTTCCTCGGAGGAGGAATGCATTCTGGACATTCCAGCAAATCAACCTGCCGCCGAAGTTGATGATGACATGTCATCCATCGCCAGTGTTCGAAGAAGCGCTCGTCTTGCGGGGAAAACTCCTTCTATTTGCTCCCAGCCGGTCCCAAGAATATTGGAAACCTGTTTCACCATCAGATCCAACCTCCGATCGACGCAAGCCACAAAGAACTTTTCGAGTTTCTTTTAGCTAATTCGGTGCAGTCCCGTGATCCATCGAATAATCCACACCATGAAACGCCTAGTGCTCACAGCTCCGCCCCTCCCCCTAATGGTTTGTTGGCGTCCACGCCCCTCCAGGAAAACTAAAAGGAAAACAAAACATTGCGATCCTGTGCCAGCTCCAAAGAAGACCCCGAAGTCCTCTCCCTCCTGCCTCCCTTTCCGAAGTTGACCCTCTGCTGCTCGCCCTGAACAAGATCCAGACCGCACTCAACTCCATGGATCATCGTATTCAAGCTCTGGAGAAACAAGCTCTCATGGATCCGGCTTCCGGCTTCCCTGCCACCTCATCCAGGTCCCTGTCCGAGCCCCTCGTCCCCGCCCACCTAAGTGTCGTCACCTCTGACCGTGTCAACCACCGCCGGACTCTGGCTACTACGTCTCCTGGGCCTTCCACTGGCATCCCGTTCTTCCCCCCTTCAGCTGCCATCTCTCCTTATCTTCGCAGTCAGATCCTGGCAGGAAATGACGTGAACTTAGTTAAAATTTTGTTAAGTCTGTCCGAATCTGATTTAGGCGAGAAACGCCTAGTGGACTATGGGGACATTTCTGTCATTCTGAAGGACAATGATCCGAGACTGTTAAAAAAACTTACCATGACAGAGTTTACTGCGGGCTTCAGTGTATTCAGGGACTACGCACTATGCTTTGCCACCTTGAATTTAATGTTGGTCAACTGTAATGGGCCTTAGGATAATCAAAGTGTTCAAAGTTCATGGGTATCAACTAATCCATTCAACTTGGGGAAACTGGCATTTCATTTGTATCGATTCACTATCTGCATCTGCCTTCTGTCCATCTAATATTTAAAAATGTTAATGTATTTACCACATCTAGACTGACACTTCACATAGCATATTTCCTTTGCATCAAGTCTCTCATGAGGGACTTGCCGAATGTTCCTCTGCTCGCACCAGCAGGCCGCTGATGTCCAGCACCCAGAGGAGAAGGTCTTGCACGCTTGCATGAATTCAAGGGAAATGTGACATGCTTGTCGCTACACATATCTCTTTTGCATATTGCATATTTCCTTTGTATTAAGTCACTCATAGTGTCTTGCCGAATGTTCTTCTGCTTGCATTCAGCAGGCCGCTGATCTCCTGCATCCAGAAGAGAAGGTCATGCATGCTTGCATGAATTCAAAAGAAATGCGACATGCTTATCGCATTCACATTGTTTATCCCTACATAACACACTTTCCGCATATCGATTCTTTTGTCTATTAATGCTCCTGTCAATGTCATATCTTCTATTCCTTGATCATAGAATGAGCTTGTTTGCTATTCGTATTCAGAACTTAATTCATCGAAACGCATTTCATGTTCAGATCCCCATGGGTGACTCTGCTCATCTGCTCCATGCAGGATCGCAAGTTTGGGGGTTGTGATCTCCTGGAATGTCTGTATCATGCTTGCTCAGATTGTTCCAGAGTATCACTTGAGCAGAGTCACCGCCAAATTCAAATGTATGTCATTCCAAATAAATGGTTAAATCTGACATGAGTGTCCTGTCTGAAATGGAACGTCAGTGTTAGTTCAGACTGGCACGGAAGTCAGTCTTGGCTCCACCCCTTGTCCAATCGCATTAGACTTTAGCGTCACATACCTAATTTGCGTGTCTTTTTAAATAAGGTGGCGCTCTCCATCTCAACTAACCAAGCTCTACCATTCCCACCAAGACCCATTACAGACCTGCGCAAACATCCCCTCCACCTCCCCAGCCTCCTCCTTTCCAACAGCATGGTCTTTGGCAGTATTTGTTGTGTCATACTCTTGCCTTTATATGGTATCGTCATTGTTTTGTATGGTATCGGCATTGTTTGTAAACTGTGTTGTCATTCGTTTCATTTTTAAACACGGTGAACCAGGCTCTGCTGGGGGGTTGTGATCTCCTGGAATGTCTGTGTCATGCTTGCTCAGAGTATCTCTTGAGCAGAGTCACCGCCAAATTCAAATGTATGTCATTCCAAATAAATGGTTAAATCTGACATGAGTGTCCTGTCTCAACTAAAGAAAATGCAGCTGCGATATTTCAAAGTGCGGGACGCAGTGTAAAAGTCTGGCAGCTCAAGTTAGGAGAAAGATACATTTTCGTGGTATAAGGCAGTGGACAGCATAATCGGCCAAAAATGCAAAGGTGAAAGAATTCCGTATTCAACCTCCACCAATAATGAAAGTAATCAGTATTTTTCTTTTTTGGCTTACCTTGATGGTTGGGTACCCAGAGAAAGATATCAATGAGTAAAAACATCAAATATTCAGTCAAGAAAATTTCGGATTTAATTTTTCCTGCTGCTATACGTGGTAATCCATGTTACCGATGACACACCGGGTTGCTATTGCACGCGCAACATATGCATTCACATTAATATTCAATATTAATATTCTAAACCCCCTTCTCAATAATTAAACCCCTTGAAATATATTGGCGCCTCCTTTTAAAATCATTCCCCATTTAAAACCACCTAGATGCATACTGCAATGTGCTGTATCAGAATTTTGACATATGCAAGTGTACTTGAGTCCGGTTTGATATTACTAGTGTGAAAGCTGACCTGCGGGGGGGAGAGGGAAGGGGGGACAATCGTACTGTGGTACGGTCCAGAACAACACATATTCCTCTTCGATTTCTTTCAAAGAAGCTTCAGAATCACTCTTTTCTCTATAAGTTGCTATTGTTTTTCGTGTTCTACAACCTTTGTTTTCCTGAGTTAACGTCACTTCCTGTTTGGCGCCATATTTAATTTTGTTTTTGGAAAATGTCGGAAGTTGGACAGTTAATTACCAATTACTTAAAAACCACGGGATATTTTTCGAACTTGTATTTAGTCAAGATATATGAGCCTACATATTGGAAAATGAAAATTGGCACTCATACTTGGTTTCAGTCTAGACCTCTAAAGGTTTGGCTAGTTTGGATTTTTTCCAAGAAAATTGTATCAGGCTGAATACACTTGCTGCTTTCCTCATCTTTGGCATTACATTGATTGGCTCCCATGCCAATGTCCAGGGCTCCTGCTAGCTTCTAAAAACTTGTGCCAACTGCTAGTTGTCTAACAGCTTGGTGGCTAATACATTGACAATGGTTAAGTTTCACTATACAACCCTTCAAAATAAGGTAAATACAGTCAATGGGTAAATAGACTCCCCGCTATCACGTTTTAATGTTATTTCTAACTACTATGCTAGCTAGGTAACTAATTAGGTGACCTGTTACTGACTCTCCATTAACTAGTTAGCTACCTGACCCACCATTTTTAGCTGGTCAGAAAAATTTGGTAATGGGTCACCAAATTTAATAACAAAAATTGATGGTAAAAAAAAACTTTGCTCAGAACATAGCATTGCTGCTTACTGTACATCAAGCTATGTTCTAAGTTAAGAGATTTTTACCATTTATTGCCATTGCCACCTATTTTACGGTGACCTGTTATAGAATCTTGCTGAACTAGCTTGCTTGCAAGCAAACTTGCTTTACTAATCAGTGATAGCATCGCTGCAAACAGTGCATGACACTATGTTCAGAGCAAAGACATTTAGACTGTCAATTTTTTTTGGACTTTCAAAATCACGATGGGTTATATTCAGTTGTACTGGGACCTAGCAACTTATGCGTATGTAATTTTAACGTTATATCACTTCTCGAGGGTAGCATTCTAGTGCTGTGGAATTCCCGGAAATGAGCCAGCTCGTGACTAATTCTCTTGAAGTTGCTGTCAATTACATCTGTTAACCATGACTTGAACCCCCTTTTTACAGTATAGTGTCAAATAACTACATGAAACCAAACTTATCCGAAAAAAAGAACACTTGAACATACATCAGCATTGTAAGAACTACTTAAAATGACAGAAACCATCTTTGGAAAAAAAATGCTTGGCACATACTTTCATTTTTTAGTGTGGCCCATGTCCCATCCACTAACAGAGGGGGCAGATTTATACCCCATACTGCAGCCAGCTTCTAAGGGGCCGATCAAGATGCTTTGACGTCACTTTTGGGGAGCTGTTAGGTTGTCTGTCTTTAGGGACAGTCAATTGTCTGCAGCATATGCGTGTGTATGCAAGTGTGTGCGAGTGCGTGAGCATGTGCATGTGTGTGTGTGTGTGTGTATATATATGTTTGTACATGGGAGTGTGCGTTTGTGTTTGTATGTGTGTGTGGAGGTGTACATGTTTATCCATACTTGTGAGAATAAAAAGATGCTTTTTTGCAGAACTTAAAGACTACACAAGGATTGTATCTTTGAAAAAAATACAGTGGGGATACTTTTTGGAGTCTCTCCGAGCAAAAGGCTCAGCTCTGGGCCCAGGGCTTCGTCTAATTTTAGTATTACCATTGTACTTTTGGTTAGGTCTAGGTTGGATTGGAATTTTGCTCCACAGTAAGGTGAGTTTTGAATGTCAGATTAAAAATTGAGATGTTTTGGGAGTATATAGTCAAGGATTTGTAGGTTACAGTTAAGATTAGGGTTAGGTTTAGGGGATGGAAATAGGATTTTTGCACAAGTAGTACAATGTTTTTTTTTTTTTTGGGTCCCAAGGACAATAAAACAAAGCTGCGTGTATGTGCGTGCGCGCGCGCGTGTGTGTGTGTGTGCGTGCATGTATGTTCTTGTACTTGCTATGTACTGAGGACCGGCATGAGTTTTTTACCAACAAAGTGAAGTCTTTTTTGGGAAGTGAGGACATTGTGGCCGGTCCTCACAACTACAAAGGCAAATTGTGACTTATTAGTTAAGGTTAGGGGTAAGGTTAGAATTAGGGATAGGTTAAGGTTAGGGTAAGGGTTTGGGTTAGGCATACATTGCTTATTGTTAAGATTAGGGAAAGGCTGTAGAGACACAGGAAGGATGAATGGAAGTCAATGTAATCTCCTCACAAAGATGTAAGTACAAGGATATGTGTGTGTGTGTGTGTGTGTGTGTGTGTGTGCATGCGTGCACATGTATGCGTGTGCGTGCGTGCACGAAGACCACGCTGAAATAGCCATGCTTTCTTACTGAATTAATCTGACTGACGGCAACTCTGAAGTACTGTAAGCAGCATGAAACTGATGAAGTTCATTCCAAAAAGTATATGTACCGTGTTATAGTTTTTACTCTATTGAAGTCCTTTTGAGATATTTATCTGATATCAGAGTGATATCATTACAAAAAATTACAGAAAAAATAATAAAATCTTTGGGCTACTTTGTCTGTAAGAAAAATAAGCCATCAACTAATTATATAATAAGATTTCCTGGAGTAAAATAAAAAAAAAAAAATTAATTAACAAGGATCATTATCCACAGCTAAACACAGAACAAGAATGGCATTAAATTGTGTTTGTTTTAGTCTTTAGGGCCCAGTGTTTTAATTATAATAATCACATCATGCATTTAGTAGATGCAAATACCATTAATTAATAAAAGTAAATGATGTATAGAATTCACCAGCCATTAGAAGTAGAGATTAGAGGAAGGATTTTTTTTGTACTAAATCTGATGATAAATTAATGAATTCAAAGGAAATGCTACACTGCTCAAACAAGATTAAGAGCAACAGCAATTAAAGTCCCAACAAAAAAAATTGTTCTTTCACAGTCATTCATCAACACATGGCTGGTGCTCTGACATCTTCAAACATAAAATTATACAAATGTGGTTTATAGGACGCATTGAATAAGATGTTGCATTACATTTGCTCAAACACTGAATTAGTTTGATTGTTTTTGACATTGGGAGCAGCACTGTTGCAACAATACCATTTCCAAAATTGTTGGAATGAAATAGAAAATGCAAAAAAAAAAAAAAAAAAGAGAAAACAGTGGATTGTAAATCATCGCCAACCAGTATTAAATTGAAATTAGTCCCAAGGAACAAGAAACCTCTGAAGCCCTGGGGCTCTGGCTTAAAAATGCTCAAAAATGACACGCCTAAATTAATTAAGAATATCTCTGCAAATACAAAGTTTGTTTGAATAATCTTTTATCATAATAAAGGTAATGCCTGTGGGAGTTCTGTAGAGATGTAAACATTAGTATAAATATTAATGGGTCAGAGTAAATGAAGATTGAACAGAGCATAAATTGAACATTTTATTTCTGCATAACACAATTTTGCATTTTTTGAGTGAGTATCCCATTGGAATGATGCAGTTGCAGCCCAAACCCTCTAAAAATAATAACACAACATCTGAACACTACCTGTGCAAGAGTGATACCAATAAACTAAAGCAGAACAAAGTTAAAGAGGTTTTAGTGGTCACATGTATGAGCACCATCTCCAAAGTCACCATTTGGGCACATTGGGGGTACCCTCTCAGCCATTTGAAATTTCAGGGTACCAAACTGTAATACTCATTTAATTTCACTCAATTCATTATTGGTATTACCATTCCATCTATATATACAACTGTTTTGGCTTTGTTTTTAGAAATCAACCAGACATTTTTTCAGCTTTCCATTCAAATAAAATCATACAAAGGGAGGGAATTTCAACTCCAACTGGAGCAGATTGATTTATAAGCACATGTGCAATTCAATCAGGAAAGACTAGAACAAGATGATGATTTGAAAATATGAACAAGGTTATTTATTAATTAACATAGAGCATGATCTTTGGCTGTTAGACCACGGCATGAAATAAGTATGTAACATTGCTGATGATTCTGTAGATTATATTCTCTATATGAGTAATGAAATTCCTGCCGGGATCTAAACACTGGTGGTGGTGGTGGTGAGGAACTGTTGCTGAGACGATTCCTGAGGGCCGACTTGATCGAGGAGCTGGTAGAAGAATCTGGGTGTTCTTCAGAGGATGGTGCTGGGGTGGAGGAGAGTCGCAGAGCGCATCAAAACTAATTGACAGCTGAATGACTGTAGGGATAGAGAAAACTTTTAAGATTTGACGGCAAGCAGATGATTGGTCCAGTGACGCCGTGTAGGATTCTGATTGGTTAATAATGCACCAATGTAATTTAAAGGACAAGCTGGAATCTGTACGAGAGGCTTACAGAGCATATGCAGGGAGATAGTCTTCCTTCTTGATTTTCGCTAAGCTATATTAAAATCAAACTGTGGAATCAAAGGTAAAGCCTATGAACATTTTGGAATTTACCAAATACTCCTAGGTTAGTTTCACTCAAACGGCTTAATGTAGTTTTTTTATCTGTCAAAATGTCAAAGACAATTTTGGCTATAGCTATGCACATGTCACTACATGTAAACAGAAATGAATGAACAACGCATGTGGTGATTTCACGAGGTGAACATTGTTATCATTGTATGTTCAGCATCATTAAGGCAAAATGGTCCCTTCTGGGAGCTTGGATTATAGGGCAGGTGTGGGGGAAGGGGTTGTATTTGCAACGCTTTTCTTTTTGGGATGGATAAGTTTTTCATTGAGTGAACCAACTACAGTCTCCCAATGAAATATGTTTCCTAAGACTGTATTCTCCTGTAGCACACACAGCATGTGGATTCTCAACCCTTGATCCCCTTTTCATGATTTGCTGTTAAAGTGCAGCTAGATTTGGAGTGAAATGTGCTGGTTCCGCCCCTGCTGCCCATGTTTCTCGGGACTTGCCTTTTAAACTGCTCCAACCCTAACAAAGCACACCACATTCAACAGCAAGGACTGGGCTGCCCGCAATTTCTTTTTCCCCTTTGGCTCTGGGCTCAGGATATAACTCATTAACATATGACCAATTATTTCTCGTGTTAGAGCTGCATATATTATGAACACGTGGAATAACGAAGCCAGGTCATGGAAAGCCTTTTGCTAAAATCTACGTCTCGTAACTCCCCTTGCTAGTTCAGAACATCATCAACATGATTAAAATAGCTTATTAGGAGTCGCTATCAACGTAATCAGGAGACAATCAGTTTCAAAGTGGCGGAACCATTAGCTTTCATATGCATGTCATTTCAGCTGCAGTATATGGAATTTTATCTGGCTAAGAGATTTTCATCTCAAACTAAATAGAAATGGAAATATGCATCTAACTTTATCTCGAGACTTGTTGCCTCTTGGCTCAGTTACACATCACCAATATGAATAAAAACTATTTGAAGGGGCATTGAAAGAGGCATTGGATCTAACGAATCAGTACAAGGCAGTGTGTTTTGATTCACACTGCATTGAATACAGTGTTCTTGAACATCTACAGGACCAGTACATGGAGGATCTCCTATGAGGGAGCTCGAGATATCAAATTTATGCAACAAGAGAAGCCTGTTATTTTCTTCTATTCCTCACCGAAGGATCGAAATAAATGAAAATTACTACTTGACTTTCATAAATTTGATAATTTGATATCTCGGGCTCAGGAACCTAAGATTCTACCTATCCCAAAGCATGATATTACTTGAAAATTGGCAGTCTATTCAAGTCAATGGGACGAATAATTTGCTAGCTAGCATGCTTACGGTTTTTGCCATTTAATTAATAAATTCCAGCGTCCACGAAAGCAGTTACACGTGTAACTCATTACTTTTATAGCTAAAAGTGTTAGCATGCTAGCTAGAAAATTATTCATCCCACTGACTAGAATAAACAGTCAACTAGAAGCTAACGCCAACGATGGTGAACGTTTCCAGCAGATTTGATAAAGTTACCTATGCGAACATATTAGTTGACATTTGCTAATGAACGGAATCTCACAAAACGCGACGCAAAAAAGCTGTATCACACATGTGTGATACCAAACCTGTATCTCATTGGTTGTATCACACTGATTTTCTATCATTAATTGGCTAAAATTTCAGACCTATCACGGAAACAACTTTATTCAAATCTAGGATAAGTGGACAATGCCCACACAGGCCAATGCACGACTCAGCTATGGCGCCTACACAGAAGTGCCCTGATCGGTCATACTTTAATGAATGGTTCGCTGAGCCCAGAACCTGGGTGGGGAAAAAAGAAAAAGTTTTGCGGGCTGCCCAGCCGTGCTCCTGCTCCATCAGGTAGTTTTCCAATCCTGCCCTCTGTGATATATTACAGTAATGCAAATATTCGTTGTTACTGATCGGCCTAATAGACTTGCCGTACTTTTGAGTTGCTGTGCCACGCATGCTCAGTAATGTACCTGAGACCCACATGTTACGGATGTTGCTCTTGCTTGCCCAGGCTACAAGTAAAGTGGTTAAACGTGTGCAGCTGCCTTGTTATTGGGAATACACCACATAATTGGCAACGAGATAAACTGGACGAGGTAAATGGCGAATTTTGCAAGACCGGATGAGTTCAAGCCTGAAAATGAGCCGTGGTCTGCCTACGTGGAGCGTATGGAGCTCTTTTTCGAGGCACACGATGTCGCGGAGGACAAGCAAGTCGTGACCCTGTTGAGTACCATGGGGGCTTCTGCCTACGGACTTTTGCGCAATCTGGTTCAGCCAGAAAAGCCGAAGGATGAAAGTTTTCAGCAGATTGTGACCGTTCTGAGGGGATATTACGAGCCAAAATTGTTGGTTATTGCAGAGCGCTTCAGGTTTCGTAAGTGTGTCCAGAAAAGTAACGAGTCGGCTTCTCAGTTTGCGGCGGAGCTACAACAGTTAGCCACGAAATGTGACTTTGGAGACCGATTGGATGAAGCCCTGCGAGATGGTTTCGTCAGTGGGATTAATAATGAAGCTTGCCAGCGGAAATTGCTCTCAGAGGACAGACTAACTTTTGCAAAAGCCCTGGAACTTCCAATGAACATGGAAACAGCCCACTGGGATGTGCAGCTGTTGAGAAAGGGGGACGGCACTACTGTTCACAAGGTAAGCGAAAAACAGAGACACTCTCCTTCAGCACAAAAAAAAGTGCTATAGATGCAAAGGCAAAAACCATAGTGCCAATAGATGCCATAAATGTAATAAATTAGGGCATATCCAGAAAGCGTGCAGGGCCAGCTGGCCCGCACATGAGAAGAGGGGAGCGCCAAAAAAGTGCGCACAAAAAGTCACCACGGGATATGTTCATGCAGAGGGGGCAGAAGCGGATATCTTCCCGGTGCTCAGTGCAGGTGACACAGGCAGGCGGCCATTCAGCCTTGACTTTGAAGTAAATACGGTACATGTACTGATGGAGATAGACATGGGAGCCACTGTCAGCATAATCTCAGAGACTGTGTATGAAAGATCATTCTCCCATGTACTGCTAGTGTTAACGAGTGTTAAGCTGAAAACCTATACAGGTCAGCCCATTCCAGTGAGAGGACAGTTCATGGCTAAAGTGACATATGAAGATCAGACTGCTGACTTGCCACTGATAGTTGTGAAAGGGAAGGGTCCTTCACTGTGTGGGAGAAACTGGCTTGAGCAAATAAGACTCAATTGGAAAATGATCAAAACAGTCCGTGAATGCACACAGCCACAAAGGCCGCCCAAGTCAATTCCTGAGGTGATTGCAAAATACAGTGAAGTTTTCAGAGATGAGCTCGGGACATTAAAGGACATCAAAGCAAAAATCTCTGTCAAGCCTGATGCAGCCCCAAAATTCCACGAAGCACGCCCTCTGCCATTTGCAATGAAAGAAAAAGTGGAAAAAGAACTAAAAAGGTTGGAGAAAGATGGCATCATTTCCCCTGTAAAGCACAGTGAGTGGGCTGCCCCAGTAGTCCCGGTAACCAAGCGGGACAGCACACTCCGTTTACGGGTGACTACAAGGTTACTGTGAACCAGGCTACAAACACCGAGATATACCCCCTACCACGCATTGAAGAGGTGCTGGCAACACTTAGTGGTGGGAAGTTATTCTCAAAAATAGACCTGGTTTCAGCATATCAACAAGTACTCCTCGTGAAGACTCCAAGAAGTATACAACTGTAAACACTCACAAGGGACTGTTTGTTTACAACCGCCTCTGTTTTGGTATAAACTCTGCTGTCAGTATCTTCCAGAGAATCATGGAGAACCTGATGAAGGACCTCAACATGGTGGTTTATCTGGATGACCTCCTTGGAATGGGCAGAGACGAAGCAGAGCACCTCATGAACTTGGACAGAGTCCTACAGCATCTCCAGGAGAACGAGTTAATGGTGAAAGAGTCCAAGTGTGAGTTTGGAAAGTCTCAGATTGAGTATCTGGGTCATGTGCTAGATGAAAAAGGCGTGTACCCCTCCCAAGACAAGGTGAGAGCCATACTCGATGCACCAGCACCCACAAGCGTCAAAGAGTTAAGAGCTTTTCTGGGGCTGGTAAACTACTATGGACGTTTTGTACCACAGCAGTTCTTGCACCGCTCTATGGTCTGCTAAAAGATGGAGCCACTTGGAGATAGAGCAAGGCTGAACAGGATTCATTCAACAAGCGTAAACAACTTTTGACAAGTGAAAAAGTGTTAGTGCACTACAATCCACTCCTGCCACTAACTCTCGCTTGTGATGCTTCTGCTTATGGGATCGGAGCGGTGATTCACCACACAACACCAGATGGAGAAGAGCATCCAGTGGCTTATGCTTCGCGGTCACTCTCCCCAGCAGAGAAGAAATATTCTCAAATCGAGAGGGAGGCTTTGAGCTTAGTGTTTGGTGTGAAGAAGTTCCACCAATACCTATGGGGCCGGCAGTTTCACCTAATCACAGACCACAGGCCTCTGCTGACACTGTTTGGAGAGCATAAAGGACTTCCGACAGTGGCCGCAGCACATATCCAGAGGTGGGCCATCATACTGTCTGCATATGACTATGACTCAAAAAAACATGCTAACGCAGATGGACAGACTGCCTGAGACTAAGGATGCAGGAACAGAGACAGTGTCAACATACATTGATGCAATGACCTAGAGGGGGCACCACTTTTCAAAGGAATGACCTAGAGTTTTCAAAGCTCCACAAGTGCATCAGGGAAGGATGGCCGAAGGAAATACCAGAGGAACTGAAAGTGTTTCACAAAAAGAAAGATGAATTGTCTGTGGAGCAGGCATGCGTCCTGTGGGGGACAAGAGTGATTGTACCTACAAAACTGAGATCGGCAGTGCTAAAGAGATCCATGCTGGACACCCAGGCATCGTGAAGATGAAAGCAATCACACGGCAATATGTCTGGTAGCCTAAAATCGACATGGATGTGGTAAAAGTCTGCAAAGAGTGTGAGACTTCTCAGCTGGATCAACACATGCCACGCCAAGTCCTACCACACCCTTGGGAGTTCCCTGGGGATGTTTGGAAAATACTTCAAATTGACTTTGCAGGCCTGTTCATGAGTAACATGTTTATGATCATGGTCGACACGTGCTCAAAATGGCTGGAAGTTTACAAGATGACACAAATAACTTCTGCAGCAACCATCACCAGGCTAAAGAGACTGTTTGCATCATACGGAGTTCCAGAGCAAATAGTCCGTGACAATGCAACAACCTTCACGTCAGACGAGTTCCAGCAGTTTGTGAGGAGAAATGGAATCCTCCACACAGCTGGTGCTCCGAGAAACCCAGCCACCAACGGCCTAGTTGCAACCTTCAAGGCAGGCATGAAAAAGCTGGCAAAGGACAACCTGAGCATTGATGATAAAGTCTCACACTTCCTGCTATGATATCGCACAACTCCCAACAGCACGACTGGCGAGTCATCGGCTGACTTGTTTTTAAAGCGGCACGTGTGAACCAGGTTGGACCTCCTGAAACCAAGCATCACAGAAACAGTGAGGAGGAAGCAGTATCGACAGAAGGAAGAACACGACAACAAAGCTGCAGAGAGGCAGTTTGACATGGATGAGCAGGTTTATCTGCGCAACACTGCAGGAGACAGTCCAAGGTGGATTCCAGGAGCAGTAAAGCAGCAGACTGGCTCGGTCTCATACAAGGTGCTAGGTGAAAAAACTGACCAAATGTACAGATGTCATGGAGATCAGCTGAGACCTCGCTTCTCTCCAGACACTCCGGAGCAAGCGTCTGAGGAGGAGTCAGCTGAGTTGGCTGAGCAGGTAGGGGCTTGTTCAGGAACGGGGCTCCTGGTACCTGAGACCCTAGCGTCTGAGCTGCCAAGGCTTCCTGAACCACCTGACCCAGTTGTAGTGACTTTGAGGCGCTCTCAACGGGCCACGCGCTTGCCACAGCGTTACCAGGACTGAGCATGGAGATGAGAAGTTCTGGGGGCTGTTGAGAGACGATTGCTGAATTCTAGTTGTTTAACAGTTCATTATTGAGTAACACATTGAGAGCATTCAGTAAGGTTAAGTGACCCTGTCTATTTTTTGTTGTTGACAGTTTAGTGATGGTAGTGATTGTTAATGCACTATAGTGGTAAGCACTGTTTTGGGGTGTTGCAATATTTTGAGTTGGTTTTGAGCTAAAGGGGGAGGAAAATGTGATACATTACAGTAATGCAAATATTTGTTGTTACTGATCGGCCTAATAGACTTGCCGTACTTTTGAGTTGCTGTGCCGCGCATGCTCAGTAATGTACCTGAGACCCACATGTTACAGATGTTGCTCTTGCTTGCCCCAAGCTACAAGTAAAGTGGTTAAACGTGTGCAGCTGCCTCCTCATTGGGAATACACCACACCCTCCAACAAGCATACAGCAGCACACTAAGCAGTTAATTAGCTGAAGCAGGTTTGCAAAATTAGGGTTGAATGCTTCCAAGACTTACTCTCCTATGGGAGAGAACACACTCATTCCTCAAGGCCTTCCAGCACTAGCCCGATTGGCACAAACAATACCAGCAACTATGAGTGTGCATAGAATACATTTACAGTGTTTTCTTTCTACTTCCCTGTCTGATGACATTTCACATTTTAGCAAGAGAGTAAAACTTACATGAAGGTGCAGACTGCTGATGTTAACCACTGCTCCTAATGTCAGGAAGTTTATAGGACTGAAAGACCTGCATCCATAGAGATAGCAGGAAAGAGAGTTAGAAAGAGAAAGAGAGAGGGAGAAAGAGAAAGTGATAGAGAGAGTGGGAGAGTGAGAGCCAAAAAGAGATAAAGTGGGAGAGAGGAAAAAAATAGAGCCAGTGGGAGAGACAGATAGTGGGAGAGACAGAGTAGAATGTCCTTTTCCTGAGTGATTCCCCGCTAATTGATAAAGCTCCCTGTCTGAACGACTTAATTAATTTCCGAGGGGTTTAGTTATGGAGACTGCAGATATAATGAAACATTAAAATGAGAATGTCTCGCTCAGCCAACAATTACAGCTGGCCTGCCTGGGGTTGGGAAGGGGGTCAAAATCTGTTCACCCTGCACAGCTCTCATGTTCTCCCCATGTATTTCCTTCCTCCTCACCCTGTATCATAGACACAGTCCTGTCACTGACCCCTAAAAATGTCACTGAACTGGAGTTGGGTCCTGGTGCAGCTCTACTGCTGCTCCTAAGTACCCAGGATGGGTAAATGCACAGGAAAAACTGCACCTCACAATTCAGTGCACTTACTAAAGACTTAAGCTTAATACATACTCCACAAGAACTGAGAAATTTGTTCTTGTTCTCGAGGCTGCGAGAACAAGAACAAAGTTCGTTTTGACTGGGACATTTCATACTTCACGAGAAACTCAAGTGCAGAACTCCCGGAAGGATCCTCCCACTTCAGCACACGTCACACGCCTACTTCATTTTCTGACCAATCACACAACAGTTCTCGGACACCGCACGAGAAGAAAGTTCTGCCCAGATGATGTGTCGAGAACAAGCTGCAAGAACTCCAAAACCAGGGCTGCGAAAACAAAATGATGTCATTTTGTTCTTGCAGCCTTGAGAACAAGAAGAAATTTTCTGTTCTTGTGGTGTATGTATCAGCCTTTAGCCCAAATATTCAAGGATCTCTTCAGGACCATGGACAGCAGCCACTTCAGAGGAACTCAGCTGAGGTTAATCTGTTATCAGCATCATCAGAAAGCATGAAAATTAAGCAGCCTGATCTTGGATCAGCGAACCCCTGTCCCATAGTTAGCAAACATGGCTGCCGGTTCCTGCCAGTTCCTGTCAGTAACAATGAAGTTTGTTCTGCTGCTGAGTCAAAGCAAAATGCATGATACTGTTGAGTCACAGTGAAATGCATGATGCTTTTGAGTCACAGTGAAAACTGTTATGCTGTTAAGTCACAGTGAAATGTGTGATGCTGTTGAGTCACAATGAAATGCATGACGCTGTTGGGTCACAGTCAATATAGTAGCCTGATGCTGTTGAAATGTGGTAAATTGCATGATGCTGTTGAGGGACAGTAAAACACATTATGCTGTTGAGTCATGGTAAAATGTATTATGCTGCTGAGTCACAGTGAAATTCATGATCTGATGGAGTCATAGTGAAATGCATATTGCTGTTGAATCGTAGTGTAATGTAAGATTCTGTTGAGTCATAATAAAATTTATTGTGCTGTTGAGTCACAGTGAAATGCTTGGTGGTGCTAAGTCATGAGGAAATGCATGGCGCTATTGTGTCACAGTCAATAGTTGCCTGATGCTAATCATAATAAAATGTATTGTGCTGTTCAGTCACAGAACAATGTATCATAATACTATTGGGTCACAGTGAAATGTATCATACTGTTGAGTCACAGTGAAATGTATCATGGTTTTGGGTCACTGTGAAATGGATAAGTTTAGTGGCTGAACATTTCATCTACACCTCAATATCATGGCTTCATTAAGATGGTTCTATAGTTTTTAGCCTGTAAAGAATAAAGAGCCAATTTTGAGAAGTTCAGGCAGTCAGAATTGTTGACCCCCCCAGATTTGGCTGATATTTTATTTTTGAGATCAGTATGGTACCCAAACCTCAGAACCTAAACCGTTCCTCTGTTGACCCCTTCTGTCCCGAGCTACAGCGACCCATTTTTTTTGGCCCCTTTTGGCCAATTTAACAAAATTGCAAGGTTCCACCTCTTTCAACAATTTCAACAGATTTCAACAATTTGACAAGTGGCCCTACCGTATTAGGTGAGGATCTTTTCAAATACATTTTTTTTATTTGCAGGTATTCTACTGCAGCAATAAGCAGAGTAAAATGCTGCACTACACTATTTAAGAGGAAAATATGAATATTTACTGTATATTCATTTAGTATTCAGTATACTTCCAGAATCCAGTTTATATTAAGTCGGTACTCTTATCCTCTCCATTCTGTGCTTTGATGAAGTGTGTCTGAGCTCTGTTCTCTCCACCTCAGATGCACAGCCTACATTTTCATCTTCACAGCACTGAGGAAGGAAACTGCATATCAGGATGATGGATCCTGTATGCAGGAACGTAGAACTACTTTTGAAAAGCTGAGTGGCAGCAGTGCGAGAAAAGAACTGTGCGAACACGCCATAATGGACTGAACATCTGGTGTGCTGTCTGTCTTTGACTGCTCTGTGCTGAGGAATTTACTGGGAAGAAATTTCCTGATCGTGGCAAACAGGCATGAACAACCTACGGAGTGAATGCTGAAATACTGCTAGTGCCAGCCCTGTGTGAAAAATGCCCATATACCGCTGGCACCCGAAGAAGAAAATGCTGGAGACTAGGGATTTTAAGGCGCAGATTTCATTCACAATCACACCTAATTCATAGTCACATTTTATACCCACAGCATACCCTGAATAGTCCTTCCAATTATTATCTGTACCGTTTCTTCCATATTAGGGTCACGGCAGAGCTGGAGCCTATCCCAGCCAACTAAGGGCGAAAGGCAGGAACACACCTGGGACAGCTCACCAATTTATTGCACGGCTCACACAACATTCACACACCACTCACTCACACACTCATACACACTAAGATTTATAGCGTAAGGAAAGGCATGGAATCTGTTGGATAATTACACAACTATATTGCCGCAGTGGCGGGACACACAACACAGTTGCATAGCCTGAATGACGCTGGCAATCTGCGCAACTCTTTACTTATGTTGCTGATATGATGCGTAATAAGTTGCCTACAAAGTTTCCCTGCGTGGCTACCAGGCTACACAGAATACGTCAGTGACTAATCACACAGACTTCATATGTTATACGAGTTACGCAGACAACTTGGGTCATGATCGTCATCATGAAACCCAGTTTCCAATCATTACGCTGATTATTTCCATTATGTAATTTATCTGTGTAGGACTCTTTTTCCTAGTGTGTACCTATGGGCAATTTAGAGTCACCAGTTTGCCTGGCATGGATTTCTTTTGACTGTGGGAGGAAACCTGAATAACTGGAGTAAACCCAAACAAACACAGGGAGAACATGCACACTCCGCGCAGAAAGGCCCCAGGCTGGATTTGATCCCATAGCCACCTTGCTAAGAGGCTCCCGCCCAACCCACTGCACTACCGTGCCACCCCCTCCCTGAAGAATCTCTTTTAAATTCAAAAGTAGCTCACGCCTGCATGCAGACATGCATATTTATAGATTCAAATAGGATGAGTTCAAAGGAAATCTGTAAATAGCTGTAATAATAATTTCTTGGACAATATGCAAACACATTGCGAATTTCACAGGAGTGGATGTAATCCAGCACAATCCTATAACAAGCGTAAGTTATGTAAGCCCAGACAAGTTTAGCAGAAAATTCTCTGAAGCTCATTCTCTTTCATCAGAAAATAAAACACACACAAAATGGATAGCAGTTGAAGGTGTGCCTGCTTGTAGAGTGGAGGTCAGAAAAAATGCAAAACCTGAAATCAGCCTGAAAATAATCTGCACTGCGCATTTTTCTGAGGATGCTTTGCTGTCATACTGTCATATCAGAGGACGATTGGAAAGTGACTTCTGGAGCTTTTGTTGGGCTCCAGCTTTGACAGGACAGACAGTGAATCAGAGTTTCCTTTGACAGGTTATCAGGGGAGGGAAACAGCCCTGCATGAACAAGAAAGGGGAGCACTATGTAAAAATCTGTAAGCCCAACAAAATCTGAGCATCGCTATTTTGCTATCTCTGTAGATACATTGCAGCACCAGTGGCAAATGCAGGCTTCTTTGTTGGTCATTTTTAGCATCTTTTTTTAGCATCATTTTTAGCATTATTCATTATCACTTTTCAGATAAATATGCTGCTAAAGTGACACACAGGAAACAAGATAGCACTCAACTGGTAGTCTCCCTGACGTACATACAGAAATTTTCCCCGCATTACGTTTTCATTATTCACAGCTCTGTAAATACTCAAATCCACACTGTTATAAAATGACTGAATTTAACAGTTAAATAATGCAGTGTTTACTGGTTATTTTAACTGTAAGTGGAGCCCTGCGCGCATTTAACTGTGGTTTACACTTAACATACACGGAACTCTGTTGTAAACTTGTTGTAAAATTACAGTTAACCCTTTGTTGCATGCTGTCCAATATTTTGGACATAAATTAAGTGGGGTTTATTTTCTCTAAGCTCATAGATACCCTGAAAACACAAAATGTACATTTTACTGGACATTTCCAGATGATAATTTCCTCAATAGGTGCCTCTCTGATTAGCCTCACATGATTTACCACAAACAGTCACAATGGCTGCATCCACAAGTAAGAGGTAAGTTGACAAAAGTCAGAAATAGTCTTATATTGTTTAAGTTTTGATCAGACTTTTTTCTGTTGGAGGATGGAAATACATTATATAGCACAAACTGAAAACACGTAACTATGTAATGCATGTCTATTTGCTGGAATTCATCTGAGTCTATGCTCTATCAAAAATATTGGACATTATGCATGCCAAGTAAATAGCTCAAATAAACAAATCTCCAGAATACAGATAGATAATCATGCATACATGGGTGCTCAGAGTCGGTAATGTTATGGATTTCTGTATTTTAAAAATTTTCCTCCGTAAGAACAAATCTGGCACAAATACAAAATAATTTCGGGTATATAAAAAATACATTTCCCATAATTTCGGTTGATTGAGCCAATATGTGCTTTTGTACAAACTAAAACTCGTAGCCAATCGAGAGCCTTTTGTTGGTGATTGCGAGCAATGAGCACCGATTATGTCAAGGACTGGGGGCAGAGTTATTGCGAAGCTATAGGGAAGCTCTCGGTATGCAAGATGCTGAAACGTAGGCTGATGTGTAGTGTAGAACCCATTTTTATTTTGTGCAGATGTTGAGCTGTATCATCGATTCTCCCTTGCAACACTCCCTTGAACCACAGATGCAGCCCCCGAACACCGTGCCCAACACATTTCAACTGGTTAAAGGTTTCCTAGCCATTCAAAATTTGTAGCTGATCATTTAAAATGTGAACTGCAAATATTGTGTGCTTGTTTGGTGCTGTCCTGCAAATACTGAATAACAGCAACTCAGCGAACATTTTAGATCTTATCTGACAAGTTGCTGTAAAGTTACGACATTGTGCTGAAGTCTACAATTAGTCTAAGCTGCTTTTCCAGCAAACGCGAAACAAATTTATCGTGCGACAGATTACATTCAAAGTTAATGCAAAGATGGCGTCTTTGCATTGACTTTAAATACAATCTGTTGCGCGAAAAATTAATTTCGCGTTCAGTGGAAAAGCAGCTTAACGTAGCTAGGTAGGTAGTAAGGCTCCATTGCTTTCTGTGGCCATTTGGAGCATTGCTTTTATGTAGCTAGCTTGCTTGTGGATGAGATTATGGATATCTTTCCAGATTATGGACATAATCTACGTCGCTTGGCAGTACGGGAAGTTGCAGCTGATGGTGATGATAATGAGTTGTAGATTCCCTTATTACAATTATGTCAGGACTGTCTGTTGATGTGGTTTTGATTGCATAGACTTGTATTAAAATTAGACAATGTTGAAAGGTGGTGTTGTGTCAGTATGGGAAAACTGCCCATGAAAGCTTTTGATACCTTACCATATTGACTGTGTGGAGAGATGTATGTGGGCCTAGAAAATGCATTTGTTTTTTTGTATCGTATGTCCTCGGACAGATGTGGGCCAAATTTAGATGAGCACCCCCCTAAAACCAACATATGGGGATAAATCAATGAATAATTCCCAATTATCACACTGCTAGTTCTAAAATTTATAACTGTTATTGTTGCTGCCATCCCAAGGAACAATTTGACTCCAACCATGGCTTAATTGCTTTGAAATTATGAGACCCAGGAGGAATTGAAGCTGTAAAAAGCATAATTTGGCTACATTTCTCATCACAAATTGAAAGTTTAACATTAAAATTAAAATAGTTCCCAAAGTGATCCACCCTAAATATTTGGTAAAAAGTACAACCCCAATTCCGAAATAGTTGGGACAAAGTGTAAATTGTGAATAAAATCAAAACACAATGACTTTCAAATCACACCAGCCAGTATTTTATTCACAATAGAACAGAGATAACATAGCAAATGTTGAAACCGAGAAATTTTACAATTTTATCCATAAAATGAGCTCATTTCAAATTTGATGGCTGTTACAGGTCTCATAAAGTTGGGACAGGGGCCTGTTTACCATGGTGTAGCATCCCCTCTTCTTTTTAACACAGAGTGGAGGCGTCTGGGCATTGAGGAGACAAGTTTCTTGAGTTTAGCCATTGGAAATTGATCCCACTCTTGTTTAATACAGGCTTCCAGCTGCTGGAGAGTTTTGGGTCTCCTTTGACGGACTTTTTGTTTAATTATGCGCCAAATGTTCTCAATCGGTGAAAGATCAGGACTGCAGGCAGGCCAGTTCAGCACACGTACTCTTCTCCTACGAAGCCATGCTGCTGTAATAGCTGCAGTATGTGGTTTTGCATTGTCCTGCTGAAATACACAAGGCCTTCCCTGGAATAGATGTCATCTGGAGGGGAGCATATGTTGCTCTAAAACCTTTATATACCTTTCAGCATTCATGGTGCTTTTTAAAACATCTCATGTGCACCAATGCATCCCCATATCATCAGAAATGCTGGCTTTTGAACTGAACGCTGATAACTGGAGGGGTGGTCTTTCTCCTCTTTAGCCCGGAGGACATGATGCCCATGATTTCCAACAAGAATGTCAAATTTGCTCTCGTCTGACCACAGGACACTTTGCCACTTTTCTACAGTCCATTTTAAATGAGCCTTGGCCCACAGAACATGGCGGTGCTTCTGGATCATGCTCAACAATGGCTTCCTTTTTGCATGATAGAGTTTTAGGTGGCATCTGTGGATGGCAGGGCAGACTGTGCTTACAGACAGTGGTTTCTTGAAGTATTCCTGGGCCCATTTAGTAATATCAATGACAGAATCATGCCAGTGAGTGATGCATTGGTGTCTGAGGGCCCAAAGATCACAGGCATCCAGTAAAGGTCTTCGGCCTTATCCCTTACGCACATAGATTTTTCCAGTTTCTCTGAATCTTTTGATGATGTTATGCACTGTCGATGATGAGACCTTCAAAGCCTTTGCAATTTGACGTTGAGGAAGCCGATCATGTTGCACTCTTGATGCCAGTTAACTTAATTACTTGCTAAATGTTCTTTCAGCTGATTCTCTTATATATTAATTGCTTTTTCAGCCCTTTTTTGCCTGTGTCCCAACTTTTTTGAGACCTGTTGCAGCCAGAAAATTTGAAATAAGCTCATTTTGTGGAAAAAGATGTAAAATGTGTCAGTTTCAACATGTGAAATGTTATCTATGTTCTATTGTGAATAAAATATTGGCTCATGTGATCTGAAAGTCATTGCATTTTGATTTTATTCACAATTTACACTTTGTCCCAACTATTTCGGAATTGGGGTTGTATATCCTACCATGTAGAATTTCCTTATTTTTAAAAAAATCTCTGAGCACCCCAGTGCATATCAATGACCAGGTTTCATCAACTTCACATTATTTCTGTCACTCTGCATGCATTATGTCCAAAATGCTGGATGGCAGTGTGCATCCCACAAGCATAATGTCCAAAATAATGGACAGACAGACCACCCACTTGCACCCACACACACACACACACACACAAAAATTCTAACAAATGGTCCAAGGCATTTGTATGTACTCTATGCATCAAAGGGTTAAAATAACTGGCAAGAAAGGTGTCAGTTTATAACAGTGCAAGCTCATCCGGGTCACCTTCAAGCTTATCCTCTCTAACTACTTTTTAACATTTCAAACCATTAAAAGGAGTAAAACGTGGGAAGAACAATACTACAATAAATTTTGCATTAATTAAACAATTGTTTTTTAATTAATTAATTAACTAACTAACCCCTTGGCGCAGATATAGATGCCGACGTTCGTAAATTCCAAAATTTAATTCCTTCTGTTATTGAATTTCCAAACGGCTTGCTTCACTGGAATAATTTTATAAAGTCTCTGTGACACAAATACTGAGTTATAAAGCCTTAAATAGGCTCATGCATAACAGGAAAAATTGGCAATATTTTGTAATTTGCGCCAAGGGGTTTATTTATTTATTTATTTATTTATTTGTTTGTATGAATGCATTTTGTACCATGGGCACTGGATTATTCTTTTTCCAAATTCTGGATTGTTTTCTTGATAGATGCCATATTGTTGTCTTCAAATATGCTGCACCGTTATAAATTGACTGAATTTAACAGTTAAATTAGCCCATTGTCTCCTTGCTGTTTTAACTGTAAGTGAAGTCCCGCGCGCATTCAACTGTGGTTTACAGTTAACATACACGGAACCTCTGTTATAAACTGATTGTAAAATTACAGTTAAAATAACTGGCAAAAAAGGTGCAAGTTTATAACAGTGTGGGTTGTTCTCTTGGCAAATGCTAGGTTGTTTTCTTAGAAGATGCTGGGTTGTTTACATGGCAGATGCAGGGTTGTTTGCCTTGCTGATGCTAGATTGTTCTCCTGGCAGATGCTGGCCTGTTTTCTTGGCAGATACTGGATAGTTTACTCGGCAAACACTTGTGATTCTTTGCAGATGCTGGGTTGTTCTCTTGCTGGGTAGTTTGGTGGTCCTAGTCCTCGCAGTGTCAGCGGAGATTTGGCAGTTCTGAGGCCGCTGCGCTCTGCTGTTCAGAAGTGCCCTTTCTGCATGGACCGCCTCTCTCGTTGTGATATAAGTCATCTTCCACTCACCCTCAATCCAATACCCATCACCTCCTTAGTCTTACTCGACCACTTACTTTCATTCTCTGAGATCGAGAGCAATGGTAGGAAAACCAAAAGTGTCCTCCTACTATCACTGTTATAAACTAGCACCTTTTTTGCCAGTTATTTTATTGGGCACCTTTTTTGCCTTTTTAACTTTTTTTAACTGAAATTTTACAATCAGTCAAGAGGTTCCGTGTATGTTAAGTGTAAACCACAGTTAAATGCGTGCAGAACTCTACTCACTGTTAAAATAACAAGGAGACAATGCGTTACTTTAATTGTTAAATTCAGTCAATTTATAACAGTGTATTTCTACTTGAGTACCACTGAGGTGCTGGAGTGTAAATTTGGTGGGGTTCGCAGAGTTTGATGAGGGAGGAATTTTATTGGAATTTTTGTTTTTTCCACAGGTTTCTGACAGAACTGGCACAGCTGGTGATTTAAAGTGAGATTTTAGGAACAGAACTCTCCAAAACCACACCAACAGCAATAGGGGCAGTGATTTATTCTAATGAGCAGCTTGTATGGCATCGATATTGATTTTATTTGGAATTTCATGTTATTTGTATCTGTTGCAGTGGCTCCTTTAACATATGACCCATAAATGTACCTTCAGAAAACTGCATTGGGAGGGGGGAATCGAGCAGAAAATGAGAGGTGGTTGAGCTCGGCGCTGGAAATGAAAAGAGTCTTTAAGTGGGTTAGCTTGGCCCACTAATCGCATTGTGCTGACAGACTGGTCTAGACTCAGAGGGAAAACGGACAGGTCTGAAGGGAGCAGAGAGGCAGATGGACCAGCTGCATCATTTATCTCCATGGCAGCAGTGTGGCACAGCAGCATGAGCAGGGGACTGCCGGTGTACTATGGGCATGAACCACTCCATGGTGTTTTCTGTAGCATGAACCACTCTATCATGTTTTAATTCTGCAACATGAATGATTCCATGGTGTTTTAACCCTATCTAGACCGGGGGGGGCTTTCTATGCCTGCGCCAATTTTCACGTCATATACTTTCTGAACGGCTTGAGCTGGGACCACCAAACTTGGTGACTTTCCTAAAACTTGTCTGGGAACAATTTTATACCAATAAGTCAAGTCCACCATCTTCGCCGTTTCCATGGCAACGGTTTTCTAACAGGTATGTCTGACAAAAAAAATCGCCGATTTCGGTTTCATCAATGTAGTTTCCAGATTTTCTTTTTAACATGTACTTATTCCATTATATTTACAGTATCTTATGTAATTTAATGTCAGCTTTGTTAAGTAGAATTAATTTATGCCAATTTGATGAAGTCATTGAATTTATTTTATTTTCCTATGATGAAAGCTTCTAATACCAACAAATAGATGGTTTTTTTTTCATTATTAAGGTGGTCATTTGGCTCAATATTGACATCAATATACTAAACACAAAGAGTTACCCGGGTGGGTCGTGAAAAGCCCCCCCAGTCCCAGGAAGCCCCAAAGAGCTTGGTCTAGATAGGGTTAACTCTTCTGCATGAAACACTCTATAGTGTTTTAACTCTGCAGTATAAACCTCTGTAGTGTTTTAACTCAGCAGCATGAACCACTCTATGGTATTTTAGGAACCTGTTTCACAAAAAGTTGGGATGTGGTGTAAATTGTAAATAAGAACAGAATCCATTGATTTGCAAATAATTTAAGCCCTATAAGTAAATGAAAATAGTACAAAGACAACAGATCAAATGCTGAAACGGAGATATTTTATTGTTTTTTTGAAAAATATCTGCTCATTTTGAATTTATTGCTATTGCATGTTTAAGAAAAAAGTTGGGATAGGGTCATCTTTACCACTGCGTTGCATCACCACTTATTTTAACAAAACTCAGTGTTTGGGAACTGAGGAGACCAACTGCTGTATTTGAACCATTCTATAGTGTTTTAACTGGGCAGCATGCACCACACTCTGGTGTTTTAACTCTATGCGCCACTTTACAGCATGTAGCACTCTAAAGCATGTGCAACTTTACAACATGGCACTTCATGATGTGTGCCACTCTACAGCATTTGGCACTCAATTGTGTGCGGCAATCTATGCAGTAAAGGGCTGGAGGGTTTGCTTGTCTGAGCGTTGAGACCAAACTGATTGAAATTCCACTCCCACAGTCCCTAAAGAGGGCAGAGTGAGTCTTAGAGAGCATGGCCTCTCGCCTTACAAATGTAAAGACCTACTGCATTTTCTGGAGCCCTGTGGACTGGGTGTGGTATAAAGCAAGACATTTTGATCAATGCAGTGTGCTCAGAGCAGCATCTTTCTCACAAAGTGCCTGTTCTGCCCCACAAGGCATTAAAGCTGTGTTGTTTCCCAGCTCACAAGCACCTATCAGAGCTCCTACGGGCTGGAAACGCTCCAGGGCCAGTATAACCCGGTCAGAGGAACTGACACCTCAAAACACACTGAAATAACAAAATACACAATGATTTTTTTATATTGCACTACTTCCTGCTGCGACAGGTGGATGTTACTCTTTGATCCGCTAAGGTGCTTGACATAGTTACTCTGGCTCCTGTTGTTTATTACCTCAGCTGTTAATGGCACTCCAATACCCATACTGCGATAACAGGGCTATCTTAATAGAGTGATGAAAACAAAATGGCTGACGCTAACTAAGCTGGAGCTGAAATTTGGGGAGGAATGGGGGGGACATTGGGGGAGGACTTCATGGAAAGTTCCGGAGGCAGCTGGGCCCTCCCGATAGGCTCTCAGCCAGAAGGAGGAAGAGCAGAGAATGAAGAAATGAGAGAAAAAAGAGGGGGAAGAGGGAGAGAGAGAAGGAGCCAAGAGGCAGGGTTGAATGAGGCTGGGTGGAGGCTGGTGAGAGTGGGAGTGATGGAAAGTGTTCAGTTTCTGTCACATCACAGAACAGAGTAGAAGGGGGAGATGAATGGGGAATTATTATAATTCACTTGTTTATTTGGCAAAGTCAGTACACATTAATAAAGATTCTGTAAATTTGTGAGTCAGCTGAAGAGTGGCTAATTATTAGTATACATCTGAACATGTAAGCTGCAGGTGAAAGGAGAGGAAAATAGCAGGAAATGAGGTGATTCTGTGTACTGGGCAGATGATGAGAGAGGTGTCCATGTCATTAGCTTCCTGGTGCTGCTCCCCTACTCTATGTTGGGACCTCAGGATGTGTAACACTGCTGCTGTCCTCCTCATCACCCGGCCCATAATCCTTCACTGCACGTGCCATCTCTACTCTCTTTCTTAAGATGTCTCTCCCTCTCCTCCCTCTCTTCCATCTCTATTGGTGGTCAGATTCCTGCGAAAGTGTTGATGGTCTGCACCAAACTGCCAAATTTTTTCGTATCTGTTGAAAAAAGAACAGCAGCAATAATCGTGAGGAAATAACAAAACAGCAACAATAGCGATGCTAGCAGCAGAAGCAGTGAAGCAGAGCCGAGAACTGCACTCCCTGGCCTGTTCTGTCTCCCTGATGGTTTATGGTTTAAAGATAAAGCGTCTTACTCCAGATTAGCCCCGGCTCCGCTACCGATCGGTTCTGTCCAGATGACAGTTTCACAAGAGCAGCGGAGCAGTCAAGAGCGAAACTTTAATCTTGTGTCTTAGCGTCCACAAAGATAAAGCTTTATGCCCAACAGGCTCCTGACTCCACAATTGAAATTTCAAGACTTCAAAAGAGGTCACCTTGAGCGACTCCGAGTACGCCACTCTGTCGCTTCATTTAACAAGCCGAGCTTAATGTGAAAGGCGCCACATAAGTGCTATTAATGTGTTTCATTCTGCACAGCACAAGGCTGGCTGTGTTAATTGGGTTTTACACCGCTACCAGCTTTGCCCAATGTCTGTAAATTCTCCTTAAAGGCAAGAGGAAATGCTTATAAAAGACTTTCTTCCATTATGTGTTTTTTTTATTAATCCCAAATCTGTCTTTTGGGGGGTCACAACTGGTTTTGCTATTTTTACTCTAGTGAAATTCGCATCCCAAACTTTCACGTCAGATTATGTGCACCCAATCTACATAAAGGCTTTGAATGTGGCCGCAGAGATTAGAATGTAAATTCATGAAAGTGCCTGTAATGACCTGTAAAGAGTCCCCGGTCCTCCTGTCTGCAGCTCAAGAGAATTGAACATATTTTTTTTCTTTATGAGAGCTAGAAACATAAGCTGAGTCTGTTTTTCACATGAACAAATAAAATAACTGCAGGCATAAACCATCTAGATTAGGGAATTTAAATTATTTATTTTAATGGATTGCAAAAACAAAGCATCCTCTTATCTTTACAAACCTTATTATTATTTCTTTGTAGCCAGAGAGCAAGAAAGTAATCTGAAATAATGTGAAATGTTATTCCTCTCGTTAGAATGTGAGATGCACACACACATACATACACAAAACACACACACACACACACACACACACACACACACACAAACATTCACTAAAGACACAGGCAAAAAAATACCCACATGCACACGTGCACTTACATATGCACACAAACACACACACACACACACACACACACACACACACAAACATTCACAAAAGACGCAGGCACACTTGCACTAACATATGCACATAAACACATGCACATTCCCACACACACATACTCACCTAAGTTCAGGCCCACAAGTATTTGTACAGTGACGTAGTCTTTATCATTTTGCCTTTGCACTCCACCACAATGATTTTAAATACAACACTTAAGATGCGCTGAAGTGTTTCAAAACTGTTGAGCAAATTTTATAGTACTTACTACTATTTTATACATTATCCCCACAAATATTAGGGGCTGTAATATAATTGAACAAGCAAATATAATCATATATTAAATTCTCATTTTTTAAATTTTATACATCCTTCGCATTCAGTGACTGCCTGATGTCTGGAAGCCACAGACTCTGAGTTGGTTTCCTCATGACGATGCTCTGCCAGGCCTTCACTGTTGCTGTCTTGAGATCTTCCAGATTTTTGGGTGTTCTGACTTCTGCATGCAAAATTCATGCTCAGTTGTATTCAAGTCAGGTCACCGGAGGACATTCCACCTCCTTGGTTTAAAAGAAATTTCTTGGGTTGCTTTCTCAGTATGCTTTCAATCATCATAGTCCATCTGCACTGTATCGCCCATCCAAGTTTTTAGGCATTTGGCTGGGTCAGAGTAGATAATATAGCCCCATACAATTCAAAATTAATTTTCATGCGTTTTTAAACAGTCAGATCACAAGTAAGTGCAAGGGAACCTGTTCTATTGACGGTCATATATGCCCACACATGACCACTGTTCATAAATAAGATGATATGCTTCAGATCATGAGCAGTTCTTTCACGTCTCTTTAATCTTTCCTTCCCATTATTCTGGTTCAAGCTGATCTTCATCTCATCTTTCAATCAGTTGTTCCAGAACTGTTAGCTTTTATAAATGTATTTTTTGATATAGTTGCTGACTGCAAGCCTTCCCCATGGTTTATTTCTTGCAGTAAACTGACTGCAAGCCTTCCCATGGTTTATTTCTTGCAGTAAACCAGCATTTACTCTGGTAAAGTCTTCTCGTTTGTTGACTTTGACACTGTTACGTTTGCCCACCTCTTGGCAGGTGTTTTTGATCAGCCATCTGTTTGGAAAAGGTTTTTACTCACCACAAAAAAAAAAAAAAAAAAAAAAAAAAAAAAAAAAAAAATTCATCCACCACAGTTGCTATTCTGGGTCTACCTGGCCTTAAGGAGATATCATAAATGCATGCTTTTGTTTTAAAAGCCTGAAAAGAAAGCACAAGCAGTTTATTTGGCTGAACCCAGTGTATTGCTATCTTTTTGATGGGTCTGTTATGATTTAACAGCCATATGATGGCTTCCTGTCTTGGCAGTGACAGCTGTTTGGACTTCATATTGAGAGTTTATGGCAATAGATTTCAATGCAAATGCCACACTTGAAATCAACTCTAGACCTTTTATCTGCCTACTTATAAAGGAAGTAAGGAGGGAGTAAAACACTCATGGCCATGGAACTCCTAAGTCATCACAGTCCCTGTTCTTATTGTTCAATGAATGGCTAGCTGTTTTTGACTGTTCATACACATGACAGTTTCCTGGCTCGAATGGAAATTTACTTCAAGTGCCATTTTTGCAAAAATTCCCTGAAAGAAATGCGGAAGTGGAGCTCAAAAATGCAAAAATGAAAGAGCAAAATTGCAGAGGAAGTCACAGCTGTTAACAAAAATCCCCAAGCTAACTGATTATTTCAGTGCTGCAAGCCTCGCCGTGAAGACCACTGAAAAACCTCAAAAAAAAAGCAGCATTAGTAGCAGAGCTTGCAAGTGAAACAACAATGAGACGCCGAAGGAATCACCACCTGCTTCCACAGGTTAGGTATCTTTGTCAGTGTCCAAATATTTATGGAACTGATTGTATGCACATTCATCCTCACACGTATGCACTTATATGACCATATACCCAAACATAAAGATGCAAAAATAGACAGACACAAATGCATATACTATAGACTTCATATAGATAAACAATCTCACTATTAATTTTGAACCCATCCTCTCATGCACACAGATTACAGGTGATTAATCGTCCTTGATTAATCACCTGTAATCTATTTATGCTTTCATTCAGTGTTAGCCTAGAAAAACAGTTGGACAGATGGTAATTGAGCTGTGTGCAGTTGGAAAACATGAAAACATAGGGCCTTGAAACTGACGTGAACTTCTGGTGACATTATAAGGCACAATCGCAAACTTACACTAAGGAAAATGAAAATACCAAAACAGCCACATTGCTTAAAGCTAGAATCACAGTAATTAAATAACTCCAATACCACTGTAACTACAATGCCATCTTTAATACTACACTGCCTTAATACCGAGAGTAAATCACAGTTTTCATATTTTATATGTATTCGCTCTTCGATCATTGCTTGAACTGAATCCACCATCTATAGGCCATCTCAAAGCTCTTATTTCAGCTGCGATAACCAAGGAAGGCGCTCAGTGGAGCTATAAGCGATTGTACATGAGCAGCTTTACCTCAATAATTTCAGCTGAAAGCCATGAGGTCAATCAGTGACAGCAGATCCAGTTGTGCGCTATCATCAGAAACGGACCTCACTTTACTTGACACTTCAGAGAAAAGGACATCTCATTTCTACAAGCAGTCTTCTCCCCTTACATGGTGGGAGAGACTAAGACACAAGTGCAGGTAACACAGATGCAGTTTAAGAATTGAGGTGCACCCAAATACAAACCTTAACTACAATGACTCCATTATACGTATAATACAGTCTTAAGTACAATATTACTTTAATTTGAGTATTCCTCGAACGATAATACTGTAGTAGCTACCATGCTGCCTAAAATGTAATGCTCTCTGAATTGCAACACCAGCTTTACTGTAATGCCACCTTAACTCTAATACCACCTTAACGAAATTATCAATTAGGCACCGCTTTAACTCCAAAAATATGCTGCTCACAGTTTGTGTGAAAAGGTGGGTATCTTGCACACAGAGAAAAAAATGGTTCTGGAAAATGGTTCCCCTGTCTCCCCTTAAGACTGCATTGTTTGGTAAAATGGTTCAGTCTGGGAGTTTTCACTATTCACACTTATGATGGAGAGATTTTAAAGAACTATTCAGGGTTCCACTCTGGAGAAGAGCCAAAAGATCCTTTCCTTCATGGATGGTTTAGTCCTTACTGTTGTTTAAATGCATTTTCAATTATTGTGCAACTTTTGGTTGTTTTCTTATTCCATGCATGGCTGCTTTTATTGTAAAGTCTTCAAGAGATTATATGGCCATTAGACTTTAAAAAGGATGGGTTTATTTCCCTGAGATAGGTTTTTAGATGTTTATTTTGTATTATTCAATATCAAAAATAATTCATTTTAATGGCTGGCTGAACAGGACCCTGATTTTTATAATCGCTGGCCTTTTTTCAAGTGCAGCTATTTACAAATCTATAAAAATCATATCACTGCACTTACAGCTACCAAGCCTAATCAGATATTTTCTTCAAGAATCATAATTGAAAATATTTGAAAAAGAGATGCAGTGGACTGAATTTATTCTCACAAAAAAAAAAAAAAAAAAAACACAGTTCACTATTATATAAGCTCTTGACCCTCTGGGTCTTGGTAAAATTTGGTATTTTCTTTGGGTCAATTTATCAAATGTTCTAAAACTCAATCATGCAAGAACATAACTGACAGCTGTACCTCCAATTTCTGTGGCTTCCACATCACACCTGATACCTGTCTGGCCAATTTGACTGACTACCACCTCACAACTGATGCATCTACCTTCTCCCTAATTAGGGAACCAAGTAATGTTTTCATAACTGTGTAAACAGAGCTGAATTCTGATTTACGGGAAATTTTTCCTCTCTCACCAGTTTACCAGTCCTCCATCTGCACCTTAGCTCGAAACACTTTCCACTGGTTATATGAGGGAATTTGTTAGAGTTAAAGATCTTTCCTAGACTGTTTTTCTACATCACACCATCTCATCTGCCTCTAATTGGACTTTTAATTCTGACCCGGCAGGCTAATGACTTGCAGTCAGAGCACACTGCCCCTTTTTCTCTTAACATTGTTATTTCATTTAATTCTGCTGCACAATTTAGTTTCTCCATGCCAGTACCGTCATTTATTCTCATTACACTTGTATCCAAACTCTAATTTCATTTGAAATGCATTAAAGTTCCGGCGTCCCGCCTTATCTGCGTAATCGTATTTATTCTGCCTCATCCTGCTGTTCCTCTCACTGACTTTAGCCATGATTCACTTACCCCCAAGTCCTCTGAATTTACTACCATTTGTTTGGGCTCTGAGGGGTAAATTAGCTTAATGGGAATTTAAGACTGAAACTAAAAACTAATCTTTGCCACAAAATTGCGAAAGCAATGAAAGCCCCCAATTGATTGCAGATTTTTGCCTTGTTTCGTCAACAAACCAATCAATCAATCAATCAATGTTCATGTTATGTGTTGGAATTTACAGTGAGAAAGAGGCCAAATGGACTTTACCGTCAGGCAAAGGAAAAGGCTAAAATCCCCTTTGTTTGAATGGAAAATCATTCACTTAAACGAAAACATTTCAATGAAAAATCATTCATTCTTCAAAGGGCCTGAAGTTAAACAGGAATAAATTAGAAACAAGAGGCTCCTCAGAGCCTGTACTCAGGCCGGGTCTAGGCCTGGGCCAAAGGAGAAACCACGCGCGCGCACGAGCAGGACAATCGCGACCCCGGAAAGAAAAAAAAAAGAAGAAGAACGGAGCCGAAACTTAGACTCGTGGCCTACCGGCCCGAGTAACGAACAAACAAAAAATCAACTGTGGGACACAAATAATCAAAGGCCAGAACTTGGTGCTCAACTAAGAGTTTGTATTTCCTCAGGAGAAGGCTACTGTGAGTGAGAAAAGCACTGCCTTTCCTTACATCTGATGGGGTTTAAGGATGTAGTTTTGATGAAAGCACTGCCTGTCCTTATATATGATGGGGTTTTAGGATGTAGATTTGATGAAAGTACTGCCAGTCCTTATACAACCCCAATTCAAGAAATAGTTGGGACAAAGTGTAAATTGTGAATAAAATCAAAATGCAATGACTTTCAGATTACATGAGCCAATATGTTATCAACAGTAGAACATAGATAACATTTCAAATGTTGAAATTGAGACATTTTATAATTTTATCCACAAAATGAGCTCATTTCAAATTTTCTGGCTGCAACAGGTCTCAAAAAAGTTGGGACACAGGCAAAAAAGGGCTGAAAAAGCAATTCATATATAAGAGAATCAGCTGAAAGATCAATTAGCAAGTAATTAAGTTAACTGGCATCAGGTGTGTAACACGATTGGCTATAAAAGGGATATCTTAGAGAGGCTGAGTCTCTCAGAAGTAAAGATGGCCAGAGGCTCTCCAACCTGTGAAAACTAGCATAAAAAAATTGTCGAATACTTTAAAAACAATGTTCCTGAACGTCAAATTGCAAAAGGCTTTGAAGGTTTCATCATCGACAGTGCATAACATCATCAAAAGATTCAGAGAAACTGGAAAAATCTCTGTGCCTAAGGGAAAAGGCCTAAGACCTTTATTGGATGCCCATGATCTTTGGGCCCTGAGACGCCACTGCATCACTCACTGGCATGATTCTGTCATTGACATTACTAAATGGGCCCAGGAATACTTCAAGAAACCACTGTCTGTAAACACAGTCCGCCATGCCATCCACAGATGCCACCTAAAACTCTATCATGCAAAAAAGGAAGCCATTGTTGAGCATGATCCAGAAGCGCCACCGTGTTCTGTGGGCCAAGGCTCATTTAAAGTTGATTGTAGCAAAGTGGCAAAGTTTCCTGTGGTCAGACGAGTCCAAATTTGACATTCTTGTTGGAAATCATGGGCGTCGTGTCCTCTGGGCTAAAGAGGAGAAAGACCACCCCTCCTGTTATCAGCATCAGCATCTCTGATGGTATGGGAATGCATTAGTGCATATGGTGTGGGACACTTACATGTTTTAAAAAGCACCATGAATGCTGAAAGGTATATAAAGGTTTTAGAGCAACATATGCTCCCCTCCAGACGACGTCTATTCCAGGGAAGGCCTTGTGTATTTGAGCAGGACAATGCAAAACCACATACTGCAGCTATTACAACAGCATGGCTTCGTAGTAGAAGAGTCCGTGTGCTGAACTGGCCTGCCTGCAGTTCTGATCTTTCACCGATTGAGAAAATTTGGCGCATAATTAAATGAAAAGTCCATCAAAGGAGAACCAAAACTCTCCAGCAGCTGAAAGACTGTATTAAACAAGAGTGGGATCAATTTCCAATGGCTAAACTCAAGAAACTTGTCTCCTCAATGCCCAAACGCCTCCATTCTGTGTTAAAAAGAAGAGGGGATGTTGCTTCATGGTAAACAGGCCCCTGTCCCAACTTTTTTGAGACATGTATCAGCAATCAAATTTGAAATGAGCTCATTTTGTGGATAAAATTGTAAAATTTCTTAGTTTCAACATTTGCTATGTTATCTCTGTTCTATTGTGAACAAAATACTGGCTGGTGTAATTTGAAAGTCATTGCATTTTGATTTTATTCACAATTTACACTTTGTCCCAAGTATTTCGGAATTGGGATTGTATGTGATGGGGTTTTAGGATGTAGTTTTGATGAAAGCTCTGCAAGTCCATATATATGATGGGGTTTTAGGATGTAGTTTTGATGAAAGCACTGCCAGTCCATATATATGATGGGGTTTAAGGATGTAGTTTTGATGAAAGCACTGCCAGTCCATATATATGATGGGGTTTTAGGATGTAGTTTTGATGAAAGCACTGCCCGTCCTTATATATGATGGGGTTTAGGATGTAGTTTTGATGAAAGCACTGCCAGTCCTTATATATGATGGGGTTTTAGGATGTAGTTTTGATGAAAGCACTGCCCGTCCTTATATATGATGGGGTTTTAAGATGTAGTTTTGATGAAAGCACTGCCCATCCTTATACTGTATATAATGGGGTTTTTAGGATGTAGTTTTGTTGAAAGCACTGCCAGTCCTTATATATGATGGGGTTTTAGGATGTTGTTCTGATGAAAGCACTGCCAGTCCTTATATGTGATGGGGTTTTAGGATGTAGTCCCGTCCTGCCCGTCCTGTATATATGATGAAAGCATCGCCCTTATATGATTTTTAGGATGTAGTTTTGATGAAAGCTTACTGTATATAATGTTTTTGTTGATATATGATGGGGTTTTGGGATGTAGTTTTGATGAAAGCACTGCCAGTCCTTATATATGATGGGGTTTTTGGAATGTAGTTTTGATGAAAGCACTGCCAGTCCTTATATATGATGGGGTTTTGGGATGTAGTTTTGATGAAAGCACTGCCCGTCCTTATATATGATGGGGTTTAGGATGTAGTTTTGTTGAAAGCACTGCCAGTCCTTATATATGATGGGGTTTTAGGATGTAGTTTTGATGAAAGCACAGACTGTCCTCATATCTGTTGTGGCGTTAGGATGTGGTCTTAAATGTGCAGCCTGTCCTCATCTGAGGGGGTCTTAAAATGTAGTTTTGATATACATGCGACCAGTGGCTGATGAGCCAGATATATGGGGTTTTACGATGTAGTTTTTGTTGAAAGCAAAGACATGTAGTTTTGATGAAAGCGCCAGTCCATATTTATGACAATAATTAGTCCTGGCTAGTTTTGATGAAAGCTCAATCATTTTGATTTTTTGGGATTGACGCCTGTTTTTTATTATCGATGAATTTGCAGCTGAAGACACGGTTTCTCCGCCATATATGATGTTTTTAGATCTAACAGTCCTTATTAAATCATGGGCAAAATTCAGTATTGTTAGTTTTGAACAAGAACAGAGAATGTAGGTTTTGTTGAAAGCAAAACATCCGTTTAAAATGGGGTTCTTATTAGTCTTGACCTGTTCTTTGGGAGTCATTTTCATAACAGAAGGTTCTGCCCATCCTTAAGAGCACTCCCATCCTTATACTGTAACAGGTGCTGCTTTGTTCTCCCCAATTAGCTTTTTAGGATGTTGTTCGACAATCATTCATCTGGACGCCAGATTTGCTGTATTTAAATCAACGTTATTCAAAATTTTTTTGGATGTATACCTGTCAGTCCTTATATCTCACGATGAAAGCAAATAGCTGAGCCGCCAGTCGTTTTTTTTGATAAAGCCTATTGAACTGCAGCCTGTCCTCATCTGAGGGGGTCTTAAAATGTAGTTTTTTTTTTTTTATCAATCCAATAATTAGTCCTGGCTAAATCATTTTCTTTTATTGAAGAGTGAAAGTCCGCGCGATCTAACAGTGATTAAACACGGACCAGTTCAACAAGAACAGAGAATCAAAAACATCCGCAAAAAACAATTATTAGTCATTTTCTCAGTCCTTTTAATAACAGAAGGTTCAATTATTTTGCTGTACTGAATTTAGCCCATGATTTCATTTAAATCAACGTTATTAGATTGTATATGGAGAGAAACCGAACTGCCGAAAGTTCAGTTGCCAATTGAACAATAATTGGAAAAACATTAGATCAATAAAGGAAAATGATTGAGAAATAGCCACGAATAATTGCTGTCATAAAGGGACATGTCTTTGCCCACTCTCTGGCTACGCCACTGCATGCTGATTTCATCAAGGAGATCGATAAAGAAACTGCGGTATTCAGTTGCCAATCACCTGTCCTCAAATCTGATGGGTTTGTAGAATGTAGTCTTGGTAAAAGCATGGGCTTCACTTATATCTGATGGGGTTTTATACGGTAGTCTTCATAAAAGTGCAGTTTGTTCTCATATCTGATGAGATCGAACAGCTATACAGCTCTCACCCCCCACTACCAGCTACACAGCTCTCATCCTCCTGCCATTTATACAGCTCTCATCTCCCTGCCAGCTACACAGCTCTCATCCCCCACTACCAGGTACACAGCTCTCATTCTCCTGCCAATTATGCAGCTCTCATCTCCCTTCCAGGTATACAGCTCTCATCCCCCTGCCAGTTTTGCAGCTCTCATCTCACTGCCAGCTACACAGCTCTCATTCCCCACTACCAGCTACACAGATCTCATCCTCCTGCCAATTATACAGCTCTCATCTCTCTGCCAGCTTTACAGGCTCTCATCCCCCTGCCAGTTATACAGCTCTCATCTCCCTGCCAGCTATGCAGCTCTCATTTCCCTGTAATACAGCTCTCATCTCCCTTCCAGCTACACAGCTCTCATCCCCCTGCCAGCCACACAGCTCTCATCCCCCTGACAAATATACACCTCTCATCTCCCAGCTAGCTACACAGCTGTGATTCCCCTGCTAGCAGCACAGCTCTGATCTCCCTACCAGCTATGCAGCTCTCATTTCCCTGTAATACAGCTCTTATCTCCCTTCTAGCTAAACTGTCCTCATCCACCTGCTAGCTATACAGCTCTCGTCCCTCTGCCAGCTATAGAGCTGTCATCCCCCTGCCACCTATGCAGCTCGTCCCCCTGCCAGCTATACAGTTCTTATTCCACTGCTAGCAATCCAGGTCTGTATCAACAGACAATTTCATCCCTCTTTGGACTCTACTGCAGATCTTTTGTGCCTGCAGCCTCAGTCTCTCCATTTGAAAGAGAGAATCATAAAGTCATTAAATATTTCTTTTCTCCAATGTGCGCTAGAGCAGTTTGCAGTTGAGTGCAAAGTGGTCGGAATGAGCATCAGCGCCTCCAAATCTGAGGCACGGTTCTCTGCCGGAAAGAAGTGGATTTTTTCTCCGAGTTGGTAGTGAGTTGTTACCCCAAGTAGAGGAGTTGAAGTATCTTGGGGTCTTGTTCATGTGTGAGGGTAGGATGGAGCGTGAGATTTACTGACAGATCAGTGCAGCATCTGCAGTAAAGCGGGCCTTGTACTGGTCTGTCGTGGTGAAGGAGGAGCTGAGCTTAAAGGAGAACCTCTCAATTTCTACGTTCATTCATTCTACTGTCCAACCCTCACCTTTGGTCATTACCTCTGCGATCGTGAATACAAGTGGCCGAAAGGTGCTTTCTCCTTAGGGTAGCTGGGCTGACCCTTAGGGATAGGGTGTGGAGCTCGGACATCTGGGAGAGGCTCAGAGTAGAACCGGTGTTCCTCCGTGTTGAGAGGAGTCAGTTGAGGTGGTTCGCTCATCTTGTCTACATGCCTCCTAATGCCTCACTTTAGAGGTTTTTTGAGCATGTTCACATTGAAGGAGGCCCAGAGGCAGGCCCAGGACACCTCAGATGAACTATATCTTCTGGCTGGCCTGGGAATGGCTTGGGGTGCCCTAGGAGGAGTTGAAGGAAGTGGCTGGGGAGGGGGGACGCCTGGGCCTCTGTGCTTAGTCTCCTACCCCCGCAACCCGGCCCCGGATAAGCGGCAGAAGATGGATTGTTGGATTTCTTTCATCCTAGAGCTCAGCTGGAGAATAGGATGTTCTCTTGCCAGTACTCCAGTCTCCCAAAGACATATTTTCTTAAGGTTCTTTTGTAATATGCATTAAAATGTGTAGAACCTGCTTCTCTACTACCAATCTAATTTCTAATGCACCATGTAATTATGCAGAACAAATTCTCGGAAAGAATTTCTCATTTTGGTTACCATTTGCTCTAAACAGCCTTTTGGGCAACAAGGTAGGATTGATTTTTAACAGTTGCAATGTGTGTGTGTGTGTGTGTGTGTGTGTGTGTGTGGAAATCCATGTTTTTTTGTGTGAATGACATATTTGGGTAATGCATATGCATGCGTATGAGACTGACCGACCCAACTGAATTTCTCCTGATTACAAGCGTCTGTGTGTCGCAGCAAACCAAGGAGATGCAAAGCAGACTAAGAGGAATGAAAGCCAGGCAAAGCTACAAGTGGCGTGTGTAAACCAAATCAGGCCTGCCTCGCTTCTGCAGTGCCATTTGTGTGTGTGTGTGTGTGTGTGTGTGTGTGTGTGTGTGGTGAGTTGACCACCTGTACTGCAAGCAGGGTGTTGTGATGTATCTACTGCAGTTTGCCAAGCAAGACCTTGCATGTAGGGATGCCTATGATCACCCTTCTTTACCATCTGATGCTGGCCAGGGGCCAGGAAGCAATATGGCTTCTCTGGTCTGCATATTGCCAGTCCCTCACTAAGACTCCTCATATGCTTCCTTGCAGCAGTCCATTGTTACTTAAGTCTCACAATTCCGTTGAATTAGTTGTCACTTGTCTCCCTTCTGTGATCAAATTATAGTAAAATCTTAATTGTTAGTATGATTAAATACAATCCATTGCACTAACAAAAAGTTGTGGAGTCTTGGAGATTGGCAGAAGTTGAATTGGCAGCGATGTCATTATCTGTTGAAATTTTGTAGTGTTGCGGGGGGAGGGTTGAGAGGAGAACTGGTTTTTGTTATTTTTTCTGTACCAAAGCAAGCTGAAAACCACTGTTCTAAAGATTGAATTCCCGGAAATGAGTGGCCAATCACAGTTTAAGGCAATATGATGCCTAAATTAATAAATAATTTATTTACTTTATTTATTTGTACAGGGACAAATGCATATTAATGAACATTTTACAAAAAAAAAGAAAATGTAAATATGCCAGATTGTAGCCAGAGGCTAATTTACATCTGTTGTCCCTAGGGCAGGTTGTTGTTAAAAATATAGAGTCTCTGGGGAAAAGAGGGGGTGAAAAAACAAACATATATGACACAAGAATAGGACAAAAAAAAAACACCATAAAAACTATAAAAGAAACTACACACTCGTTTGGAGGTCGATAAGTTGAACATACAAGAAAAGTGGTTTTAAATAATGATTTAATTCCATTCTGTACCCATTAAGGACGGTGTTCAGAAAATTCATAAAAAACCAAAATATTACTTGAAAAGCATGTCAATAGCGGCGAACCTTGAGCGTTCACAACTGTGATGCAAGGTCTCCTCATGGATTGAATGATAACACAGTACATAATCAACATGGATAAGTTCCATTCTAGGGTTATCTATTTCTGCCCAACACATCCCATACATGTTCTATAAAGGTCGGGAGACCTTGAAATGACATTGATGCCAGCATTCCTAAGAAAATTCCGAAATTGAAGGTCTGGCATTATCGTGTTGGAATGTCAGACCTGGCCATGAGCTGCCACGAATGGCAGAAGCTCTGTATCCTGCAGCAGTTAGGTTTTCTTGAACGATCAGTCGGGAACGGGCAGGACCATTTGGTTCCCAAATTTCCACTTCCTGCACACAACACTGGGCGTTGCCACCGTTCATATTAGTTTGAATCTGGATTAGTCACTAAAACGAGATTCCAATCACGCTAAGTCCATGGACATGTCATTGTGCCCAGAAGTTCCAGTAACTGGGTTAAAATTGGTCCACGATATGGCCCGTGCATGGAGACGAGCAGCCAGGCGACACGACATGGTTTGGGCAGTTTGAACCTCTAAACAATTGGACGTTGAACCTAAATGACGGAAGACGATTTGTCGGTCTTCTGCTTATGTCGTCACATCGTGGTCTACCCTAACGAGGTCGGTCTGCTGTGGTGCCAGTTTGTTGGAGACGTGTCCGAAGATCATGATCCGATCCCATAACCCCTAATACCGAATTCATTATTCAGCATGCCAATGGCATGTTCACGTTGAATGTTTGAAGGGCATTGCAAATCAACGGATAATTAACTGTAAGAACTTAAAGGGTCACCTCTACTGTGCTAACGTGGGCTCAACTGCACGTGTCTCATAAGGTCACGTGACTAGGAACACGAGGAAGTGATGTTTTTAAAATTTCAAGAAAATATTTAGAAATTTTGAGTGTGAAGTTTTCTTTTTTGACTGACAACACATGTTGGAAAATCATATAAAACCATATCTTAAAACATACGCAAGGACGACCTTGCATCACATACACCATGCATATATACAGTACATATCATGGATATTAAATTCTAGTTATCTATTCATTACAGTCTATAAATACAAAGTATACACAGAGAAGAATGTTATTAAGATAGTTGGACTGGGCAGACTAGGTGTGGCGGATTATGTGTTATGGTTACATATTTGGTTCAATTTTAGCCATCCCTTCATATTAGTTTTGAAAGAAGATAAGTTGGACACTCCCTAAGTTCCAGTGGTAGGCTATTCCAATATTTACAGCCAATGACCGACAGAACATTTTGACCAAAAGGCTTCCAAAAGGTTTCACAGTCCCCTAAGGCCCTTGTGGACAAGCCATGATCCGATCTTAACTTAAATAAATTCATTATGGTGAAGGCAATAGCATCTTAATAAAGCAAGCGATTCTGAAGTTTTTTAAATTATCGAAACTTAAAAGATTGTGTTTAGGAATGTACAGTGGTGATAACGGTATGCTTTTTTTTATCCAGGACTTTCAGAGCCTTTTTATAGAGTGACTCAACAGGCTTAAGGTTTGTTACTCCTGTAAGAGACCAATTTACGAGGCAATAGTCAATGTGAGAAAATATCATGGAATGTAGATACATCCTGGCTGCGTTGTCTGCTAACGATGTCCTAATCTGCCTGAAATTGTGCAGATTAAATTTGATTGTATTCACAATCCTTTTCACATGGCTCTTAAAAGATAAAGTTGAGTCCAAAGTGGATATTTAAATTCTTTTACAGTGCTAAGCTCGCCCCCATTTAGGAATACATTCAATTTTGTTGTCTCTGCTGGCTTTTTGGAAAATAGCATACACAGTTTTCTTGGCGTTCAGGAGGAGACAGGAATTTGTGAGCCAATTCTGCACCTGAACCATTGCTGTAGTTAAAATTTGGGAGGCTTTCTGGGAGGTCTTGGCATGTGTAAATATCACAGCATCATCTGCATACATTTGAAAATTTACACTGGTACATGAATTAGGTAGGTCGTTTATGTATAAGGAAAACAGAATCGGCCCAAGGATTGATCCTTGAGGCACCCCTACCAGACAATGAAGATAGGAAGAATTGACACTATCGACCCTTACACATTGTTGTCTATTCGACAGATAGGATTTGAACCAATGTATAGCTTGCTCTGAGAAATTGAAATGCGTCAGCTTTGACAGAAGAACTTGATGGTTAACTTGTGTCAAAAGCCTTCTTTAAATCCAAAAAACTGCACCAACACAAGAATTCCTATCTAGCAGGCCTTTTACCTTTTCCAAAAATACAGCGTTAGCCGTTTCAGTTTCAGAATGTTGGGCACGGAAACCAAACTGCATGGGGTGCAGGGGGGGAATGACCTTCATTTAGATGTTCTATTAATTGCTTAGCCACCCATTTCTCAGCGATTTTGGATATCATTGAGAGAATTCTGATAGGCCTGTAATTTGATATATCAGTTTTATCCCCAGATTTGAAAATAGGGGTAACCACAGCCACCTTCCAAGCTAGGGGGACAACACACTCTCTGAATGATAAATTTATGAGATATGCAATAGGACGTACCAAATAGCCTTTATATACTTTCAAGAAGTTGGTGTCAAATCCCTGATCATCCCTTGCTTTAGAGCTTTTCAGATCATTTATCAGAGTGACTATGTCTGATTCTGAAATTTCCTTGATTTTAAAAATTGGTAACCCAGGGGTAATAGGATTATCAATACAAGCAGGGGGGAGAAAAGCCGAGATATTGTTTGAACAGAATTTAAAAAAAAATGTTTATGTTAGGTTAGCCAAGGTGGTAGGATCAGTCACCAACGCATTATTGATTTTGAGTTTGAGGTCTGTATTGATGTGACTGGTCTGACGTCCGATTAGTTTGTTTATGTTTTGCCGGATTATTTGTCCTTTACCATGGGCATTTTGAATCATATTCATGAGGAACTCCGCTTTTGCTTTACTAAGGGCCCCGGTGACTTTATTTCTAATAGAGGTGAAATTTTGCCAGTTAAATTAAGCCAGTTTTCAGTGATTTCTTGAGCAATTGGTCCCTGCATACCATCGTTTTCTTGATTTCAATATTTAACCAAGGTAACAAATTCCCTTTTCTTTTCTTATGGCACCCCCTCCTGGAGAAAGGCGCCATAATCTTCTGTAGTGATTTAATTAGTGAGTCACTGCAACTTTCGGTATCCTCACGTGAAAGTGCTTCAGCCCAATCATTAGTACCGTTTCCAAGTTAGGCTGCTGGTTTTTTGGGATGACCTCAAAAAATCTAGTTCTTGATGAGTTGGAAAAGGAATTGGTGAAACGTTTTTTGGATAATTTTCTAGAAAAAAAGATTGCATTGTGATCGGAGAGGCCAGTTAAGAGGTTGTGGATCTTAAGGATTCGGTCTGGTCTGTTTGTAAAAAGTAAGTCTATTCTTGTACTGGAGTAATTGGTTATTCTGGTAGGCTGTTCTATTAGTTGGGTGAGATTGAGATGATCCGTTATCGTTTTGAGAGTTTTCCTTTAGTTTTTCTTGTCCCAATTGACATTCAGGTCACCGCACACTAAGACCTCTTTATTAAAATTGCAGTGATTAAAAATTACTTTTAATTTGTCATAAAAATCAGGTTTAGCAGAAGGCGGTCGATATATACAAAGTACAGAAAATGACATTTCTGAAGATAGGGAGATGTTAACGCCGACACACTCTATGTCAATTTTGCGGGGCCATACAATTTCTGAACATTTTAATGTTTCACATACATGTAAAATAACCCCTCCGCCCTTTCCCTTCCCCTTAGCCCTGTCCTTTCTGAATACATTATAACCAGGCAGATTTATAGCCGCCTCTGGGGACGATTCAGTAATCCATGTCTCCGAAAGACCCATAAAATCAATAATGGAGTTACAGAGTATATGTTCTAACTGTTCACGCTTTAGGAATCATACTGCGTATATTAAGGTGGCCACCAAAAAGCCCTTTAGTTTTATATAAGGGGTCCCAGACTGTCCTAGCTTGATTTAAAGTTCGAAAAATCTTTGTAGACCGATGTTTTTTAAAGACGGGGTTCCTAGGCTGTTCCTAGGCTCATAGGCAACAGCTTAGGACCATGTGCATTTGAAGTAGAAGGGAATACACACTCACCATTGAAGTCTGAGTTAGTCTTTGTGTCCAGGATTGTAGTAGCCACTGTGGGCCCGGTCTGAAGACAAGCGGCTGCCGTAGTAGTAGCTGGGTTGATTATAGAGTCCAGAGTTGTGGTTGCTACAGTGGGCCCGGGCTGAAGACGAGCCGCCACCGCTGTAGCAGCTGTGCTAACGCCAACAGCGCTGGTGTTCCGCGGCCGCGCGTGCGAGCTTTCCTCGCCTGACCGCAGGGGAAAAATTCCCCTAACAGCCGCAGTAGGAATAAACGGAACGATGTGGGAGTTCAGTCTGCCCAGAGAAGAGCGCAACATCACACCTGAGGAGCTTCCCAGCGAGGGCGGAACAGTGGGTGCACCCCATCTGTTATCACTGTATCCCGGCGTCTGCAGGCGCCCCCCGGCAGGCAGGCTGGCTGGCTGTCATTCCCACTGAGCACCGGCGGGCTTGGGTTGGAAGTAGAGCCCAGTGCGTCTGGAGGGAGCAGCAGCTTGCTGCCAGCAATCAGTTGAGGGCCTGGGTTGGTTTGGATGTCCCCAGCCAGGAGGAGGATTGTCAATAGGTAGTAGATCTCTCGGTGTGGTGTGGACCCCTCGTTTCGTGATCAGTTTGGGTTGTTGTCCAGAATCTGTCATGTACAGGCTGTATCCAGATGTGGCGCTCTTGAGCTACCATAGTCACTCGGCTGCCCTAAGTGGGGTCGGTCAGTGACACTGCCTGTGTTCCATTCTTGGATAGACAGCCAACTGACTGTTGAACAGTGACAGTGCAAATGATGCACCACCTCTCGGCGGCTGAGACCTGCCCGTAACATGCTAATGGCTCTTTTTCTCTCTCCTGTGTCACAAGCCGTTCCATTTTCTTGATGCGGTAGCATTATTTGTTTTTTTTTGTTGACTGTAATGTAGGCTATTGGCCACACTCAAAAGAACAAGTCAAGTGTCACTGTGCACATCACAAACAGCTCAATGTTTGTCATTACTGAAGTGATTGGCGCGTGCACGTGGTGCGCGTCAGGATTTCAATACCATGCGCTTTTCTTTATTTCCTCTCGTGCCTCACTGGAAAAGCAATAAAAATCAATCGATTCTTCAATTTGCTGCAAATACAGTACATACCTCACCCGTGCGTTTTTACTGGCGCTAAGTACATTTCGGAGTGTTTTGCACATGCTGACATCATTTAGCAGGCAGTTAAAAAAGGCACATCAAAGAGTATGTTCTATCTGGTTCCCTTAGAAGCATTCAGGAAAGATGCGATGCATCCGCACAGTGGGTTAGACCACCACAATGGCCCAGACCCACAAAAGATTTACAGCAGCTATTGTTTAATGACCAATTTAATTTCACAGATAGCATTTAAGAAAATAATTGTAAGCCTGTGATGATTGTGACTGTGAAATGAATCTCTCCAGGTCACAGCATCACAGCAGCCCTGGAGCCCTTGAGGAGGTGATAGCGTCCAAAGCCAAGAAAATTCAGTGTATGTATGAGGCTGGCAAAATCAATTATGGTGGTATTAATTGAGCTTGATTTCATATTCTAATTCTTATCTTTTTCAGTTTCAATGAAATTTACTGGAATTTTATTGTGTGTTTAATTTAGATCTCATCCTTGTTGACTGCCCTCCAAACATACTGTAGCGCTTGTGGTTGTAACCATAAAGTTCAATTTTGGTCTCATCACTCCAAATGACAGTACTCTAGAAGTTGTGAGGTGTGTCAAGGTATTGTCTGGCATATTTTAGGGGGGATTTTTTGTAGGACTGGTGCAATAATGCCTTCCCTCTAGCAACTCGACCATGCAGCTCACTGTTGTTTTAGTACATTGTGCTCCATCAAATGCCCTGACTATCTTTTACCAGAGCATCCTGTCTTTCTCTTGAGGCACCTTATGGATTTTTCTTTGCGTCCTGAACTATTCTCCTGGCAGTTTGGGCTGAAATCTTTCTTGGCCTACCTGACCTAGGCTTGGTATCAACATATTCCCTCATTTATTCAGTTAATCGTAAACTAAACAATACTGATGGGCATTTTCAAGTTTTTGGATATCTTTTTATATCCTTTCCCATCTTTAAAAAGTTGAACTACCATGTGACGAAGGTGCTTAAACAGTTTTTTTCAGCTCCCCATGGCTCAGTGCATCCACTCAGGTCAGTGCATCCACTCAGGAGCTAACAAACTCAATGACCATAAACAGACACTAATTACAATTTAAAAAGCCACAGCTTTGGAACCCTTATAGCCATTTAAACCTGAGTGTGTCAACTTGTGTCTATATTACAAGGTCAAACATTCAAGGGTATGTAACTTATGATCAGGGCCGTTTGGGTGATTTCAGTTATCATTATGATTTAAAAAGGAGCCAAATGCCTATGTGATGATAAATGACTTCATATGATCACTATCCATAAATAAAAGATGAGTTTTTTTTGTACAATGAGTCATAGCTTCAAAATAAATGGCAACATTTCACAAATTCAGCGAGGGTGTGCAAACTTTTGAGCACAACTGTGTATGAGGAATATTCTGGATATTACTGACCGTGAGTTATACTTTCTCCTTATTGAGCACTGAAAGTGTTTATACAAGATCAGTGTGGGCTTATGAGCTAGATAAATACTAGCAGGTCAGCTGTGTGGGTCAGATGAAACTTAGTTTGACCATCTGTGGAAAGTAGTGAGAAGGTAGTTTGCCTATCAATAAGATTCCAGGACAAGTGCAACAAAAAACAGGTTGTAGAATATGGAGAAAAGTGTTCAGATACAGGGAAGTATGACTGCATATTGACGTGTATGTCACTGCACCTGCATACCATTTGTTCATATTCACACATTTCATCATGTCTGCAATATGTATCCTGGTGTTCCATGTAATCAGTTTTAATTTTTCTCATTTTGCATGCCTTTTAAAGTCCAGCGCCCCATCCATGTCATTGGAGGTAGTAACTGTACTCTGTTTCCTAGCAAGGTAAGCATTCCAGCAGTATGAGTGTGTGCTGGCTAAATGGGCCTCTGGTGAAAAATTGACGAATTTCAGGGCTTTTTAATGGAGAAAAGGCATTTTTTGGGGTTTAGTGTAATGTCCTGGTGCTCAAAGATGTTAAAATGGGCACCAGGCGAGTGATGGAAAAGGAGGACCCAAGTGCAGGAATGTGGTTTTTATTCAATTAAGAGAGTGAACAAATATTATAAATACAAAACTTCAAAGGGGACAACAAAAAGGGAGTATATCTATACAGAAGAATGTTACAAATTAAGGCTACCTGCCAGTGAGGGGGAAAACCAAGGCCTAAATAGACAAGGGGATAATGCTCAACTAATGAAAACCTGGTAAGATAACAGGGAGACCTGAGGAGATATTTGAATAATCAATGAAGGCAAGTAGCCATGGAACCGAATTCCTGGGGGGAGGGGCATTACATTTGGCGAGCTTATTGGACAGTATTGATATCCATCCCCTCATATTTAATTAATTTTTATTAATGAAAACCTAGACAGTAGAAATATTTATAATGATTCAAATCTTTACACAGAATCATGACACATGATAAAAATACAAAACATATAAAATCAGAAAGCTAAAACAATTAAAAACTGTTAGATATAGGCCTAAAACATCTCATGGAAAAGCCTCAGACCAGAAGGCGTTTATGAGAAGCTTGGCAAGTTGGCGCTCGTGAGTCAGGGTGGCCAAGATTCTCATGAAAAACCAACGCCCAAAGGGAGGCAACCATCCCATCAGCACCATAATTTACCGTGGAGGCGAACAGTGGGTCAAAACAACCTGGAGTGGAGAGGCACAGTCTTCTACAATAGAACCTATCAATGTACCATTCACTATATTTCCATCAACACACATATATTTTGATAAAAGAAAGGTATTCAGTGACCTAGCAGGTGAATCATGGTAAAATATTTGTCTCAAAAGTGAGGCACGTTACTCACCAACAATGTTGGAGATAGACTTCAACCCGACAGCTTGTAAGAGTTTTGAATGATGACTTATCCTCGGAAAACCAAGGATACGCCTAATATTGTCCGATTGAAATTTGTCTGATGCATAATTGTCATAATTACTCAGATTCAAGCAGTGGTGACCAAATACCACAATGGGACAGTTTTCCACAAATAAACTTTTACATCCACTGCCAAACCAGGATAAGAAAGAGCAATATTTAACAGACTGAACGCCCTGTGTCTCGCAGCTGAAATTCTGTTATCAACATGCCCCGAAGCCTTCAGATCAGCAAGAAACCTCACTCCAAGTACATCTATGCTGTAAGTATTTCAGATAGCATCACCACCCAAATTCCACAAAGGCGAAGTTGTCCAGACCCAGACCAAATGTTATACATTTGGTTTTGGCAATGCTGAAAACAAAACGCCACTTCTTGGAATAGGCATCACAAATATCTATTGAACCTTGAAGACCGGGAATAGTGGCTGCCAATAACATCATATTGTCAGCATACAGTATGTTGTTCAATATTTGATTCCCAATTCTCAGGCCAAGGTCATTCTCAGACAGTGAACACAATAGGTCATCAATAAACATGGTCAAAAATATTGGAGACAAAATACTCCCTTCCCTAATACCTCTGGTTACTGCAAAATATTCACTGTACTCCCCTTTCCACTTCATACGTACCTTCAGCCTCGCATACCTGTCATACGAAAGTAACCAATGTTCCAAGGGGATTCTAGGCAACAATTTATAGAAAAGACCATCATGCCAGATCCAGTCAAAGAATTTAAATACATGGCAATGTCATTAATTAAAGAGCAAGCCTTGTCGCCACCTAAGCCTTCTCTAAAACCAAACTGTGTGTTGCTCCTTAGATCACCCTCAGAGAATAGTAAGATTTCCAACAACTTTGAAACGTTGTGCTGAGAGTAACTGGCCTATAGTTAGCCGGGTCGTTAGGGTTCAGTGAAGGCTTCTTTAAGATGGGCACGATGGTACCAACAGTCAAATCTTTGCTAGCTACGTGCCAAATTTACATAACAGTAAAAAGATTGCCAAGAATACGACATGAAGCATTTTTTAACTCAAACTGAAGATGCTCAGCAGTGACCTGATCCACACTGGGGATTTACCTCATTTTAATATCTTCATAGCCTCACAGATCTGATGAGGATCAACATCATCAGAGAACAAAGGTGTATTTCATCAGGAACTTTTGCCTCACTTCATTACTTAAATCCCACTGGTCCAGAGGCATTACCAGGATGCCAAGCTTGGGTGGGCATTTGTCCTCTTTGGGGGGGCAAAAAAAGAACCTCTAAATCGCTGTTTAAAAAAAAAAATATATATATATATATATATATATATATATATATATCAGTGGCAGCTGGTGAACTGGCGATAGGGGATGCTCAAACCCATCCCTTGAAAATAATGATTGGTCATGACCTGGTTTCAATCATTCATTTAAATTACCATTACAAAAGCTCAGAAAACTCTTAACATTAACAGGTGTGGTCACTTGTCATTAATTATGCACACTAGGGTTGCGCCGATCGTGAACCGCGATTTTTTTAAGGCGTAGTACCACCACTTGCTGCCATGGGGCGAACATCCGAGCTTTCCCTTTTCCTTCATTAAACCCAACGCAGGTTGAACGAAAGTGCGAAACATCAAAGGGCACGTGAAATGCTTCCGGAAAAAATCTTGACTGACATCAGTAATTCAGTATTTTTTGGCTACATGCTGCACAGAGCCAAGTGAAGGACTACAGAATCGCCTCCTATTAACCAATTAGGCAACTCACAGAAAAGTAAACCTGTTCCCATTTACTTTGCTTAATTGGCAATCAAATAGTGGATTCGTTTACTCTCTAAGTTGAGTGAGTAGAGCTGTTTAGACAACATGTTTGATTGATGCATTTCGAAATTTAAATGGCCATAGAACGGCAGATTTGCATGAACACGATTGTCATTGCCACGCAATTTCGTGCGACTGATCATTTATGTCTCACATTCACGTTTCATCCGCTTTTGGGGAAGAGGAAGATTTTTTCTAATTATTCAAACTAGCATTCTTTCAATCTAACACCCAGTTAGGTTTGTTTGCTTTTCACCATCATATCTTAATCGTTATAGGCCACTGAAATTGCTTGATTGTTATTTAGACCAAGTACACGGGAGCAGATTTAGGGAAGGGCGGAGCACCTGCAATTAGCGAAATCTAAACTCAGGCTTCTTCCCGGCGCATTTTAAATAGTTTAAGCCGCCTCAGGTGTGTAGTCTATGTTTCAAGAAATTACACGCGACTGCCTAGACACCCCATGACTGCAAGTGGTCTCATCACACTTTAAAAAAATCCTCGTTCAACATCGCCACATCCCAACTCAGCATTTCATCTCTCGTAGTATTTTTAGGAGATCTATAATGATAAAATAAAAATAAAGAGATTTGTTATAAGACCGCCCTGGATTTTACGCTTCTAGAAAATACGCAAGGTGGAAAACATTCTGAAAAGCGGATGAAACATGAATGTGAGATTATAAATGATCAGTCGCACGAATTGGCGTGGCAATGACATCGTGTTCATGAAAATCTGCTGTTCTACGGCCATTTAAATTTCGAAATGCATCAGTCAAACATGCTGTGTTAATAAACAGCTCTACTCATTCAACTTAGAGAGTAAACGAATCCACCATTTGATTGGCAATCAAGCAAAGTAAATGGGAACACGTTTATAGTTGCCTTCTGTAGTCCTTTACTTGGGTCCGTGCAGCATGTCGCCGAAAAATACGTAGTTTTTTTTCCGGAAGTGCTTATGATACAGAATTATTGTTGCAACAACCCCAGTGAGTGACTAGCAACTCTAGACTAGTTGCTGGCTATAGCTGCCTAGGCTCACTCGGTAGCCAACTCAAGTTATAACCACATGAGTCAACACAGATGACAAGCTAGTACAAAAATTATCTTAATGTCAAACAACAAGACTGACAAAATAAACGGTGGCAGAAGTAGCAACAAAAGAGATAATGGAGAAGTTTTAATTCCCCGAGAGAAGCACAAGTCCGTAGACGTGACCTCAGACTGAGTGAAGACCGTGAAGACGGCAGTCTAAGAGAATGGGAGGGTCCCTAGTAATTCGAGAGTGCCCATAGTTTCACAGCAGAATAGACTGGCAAAGGAATCCACCAATCACACATAGTGATAGATAAATGAAGCATACGTAAAGCTAACTCTAAATGACTGTCTACCTCCGGCCGTGAATCAGTTGGATATTGCGTGTTTGCTGTCAAATAGTAGTAAATCAGTTTTTTATCTTGAGTTTTCATTGGCTGGGCAGAGCTTTTCTCAGGGTGGGCACTGCCCACCCCCTGCCCCCCCTTGGTAACGCCCCTGCACTGGTCTAAGTCCAAGTCAACATTATCCTTCATAATCTTACTATAGTGCTTGCAAAATCAGATGATACGAGGTTAGAGGAATCCCTACCAACAGAGTTGTGTCTCCTAAGAGCATTCCAGAGCCGTGAACTGTCTCCCTCTCTGAACAATGAATTATGAGTATTAACAGGCTTTTTAAAGTCACACTTCAGACTTCGACGTCATTCCCTATATTGATATATGGACCAATGCCAATTCCAACTTGAAAGTCACAAACTCATCTTGAGCTTCATAAGTCAAAATATGTGATTAGTGGTAAACATATGATTATGTTATGATTTGACTATCAAGAATTTGCTGAACCACTTGGAAAGCTGCTTGGAGAGCTTGGTGAGTTGGGGAGCCACTTGGAAAGCCATTTGGGGAGCCACTTCAATAGCCATTTATTTGGCTCATTGACAGTTTGTAATTTAGAATATCATATTCAAATGTAGTACACCTGTGGTCAAGTAGTTTATGATCCATGAAATGCACCTTCCCACCATTTTTCAATTCTCAGAATTTTTTAAAACAAATTCAATGCTGAGTTTTCATGAAGATTTTTTGTGTTTGCAGCCCTTATTCTGCACTAAAATTATTAAGATAAACTGAAATAAGGTTGTATTCTAAATTTTATAAGTGTCTTGTAAATTTAAGCTATTTCCCCACTGTCTGAGAAGCACAAATTTTGAATAACAAAGCCTTACCATTTCAGTACAAATGGCACATATATATCCCACAGTATTTCCAGATATCCTGTTGGGACTTATGAGTTCCGTAAACTCTAGTATTTGGGCCAATTTGATAACACATATATACAATGGGCAACTCTGATTCATAGTTCTGTATTCAGTATTGAAAGGGTTAAATAGTGTAACACAAAAATTGCCAGATTTGGCTTCTATGCAAAGGGGTAAATCAAAAATGTTAACTTCCTAAAGCCCAACATCCCCCTGGCGGTAACGCCGGTATTATGCGATTTTCAAATGACAAGCCATGAGCCTCAGACCCTTAAATGCATAAGTGCTTTCAAGATCTTCCTGTTCAAGATTGCTTGAATAATAACCGCACACATTATTTTCTCAATAATCAAGACCAATTTAGGCCTGTAATTAGACTATTAAGAAAGTATTAGGTAATGACAGATCACTGAAGGGCTAAATTGACTACACACTTAATGGTGATATTGTATGGATGAAAAAGAATACTGACAATAATAATAATACTAATAATAATTAATTAATTAATTAACCCAGTGCTTTTCCTGAATTCCATCCCTCGTTGTAGGATTTTTTTCAACAGTGCAACCTGATTTATTTTAAGATTGCACTAAACCAAAATTTTTTCAGTGTCCAAAAGAATAGGCTTCATTTGCGGGCAAGCTTAGGTGCACACTGGTTGTGCGGAGCGATAATAATTAATTTCTTAAAGGACCAACGCTTCTAATGTCGAAGCGTGGGTAATTGATTGGTTGTGCGGAGCGATAATAATTAATTTCTTAAATGACCAACGCTTCTAATGTCGAAGCGTGGGTAATTGAATTTTATATATATATATATATATATATATATATATATATAAAAATGCAGCACCTTAATTTCATGGTCAAGATACAAATTGTGTATGTTTATACCTCCTGACAAGAGGATCTAACGCAAAATTCAAGTCTTTGACAGGCGTTTATGCCATTGCAGGCCAAAAAATATGAAACACCACTCTAAGTCAGTCATTAAACATTATCATGAATGGTGAACGGTACGTGAATTTGATGAAAAAGAGCAGGAACATACCCTTTGAAAGTTGCATTTGTGCACGTGCGTCCCTGCTGTCACTAGGTAGCAGCATTGTCATTATTTGATCACTTGGAAGATTGCCGAAAAGTTTAGGGGGTATCTGTGCCGTGTCTTATTGTCCACAGTTTATAAGCTATGAGGTAAATCAAACAATCAAGGTAAGTCTAAATGAGTCCGTCCAGGTGACACAAGTGTATGATCACAACCGACCAATAACTCAAACAGCTCACCAAGGTGCCGTCAAAGAGAACCAAGTGTCCAAATCCATAACTATTAATGTGAAATGTCAAGACTGGCAAATTGGTAACACTTTATAATAAGGGTACAAATAATGTGCTTAAGTAATGCTGAACTAATGCATGACTCATGATGACTTAATGCATGAATTAATGCAGGATGAAGCAAGAATTCCTGTTGCTTATCATTAACTAATGATGAAGTCACCATGCCTTTTTGTGATAAGTATGCACTTAATACATCATCAGTTAAGGGAGGTTAATTCACTGTTACTTCACACATTAATTACTTTTGCGCACAAATTAACTGGATTTGTGGGAAACACTTATTAATTAATGTACAAATAATATGCTTAAGTAATGCTGAACTAATGGCGGTAATTTAATGCATGAAATAATGCAGGATGTATCATGAATTTTATTTGGGGGGTGAACCCTAATAATAATAATAATAATAATAAAATAACAACAATAACGACAATAAAAATCATCATCATAATAATCATCATCATAATTTCCGCTCACCCTGAAATATGTGATTGCTGGCATTTTGTTACTGGGCACTAAAAAATGAAGAGTTGATTTTTTTTTAACTCAACCATAGGGTTGCTTGAGTTGGGTTTTTATGGGTTGTTTTCTGAAATATTGGGTAATTTGGTCTAACTCTGCTGTTGTCATAGTGACAGGTACGTGCCTGTTCTTCACGCGCTTAGCGCTTCCCACTCGGAGCTCTCCCAATGAAGAAAAATCGGCAACGGGAAGTTACCAGACAAATTTGTAAGTATTTTATATTTTAATAGTCTACTTTTCATCATTTTATGCAAAAGGGAATGCAAGGGTAAACATAGGTGGCATAATGTATCCGTCAGATCGAACTTGACACTAATTTACATCGACAAAACCGTAGTTTGCCGGCATTTTTTCCCCTAACTAACTTTACATAGCGTCAGCTAAATGCCAGCTAGAATAACAGGTAGTGTTTACTGAAACTTCAAGTTAAAAACTGAGAGAAGAGTTCCATCTCAATTAGAACATAAAAGCAATTGGTTTATTTTTTTGCCACGTAATGGAGTTAAGGTTTTTTTATCAAGGTACCTGGCCAGCGAAGTGCTTCAGTTTGCTCCTTCTCAATGATTAAAAGCACTGGTGCTGCCACAGTTAGCTCACTCACGCTGTAGAGGAGGTAACGGTAACCCATCAGTGCTGCCACAGTTAGCTCACTCACGCTGTAGAGGAGGTAACGGTAACCCATCGGTGCTGCCACAGTTAGCTCACTCACGCTGGTAACGGTAACCCATCGGTGCTGCCACAGTTAGTAACGGTAACCCCATCGGTGCTGCCACAGTTAGCTCACTAACGGTAACGCTGTGGAGTAGGTAACGGTAACCCATCGGTGCTGCCACAGTTCACTCACTCATGCTGTGGAGTAGATAACGGTAACCCATCGGTGCTGCCACAGTTAGCTCACTCACGCTGTGGAGTAGGTAACGGTAACCCATCGGTGCTGCCACAGTTAGCTCACTCACGCTGTAGAATAGGTAACGGTAACCCATCGGTGCTGCCACAGTTAGCTCACTCTCTCTGTGGAGTAGGTAACGGTAACCCATCGGTAACCCATCGGTAACCCATCGCTGCCACAGTTAGCTCACTCACGCTGTGGAGTAGGTAACGGTAACCCATCGGTGCTGCCACAGTTCACTCACTCACGCTGTAGAGTAGGTAACGGTAACCCATCGGTGCTGCCACAGTTCACTCACTCACGCTGTAGAGTAGGTAACGGTAACCCATCGGTGCTGCCACAGTTAGCTCACTCACGCTGTAGAGTAGGTAACGGTAACCCATCGGTGCTGCCACAGTTAGCTCACTCACTGTGGAGTAGGTAACGGTAACCCATCGGTGCTGCCACAGTTAGCTCACTCACGCTGTGGAGTAGGTAACGGTAACCCATCGGTGCTGCAGTTCAACTCCATCGGTCACTGTGGAGTAGGTAACGGTAACCCATCGGTGCTGCCACAGTTAGCTCACTCACGCTGTGGAGTAGGTAACGGTAACCCATCGGTGCTGCCACAGTTAGCTCACTCACGCTGTGGAGTAGGTAACAGTAACCCATCGGTGCTGCCACAGTTAGCTCAACCCATCGGTGCTGCCACAGTTCACTCACCACGCTGTAGAGTAGGTAACGGTAACCCATCGGTGCTGCCACAGTTAGCTCACTCACGCTGTAGAGTAGGTAACGGTAACCCATCGGTGCTGCCACAGTTCACTCACTCACGCTGTAGAGTAGGTAACGGTAACCCATCGGTGCTGCCACAGTTCACTCACTCACGCTGTAGAGTAGGTAACGGTAACCCATCGGTGCTGCCACAGTTAGCTCACTCACGCTGGTGGACAGTTAGCTCCTCCTCACGCCAGTAGTAGGTAACGGTAACCCATCGGTGCTGCCACAGTTAGCTCACTCACGCTGTGGAGTAGGTAACGGTAACCCATCGGTGCTGCCACAGTTAGCTCACTCACGCTGTGGAGTAGGTAACGGTAACCCATCGGTGCTGCCACAGTTAGCTCACTCACGCTGTGGAGTAGGTATACGGTAACCCATCGGTGCTGCCACAGTTAGCTCACTCACGCTGTGGAGTAGGTAACGGTAACCCATCGGTGCTGCCACAGTTAGCTCACTCACGCTGTGTAGAGGTAGGTAACGGTAACCTCACATCATCGGTGCTGCCACAGTTAGCTCACTCACGCTGTGGAGTAGGTAACGGTAACCCATCGGTGCTGCCACAGTTCAGCTCACTCACGCTGTAGTGTAGGTAACGGTAACCCATCGGTGCTGCCACAGTTCACTCACTCTCGCCCCCCATCGGTGCTGCCACAGTTAGCTCACTCTCACTGTGGAGTAGGTAACGGTAACCCATCGGTGCTGCCACAGTTAGCTCACTCTCGCTGTGGAGTAGGTAACGGTAACCCATCGGTGCTGCCACAGTTAGCTCACTCACGCTGTGGAGTAGGTAACGGTAACCCATCGGTGCTGCCACAGTTAGCTCACTCACGCTGTAGAGTAGGTAACGGTAACCCATCGGTGCTGCCACAGTTAGCTCACTCACGCTGTGGAGTAGGTAACGGCAACCCATCGGTGCTGTCACAGTTAGCTCACTCATTCTGTAGAGGAGGTAACGGTAACCCATCGGTGCTGCCACAGTTAGCTCACTCACGCTGTGGAGTAGGTAACGGTAACCCATCGGTGCTGCCACAGTTAGCTCACTCACGCTGTAGAGTAGGTAACGGTAACCCATCGGTGCTGCCACAGTTCACTCACCCATCGGTGCTGCCACAGTTCACTCACTCTCGCTGTAGAGTAGGTAAAAGTAACCCATCGGTGCTGCCACAGTTAGCTCACTCACGCTGTGGAGTAGGTAACGGTAACCCATCGGTGCTGCCACAGTTCACTCACTCACGCTGTGAGTAGGTAATGGTAACCCATCGGTGCTGCCACAGTTAGCTCACTCATGCTGTGGAGTAGGTAACGGTAACCCATCGGTGCTGCCACAGTTAGCTCACTCTCGCTGTGGAGTAGGTAACGGTAACCCATCGGTGCTGCCACAGTTAGCTCACTCACGCCAGGGAGTAGGTAACGGTAACCCATCGGTGCTGCCACAGTTAGCTCACTCACGCTGTAGAGTAGGTAACGGTAACCCATCGGTGCTGCCACAGTTAGCTCACTCGCTGTAGAGTAGGTAAAAGTAACCCATCGGTGCTGCCACAGTTAGCTCACCGCCAGTGGGTAGGTAACGGTAACCCATCGTTGCTGCCACAGTTAGCTCACCACGCTGTGGAGTAGGTAACGGTAACCCATCGGTGCTGTCACAGTTAGCTCACCATTCTGTAGGAGTAGGTAACGGTAACCCATCGGTGTGCTGCCACAGTTAGCGGTAACCCATCACTCCCATCGGTGCTGCCACAGTTAGCTCACTCACGCTGTAGAGTAGGTAACGGTAACCCATCGGTGCTGCCACAGTTAGCTCACTCTGGAGTAGGTAGGTAACGCCACAGTTAGCTCACTCACGCTGTAGAGTAGGTAACGGTAACCCATCGGTGCTGCCACAGTTAGCTCACTCTCGCTGTGGAGTAGGTAACGGTAACCCATCGGTGCTGCCACAGTTAGCTCACTCTCGCTGTGGAGTAGGTAACGGTAACCCATCGGTGCTGCCACAGTTAGCTCACTCTCGCTGTGGAGTAGGTAACGGTAACCCATCTGTGCTGCCACAGTTAGCTCACTCTCGCTGTGGAGTAGGTAACGGTAACCCATCGGTGCTGCCACAGTTAGCTCACTCACGCTGTGTAGAGTAGGTAACGGTAACCCATCGGTGCTGCCACAGTTAGCTCACTCACGCTGTGGAGTAGGTAACCCATCGTAACCCACGGTGCTGTCACAGTTAGCTCACTCATTCTGTAGAGGAGGTAACGGTAAACCATCGGTGCTGCCACAGTTAGCTCACTCTCGCTGTGGAGTAGGTAACGGTAACCCATCGGTGCTGCCACAGTTAGCTCACTCACGCTGTAGAGTAGGTAACGGTAACCCATCGGTGCTGCCACAGTTAGCTCACTCTCGCTGTAGAGTAGGTAACGGTAACCCATCGGTGCTGCCACAGTTAGCTCACTCACGCTGTGGAGTAGGTAACGGTAACCCATCGTTGCTGCCACAGTTAGCTCACTCACGCTGTGGAGTAGGTAACGGTAACCCATCGGTGCTGCCACAGTTAGCTCACTCACGCTGTGGAGTAGGTAACGGTAACCCATCGGTGCTGCCACAGTTAGCTCACTCGGTGGAGTAGGTAACAACCCATCGGTGCTGCCACAGTTAGCTCACCACGCTCACTCCCATCGCTGTGGAGTAGGTAACGGTAACCCATCGGTGCTGCCACAGTTAGCTCACTCACGCTGTAGAGTAGGTAACGGTAACCCATCGGTGCTGCCACAGTTAGCTCACCACGCTGGGAGTAGGTAACGGTAACCCATCGGTGCTGCCACAGTTAGCTCACTCACGCTGTGGAGTAGGTAACGGTAACCCACAGTTCACCACGTGCTGGTAACGGTAACCCATCGGTGCTGCCACAGTTCTCACTCACGTAGAGGAGGTAACGGTAACCCATCGGTGCTGCCACAGTTAGCTCACTCCACGCTGTGGAGTAGGTAACGGTGCTGCCCATCGGTGCTGCCACAGTTAGCTCACTCAGCGCTGTGGAGTAGGTAACGGTAACCCATCGGTGCTGCCACAGTTAGCTCACTCTGTGGAGTAGGTAACGGTAACCCATCGGTGCTGCCACAGTTAGCTCACCTTTTGTGGAGTAGGTAACGGTAACCCATCGGTGCTGCCACAGTTAGCTCACTCCACGCTGTGGAGTAGGTAACGGTAACCCATCGGTGCTGCCACAGTTAGCTCACTCACGCTGTGGAGTAGGTAACGGTAACCCATCGGTGCTGCCACAGTTAGTTAGCTCACTCACGCTGTGGAGTAGGTAACGGTAACCCATCGGTGCTGCCACAGTTAGCTCACTCACGCTGTGGAGTAGGTAACTAACCATCGGTGCTGCCACAGTTAGCTCACTCGCTGTGAGAGGTAACGGTAACTGCCAGTGCTAGCAGTTAGCTCACTCACGTTAGTGGAGTAGGTAACGGCCACCACAGTTAGCTCACCCATCGGTAACCCATCGGTGCTGCCACAGTTAGCTCACTCACGCTGTGGAGTAGGTAACGGTAACCCATCGGTGCTGCCACAGTTAGCTCACTCACGCTGTAGAGTAGGTAACGGTAACCCATCGGTGCTGCCACAGTTAGCTCACTCACGCTGAAGAGTAGGTAACGGTAACCCATCGGTGCTGCCACAGTTAGCTCACTCACGCTGTAGAGTAGGTAACGGTAACCCATCGGTGCTGCCACAGTTAGCTCACTCACGCTGTGGAGTAGGTAACGGTAACCCATCGGTGCTGCCACAGTTAGCTCACTCTCGCTGTGGAGTAGGTAACGGTAACCCATCGGTGCTGCCACAGTTAGCTCACTCACGCCAGGAGTAGGTAACGGTAACCCATCGGTGTTGCCAAGTTAGCTCACCACGCCAGGAGTAGGTAACGGTAACCCATAGGTGCTGCCACGGTTATCTCACTCACGTTAGCTCACTCACCCTGTGGAGGTAGGTAACGGTAACCCATCGGTGCTGCCACAGTTCACTCACTCTCGCTGTAGAGTAGGTAACGGTAACCCATCGGTGCTGCCACAGTTAGCTCACTCACGCTGTAGAGGAGGTAACGGTAACCCATCGGTGCTGCCACAGTTAGCTCACTCACGCTGTGGAGTAGGTAACGGTAACCCATCGGTGCGCCACAGTTAGCTCACTCACGCTTAGTAGGTAACGGTAACCATCGGTGCTGCCAGGGCTAAGGGTAACCCATCGGTGCTGCCACAGTTAGCTCACTCACGCTGTGGAGTAGGTAACGGTAACCCATCGGTGCTGCCACAGTTAGCTCACTCACGCTGTGGAGTAGGTAACGGTAACCCATCGGTGCTGCCACAGTTAGCTCCACGCTGTGGAGTTGCCGGTAACCCATCGGTGCTGCCACAGTTAGCTCACTCACGCCCAGAGTAACGGTAACCCATCGGATGCTGCCACAGTTAGCTCACTAACCCATCGGTGTGCTCACTCACGCTGGGAGTAGGTAACGGTAACCCATCGGTGCTGCCACAGTTAGCTCACTCACGCTGTGGAGTAGGTAACGGTAACCCATCGGTGCTGCCACAGTTCACTCACTCACGCTGTGGAGTAGGTAACGGTAACCCATCGGTGCTGCCACAGTTAGCTCACTCACGCTGTGGAGTAGGTAACGGTAACCCATCGGTGCTGCCACAGTTCACTCACTCACGCTGTAGAGTAGGTAACGGTAACCCATCGGTGCTGCCACAGTTATCTCACTCACGCTGTGGAGTAGGTAACGGTAACCCATTGGTGCTGACACAGTTAGCTCACTCTCGCTGTGGAGTAGGTAACGGTAACCCATCGGTGCTGCCACAGTTAGCTCACTCACGCCCATCGGAGTAGGTAACGGTAACCCATCGGTGCTGCCACAGTTAGCTCACTCTCGCTGTGGAGTAGGTAACGGTAACCCATCGGTGCTGCCACAGTTAGCTCACTCACGCTGCAGAGTAGGTAACGTTAACCCATCGGTGCTGTCACATTTCACTCACTCATGCTGTGGAGTCGGTCACGGTAACCCATCGGTGCTGCCCCAGTTAACTCACTCATTCTGTAGAGGAGGTAACGGTAACCACAGCTTCGCTATCTTTGTCTTTTGAGAGAGGTGACGTTTGAAAAGGTAAGATAAAATGGACCAGCGTGCCTTGACCTTAGTGCTAGTTACCGGTAATATCCTGGCTAAATTATGGCTAGCTGCCTTGACGTTATTGCTTGACCTTACTTCTGCTTGTATGAGGATGAATGGAAACTAATGTTCACTAACATTTTGGAAAATATAGCCAATGCAATAAGATCAGAAATCTCCTGTCAGGCTAACTGCATTTAGCGTATGTCAGACTAGTTAGCAGACACGTTACGTTACTGCCATAGGTTTGTTCAGACTGGGTGATTTTAACGGGGCTGGCCAGCTAAATTTGATATTTATATTGACGGAACGATGTGTTATTGAGGGATTGTGTTAATGCGATGATTGTTTGAGTAAGTAGCTTGCTAAGTTAGCTAACTAGCCACGTTGCTCTGCTGCATTAAGTCTTCAGTCGCCTGTGTGCTAGTAGGTCCTGAATGTTAGTTTAGCCAACTTGGTAACTTCAGTTTTTTAAACTGTTAGTTAGCCCTTAATGATGAATGAGGTCAACGTTTTTGGTTGAGAGAACTAAGTTGAGATAGTGGAGAGAAATAAGCGCTGCCACTTTATTCAGCTTATTTACCCAAAATTTGATGTACCGCTGAAAGAAAGCCATTACTGTATATATATAAAAAAAAAAGATTTATGAACAGAAAGTGGATTTATTGAAGAGAATTGAGAAGCCGTTAAGGTATTTTTTGAAGTCTTTTCAACTGAATTTGGTTGATATGGTGATGGATTGTGAAGTCTTAATTTTTTAAAAAGATATATGAACAGAAATTGGGTGAATTGCCAGTTTGTATGTATGTGTGTGTGTGTGTGTGTGTGTGTGTGTGTGTGTGTGTGTGTGTGTGTATGTGTATGTATATGTGTGTATATTTGCATTCTCAATGATAGTTAAATGCTTTCTCAATGAAATATTCTCTCTCTTCTGTTGTCTGTATATATAGCGATAATGGAAAGTAAACATTTTCAGGGGGTGCAAATCATCAATTGGGCATAAATGGACTTTTGAAGTGTCTTTTTCAGTTTTCTCAAGCCAGAAAGGGTTGGGTGAGGAGCTTTTGTTCAACACGGAAAGAGATTGCCTGGTGGAATGGTTTGGAATAACAATGCAAGTTTATCGTAGCACAGCATAGCATAGTATATCATTAAATGATTTAAAAAAATGTATCCATTTGTTGAGCTTTCCCTTCATCATTTTCCCCTTTTTGCTACAGCTTTGCCAAAACAACAAAGGGCTTTGGAAACACATCGGGTGTCTGAATACCAGTCCATACCCAACCACTCCATCAACTGGATAGTGGTCAGAGCTCATCATCCATGATTCCATGGATGGTCAGGGAAAGTTCAAAGAGGGCATTAACATTTAACACCAGACCATCTTTGAACAGAGATGGGGGGGTCACCAACTACCCTGTATAAAACAGGCTGTTATCACGAGAAAATTTGATCTCTTGATAACAAAACTGTTTCCCAATGAACCAAGCTACTCCATCCGCTGAGGAATGCCGTAAGATGAGGCTGAAGTCTTCAGAAGCAATGTACACCCTATGTTAAGATTTTTTTGTTTGCTCAGATCTATTTGTCTAATGTTTAATATTGTGGTTCTTTATAATCTTGATTTCCCTTCCCTTTCTTCCTCGGCTTCAAAGACCACAGCTAATGCTCTCAAGTATTTTTAGAAGATGGGCACTTACGCAAACCCACTCTCCTTGATACAGTGGCCTCACTGTGTGAAGTTTTTAATGTACTGGACATTCTTTCTACAAACAGTTGTGTGTGATCTTAAGGCTGTTCATTTGTCAGCCTGAGCAGTATTTTAACCACGTTATACTATGTAGCTATCTTGACCTAAATGTTACATGAACTGCCACATGTACTGTTTACAACTTAAACTGTGTAAGGTTTTAATGGATGAATGGAGATTGCTTGCATGGATAATGCTGTACTGTGAGAAATTGTAAAAGAAAATACATTGATCATTTGAAAAGATGCTTCAACTTGATTGCTTTAATGATTGCATTTAACTCAAATATGTTTAGAACTTTTGCAAGTTTACCATTATGCTGCATGAATGGTATGCAGCTTTTGCCTATGAAGGAGAAAAAAGGTCAGAATATGCCAAACACTGTGTTACTTGGTCAGCAGTAATGTATATGAGTCATAATACGGGAGGAAAAATTCAAAAACACCGGTATTGTATTTTAAAACATAAAACTTAAAATATGGGTAATCTTAACCCACTATAGAGTTAGAACTTCCCACAAGTTGGGCTGTGCAATCAACCCATGCAGTTGGGTTGATTTTACAACCCATTTTGCAAGGTCAAAGTAACCTAGCACTGGGTTTGTCTATATTTGACCTAGTACTTGGTAGCAGAAACAACCTAATTTGGGTTATATTGTCATGGTTTAGTCCTGCCGGATGCAACATGCAATCCGGGGGGCACTGGGACCATGTACCCAAAGGCTGAGAAAGGGACCCACTCGCACAGGCTGGTACAAAAAATAGAAAGATATTTAATAAATATACTTTAAAAAATGACAAAGCGACAGGGGAGCAGCAGCAGCACACACACACAGAGCTAGAATGCAGCTGCACTGCCAATTGGCAGTGCAGCTCTTAAATACTCTAAACTTCACCTCCACTTCAACAAGCAACAGGTGTGGCTCATTGAAGTGGAGGCAAAGACAGCAGGAGGGGGAGGGACTGCAGGGCAGAACCATCACATATATTCAACCCAACATTTTTAATGTGTGGCCTCCCCATGTAGTAGTGTAAGTGATATTTTTTTATGTTCCATTTTAGTTGGGGAAGAGGTGAACTTATTTGTGTTGATAAATGCCACAGGCCACAAGCTATTTAGTAATAAAGTTTGTATCATTTTGGAAAAAATTTGTGTTTTATTTGGATTTCAGTTGATTGCTTTCGTTGAATTTTCAGTATTCAAGGGGATACAAATTAGTGATCAGATTGTGAAGTAATAATGACTTGATAATGAATCACATAGTACTTCGTGAAGAATTTAAAGTAGCTAATACTTCTTTTTTGTGAATGTTCATTTAGTAACCATTTACAAATGATTATCATGACGTGACTTTACTTGGGGGGGACACAAATCAGGTAAGTTATGTGTGAAGTAATGATTAAGTCATGATGAATACTTTTTGACAGTTGGTTGTCTAATTAATTGGGTATGCGTATGGCACATTTGATCAGCTGAAATACGTCTGATTATTCTCCTATCAATTGGTTCCTGCCACATGGTTTTGGGTTTGGTGCATCTTTCTTGGCTGTGCTATACTCCACTGCTGTCAACAACAAAAATAATCCTTTAAGTGAATATTAAGTAACCATTTACAAATGAGTATCATAATGTGACTTCACTTGGGGGCACACAAAAGGAGTAAGTATGTGTGAAGTAATGATCAATTAATGATGAAAACTTCATGTGTCATTTACACTTAAGTTTTCCGTAGACCCATGGCTCTCCTGCGGAGCTGAAACATTTCTAATCATTCTTCTGTACTTTCTAAATTGATACCTGCTAAATGGGTTTGGCTTCAGTGCCTCTTGCTCTACCCTGCTACACTCCACTGCGTTCAACAACACAAATACAAATATGAATTAACTGTTTTGAAACCTTGAACAAATTCATAACTGCACTTGAAATAAAGGCTAATACACTGTAAAACCAAATGTTTCAGTTCTAAACACCTTTTTGTAAAACTCTTTAAACATGTCACAGTGTTTAGATTCAGTTTTAAAGTGTATTCAAATCTGAAAAACCTCGATCGCAACATTCAATAAACATCAGTGTTTTGAATGAGAACAGCTACAAACAAAAATAATCACCAGGCATTTAGATTTTACTCATTGGTGTTTAGATTATAAACATGTCACATGTTCCACAGTTTTACAGTGTAGACTGTGCTCATCAATAAACTTTAATGTAAGAGGAATCCAGCTAGTTTGGTTGCAAAAGTAATTAATGTATGAAGTAACAGTGAATTAATATCCCTTAACTGATGATCTCTTAAGTGCAAACTTATTACAAAAAGGCATAGTGACTTCATCATTTGTTAATGATGAGCAACAGGAATTCATGATACATCCTGCATTAATTCATGCATTAAGTCATTGTGAGTCATGCATTAGTTCAGCATTACTTAAGCATATTATTTGTACATTACTTGTAAAGGTTTTGCCAGGAATCCAGCTAATTGGGCTGCATGTTAATTAATATATGAAGTAATGATATATTAACATACCTTACTTAATGATTTATTGAGTGTGAATTAATCACACAAAGTCATGGTGACTTCATCATTTGCTAAGGGTCAGCAACAGGAATTTATGATGCATCCTGCATTAATTCATGCATTAAATCATCATGAGTCATGCATTAGTTCAGCATCACTAACGCATACATGATGTACCCTTATTGTAAAGTGTGACTGGTAAATTTTAATCTGAGAAACAATCCGAATTGACCAATTAGGCTTATAATATGAACCTGGCGAAAAATTCTCAAAATATAGCTAATTTGAAATGATCACATGGTTGTGCTTGTTGTAATGTTAATTCTCTAATAGGCCTGCATAAATAACTCTTATGTTTTTTAAATGCAGTAATAATAAAACATTAATGATTCATGAGGACTGAAGTAATGCAATTAAAAATTTACTTGCAAAGCTTGGTTGAAGACAGTCAAAAGTAGATACTGAAGATCAGATCAGCTTTATTTTCCATTCGCAAAAAATAATAATGCCCACTGACTTCCCCTAAAACTCCAGTCTATTATAATTAAGCCTCTTCACTTAGTCCTCATTTTCAAAGATGGTGCTGAGGAAGCTATTTTGGCCAGAGGTATGCTTGGGAAAAGTGTCACTTGTGTGTGTTGTGTGAGTGTGTTTTCTCCTGTTTGCGATTCTCTGAGATGTGAAGCTGCTGAATAAATGAACAAGTCACTTTGTTCCTTCGCTTTTTCCTCCCCCGCTGTGCTTTTTATCGTCACGCCTGTCGGCTTCTGCAGATTTTCTGTAAACTCGCCCCTCCCACGGCTATAAAATCACACAGACCGCCCTCTGTCTTCTCAGCTTTATCACACAGCCTCCTGAAGCAGACCGTCTCTCCCCTGACAAACTCAAGCTGTTGACTATCGATCAGATTCACCTCACCATCGTGGCCTCAACCCCCGAAAGCACGGGTGTTGATGGAGAACCAGTGAAAAATGATTTGACGCTTTGACCAGCCTGGCAGCCTCGAGGGTTGTGCTACACAGAGCTGGCTATGCCTGATGTAGACATCCAAGTGTCTAAAAGTCCGGCTTCAGGAGACTACAGCACAGGAACCCCAAAGCGTTCGGGAATCTAGAGAAATGGCTATTCACTGAGCACTCCCTCTGGCCATCATTACATCACCAAACACTCTAAACTCTACAGAGACGCCAAAATCCCCAAACTCTCCAGTCTCCAAACACTCCAGACTCCAAACTCTCCTCTTTGAGAAGTGACCAAGTTGAAATGTCTGCTCTGCATTTTGCATCATGTCAACATTTATCAGTCTGTACAAGTTCATTGATAAAGAATTTGATAGATTATTAAAGAAACAAAGGACTAAAAACTACAGCTATTGCAGTAAAATGTGAAGTGTAAATTAATCAGTGTCAATTCAATAGTATTAAGCCCAGTATTTATCTAACGTACTCCAAAATGTTCTCTCTTCGGGGAAATTAACAATGCTAGAGTAGATGTAAGGCTGGTTGTTTTCGTGCTAAAAGGGCACAGGAATTGCAGCGCTCTTACATTACGGCTGAGATAAGGATGGTCTGACCAGGCACAAATAAAGTAGTAAATGTAAACTTTGCTGGCTTTGTAATGGCTGAGATTAGCTGCAAATGTAAGTACACGCACTCTGTCAATGGATTGCGGGACATCCTCTAATTAAGAGAGCTGAACTAATGGTTTTTCCTTGAAGATTCAAAGACACAAGTGAAAGATAAAAAACTGACTTCTCCAGGCTTTTTTAAACAGGCTCCAGATAAGTTGAAATCTGTTTTTTTCCCCCAACCTTTTATGGAAAATAACATCTTTAAACCTGCATGCTCAAGATATTGGGAGAGTATTAGAGTATTATCATTAAAATTTCATTAACCAGGTTAAAGCGTCTGAGAACAGATTGATAGGTCTGGCCTGGCTCAAAAGCTCGTGTAACAGAACATACCACCGTTAGCGAAGTGCATGGTGGTGCACTGATGAAGGCGTGGCATTGCATAAAATAAATGCACAGCATGTTCCTAGTTATATGGGCATGAAAAACACTCTCCAAACAACACAGCACCCCACCCCCAGTAAAAACACTGCAGTGTTAGATGATCTCCCACAGACTTACGGCTCTGTTCTGTCTTCGATGATGCCACTGGGCTCCTTCAGTGATGCACACTGGAGAAACACAGACAGAGGGGTTCTAAGCTTCTTTGAAAGCTTGTCTGACTTTAAAGGAAGGAATTATTAATATAAACTCACAGAGGGAGAGAAAACCTTACCTTGGTCTCCCTCCCGGGGGAAATTCAGCATGGGAAAATTCACATAGGAATTTTATCAGTTCACAAGGAATATTCTCAGGGAATACCCATGATTGAATATCCACAAGGATTATTCACAGAAAATATCCACAGGAAATATCCACAGAATTGTATTCACAGGGAATTTTCAGTGGGGAATCTTCACTGATCTTACAGAACACAAAAAAAAAAAAATCCTTGTAAGGTACTTATATGTTACACAAAGACAAAAGAGTTTTTTGTTGAGTTATTTATGTCTGAGTCATCATCATTTTAGCATCCCTACTGCTTGCATCATAGCTCTGTTGAGGGCACTCAAAAATGATGCAACCAACAGCAGATGCTTTGGTAGGGTATTTATTCTTTGACACAATCATGCTTGACTGGTGACTAAAAATGAGGAAAAACATAATGGCATTGTGAGTAAAAAGTAAGTTATAATAGAATTTTATAAAGTATATCTGCTCTAGGAAGTTTAGACACAAAGACTGTTGAACTATTGAATTATTGACGACATAACCTTAACATAATACATCTGTGACATGACTATAAATGATACATTGTGGACAAACCAAACCACAATGGTCTGTCTTTACAGAGAAAATCTACTACGAAGTGATTTAGACGTATAGTAATAGTTACAAGTCTGAGGTACTTACAAGAAATGTTTGGAGCTTCCATCCATCCCAAAGCTCTGAAGCTCAGAACTACAGGTATTAATTACAGCAAGCTGAAAACAATTTGCGCATGTTCATTCCCCTGAACATTTACATATATCACTCATTGCATCCAACTTGGACAATAGCAATTTAATTCATATGCAGTTGCAATCAAAATTATTCAACCCCCATTGCAAATTAGGTTCACTGGCAAAATTTACAAACTTTCAGCTGTTTGCAATCAACAGATCAAACAAGAACAATTTAAATGGCTGAACAAAACAAATTTCAAAGTGGCTTCTCCAAATTCAATGCAAAATGCTACTTTTAATGACTACTGCAGGCTCAAAATTATTCAACTTCTTCATGACAAGCATCTTTAATACTTAGTACAGCAGCCTTTTGCCACTATGACCTGTTGGAAATGCATAGGCAGATATCAGCTTTTGGCAGCATTCCCAAGGAATCTTAGCCCAGTCCTCATGGACAATGGCCTCCAGTTCACTAATATTGAAGGGTTTGCATGCTGCAACTGTGATCTTCAAATCCTACCAGATTTTTTATGGGGTTCAAGTGAGGCGACTGTGATGGGCACTCTAGAATCTTCCCAGTCTTCTTCTGAAACCAAGCCTTGGTGGATGTTGAGGTATGCTTAGTATCATTGTCCTTTTGGAAGGTCCAATGATGCCCAAGCGTCAGCTTCCCTACAGACGGCATAACATTTTCTCCTTGGATATCCTGGTACTTGACTGAATCCATCTTTCCCTCCACACTTTGCAGATTTCCAGTGCCAGACGAAGCAAGGCAGCTGCAGAGCATCAAAAAGTCCCCAGAATTCTTCATTGTAGGCAGGATGTACTTTTCAGCATATGCTTCTTTATTCCTCCTGCAGACATACCACTGATTCATAAGACCAAAATAGGGTTGAATAATTTTGATTGCAACTGTATAAGCTTGAGAAAGAGGAAACACATTATACTTCAGCTGACACTAATTATCACATCACAAACAGTTGTGACTCCATTTCACCACAACCTTAATCTTTGTTCATCCAAAGCACCTCATTACATTCCTAGGGCAAAATGTTTAAACTCCCTAAAGAAACTCACCAGTTTTGCCCTCCACCATTCATAAAATGGTTAAGAAGCATGAACTTACACGTAAGCTGCTTATATGTTGCAGAAAGCCCTCGATGGACGCAGATATAAAAAAATAATAACAGATCCTAGACTCACCTTCCCAAATGGATCTCAAACAGGAAGTCCTACACACAGGAAGTTCTCACACGCCCTCTAGGGCCTACAGGAAAAACTGCCCTCAGATGGAAACTTAGGAAACCAATGTTGATACCATGGTGCAGCCTCTTACATTATTCTACCATTGGGTAAAGGTATCCATGTAACTGTCGATAACAGCCTCCCCCATTGTAAGAAGAGGTCAAGGGTATGGAACAATTACTGTGCATGTATGGCCAGCTGTCTGCCTGACAGATGCATTGTGGTAGACATTTTCAGCAGAACAGAATGAGTATGGTTTAACAGCCGACTGCGGGAAGAGAAGAGGATTCCATTTTTAAGTTGCCCCGACAACTGAGAAGGGAGATAGACATGTCAACTGTACTGGAAGAAACTGCACGTATTATTATTATTATTATTATTATTTGTGTTTGGTGGATGGTAGCACCCCGGGTAACTGAAAATAGATTACATATCTTATGATACAATACAAACCCGCACACAATAAAGGACAAAACCACACTCAGACTGCTAATATGTAAAACCCTGGAAAGAAACTCTGAAATTAATCCTCTTGAGCAGAGACTCTCATAAGCCTTTAGCTATCAGAAAGACTAAAGGTTCCTGTCTCTTGCTCACAGTGAAGAGATTGTGTCAAGCCTTGTCTTCAATGCCTTGGTGTTTACACATCACTATCTGACCCGCTGGTAAGCTGTTTCATGCTCTGCTAATTCACTGTTTAAAAATACAAGAATTGAAATCTGTGTACACATCCTTAGTTAACCTCCTTGTGTAACATCTGCTCTCAACACTCATCTTTACTGAACTCTTAAAATTCGAAAGACTGAGAAATATTTGTGGTTTATTTTAAGTCTCCCATAGGAATGTTTATACTTTAAAACTATTGCAGAAAATAGTGGCAGATGACCTTGTATCCTACACTGCTGGGACACAATTGTTTGTGGGTACGTGTGAGCATATGTGCGTGTGTGTGTGTGTCGTGTCTGCGTCAATGTGTGCATGCTTGCGCGTGTCTATATGCGTGTTCATGTGTGTGCGTGTATTTATGTGTGTATGCTGGCGTGTGCGTGAGCCTGTGTGCACGCATGTGCGTGGGCGTGTAGGGGAGACTGGGATCCGATGAGCCATGGGGACCAATTAGGAGATAAACCTACAGTTTTTTTCGAACACAAAGTATTTATCATAGGATAGATACCTGGAAATTTCATTTGAAACCGAGTGCTTGCCTACAATAAATACCGAGTGCTCGAAAAAAAAACGGTAGGTTTATCTCCATTCCACCATGACTCTTGTCAACACCCCTACGAAAATGGGAATGTCAGAGGCCATAGCGGTCGCCTTTTTTGGACACGGAAATTAATAGCCTACGTTTTCTATTGAAGTGGCTCGATAATCAAGCGAGAGCTCTTCACGCAGCGCGAGATCTTGACCCAGTGCGAGGTAGTTTACCGGTGAATAGATACCTGGTATTAACCAATCAAAATGCAGAATTCGCTGGAATGAATGCTAGAATGAGCCATATCGCTATTTTGCGATCAATCGATGACAGAGCTGCTTAAAATAGGCAAAATATTTCACCATTGACTGATTAGTCATGGGGATAAATGAGCCATATCACAATTTTCCCTATTTTAAATACCTTTGGCATCGATTGATTGCAAAATGGTGATATGGCTCATTGGTCCCCATAACTCATCGGACCCCAGTCTCCCCTATGCGCATCTGTAAGACCCACGCAGCTCGACCAAGGAAGGAAGAGCCCGGGTTGAAGGTTTATGCGTGTGGATTCCTAGTATTAGCACGCGCGACGTCCTGGCTGGTGCGAATCACAATAAAATGGATATATTTTCTCCGTTCAAACAACGGGGCACAAAAGCACAACGGTTACAATTAATCTGACTCCATAATAAATTTAGAATATCAAATTTAGTTATACCCTCGTTAAATATCTGACTCCAAATTAGAATTAGAATTTATAGTTTAGGGACACATGCGTGAATCTCGGGGCAGCTAAGTCGCCAGACTCATCCGTGAAAACCAGTTACTCAACCGACGCCCCCGGGTAATAGCGCAGTTGCCGGATCTTAGTTCGGTGAGAGTTCTAGAGGATGGAAGAAATTACCATGATAGTAGCAACTTTGGCATAAACATATCATGAACCCAGATTTATGTGCACCACAGGGCCCCTTAAGGGGATTGACCAGGCACCGGCTTATAAGCCCAAGGGTGCCCTTAAGGCCAAATCCCCAGGACCGATACTACATAAACCCTTTATATAAGTAGACCGTAACTTGCAATCCAACTTAAAACCCATCACTACCTTTAAAACATCAGCTAGCTAGTCTGGAATGATAAGGACTCGCCCCTAAGTACCGGGTCGTAACGTGGCTAGAAAGAATAAAAAGGATTAAGAGTCACGGAGACCACGCAAGCTTAACAAGAATAACAATAATTTATTCACCAGGTAGGCTAAAGCTTAAATCAAACAAATCAACACTAAGCCAATTACAAGTTACACACAATTTAGAAAAAGAGAATAAATTCATACCTGGAGGAAAAAGGATACACGCACTAATGTGCGCGGGAAGTTCGAATTACGATATTACATAATTGAAAAGGACTACTCACGCACTTACGTACGCGAGGGACAGATCGGATACGATCTTCCCTGACTATATGGATTGGCTACGTGCGGCATAGGGAATGGCTACTCACGCACTACGTACGACGCTGGGACAGATCGGATACGATCTTCCCAGAATGGATTGTTTCTCTTTGCTTTAAGCCAAACCACGTCTTTGATCCAGGCAGCATGGCCATAAACACCTGGAAGGGGGGTCGGATCCGGTTTTTGGATTTCCACCATTGGGAGGATGTAATAAAACACTTCAGCAGAGAGAGGAGAATAGGGTGATTACCAGAGAGGATTCTGGCCAAATTCTCAGGAGTTTCCAAAAGGGAATGAACCATAATTCCAATGGGAATGAAACATACTCCACTCAACTCCTTGGATTCTCCCGAGAATAACAAGACCAAACATGATATGAATATGTACTAATATGATGCAGTTGTCATGAAAAAGTCTTAAAATGAATTAATATATAGGTAAATTGGGTTATACGTCCAGAAGGGATTTCTTTGCAGAATATTGAACATATAAGCATATTATGCAGTTCTCAGGGGTTTAGATCATTTTAAACAGATTAATATAACTGGACTTTAACTCAAGAATTAGGCCAGTAAGATGGCTTGCACCGGGGCATTGTGTCAGCCAGAGCCCTCTAACAACCCCCCCATACAGAGGAACAGTAAGACCGTTAACACCTTAGCAAGCATTTTGGGGAGGAAGTCCACAAAGCTTTATTGCTATCTGGCATGGCTCTGGACCGAGCTTATCAGCCATTTGTCACTTATATTTCCAGATTCTACACATCTGCGAGCAAGTACACTTTTCCTGCATGCGCAAGTATGAGTGTAGTTTTTTCTGTGGCGTATCTGCATGTGTGAGTCCATGTGTGCATGTTTGTTGATTGTTGTATGTGTGCTGTGTGTGTGCGCGCTTACGGGTATGTGTTTGTGCCTGTGGTTGTGTGCGCACGAGTGTCTTATTGTATGTGTATTTGCATGTGAGTGTATGTGTGTGTGTGTGCATGTAGTTGCATGAGTATGTACACATATATGTTATGATCCAGACCAGGAATCAAGTGTAGAGGCAGAGTACAATCCAATATTAGGATTTATTGACCGTAATACGGTATACAGTAGGACGGAGCCCAGAGGAGAGTAGCACAGTTCAGATGTTATGGGCGAGGCTGTGTGGGTGTAGCCAGTGCCCAGCCAGTGGCTTTCTGGGATGACTACCAGATGGAGTGCAGACATTACCAGAGCCGAACTGTTAGATGGCAGGATGGAGAAGTTTAGCAAGAATGCTGTCCCAATCCTGATGATTGCAGAGGGCTTGGGAGCTTGTTCCTAATGACTGCCATATATGGTATCATTAAAGGTTACGAATTAAAATCAGAAGACAAAAAGTCAAACTAGCACTGACTGGTGCTCAAGTGCATATATCAAGTGACAATCCAGCAACTTGCAAACTTAATGGAGGGGGTATGACATACGTCTCACACACACGTGAGAAGGGGTAACTATGAGATAAGACACAGCTGTAAAGAAAGGAAGAACGTAAGATGCAAACCAATCAAAGGAGACTTTACTTTTAATAGACATGCAAGTTACTGGATGGGAGGAGACACAGAGGGCATTCACACGAAGGTGAGGGTTGCTACACATTTATGTGCGCGTATGTGTGTCTGTGTGTTTGTGTCAGTGTGTGTGTGTGTGTGTGTGTGTGTGTGTGTGTGTGTGTGTGCATCTGTGTAAGACAGAGTATAGTTCTTGGTGGTGTCCCGGGCTAATGTGCCTTATTTATTTGGATTATTTTGTAATTAAGATGTAGGTCATCATTTCTGGCCAACAGACTACACACTTCATCCATCCTCTGGAGTTAGGGGTTACAATATTGCCAGGATAGCAGAGCCTGAAAAAAATAAATAAATGAAAACCCTATTGCAAGCAGGTTTTGCCACCTGGGGTACACAAAAAATATGTAATTACAGAAATCAGACAGCAGCAAGAGTGAGGTGTGTACGCCCTGCCTGACAAAACAAAACATAAAGTGGAGAGTCATGAGAGAGAAAGAGAGAGAGAAAGAAAGAAAGAAAGAAAGAAAGAAAGAAAGAAAGAAAGAGAGAGATTAACATTCTCAAGTGGGGTGAGCCGGAGCTAAACGAAGCACTTCTCATCGTGATGATGTTCTGGGCTTTTCCGCCACAGAGGTCCGTCTCCTCCCGTTAGAAACACCATTCCCCGGCGGGGGTGGGGTCACATCTGGGTGGTTGTGGATCAGCTCCGCCGATAATTGCAGTGGTTTTGCTGTGGGTGCGTTCGATTTCTGCTGTGGTGGGGAGCAGCATTCAGCGGTGTGGTTCTGTTCTGGGGAGCAGCAGTGGTTCTGCTGTGGGTGCGTGATTCAGCGGTGGGGGAGCAGCAGTGGTTCTGCTGTGGGTGCGTGATTCGCAGGATGGTTCTGCTGGGGTATATAAGTGGGTGTGATTCAGATAGCGGTGGTTCTGCTGTGGGGTGCGTGATTGGCGGTGGGGATGGTTTTGCTGTAAAACTCTCTTCTGAAGGGGGAGCAGCAGTGAAACTTTTTGCTGTGGGTGCGTGATTCTTTTTCTGCTGTTCGGCAGTGGTTTTGGTGGGTGCTGAAAGCCATTCTGAACAACGAGTGGTTTTCTCTCCCGTGATTCGGCGGTGGGGAGACGTTCAGCCCTGTGGGTGCGTGATTCAGGATGCCGCTGGGTATATAAGTGATACATACTGCACAGGATGCGACAGCGTAAGCTTGCACAACTTGGAGGAATTGTCAGTGTAAATTAGCCCGACTGACATGAAGTGACAGTGTAGAGTGGGCAAGACTCATTGAGACTGACAGGAAGAGAAAGCAAAACTCGGTGTGATACAGCAATTGACAGTTTAACTCTGTATAGCAGACAGAAAATGCCAGTTCAATAAAACATATTGCAAATCATTGTTCCATCTCTGCAATGAATGCAATAACATAATAAAGTAATGATGATAATGATAGAAAAATATATATAGGCCACACTCGGTATAACAGAAGAGCTGGTGGCTATATTAAATCCAATAGATGTAAAATAGAGAAAGAGAGAGAGACAGAGAGATAGGAGAGATATAAAGAGAAAGTGTGTAAAAGGGGGGAGGGCTCAAAGAGCTCCCGAGTGCATTCAGCGGAATACAAATACTGTCCCGTATCCTTTTATGTCTGAAACTGTGTCAAACAAACATGACAGCAGCACAATAATGGGAAAAAAAAGAATAAATAAATAGGAACACGAGGGCTGGCAAGACCTGCTGAGAGCTCAGAGCCTGGCTTTGAAAGCTGAAGGTCGTACAAAGAGTCCGTTGGAGAGAGCAAGATGTTTGTCTCCAGCAAGAAACAAACAAAGAGAGAGAGTAAATGCTACAGAGATAAAAGCAAGTGATCTCAGCGAGTGTGAGAAAGAAAGAAAAAAAGCAAAAAACAGGGTGTGAGAGAGGGAAAGTGATAGAGTGAGTAAGAGAGAAAGGGAGTAACCATGTGAGTGAGATCATTTCAGTCATTAATTTATGATGGCTATTAAAAATAAAATGAGATAAGTTTAAGAAGTATTACGCTACTGCTGTAATCCTATTTTTTCAATTGATGTGGATTCCAGCCCAAGCCCAAACCAAATATGGCCACAAATTCTGTTTCTCTGTAAAGAATATGGAGTCTGTTACACAATAAGAAAATTTTAACCCTCCATCTACTAACCTTCTCCGCCCACATACTAGCACACTTACTCCACCTGCAGACCTACTCCACCTGTGCACAAGCACACCTCCACGTACACAATTGCACACCAGCTTCACCTGCATACTAGCATACCCTCTCCACCTAAGCATGTGCACCCCTAATCCACCTGCACACTAGAATGCTTACTTCACCTGAACCGCTACATAATTATTTTACCTGCACACCTACATAGCTGCTCCACCCGCACACCAACGCCACTTGTGCAGCAGCACATCGACTCCACCCGCACACCCTCTTCACCTGCGCACCAGCACACCTACGCCACATGCACACTAGCATACTTAATCCACCTGCACACTTACTCCACCCACACCTTGGCACACCTATTCCACGGGCACGCCAACTCCACTTGTGCACTTGCAGACCAACTCCACCTACCCACCTACTCCACCTGCTCTCTGGCAGATCTTCACCTAAGCACCAGCACACCTACTCCACCTGCTCTCTGGCACATCTTCACCTAAGCACCAGCACACCTACTCCACCTGCTCTCTGGCACATCTTCACCCAAGCACCAGCACACCTACACCACCTGCACTCTGGCACATCATCACCTACGCACCAGCACACTTACTCCACCTGCTCTCTGATACATCTTCACCTTAGCACCAGCACACTTACTCCACCTGCTCTCTGGCACTTCTTCACCTTAGCACCAGCACCTACTCCACCTGCTCTCTGACACATCTTCACATAAGCACCAGCACACCTACTCCACCTGCTCTCTGGCACATCTTCACCTAAGCATCAGCACACCTACTCCACCTGCTCTCTGGCACATCTTCACCTAAGCATCAGCACTCCTACTCCACCTGCTCTCTGGCATGTCTTGACCTAAGCACCAGCACACCTTCTCCACCTGCTCACTTCACATCTTCACCTAAGGACCAGCACATCTACTCCACATGCTCTCTGGCACGTCTTGACCTAAGCACCAGCACACTTACTCCACCTGCTCTCTGGCACTTCTTCACCTTAGCACCAGCACACCTACTCCACCTGCTCTCTGACACATCTTCACATAAGCACCAGCACACCTACTCCACCTGCTCTCTGGCACATCTTCACCTAAGCATCAGCACACCTACTCCACCTGCTCTCTGGCACATCTTCACCTAAGCACCAGCACACCTACTCCACCTGCTCTCTGGCACGTCTTGACCTAAGCACCAGCACACCTACTCCACCTGCTCTCTGGCACATCTTCACCTAAGCATCAGCACACCTACTCCACCTGCTCTCTGGCACATCTTCACCTATGCACCAGCACTCCTACTCCACCTGCTCTCTGGAACATCTTCACCTAAGCACCAGCACACCTACTCCACCTGCTCTCTGGCACATCTTCACCTAACATTTCACATTCACATTTACTCCACCTGCCTACATTCTGCGCCTGTGCATTGACACATCTCCACCAACTGTTTTCTGCTTCAGAAATGACTTAAAATAAAGTGGCTTGAATCATAGCCGTATCCTCAATTCATGGTTCTCACAATTAGGAAGTCATGACTTAAGAACACAGTAAAGTAGAGAGTATGTTTTTGAGACTGGGTGCCAGAGTATACAGTAGTGATGTAGTCAAGACCACCTTAGCCGAGACCAAGACCCTCCAAGACCAAGGGGTAGCAAGACCAAGACAAGACCGAGACCAAGAGCAAGACAGACCATTTCGAGACCAAGACCAGAGCAGGACGAGACCGAGATCAAGCCTAAGACCAAACAAGCGTTTCACTTCACTGTAAATATGGGCAGTGTTTGGATGAAAGTAATCATGTGTAGCAACTGCATAGCAGCTATTATTGCCCTTTCAGAGGATTGAGACTCTATAGGCATTTAAATTTTTTCCTGTTAGGGATTGGTATGGTTACACAGTCCAAAATCCGTTGTCACCGTCCCAGAGACATTAAACATTTAATATTTCCATCCAGAACGAATAGCAGCGGCAGGCAATGAATTCTTATTTTGCCTGCACAAACGTAATGGCAACAAATGTAATGGGTTTCATTCAGATTTTCATCATATGGGGTGCCAACTTCACGAAGCTGGAAAACAGATGGCCTATGAGGAAAGTTCCCTTGCATGAATTTTTGGATCTTCTGAAACCAGTGAATAACCTGCCTTATTTAGCTAATTTTACTCGGCAAGACTGATATCGGCGGTAATGATGGCAAACTGGGCAAATGGGGGGCAACCCCCAACAGTCGACCATCTGCCATTTTTAGCTATTTTCATCTGGCTGATGGCTTCGGATAAAGCCATTGAAGACACAAAAGTTCAGAACACTCAACATGACACCAGGACATTTATAAGACCCTCAGTGCTTACCCTGCATACATAGCTATCCTCAAAACTTCAAAGCCATTCATTTGTAAAACAGCACAAGCTCCCCAATACTTTGACTGAGTAGCAATATGCTTCATCCAGTGAATTTGCTAGGAAATTTACTTAATAAAATGCTAGTGATAACTGACCTTACCTATGACCGTTAACTCAGCTAGAGCTAGCGAGATTAACTGCAGTTAACCAGGGTTAGTCGGCAGATGCTTGGAAACAACTTAAATTTCGAGTCCTGAACAGATTATACTGTGCATGCATGTACAACATTTTTACAATAATATACAAAGTATGTACAAGTTGTGTTTGGTCTTGAGACGTTTGGGAGTCTTTTCCTCACAGAGTTTAAGAGCAGAGCCAGTCTATGTTAGCTTACCTCTCGGCATGTTTCCTCTTCAAGTGCCTGGTGAAAGTTAACGTTGTACCGGCCAGGGTTGGGTCAATTACTTTTTTCATTTACAGTTGATTGTAATTGGACAGTAATTACAATTACAAGTACTTTCTGGACAGAATGTTCAATTACAATTACAATTACTTTTCGATAAAAAATCAATGAAAATTAAATTACAATTACAAAAGTAATTGATTACAATTACTGTAATTGTAATTGAAAAAAGTAATTGAACCCAACCCTAGTACCGGCAGTCTCGGTCGGGGCGATTTGACAAAATCTGCACACAGCAGAAACCTTTTTTTCTTCATTATTTCACATATAGATTCTTTGCAATCTGTATAGGAGAACCTTATAATAGATGAATTAGCTGACATTTTTACTGATTCACTGGACTGATTCGTTGCGCATAAGTTGTGAGACAAGACAGAGAGACGGGAAGGGAGACCACGCAGGGAAAAATATACATTGTAACATGTTTTTAAAATAGATGCCTCTTATTGGCTGCATTTAAAGAAGGCTGCCTAGTAATAATGAGGCTGTACCAGGACCAGCTGCTTGCCTGGATTTTGAAATCCCCTCGCAACTGTTATGTCCGAGACCAAGACAAGACCAAGACCAGAGAGTGTCGAGACCAAGACAAGACCAAGACCATGTAAAAGTGATCTCGAGACCAAGACCGGTCTTAAATACTACAACACTAGTTTACAGTGTTTAAAGCGGAAGTTTTGCTAATGATCTATTATTACAAAGACATTCAAAATTTGTAATTAGCATAATAAAATATACAGTATATGGCAAAAAAATGACATAACATGGAATAACATAGCAGGAGTGGTGAGAAGAAGTGATGCAGCCCAACAAGGCTCGCAATTTTCTAGTCACTAAAGTGTACCCAACAGTTTGATTACTTAAGGACAAGATGGTTTCTAGGACTGCACCAAGTCTTTGTCTTGAAAATTCTTGAGATTCTGTTTCTATGACATTACCAGGCATGCTATTCCACGGTGTAACCATGCTCTGTGTGGAAAAAATGAGGGGAGACCGGAGTTCAATGAGCCATGGGGACCAATGAATTATATCACATATTTGAAATCAACAGATGTCAGATTTGCTTTAAATAGGCAAAGTGTGTGATATGGCTCATTGGTGCCCATGGCCTGTCGGACCCCAGTTTCCCCTACGTCCAAATACCAATTCTAAATTTACCTTTGGCAGACTTCCATTTGACCAACCTGTGGGGCATCCTCAAGAGGAAGGTGGAGGAGCAGCAGGTGTCCAACATCCACCAGCTCCGTGATGTTGTCATGGAGGAGGATCCCAGCAACAACCTGTGCAGCTCCAGTGAATTCCATGCCTCAGAGAATCAAGGCAGTGCTGGACAACAATGGTGGTCACACTAAATATAGACACTATGGACACAATTTGGCATGTTGACGGTGAGGTGTACTCACTTTTTGTTGTCACCCATTTTGGAAATAATGACTGTTAGTTCAGTTATTTGGACAGTGCAGTAAATCTACACTGCTACACATATTGTACAGTGACTACTCTAGAATATATTCAATTTTTATTTCCGTAACGTTGTCCCTTGAAAAGATATAATAAATTAATTGTCGAAATGTGAGGCGTGTACTCACTTTTGTGAAATACTCTACACACGCATTCTCTCTCTCTTCCTCTCTCTCTCTCTCTCACACACACACACACACACACACACATATGCACATACTGTATACAAACATATTCATACTTTTGTATGATGATGTAACTGTAAATGTAGAAACCTGCTGACATGTAATGAGGAAATTAAAGAAACTGGAATATAAGAATACTGTAAATATGCATTGGATACACCTGTATAAAATTAATCAATCAATAAATAAACCATATAGCACTGCAATGCATTTCCATCATTTATGGCAATATGGAGAAGATAAATACTGTTGTGACACAGAGCCTGTTTATCCAACAAGGTGCACACACAAGTAATTTTAGCCTGAAGAATGAATAACAGAGTTCTACCTGAGACTCAAACCTGCATTATTTAGGCTACAAATGTGATGTGTGTTTGAGGCTAGCAGAATATCAGGGCATATCCCGCAGTGCTGAGGGCAGGAGCTTTAATCACATAAGAGCTCAGACACCAGCCACAATCGCAGCAGCGCTATCATTGAAGACCAACAAGCAAAAAGGTCAGCCTGAGGAGGTGTTTATCAAAAATTATAATTTTTATATATCTCCATGAAGAAATTGTTTCAAGACGGCTAATTAAAAGATAAAATCACATTTAACTTTTTAATTAAAACATACAAGGAGATTTTTCTGAAGTTCCAAATTAATAGCCCTCTAAGCTTTGGGCTTAAAGAAACCACAGTTGTTGTGATAAGACCCAGACTTTAATTATATGTGAGATATCCACATGTGGTCTAAATATACTGTAAGGAAGTGATGCCTGAGCCTGCTTTGATCTTCGAATAATTCTGTACCATTTGCTTAAACATATAACAATACATCACAGACTTATTTCAGACTTTCACAGATGGGGGTATCCATGTTCAAGGGAAAAAGGCAGGGGTTATGATTTGATGGGTCGCCATGTTTAAGAGCCTGTTGTGGGGGTTATCAGTGGATGGGTTGCCATGTTATTAAAGACAGTAGCAGGGGAGTTATCACCCCAGGGTTTGGCATGTTTGAGGGACAGTAGTAGTGGGTTATTATTGGGTTGAATACTGTAAGGAATTGTGAATCATTCTGCTGGAGAGCAGGAGACTCATAATCTAGTTAGCCCCAGCAATCAACAAACATAGACCCGCCACCTCTGAAATGGTAATCTTGTCATGGTATCAAAGAGAAGCCCCGCACCCTGGCATCATGGTAACACCTGGAAACAGGAAAAGCCAATGACGGCCATCAACGGTTGAAACTTAATTAGCACCCAAACTGCTACACTGCTGAATAGACAATGGTCTTCTGACCATTTGTTACCTAATCATGCTAGACCTCATTAATATATATTGAAGCCAAGAACCATCCTCTTTACTTAATATACATATGCATGTTGTATAGTATAAATGTTCAAGCCTTTCGATTGTTCAGGGCTTATTCTAACACTGATGACCCCGAAGCATTTGGACATGTTTCGTTACTGCCAATTACTGAACTAAAGACAAACTTTGCAACAACTCAGAAGAATCCTTGTTTCTTCTGTTATTTTCTTACAATACCATGTTGAAGAGACAGTGGTAGGGTGTTATCAGTGGATGGGCTGCCATGTTTAAAAGAGAGCAGCAGCGGGTATTTGCTGAATGGGTTGCCATGTTTAAAGAACAGTAGCACAGGGTTATTAATAGATGGGTTGTCATGTTTAAGGAACAGTAGCACAGGGTTATTATCAGTTGGGTTGCCATGTTTAAAGAACAGTAATGGGGGTTTGTTGCTGGATGGCTTAGCATGTTTTACAGAAAGTAATAGAGGTTGTTGCTGGATGGGTTGCCATGTTTAAGGGACAGCAGTAGTCGTAATGTTGAGTGTCACAAACATTTATTTAGCACGACAGGGAATTAGGGAGGAGATGGAGGCCCAATGAGTGCATTCATGCCACACTTACAAGCACAATGAGGGTGCAGTGAACACACACACGCACAGACACAAACATACACACATATACAAATACCGTGTAGACACACAAAGACATGCACACACCTATACAGATATATGCACACATACACACATAAACACACAGACTCACACACACATACAGATATATGCACACACAGACACGCACACATGATCACTCACATTCACATACACACAGACACAAATAAACACACATATATAGATGGATGCACACACAGACACATACGAATACATGTACACATGCACAGATAGGCACACAGACATAGAGAAAGACACTGAAAAACACACATGCGTATCATTACAGATACATGCACACACACAGACACACGTTAACACTAAAAACACATGTACAGATACATGTACACACACAAACACACATAAACACACACCCTCAGACACACACAGATAGAAATACATGCACAGACACACAGAAAGACACTCACACACACGCACACACGCACACAGCTCAGCCGTGACTCTTAACTGATGTTGTCTATCTGCGAGAGGCTCGTGGAGCAGGCAGTAGTGGACACAGGCAGTTTAATGCAGAATGGTGCGGCAAAGTCGTTTTGTCACATCGAGTCCTCCTCCACACTGCTCCATGGGATTCTGCTGGCTAGAACAAGATCTTGAGTGTGGCCGTCCTCTCAGCCAGTGAACAAATCTAACTGATCTCACCCGCTGTGTGTGTACTCCCCCCACACCAATCGGGCATTTTGATGTGTGGAATGAATCAACAAGGTCACACTGTGGGATTTCAGATGTAAAATGGCCCTGCAAACTCATTTCTACTAAAAAAAAATACAAAGCAAAGTCTCATCTAATCTAGAGAGCTTTGTGGGTGAGCTTTAATTATTGATCAGTTTAATCGCTGAATCCTGCGGCTGGTTATTCATTTCATTTTTCACCAGGTATCGACTCGACTCCAACATCAAGAAAGACCAATCTGTCTTCTCAGTCAATAATTATACTAACAAACGTAACCTCTTTCTGAACATGAGAGGGTTGATGTTCCGTAGAAGCTCTCTGAAAATTAAAGCATTATTTTATCAAGCTCATTAAAATTCTCAGCATGCTTTATGTATATGAGCCATTTTCCTTCTTGGCACTCAAAGCTGTTTCTGACATATGCCACGAGGTCTTCAGAGGATAAGTGATTTATTTCTTGTCGTCTCTATCATCAATTGACATGAAGAGTATGTAATTAAGAACAATTATGCTTGTTGTTAATATTCAGATGTTGCAAAAATGATTAGAATGAGAAGCGAAATGAGGCTGTGAATTGGAGAATCAGGGAATATCAAGGAAAGAAGAGCACAGACAGGCTGAGTTTATCTCAGTTCCCCCTCTTCTCTTTCATTTCACATTGTATGGTGGCAGAAAAAGTCAAAGTAATTTGTCCAGGAAAGTCCAGTGATAAATCCAGTTGAAAAGGTTCCATCACTATTGAGGTGAGTAGTGATGTTGGTTCTGGGGACAGGCTTAGCCTGAGGTGACATTCCAGTCACTCCCTTTAACACCTCATTAACTCCCCCCCACACACACGCATACACTTCCTACTTCCTGTTCTTGGTTTTTATTGTATGAGCATACGTAAGAGCAGGAAAAGCTGGGAAGATTTCAGAAATAGAATGAGCCCTTAATATTGAGTTTCCAAATATTTTAACATTTTTTCAGGCAATCTGGACACACAACGTTAGTATGTTGAAGAGTTATGTTGTAGGAAGGGGAAATTTCCCCCCAAAAAAAAAAAAAATCCCCACCACTTTCTGGTTTCTATCACCTCACCGGTATGGGAATTAATAGAGCTTTAAGATTGCCAGGTTGGATCAGGGCCCCATCGCGCTGATGGCCCTATGCTAGGAGTAATTTTCACTCATCACCAGAACGGCGAATGTTAGGGATCTGACAGCGGTGTAATCAGTTGCGCTCATGGCGGTAATCTGGGCCCAATATCCCACAGCTGCTGTGCATAATGCATCAAAATGGAGGGGTGACGTCGACAGGTCACCTCATGAAAATAGAGAGCTTCTGGCCAATTATGCTTGCAAAAAACGACGGAAATATCATAACACACACAATAACAAACTCTCAGGGATGAAGATGGGTTCCAGAGGGCTTCTCTGTGAAGCCATAGAGGAACCTAGTCTAGATCTTGACTTACTTTTTTATGACACTGTGGTTCTATGTTATGCTTTTCCTCTTATCAGGGCAACCATAGAAGGCCCTGCAAAGAACTATAAAGCGTTCCTCCATGGACAGAAGAGAAAGGACCCCATGTGTTCTAGTTGAGTCTGTAGAGATTTATAAGCAGAAAATAAGGGCAGCATTGGGGGTCTCAATTAAAGCTTTTTACCAACCCAGAGCTAATCTAAGCATGACTGTGATGTAGACAGTCGTGAGCACACCACAGGTGCTTGTGGTAAATGGTATGGAAATGGCTTGAATGTCCTCCGCGAGGGAAATGTCAAGCATTTAAACAACCTTGGATTGATTATTTATTTGTACATGTTTGAGAAGGGACATGTAATTTGTGCAGAGGAAATTGAACAGCTAGCAGTAATACATTTTTGAGCTTCAAGTTTATCTCATGTGGTTAATGTAAAAAAAAAAAAAAAAAAAACAGCAGTGTGCTCATAAACAGATAACGAAACCTTCCGGAATCAATTTGGCCCGATCAGATATTCCTCCGTATCTTCTGCCGCACGAGCGCAGTCGGGCATTAGGAGACATTAATAAATATATGAATAAAGCCAAGACAGAAATACTGATCAGGGCTTATCTGCCCATTAAAGAAGCCGCCCACCGGAGACCGTCTCATTAGCCGTGTTTGCAGAGGAGTGTTTGATGGCATGATCCGCCAGGATTTAAACTGCCGATTAGACCGGGTACTCATTAGGATATGGGAGGCCAGGATTTAAACTGCCGATTAGACTGGGTATTCATTGGGAATACGGGACGCCAGAATCTCCCATCTTGAAATGGGAGGCTGTCAGGGGGTGGAAACACAGTTCAGGATACATATTTGTCATCTACAGGAGAGATCCACAGCAGGAGCTGCAACAGTTCCCAGAGCGTCTTTGCATTATAGCTTCAGAGCAACGAAGATCATTCAAAGACGGTGAGAAGGGTCTTCTTAAAAGAGACGGGGGAAGAGGGAGATTGAAGGAGAGGAGAGATAGATATAATGGGAGGGACGGAAAGAGAGAGTGAAAAAGTAAGGTATCACATGATCTTGTCAAATTGTATGTCTCCTCTAAACTAGCAAGTGCGCAATGGTGTTATGTAGTCCTAAAGTACATGTGATTTCATTGCACATACAAAATTACTCATACAGATGTTCATGGGCATACACCCACATTTTACGTGCACACACATACACATACACACACACACACGCACACACACACACACACCCACCACACACACACACACACACACAGATGTACATGCACACATACACACACACATGCACACACACGCACACACACACACACTTAATTTCCAAACAGTTGGTTTCTATTCACGATTGATTACCCTTTGACAAAGAGACTGGATGATGTTAAGTCCTAAAAGTTCTGTGTATGGAGAGTGAATCAGGTCGTCTCTTTGTTTTCTTGGAGGAGAAATGTGCCGTTACCCATCGGCGAGTGGAAAGGAGCGATATGTTCTCCTTCTATTTGGGCTGTTCTCTATCTATCTATCTATCTATCTATCTATCTATCTATCTATCCCTGCCTCTCCCTCTCCCCATCTTCCCCTCTTTCTCTCTGTCTGTCAGTCTCTCTCTCTCTTTCTCTGTCTCACGCAAACACAGAAACGCACACAATGCTGTAGAATCAGCGCACCCCCTCAGGAGCTAAACTTGCTGATAACCAGGCATAACAACAGGGAATGATTGTGTTCTCAGTGCCATTATCTGTCAACAAGACAACAGCACTGCTAAATTCATCAGCTGTGGGCAAAATCCCCTCTCTCTTTCTCTGTCTTCCTCTCTGAGGTACTTTCTCGCTTTATTTCCCCACCTACTGCTCACCCTCTGTTTCTCTCCCCCCCAACATTAGAACATCTTTTTTTGAGGAGCCCTAGACTTGCTCAGCTTTTTCCAAACTTCAGGATTGGGTTCAGGCTTTAGGAGGGGTTTGGACTGAGGTTGGGTTTATTTTTTGGTCCTAAATATAAGGCATCAAAACAGAAAAGAATTTCTTTGCATAATTATTTGATTGGTGAGGCAAAGCTTGCAAAATGGCTCAAAACGAGGAATAAGGTAAAAAGGGTGGGCTGTGTTGAGCCAGAACCAATGTTTAACATGGGGGGGGGTTGTCAAGTACAGCATGATGTCTTGTTTTTGTCTTTTTGATAATTGCTGATGATTGCTTAGCTTACCGCTTCTGTTGAAAGTATCGGTATGTTTTTAAGTGGAAAATGTGCCAATAAAGGCGTGTTAAGGGATTTTCAGGGTAAAAATTACAATTTTTTTTTTCAAAATTTCAATATTTTAGATTTTCACATAAAATAAATAAGATAAATAAATAAAGGAATGCAGTGAGATGCCAGTAAACACCAAGAATCTATGTTTTTTCTCTGACTCAATTGTTACTTGTGACTTTAAATGCAAATTACCGAAAATCACAATTTTGACTGATTTTCAACATTGTGGCATTCATAAAATCATTATATTGATCTGATTAACTTGAAATTTGGACTGAAGTTGTATCTATTGGAGATCTATGAAATGACATGGGATATTCTAGATAAGTGCATCCCTCGGGGGTTAATTTTGTAAATGAAGCAAGTTGATGACAGCGATTTTTGTTATGGTTACATAACGGAGCTCATTAAATATTCATAAATGTTCCAAACCAAAAAAATCCTATGTCATTTCATAGAACTATCTTAAACCTTTCATATGAGACTAATTTGAGTAAAATCTGACCATGGGTTATTGAAATATGAGTGCCACAAAATATTTTCAGAGTTTGCCATTAAAGTGCCGTTTCCATGTAAATTTTTATCAAAATACTATATTTTATGAGGTTAAAATCATGTTGAGTATGTTTATTTTTTAGTTTTTTTTTTACATTATTATGGTTATTTCTACACTTTACCCTGAAGACCCCTTAAAAGTCTCTCTCTCTCTCTCTCTCTCTCTCTCTCACCTGCCTGCCTCCTCGCTGATTCCTAAAGTAAAGGGATCATCAGCAGACTGGCAGAATATAGCCCTCTAAAGAGACAAGCTCATCTGCTAATCTCCCTTCAAACAGAACCGGCTCTGCTGACTCAGCCCCTCCCTAATATTCACTTTCTCAGTCTGTCACAGAAACATTCTCTGCTCATCTACCCTCGTCTCTTTCTCAAATTGCTAATGAATACACCATCCCATCATATTATCACCTATACATTCATTCTACAATATTATAACTTACAGAATAATCCCACCATTTTCTGACAGCCATTTTATAATTAAGACATTTGTCCCACCTTATAATTATACATATGGGCCAAAATATTACGAACACCCAGCATTTTTCAGAATTTGGTTTGTTTTTGTCATCATAAAGTCAATTTTGAGCTACAAAGGCATGCAAAATGCCAAAGGAACACTTATATTGACTAAAAATGTTGCTTGCTAACAACTGTTCATCTTGAAATTCAACTTTCAACACATACTCCTCCTTAGCCTGGATTAGAGCCCCACAGACAGGGGGTGTTTCACTGGTGAAAATATTGGAGATCTCATAGAAGTAAAGGGCACCATGAATGAGGAAGCATACCATTCCATCCTCCTGGGCACAGACAGGTTGTTCAGAACTTTGTGCTTCGGCAGGACAATGACCCCAAGCACTCCTCCAAGCTGTGCCAAAGATACCTCGACAAAACGGAAGCAGCAGGAGTACTTCAGAAGATGGTGTGGCCCCCACAGTCACCAGATTTGTCAACCATTGAGTTGCTGTGGGATGAACTTGACCGGGCAGTCAGAGAAGTGCGCCCATCAAGTTCAAATGAGCTCATGAAGGAACTCTTGAAAGCCCAGTATGAATTACCAGGAAGTTCTTTCCTTAAACTAATCAACGACTCTTGGGATTGATCCGTAATATCGCGTGTATAACTGCTATGCTGAAATGAAAGCCTTGTTTCCACACCAGCCCATTCTGGATAAGGTTGAGAACCCCTGGCATTAGACGATGTAAGAATTCACAGTCAGAACTGAGGCAGCGTTAATAATATTTGTGAGAAGAATGATACCGGCACTCACTCACTTGTGTTTTTATAATGATTCATGTTTCAGCTTTTCTGCTGTCACGCCCTGCGGGGTTACCTTAATTTGCTAGTTATCACTAATAAAATCTACACTGTATTTCTTTGATTACCCCAGCTCAAAGGCAAGGATTATTGCTTTTGGTGGCATTTGTCTTTCTGTCTATGCTTCAGTTAGCAAAAAAAAAAAAAAAACCGCTTGATCAAATTATACTAAATTTTCGTAGCTGCTGGATAGCTCACTCGATAAAGCATCGCGCTGCGAAGTAGAAATGACTATCACATCGCGGGTTCGATCCCCGCCTCGAACCAACCGGCAGTGGTCGGCAGCTTTTTCAGAGTAGCGCACAATTGGCTATTGCGCTACAGGGTTGCAAATTAGGAAGGGACTGCCGGGGAGGGAAAATAATAGTTGTCTTGTTCACTGCTCAAGTGCCTCCTGTTGGCCAGACGGGCGCTTGTCAGGAAGATGCTAAGCCTGTTCATGTCCGGGTTTCCTCCGCCCTCGTTCTGAACTTGCGAAGATTCAACCAATGAGTGTATAAGAAGCAGTGGCGGAGGAGAGCCACGAACTGTCTACTCTCTCCTGAATTGGCAGCAAGGAGTCACATACGAGCAAGCCTTGTACATAGTTCACCAATTGGGCATTCCAGATTCGGGTGGGATTGGAAATGCCAAATTTTTAATTAAAAAAAAAAAAAAAATTATTATACAAATACAAAATTATACATGTGCAATGGGCCAAGGATCACCTGATTATATTCTGGAGCTAACTGGGTCTAGGTCAAGGTCAGTTGTTGCATGAAAATCTCAGGCAGGTGTGTTGTGCCTGGCATGTTCTGAGTGTTTCTCAGATTTTTTGGCAATGGCTGGCAGGATGTACTCTGGCAGCTCCGGACAAGTTCCTGTAAATCGCGACCCAAAGCGGCTCTTGCGTGCGTTTCTACGGACACAGCCTCTGCATAAAAAAATCAGCAGTGTTTGCTCTCACGGTGTGGCAATTGGATACTGTGAGATTGCTGTTATAATTACATTTTTGTACAGTTAGTGTCCCGTGGAGTGCTCGAGGCAGCAGATAAACTCCAAAAGAGGCAGCTGGCATCATACGCGGCTTTTTCAGCTTTTCATTCCGGCAGGAATTGGGCGCAGCGGCGTGTATGGGCTCCAGCAGCTACAGTAATTTCACATTTCAATGGTAATGCCGGGCTTTCCAGCCCCACCGCATAAACATATTAGGCCAACAGTTTGGCAACCTGCTCATGCCCGGCAACTGGTGTGCTTATACTGTCTATTACTCTCATAAGTATTTCAATTTGCTGCTGGTGGAAGTGGAAACCTGTGATGTAAAGGATGTTAATAGGGTTGATTTGTATAATATGCAACCCCATTACTAAAAAAGTTTGGACACTGTGTTAAATGTAAATAAAATAGAATGTAATTTGCAAATCAATTAAAAACCTATACTTCATTGAAAATAGGACAAAGACAACATATTAAATGTTGAAACTGAGAAATTTTATTGTTTTTTAAAAAAATATGAGCTCATTTTGAATTTTATGCCAGCAACATTGTTTGAAAAAGCTGGGACAGGACAATAAAAGACTAGAGAAGTTATATGATGCCAAAAAAAAAAAAAAAAAAACATCTCACAGCTAATTAGATTGTTTAGCAACAGGTCAGTAACATGACTAGGTATAAAAAGTTTTTCATAAGTAAATATGGTGAGAGCTTTACCACTCTAGAAAAGACTGCATGGGGAAATAGTTCAACAATTTAAGAACAATGTTTCCAACTTAAAATTGCAAAGAATTTGGGGATTCTATCCTCTATGGTACATAATATCATCGAAAGATTCTGAGAATCCAGAAAAATCTCTGTTCGCATGGGATAAGGCCAAAATCCAATTTTGAATGGCTGTGATTTTCAGGTCCACAGGCAGCACTTCATTAAAAACAGATAGGATTCTGTAGTGGAAATCACTGCAAGGACTCAGGAGCCCTTCTGTAAACCATGGTCAGTTAACACAGTTTGTCACTGCATTTACAAATGAAAGTTAAAACTCTGCCATGTTGAGATTAAACCTTATATAAACAAGATCTAGAAACACTGCTTTCTTCTCTGGGCCTGAGCTCTTTTAAAATGTACTGAGGTGAAGTGGAAAACTGCCCTGTGGTCTGACTAATCAAAATGTGTTCAAAACATTTCAAAAGCCAGCATCCAGATGGTATGGGGGAGTGTTAGTACACATGACTTGGGTAACTTGCGCATCCATGAAGACAATGTTAAAGGTGAACAATATATATAGGTTTTGGTTGAACTAATATTTTTCATGTAATGGTAAAATGTCTCACTTTCAACATCTGTTATGTTGTCTATGTTCTATTGTGAATAAAATGCCAGTTTATGAGATTTGCAAATCATTTCAATGTTTTTATTTACATTTTAGACAGCATCCTAACTTTTTTGGTATTGGGGTAGGATTTCACCCTCCAATTTTGTACAAAACAGTGATATTTGATCATTTTTTCAATGTTGATCCCTGTTTATGTACAGCCTAACCCAGTGCCCAGCTGACACTGAGAGTAAGATTTGTAATACTCCGCTCACTTTAAGTGCCAGTATGGTTTGGGTGTTATTCATCTGAACAAATGTAATGTGGTCCCTAAAATTGATTCATTACATATTTGGTCAAAATTATCTGATGCCAGCATTATTTTTTCTTATCTGAAACTTTGCTCACTGAATGTAGTCATGTCTCTTGGCGGATACAATACTTACTGAAGTTATCATCCAAAGTGAGGGGGTGGGGTGGCTATTTTTGTAAAGAGCAAATTTCTCGTGAAAGTTGCATTTTCCAAATCTGTCAGTACACAGTTGGAGTTTCTGATGGAGTTAAATATGGAGTTATCTAAAGAGTTTTGCATTACTGTTGTCGGGTGTTACAGGCCACTGACTGTTGTTAATGATGCACTTCAAAGGCTGTCACAGTTACAATCACAGCTGCAGTACAGCATGATCATTTTAATGGATTACCTAAATTGGGAAAGGCTAAAGCCTGTATCTGATCCCTCTAAAGATCTCTGTACCTCATGACATCTTACCCAAATTACTGGGAGCCCCAAACTCTCTAAACCCAAATACTTAGCGAATTTATCTTTAATTGTTGTGTTTGTAACCAATGCCCCTCAAAAGTACTCAGAGACTGGTGTTTTTGCAAACGATATTAGTAATTACTGTATAATTGCTGCAATTAGAAATGGCAAAATTCCCAAGCCCAAGCCTCATTTTGTTATAAATCCAGATGTGAACTTTTTTGAATAAGGTTTTTCACTTGATTTATTTTGCTATGATTGGGATAAATTCAATCTCAATGATGATGTTGAAAATGCTGGAGAATTATGTATGATTGGTTCTTGCATATTGTGGATAAATTTGATCCAGTCAGAAGGTTAGAGACAAGACAAAACCTGGTTTTTAACAGACCTGGTTAAATTGCTATGTGAGAGAAATGTGGCCTGGTGCGAAGGCTAGGAAAACGGGGGCTGAAGCTGATTGGCTCCATTTTGGGCAACTGCACAACCATTTTACATAATTTGCCACCCAAGACGAGTCTGAATTCTACTGGTCTATAATGACTGACAATTGGAATCATCCCAAGAAATTCTGGAAAGCATTCGGCAACTGATATGATCCTCCTTAACAATTGCCTCCTTCCACTGTTAAAGACTCTGCATCCATTTCTGAAAGATCTGCCATGCTACAACGTTTTAATAAGTACGATGTTTGTACTTCATTACCTCCGGTTTCCCCTTTAACCAGTCCCTGTATATAAAAACTCAGCATTTTTTAGATATGATAACTGTTTGTTTTTGGGGTTTTTTTTTGACTGGCAGCCTTTTAATTTTGTCTCCTTCCCTGTTGAGGATCTTCAGTGACTTCTTTCGCCGGACACCACAAAACTTGCAGGTCCACATGATCTGGAGCCATACTTTTTAAATTTGCCACTGATTTTATTGCTAAACCCTTATTTAAAATTCACTCAAATTGTCTGTCAAGTTTCAGAACACAGGAACCACACACAGATCACTGATGACCCACATGGAAAGAGTCTATATGAACCTTTATGTGCATATATGCAACTTATATGCCACATATATGCGCATATATGCCGCATATAGGCCAAATTCAGGTGCATATATATGCTTATAGAGGGCATATAGGTCTCCTATATATTGCTTCTTTATTTCCACATATAGGCCCTATATGTATATACAAGGTATATGTCTCCTATATAGCTCATATACCCAGTGGCAGGTTCTATTTGTCATACCTATTGTATAGCTCATATCTCACTTTTGCAACTGTCATACATGATGCCTAGCTCATATTTTTATTCTCAAGGTAATATCTGCATATTAGTCCAAAGTCCCTTACAGAAATAACAAGAATTTCATGCAATAACTTATTAATCGCATGTGAACACGTGAAATTGGCATCAAATTTGATCCTAAATACATGTTGACATGTGACAACGGAATGTAATGTGTAAACCAGTCATTATTAACTACGGCAAGTGAGAGGAGACAAAAAGCTATGATATCAACACAAATATCTAATACTATTTGTTACATTTTTTTTCCTGAAACATAAACAATAACAAGGTTCTTTTCAATTCTTTCTTGACCATACTTATTTCCATTCTATGAAGATTGAGTTGTGTATTGTGGAAGAGAAGGAAATGTATAAAAACAAAATGGTTTGATTATGTTTATTTCATCAATTAAGCATTTTTTCAAGTTTAAGTCACTGCCAGATTCACCACATTAGATAAAATTGGATTCACATCATTACAGCTCATACACATCCACTGAAAGGTTATACACTACACTGTTGCATCCACCAAATGTAATGTTTTCTATCTTGTCTGTAATGCAGTTTCTAGATGAATATGGCTCAGAGGTCCTTAGTCTAAATGAAGCAAAATAAAACAAAAATAACAAAATAAAAGTACACAGAAGAACATACTTAAGGAATAAGCCCCTCCGCCGTTATAAAATCACTGTAACCCACTGCTTCAAGGGGCTTATTGCTTTTATAAAACGGTTACCCTACATATAGCCCATTAAATAAACACACAAGAAAAAAAATCAACAATTTATTGGTAATAATACAACAATCAAATTGAGAACTATTCGTTCTTCCACCAAGCAAGATTGGTGGACAGAATGGTTGGCAAGCAACACAGACGCTAAGATTGCTTTTTCATCTAGCGCCATTATCATGTCACATCAGGCTATCTGGGCTCTTTAATGTAGATAGATAAACTATGAAAGCAGGCTATTTGGAATGTCTCCTTCGGTCTCCCGAAGGCCCCGTTAAATAATTTTACGTTCATTTCGGTTTCGGTTTTAGAGTTTCCTTGTTCTCAACTTGCGCCGATCAGCCATATCATTACAACCAGCAGCGAGAGTAGGGAACAAGATTGACTTTTGTCCTCCACACTTGCCGGTGTCCAGGGAAATATGTTGAATTGTGCATTAGTTTGCTAGCCAGCTTGTCAACTAGCTAGCGTTCACTACAATGGATGTGGTTACCCTACACATAGCCCATAAAATGAACACACAAGAAAAAGAATCACCAATTTATCGCAAATACTGAAATAGCGAGCTAGTTAGCAACGTCACTAGCAAGCTAAAGTGATATCGAACTCTATAATGCTATAACTAGCTAGGTAGAGAGCCAACTGGTTAGCGGGTTAAAAGGCTAAACTTCGCTAACACTGAAATAGCGAGCTAAAAGTCTTGAAACAAACGTAACCTAACGAGTCAGTTGAGCGCAGATTAGTTGGTTGCTAAGCCAGGCGCGCAGGCATATTTTGCGCTGCGGTCTGCCTCAGAATACAGTGGGTTACACTGATTTTATACCGGCAAGGAACGCGGCTCAGCCAATCACAATTAAGGATGGGAAGCATCCGTTTTATAAACTCAAGTAAACATGCCTTTCAAAAGTCATTTTCATCCCCACATCTATTTGAGCATTTCACTGTGGTTAATGAATTTGAAGACAAAGTCTACATTTCTGTTCACAATTGTAATGGACAGACACTTGTCTTTTATCTGAGATGCTTGTATAGCAACTAAAGGTCCAAGACTTTTTCCTACAGGGATGAAATAACAAGGATTCTTTAATTCCCTCATGGGAAGAACCTATATAAACATATAGGTTTTAATCCCCGCCTTGTATCAACCAGCAGTGGTCGGCAGCTCTTTTCAGAAGTAACGCGCAATTGGCCAGTGCGCTACAGGGATGCAAATTGTGAAGGGCCTGCTGGGAAGGGTTATGTAGATTAAAGTTCCCTTAGGTGCGTCCTGTTGGCTAGAGGAATCTAATAAGATTCTGACCACTTCCACATCTGACTATCTTCCGCCCTCGTTCTGAGCTTGCATAATTTCGCCCAGCAACTGTATAAAAAGCAATTGCTTAAAGCCGTGGGCTGCGTACTCTCTACTGAATTGTCAACGGGGGGCCATATGTGCGAAGAAGCCTAAATGAACTTGTACGTTGTTCCCTGATTGGATATCCCAGATTTGGGTGAGATTGGTAATGCAAAAAAAAAAAAAAACGTAGAAGTTTTAATTGGCCATTTTCATATATTATAGGTACATATATGTACCTATAATACGTACCATATTATATAGGTTCTTTCCGTGTGGGGAGCTGTATAGGCTTCTTTAATTAGCAGAATATAGAAGGTATTCAATACAAGAACAAAGATAATAATCAGGAGACGGTGCAAAGTCAGGTAGGAGCAAACATGAACACAGGAGGTCAGGCCAGGCATTGTTGAAAGGACCAGTCCAAGGTCAGTAACCAGGACAGAAAGCCCAATGAATCAGGGCATGCAGGGCAGGTGCACTCTCTCAGACTTGGAAAAAGAAGGAACTGGAAGATGCACCACTCACCAGGACCACAGGCTGTAATAAGAGTTTCCCAAATAAATATATACTTGCGTTCTTTAGATAAACATTGATGACAGGATCCAACAATCCAGCAAAGGGGAGATGAAGACCAGAGGCTTAAATACACAAGGACAACAATTAACAAAGTCGAGAGGAGTGTGCAAGCACAGGTGGGAAACTAGGAGGGAGGGGAGTAGAATACGGCTGTAGTTAAATAAAGGGAACCAATTAATGAAACTAAACTGAAAGTGACAAGGATGGCTGGATTGCTGGGGAACACAATTAAGAAAACGCTGAGGATATGACAATGTAATCCCAAAAATATGGAAATCTGCCCATGATCTCCTTCTGTTAAAAAAGAAAAACATTACATCTCCTCACAATTATCTGCCCTTTGACAACCTAAAAATCTTATCGAAGGTCATTGAAGGATCGGTAGATAATCAACTGATGGAGATCCTGGGTGCTAGTAATATCCTTTTATTGTACCAGTCATGCCTCAGGAAACAATATAGTACCTTGTTTGTTATCAATATAATTAAGTCATCGGATTACAGTGACTCTATTCATCAAACTTAAAAAGGCTTTCGGTATACTTGACCACCTTTTCCTGACGCAACGGCTGCTTTAATATGGGTTGTCTGAGCAGGCTGTGGGCTGGTTCGAAAATGATCTCTCTGAAAGGACACAGGATGTTAAATTTTATGGCCCTTTTTCCAGTGTACAACATATTGCGTCAGGGGTCCCCTAAGGTTCTGTTTCAGGTGCACTTTTACTGACTGTCTATTTTAACAACTTGGCTCAAAATGTTCCTCATGCAAAGTTCCATTTTTATGCAGACGATACAGTCATTTAGTGCTGTGGTGCCACCCTTGCTCAATCACATGAGTATTTGCAGTCTGCTTTGGGTATTGCAGAGTCATGGTTGTTTGGTTGGAAGTGTGAGCTGAATGCAGCAAAAACTGAATTGCTGCAATTTTCCTATGCCAGAAAGACATTACAATGTCTTCCAAGCACTGTAGCCTTGCAGGGAATTCAGATTAAATTACTGTCACTGTACAAGTATCTTGGTAGTTTAATGGATGATCATTCAACTTTTAAACCACAGATTGAAAACTTAGTTAAGAAACTTAAGCTCAAGTTAGGCTTTAATTAAAGAAACAAATCTTGTTCTTTTGTTTGTAGGAAAAAAATTGGTTGAGGCTATACTTGCTTGACTATGGTGACCTGCTGTGCATGCATGCCTCGGCCCAATGCTTTCATTGACTGGACATGGTGTACCAGCACCTTAAGGTTAATCATAAAGTGCAAAGCTTTCACTGACCTTATATGAGCAGACTCACTCGCTGGTACACATTTAGTCCATTTTTGGTCTGCTTTTCTCTTACCTTCATGGGTTTATCTCACTCAAGACCAGTAATTATAGTTTGCATTCAGATGAGACCCTCTCACTGTCTGTCCGTACGGTTCACACTGAATTTGACGAATGGGCCTTTATGCTCTCTGTTCCTGCTGCCTGGAATCACTTGCAGGCAGAATTGAAATTAGATGAGCTGATCCAGAGTAGAGAATTTAAAAATGAAGTGAAGAGATTGGAGGCAAATTCAACTGGAGTTTCAAATTGCTTCCTGAGCTGGATCTGCTTCCTGATGTCCATCTTTTTAGGTATATAAAGTACAGTGCAGTGATGGTTATAAACTTAACAAAATCAAGATAAATCAGAAACCAAATACTATTCAAGTATTTATTTCATTTAATATTGGATAACATAGATGAAAATAAGTAAAACGATAACAATATAAGGTAAAAACAAAAATAATAATGTCTTTTTGAGAGAAAAAGTCAATATCTGGGGTGGCCATTCTTTGCTTTGATTACAGCATTTAATCCATGATTCCATCGATTTTTATGAGATCACCAGCTTCTTTCGAGCAGACTAACTCCAGATCATAATATTATCACCTCCATGTTTAACTATACAGTTACTTTTGAAACGTTCTCCAATCCTACATTGCACATAAGTTGTGCATTTGGATGAGAAAATTTCACATTTTGATTCGTCGGTCCAAAGGACTTGTTCCCGGTCTGCTAGTGTCCAATCCTTGAATTTCTTGGCAAACTCAAGTCTTTTTTTTGATGTTGCTCTTGGCAGCATTTTCACACATACGTCTGGAAACACAACATCTTGATACCTTCATCTCTTTGCTTCTGGTACCATTCATGTTATCACAAAGGTGCCGTGGTGTCATACACCAATAACAAACATAAGGGGCACTTAGCTGCCATTTTGCAACTCTATTGCCACCAGTTTTCAGCAAACCGGTCTCTTTGAAAAAGCTTGATAGTGTTTCTAGAGTACCATGGCAGCATTTAACATCTTCAAAAATTTTTCCAGGTGACCAACCAGCATCATGCAAGGCCACACGCAGCTATATGAACAATCTCAGAGAGCTTCCATCATACCATCGTGTTTGACACTGTGACACTGCTCAAAGTTCATGTCACCTTATGTACTGGAACAACTGACCATTTTTAATGACTGCTTGTATGTTGTTTTGAAACACTGTACTGCTGCTATCTTGGCCAGAGCTCCCTTGAAAAAGAAATCTTGTAATCTCAATGGGACTCACCTGGTTAAATAATGGTTTAATAAAATAAAATAAAAAAAAAATCCAGGGAATAAACTTTATGGAGGAGCCTTAAGTCTACTAGCTTAGGAGTTTGACTGGGACATACTCAGTAGGTTCTGGTCCCAGTGCAGTCACAGTAAGATGCAAAGACCCTAATCCCACATTGATCCAGGGGCAATATGGCATCTGCCAAATGTAAAAAAAAAACTGTAAGTAACTGCAACACATTGGATTGATAACTATTTTAAAAAATGGAAAGGTTATTTTAAATGATTTGGGGCAAAGCCTCAGATAAGAGCAGCATGAATTCCTGACTTTATGATTTTGTTTTGGAATTGATGTTGAAATACAGGGTTTACTGGGAGGGGGTAGAAGGTAATTAATTTGTCTGATTCAGATCGGATCAGGTTTGAAGAAATGCATCCACCCATGTATCCATTTTCTGTTAGATGTGTGATAACCTTGAAATCAGGGCAAGAATAGCAATGTGGCTCACTGTAAACTCAGCCGCCCTCCTGTTTTCATTCAGACTTTTTTTGAGTTTGTGAGAATGACAGCATTCCAGACACAAGCTCAGTTTGTCCACATCATATCTGCCCAAATCATAACAAAAAAAGTCACTAATTTTCCCTCAAAAGAGCTTCAAAGCATCCTTTGTTTTTAACAGGTAAAGGATCTGCTTGTTATGACGCACGTAAGTGTGGACATATTAATCAAAGGCAGATTTTAAGTTCAAACGTCCATCGTATCCAGCAGTCTGGAGCCAGAGGCTCAGAGAGCCATAATGCAATGCAGCCTCATAACCAAACCGTAGATTGCAGAAAAATACGATGTAAGTCACTGTGAAGTCTCCTATTGACCTTCCTCCAGCTTCGTTAACGGTCTTATGGCACTTGGCCAGAGTCCACGCAACACTGACGCCGACTTTGAGTCAACCACTGAGCTTATTTTATTCAGTGATGTGACTCTGTCCTGATTTATCCAAAAATGACTTTTCTCGTCAAAATAGCTCAATAACTTATGAAATCAGTGACACACAATAAGACACACAATGAAATATAATAAAACAAAAATAAAAATCCATTTTTTTCCAGTTTTTTGCCATTTAGTTGTACAACTATATTGAGAGGTTAAATCTGTCCATAAAACTTAAACTAAAATTCCCCAGTCTAATGAAATGTGGAAAAGGTTCTATTGGCAGTGCTTCACCAAATGAATTTGAGCGGAACTTTGACCCGTTCGGGGGAGGTCATCTAATGAAGAACACTCTGCAGAACAGAGAATCACACCAAGTCATCTGGAACTTTTCTTGCAGTTCCCGGAGGTTTCTTAGATGCTTTGCCGTTGATCCCTTCCTACAGTTAACATGTTTTATCTATAATTCAGAGTAAGGTGCAAATTCTTCCGACAAGGGTACATTGCACCTCTAACAACTTTTGAACATCCATTTTTTAATAAAAATAAATAAGTTGGGTCCATAAATATTCGGACAGAGACACAATTTCTTTGTTTCAGTTTTGTACGCCTCCACAATGGATTTGAAAAGAAAAAATCAAGATGTGCGTGAAGTACAGGATTTCAGCTTTAGTTCAAAATTTCTGAAAAAATTTGTCCAAAACATGTATGAATTATTCCCACTCTATGCACAGCCCCCTCAGTTTTTGGGGCTCAAAAGTAATTGGAGGAAATTAAATAATCAATAATTAAATTGTCTTTTTTGATACTCAGTGGAAAACCCCTTGCAGTCAATGTCTAAAACCCCTAGACATCACTAGACACTGGATTTCTTACCTGGCGACTCTGTCAGGTGTCCTCTACCACTGTCTTCAGTTCTTGACTTATTTTTGCGGTGTTTTCCCTTCAGCATGCAAAATTCATGTTCAATTGGATTTAGGTCATATGATTGACTTGTCTATGGTGGAACATTCCACTTCTTTACCTTCAAAAAAATTTTTTTTCAGTATGCCCCCAAGTTACCATCCATCTACAGTAACAGTCAAAAGTTTGGACATACCCACATTTGTCTTACAATACATGTTAAATAAAGAAAGAAGCACCCTTTATTTTGCAAAAAAAAGATCTAATTCTTAAAACCATCAAACTAACCAGCATTTGTTGTCATATTTGCCGAGCATACTCACAATTTCCTCCCCCCCACAGTTCTGATAGGACCACTTTGTGAAAAAGAGAACATTTATTGAAAGCATACAGGCATATAAGCATACATGCATACACTGGGTTTGGCGACATGGCTCTTGTCTGAGAGATCCCTGCCCGTCCAAGCGTGGAACCGAAGGCAGGAAGCTGCTACTAACCCCCCCCCCACGGTAGTTTACTCACAAGAGAACAAAATCAATGCATGCTATAAAAGACAGGTGGAGCTGGGGTGGAGGAGGGTTGTTGAGCTAGTGCACCGAGGAACAGCTACTTGGGAAGGCAAACTTAAATAAACCCAACATATTACCGGCCTAGCAATCATGTGACGAAGTCAGATTACGATCAAATGCACTCAGGTGACTCTCCAGGAGGTAGCACCTCCTACGTTAAGCAAGCTTGACTTTGTGGCCTATCATAATTTCCGTCAAAGCTCCATTTATATGACTATAATGAGTTTGCAGCTGCACGTCTGTCTAACTTCCCAAAGATTTGCTGCACTTATGGTGTGCTTTTCATTGACCTTTTGCCCTATAAGTCCCAAAACAGCTTGACTTTAATTCAGCCATTGGAAAATGGAAGGAGCTTGTTTGTCTGTTTACTTTGCAAAATATGGCCTCTTTGAGAATTCCAAAATTTTGGACACTATTCAAACAAATAAATTTTTTTTTCTTCTAACTTCTGACTGTAACTCTCACAAGATTCCATTTGAGATTATATAGAGAAGTTAAGCCATTTAAATTTCTCTAAAAACAGAGCGCTGTGACATTAACAAAGTGTGTCCAAACTTATGACTGGTACTGTATATGGTAAAGTGTTTTCTGAGTAGTTCTGATGCGTTCGGCTGAATTTAAGCTTAAAACCAAGCCCTAGACAATTCAGAATTCATCCTCCAGTTATCGTCAACAATCTCATCATCAGTAGATCCAAGGGAATTTGCTCAATATGCAGAATACATGCCCATACGTAACCACTGTTCACAGGCGAGATAATATGCCTCAGAAAATGAGGCGTTCCTCACCTTCTCAATATCCTTCTTTTCCTACCTTTTTGGTATAAGTTTATCTTTGTCTTCTTTGTGTGACAGTTGATGGTTCCTGTCACTAGAAATGCCTCCTAATAAGTACATGCCCTGGCTACCTTACCAACAAGCCTGGCTCTATGGCAATGTGGTCAGCACGTGTGACTCTTACCTGGGAGACTGGGGTTCAATTCCCTGCCTGGGCCCTCCTTCAGCCTGCCACATTTGTTTATTTGTAGGTTTTTTTGGGCAAATTTCCTGTTTTTGAGCCATAAGAATAGTTTACATGTTGAAATAAGGGCTCTGAATTTTCTCTGGTGAAGTCTTCTCTTGATCGCTGACTTTGGCACTGACACACCTACCTCCGGGTGAATGATCTTGATCTGGCCAACTGTTGTGATAGGGTTTTCTGAACTAGGGAAGAATTCTGTTTTCCACCACAGTTGTTCACTGTCGTCTTCCTTTTTGCATTCTTGAGCGCACCAGTGCTTTTTTATTCTTTAAGAACATACCAGAAAGTTCATTTGGCCACACCTAATGGTTTATTTTTTCTCTAATTGGGTTTGTTTTGATTTTTCAGTCCAATAATGGCTTGCTTTTCTGGCTCTCACAGCTCTTTAGATTTCATCCTGAGAAATAACACCAACAGATTCCAAATGCAAAATTATCCATGAAGCCAACTGTAGACCTTTCATGTGTTCACTTTTAAATGGAAATAAAACACTAGTGGCCGTGGAACAGCTGAACATCCCATTGTCTAAATACTTTTGGCTGTAAAAAAGGGGGACCTCGTAGGAAATGCATTAATTCGTGTCACAACCCTCAAGTGAATTCCTTTTGTGTCTCGCGCAATTCAGCAGCTTGCGTGTCTATTAAGTGTATGTGTGCTGTGATTGGTTCACGTCCTGTGCCTCTCTCCCCTTCAGCTGCTTTTCGTTATGCAGTTGTACGGTTAACAATGGTATCTCTCTATTTAAGTATTTAAGCCCTCCAATTCATGTGCAAGTTGCTAGATTGTAAACTCACTTTCATGCAAGTTACCCTAATCAGCGCTAAGTTTAAAAACTCTTTCGTCTTTGTTTAATGCAACAAGTACTTTATTCACAGCCTTTCCCTTAAGCAGTCATTCTAAAAATTTCGTTAATTCGAACAACCCTCCAATCCTCATCAGGGTCCAGGACTGGATCAAGTTCAAGTTAACTCAACTCATGTCTGTTCCTGTTCATTTACTCCAGTATTCATAAACAAGCTTCCAATCTTAATCAGGGTCCGGAACTGGGACCGTGTTCTTGCTAACCCATCCAGTTTGCTCTCCTTGTTCAGTTTGTTAGGAACAAGCTTCCGATCCTGAACTGGATCCAAGAGTGGGATCATGTTCCGCTCAAGCAGCCTCTCCATCCTTTGAGGCAGTTCAGTGCTGGCCCTGCCTGTGTAACACCTGGCAGCATCCTGGAAGCCTGGCCGGCAACAGCAGCTCAAACTTAATCTATTACAACTGTGCTGAACCTTGGAGTTTTGTCCCCACTATCCTATCTTGGAGCAATCTTTGCACTATTGCTGTCAATAAACTTTCAGTTGGATTGTGCTTCTGACTCCACTCTTGATTACTGGTCTGGACTGTGACAAATTCCTACACCATCCATCCAATTTCTGATGTGTTAACTCTCAACCTGAAGCAGAATGTGCTCAATTTGAACTCATACTTATTTTTCAACTGCAATATTCAATGGTCATCAACTAAAATAACAAGATGACATTGTCATTACTATCCCCTGCCATCATCAAGGGCCATTACTCAGTGAAAAAAAAAAGCTGCGACATCCATTTCCGTACTCTACGTAGATCATTAGTAGCTTATTAAGTATACAAAATTTCAGGCAACTAAGTATAATTGTTTTAGAGAACTCTTGTCCCCATTGTGGCCCAGATGGACGAACGCACTCAAGGACGCGTGGACGGACGGGCGGTCCCCAATCCACTGTCCACTGTCACACTTTGCGGCAGGGGATAATAATAACCTTCTCAAAATATCCAAAATGTCCAAATATTTATGGACCTAATTGTAACTACAGATTGTTACATTATTGCATACTTTTGTGAGAATTCTCTGTTAGTGTGCATTTCAGATGTGTAAGCTGACAGATTGAATCATACTTCATGCAAGGGATAAAATCGGCTCTAGCTGGCGAGATTCACCCAGGATTATGGTGCAGGTGAGCTGGGCAGTGGAGCTGTGTACATTTGTACGTATGCTGGGTGAATAAGAATATTCCCATGGGGGAAAGTTGTTTTTTGTTTTTTAAACAGCATTTTGCGATAAGATGGTGAGTGTTAAAATAGTTCTAACTATACTCTGGGTGTAGCGACCTCCGGGAATTTCAGACAGGTGTTTAGAGTTGGGCCAATATGAATTTCACTCCAGTTGGAGAACCAGCAAGCAGAAGTTGTCCTCATTCAAGCACCTGTATTTAAGTGGTCTGAGAAAAGCACAAGGAAAAAACACTGCATTACCTGAATTGAATAATAATAACCCCATAGCCAGTTGCAATAAAAATAATAACATAAATAATCATTCTTACAACATAAGTAGCTGCTATCTGGAGTTTAACTTAAGAGTCTCACAGTTTCACAATAATCAAATGCTACAAGCATTATCTTGTTTTTGCCATCTGAGAAACATTGGTAAAATCAAATCTTCTCGGTCTATGATCTGAAGAAAGTTGTGCATGCTTTTATTTGTGCAAGACTTGATTATTGTAACTCTCTGTGCCCGTCTTACCCAAAAGTCCCTTCGCCATTTTCAATTAGAGCAGAAAGCTGCAGCTCAGCTTTTAACTGGCTCAAAAGAGGTGACAATATTTCTCCTATCCTAGCATCCTTTCACTGGCTGCCAGTCTCTTTTAAAATAAATTTCAAAATTTTACTTTTTACATTTAAGGCCAGGAGAGGTCTTGCACCATCATACATTCCTGAACTACTCTCCCCCTATGAGCAACTATGTAGCCTTAGATCCTCAGGCAAAGACTGCCAGTCATTCCAAATGTAGGTTAAAAACAAAATGAGACAGATCATTTTCCATTAGAGCTCCTGGGCTTTGGAACACCCTGCCCGAAGAGATCAGGCTCACTGAGTCAGTGCTTTGTTTTAAATCCTTCTTAAAACTCATTTTAACAAAGATGCTTTTAATGTTTTGCCCTCTTCATAATTTTATTACTCTAGATTTAAAATTTTTTCACCTCCCATTTAATTTATCTTCTATTAACCAAGTATTTATTCAGTTCCTTTGTTTATCCCTCTTTCATGTTGCTCTTTTCATGTTAACTTATTCATAAGGTGTCCCTTATGCGGTTGTTCACATCTTGCATTATTTTAATTTTCTTTTTATGTGTGTAAAGCACTTCCTTTGTTTCTGTGCTATGCTAATGAAGTTTCATTAGTGCTGCACTAGTGAATTATTACTATTATGATTAAATCAGCATTAACATAAATGTGGTGGCATGAATAGATGACTGGCTGCACTTTGCACAGATGAGGAGCTCCACATCATAATTAGCATTACATTACAGCATTTTCCACTGCTATATTACCTACCCAATTACTATTGTTCGTAGCAGCCTAGTTGCACTGGCCAGTACATGACTGGCTTGCAACACCAAAATAATAGTAATCAAACGATACGTTCTGGAATAATCTGAGATTTCATTGAAAATTATAAATGCAGCACACTATCAAGGCTAATAAGTGCAGCAAACATTAGAGTTTGTCACAACCCTCGTGAATCCCTTTCATGTCACTTCCCATACGGCTGCTTGCATGTCTTTTTGATATGTTGCCTCCTTTGATTGGTTTACATCCCGCGTGCCTTCCCCACCAGCTGTTATGCATTGGTGTTTTCCCATTTCCTAACATGTGTGTTTGCATATATACTGTATACTATTTTCTTTGAGAGCAAAAGTTGCTTGATTGTCACTTGCTAAATGCCCTTTAGCAACCAGTCAGTATCTTCCAAGTAAAAGTTTGTCTTTGGAAATTATTCCTAATCTTTAATGATAGTAGAAGACAGAAGTTCTCTTCCTCTTTCTATTAATAGGAACAAGCTCCAAAATCTTACTCTGGGTATCCAGGATTGGGACCGCGATCCTATTTATCAAACCTTAGACTGTTCCTTTGCCCAGTTTATTAGGAACAACCTCCCAAGCCTTCTGCAGTCATCAGGATTGGAACCATGTTCCTGTTAGACTCTCCAGTCCTGCCATCTGACAGATCTGCTCTGGCGAAGTGTGCCCTACATCTAGCAGCTGTCTTGGATCGCCACTGGTCAGGCACAGACATGCCCTTTGCATTCAAGCCTGCACTCCGTCCCTCTGTAAAAACCATATTTCCATCGATAAACCCTTCCATAGGATTGTACTCAAGAAGTACTTATATTGTACTCATTCACGCTCGTTCTCGCAAGTAAAATGAGGGGGGCTGGGGTTCTGGTTTTTCTCAGAATTCAGACCACGCAAATCCATAAGCATTTGAGAAGCACAGGTCAAATGTGTGCAGGGAGTGACATCATTGCATGATCAGACCATCAGCACAAGCGAGCTTTCTCACATTTACTTTGGCTTTAGTTGGGCCACTCCTGGACTAACCTGCGCTTTTTTTGTGTGTGTGATTAGAACAAGATCGGTTCCAGCAGGATTCCAACAGGATGTTTCAGCGTGATTAGAATAGGATCTGTGTCAGCGGGGTGAGAACAGGATCTGTTTCAGTGGAATTAGAACATGATCTCTTTCAGTGGTACTAGAACAGGATCTGTTGCAGCAGGATGAGAACAGGATCTGTTTCAGTGGGATCAGAACAGGATCTGTTTAAGCAGGATTAGAATGGATCTGTTTAAGCAGGATTAGAATGGATCTGTTTCAGAGGGATTAGAACAGGTTCTTTTTCAGCAGTATTAGAGAAAGATTTGTTTCAGTAGGATTAGAACAGGGTCTGTTTGGTGGGATTAGAACAAGACATTTCATCATGCTAGTGTTGTATTTTTCTTTTGTACCTGCCCACTGTTCAGAAAACACTACACATGCAAAATCAGGTGTAACTGATCTGAGCTGTGCGGATCCACTTGTGTTTGTAGTGTGCGTTTGTGTGTGTGTCTGAGGGTGTTTGTGTGGAAGGGGGGGGATAAAGCATTGTCTGGAGGATGGTGAGGATTGATAGAGTGCAGTATCGTGGAGGTGTATACTGATATGTTGTTCCATTGTATGTATATGTGAGTGTGTGGGGGGCGTATACACGTTATTGTTTTATGTGGGGCGGAGGGTTTACTGTATATATGTATATGTTATTCTGTTTTTTGTCTGTGTGTGCATGTGTGTGTGATGTGGGGGTATATATATGTTATTCTGTTGTGTGTGTAGTGTATGCGTCGGCATATATAGATGTTCTTCTGTTGGGAGTGTTTGTATGGGGAAGTGAATATATGTCTTTCTTTTCTATGTGTGTGGAGGAGATGCAGAGGAGTGTATATGTTATTCTGTCGTATTTGGAGGGGTGTATAGAAGCTGTTACTAGTGGGGGATCAGAGTGCAGGATTGTGGGGTGTGTTTATTAGGATGGGATATTATGGTGCTGCACACCAATGCCCTCCAATTCTCTGTGCTGGTACCCCACAATCACACAGTCACAGCAGTGCTTCAAAGCTGACAGACACACTCAGATACTTACTCTTCTTTCTCACACTCTCCTCTCTTTCCAACAGCGAAAAGGAAAGAATAAATAATGTCAGTGATAAAAGCAGTTGAGCTCCAGTGAGAGAGAATGAGATTCTCACACACCTGGGGCGAAGGTCACATGTTCTTTTAGTGAAACTCAGCACCAAAAAATCTTTCAAAGCAACGCCATCAGAAATTAAAATCTGAATATGAATTTTAATCAATGCCACTCTAATTGTTTCTGAGGAGGCAAAATTGAAACAAAACAAACGGTTCTTTCTTCTGACAATGAATTCACTCAGCCAAGCAGGGCAGAATGTTTGATGTGCCTTCATCGCTGAATATGTTTACTGAACTCTGGACCCGACTGCAGAGAAATATTTAAAATCAATTAGACGTTGCCATATCTGACAAGACGAATGAAAGGTGCTCATTTCCATTTAGAACCGTTTCCCCCGGTCTCATCCCTAATTATTGTGCACCCTAATTCTTCAACAAATCATCTGTTGCTTGTCTATTGTCGAGATGTGCCTGGGCGTGCTTGTTTAAATTTGGCAGGAAAGTCTGTCGGTGTTTGTGCATGTACGTAAAATTGTGCTTGAGGGAAAGTGTGTTTGTGTGTGCGTGTGTGAGAGAGAATGCGTGTGAGACAGACTGCAAATGTACATGTGAAGGAGTGTGAGTGGATGTGTGAGTGGGTATGAGTGTGTGTGTGTGTGAGTGTGAGAGTGTGTTCTTGTACTTGTTACACAATGAGGACTAGATAATGTTTTTTCCTACAGAGTGGGGACATTATTGGGAAGTGAGGACATTTTGCCTGTCCTCACAACTACAAAGGCAAATTGTGACTTATTAGCTAAGTTTAGAGGTAAGGTTAGAATTAGGGATAGGTCAAAGTGAGGGTAATGGTTTGGGTTAGGCATGCACGCATATTGTTAGGGATAGGCTGTAGAGACACACAAAGAATGAATGGAAGTCAATGTAATGTCCTCACAAGGATAGTGGTTCTAGGATTTGTGTATGTGTGACTGTGTGTGTGTGTGTGTGTGTGTGTGTGTGTGTGAGAGAGAGAGAGAGAGAGAGAGAGTGTGTGTGTGTGTGAGAGAGAGAAAGTGTGTGTGTGTGTGTGTGAGAGAGAGCGAGAGAAAGAGAGAAAGTGTGTGTGTGTGTGTGTGTGTGTGTGTGAGAGAGAGAGAGAGAGAAGTATCTCTGATGATGTTGGGGACAGTAGTAATATCTCTGCAGCTCAAGTGACTGTGTAAAACTTCTAGAGACACACTGAAGCTACAGAATACAGAGAGAGAGAGGAGGGAGCATGAGATGGACTGATGAGGATGAAAAAGAGGATACAGTGATGGAGAAAGAGAGGGAGGAATGGAAAGTGGGAGAGAGAGATGGGAGGAATGGAGTGATGCTGAAAAAGAGAAGGTGGGATGGTGTGATGGAGAAAGAAACATTAGGAGGGATAGAATGATGGAAAAAGAGATAGTGGGATAAAGTGAAGGATAAGTGAGATGGAGGGAAGGAGTAAGGGAGAAAAAGAAATAAGGAGAAATTGAATGATGGAGAAAGAGAAAGAAGAAGAGATGGAGTGGTGAAGAAAGAGAGGAGCTGGGGTGGCATGATGGAGAAAGAGAGATGAGTGACGGAGTAATGGAAAAAGAAAGGGAGGAATGGAGTGAAGGAGAAGGAGAGAGGGAAAGGTGAATGATGAAGAAAAAGAGATGCAGGATTGCATGATGGAGAAAAAGAAGGATGGAGGGATGGAATGGAGAATGAGAGTGAGGGATGGAGTGATAGAGAAAGAGAGGGAGAGATGTAGTGATTGGGAAGAGAGAAATGGCATGATAAAGAAAGAGAGAGGGAAGGATAGAGTGATTGGAAAGAAGGAGAGGAAGGGATGAGTGATGGAGAAGAAAAAGAGGACTGATGGAGTGATGGAAAAAGCAAGGAGGGATAAAGTGACAGGAAAGAGAGAGGGTGGAATGAAGAAAGAGAGAGGGAAAGATGGAGTGATGAAAAAGAGAGAGGGGGAGGAGCAGTATTAATTTATTAAGGTCTTATTCGGTGTTCTTATTCAGAACATGAGGAAGATAAGGCCAGTTCCTGCAGTGGGAGGCACATTTCCATTTACAACAGAAAATGGATCCCGTTAGCACACACTCCAATTCAGCTCCCAGCTGCTGCGGCCCTCCCACCGGCCCCACACGTCTAATCACCGAAAAGCGGCTCCGCTCTCAAAATAAACCCGCCATTTCTCTCACCCGAGCGTACCACCATCCCAGAAGATTCTGCACCATCCCACATACTCCTTTTCACCACAACTGAGATTATTAGACCTGTCCTACATCATGATTGGCCAAAGAGCACAAGTGTGATTCAGTGGTATGTTCGTGCACTTACGGTGGTGTCTGGAGTGCCTCTAGGACACTTTATCCCTGGACTTTCCGTCCCCAAAATGTTCGTCGCTGGAATTTTTGTCCCCAAGGAATTTTGTCCATGGACTCTTCGTCCCCAGACTTTTTGTACCTGGATTGTTCGTTCCCAATAATGCTTTGCCCTCTTCCTGCATCTCCTTCACAATATAATTCTAGTCCATTTAGTCAGTGTATTTTGTTTTTTGTACATACATGTACATTCTTGGTTTTTAGTTGACCTGTCAGGTCACCTTCTATCATGGTGATTTGTCCGTCTTCAATCCGTACAACTGTCTGTCAACAATGGGGGCACGCTTCATTTTCATTTAGGAGGAAAAGTCCGAGGATGAAAAGTCCAGGGACAAAAAAACGCAGAGACGAAAAATCCAGGGACGAAAAGTCCTGTAACTATCTGGAGTATGAAGCCCTTTCATATTCTTTTTTATCACATAACGGTAGCAATTTTCCCATAGCCCAGGTCATGACATATTTTTGACATTACCCTAGGCGCATATCACTTTTGTGAAAATTTCATTAGCTTAGAGTGTGGGGAAAAATAAAAAAAACTCATTCCATATTACGTGTGTAAGGTCACGCCTCCAAGCCTCTAACTCGCCGGGCTACTAGGACCCTGCAGCAGCCCAGCTCATCAGCCCTCCACATTCCTACCAATTATTCAATTACCACTCCATGCCCGTTTTCACAGCAAGGCTGATTACCTGCAGCCTTATTTAAGGACAGAGCTAGCTAGCTCTGTTCTTTGTGTAGTCCGTTAACCTTAAGCCTTTTAGACTTGTAGTCTTCTTAGGCTTATTTCTGGTGTGTTTTGCGTTTCTCTTTATGTATATCTACTCGCACTAATATATATATTGGAACCTCGATTCCATTCTGTTTTAACCTACTCTGTTAAGTCTTATTTTAGACTTGTAGGTAATTCTTAGGAATCTCTGTTCCTTTGCTTGTTTTTCCACCACGTTTAGTGTTGTACTGACATGCAGCCTCTAATAAACCTTCATCTATTACATCCTGCGCCTGGGTCCCGTCCTCCACTTCTCGTTCTCTGGACGAACCGTTACAACGTGAAACTGTTAATATTTAACCAAACTGAATATCTAGTGTAAGGGTGATTTAGTCGGTATGGCTCAGCGTGCTAGCAGCTAACTTATTGCCATGCAAATAACTAAGTTCATATTACTTAGCTAGCAAGCTAGCGTGCTGGCAGTACTTTTTCATAAACATTACGTAAAAAAATTAGTTTCTTCCTTAGTGAGCTAACGTTAGCTAGCTATTCAGTTGACTGAGTTTATAAACCATTGCTATTTCAACCACAAATGTCTGTGACTCTTTGACTGGCTAAGTAAGCAGAGTGATGGAGTTATTTCATTGCCAAAATACAATGGGTACTAATGGAAATTACTTTTGTTTTCTATGAAATTACGCAATTAGGTTGTGCGATAAACAACATCTTACACTCTTGGTCATGTCATTAGAAAGTTTCGAAATTTGTTGAGCAAATTTTAGGTTTGTTGCTCACTTAAGCTTGCAACAAACGCAAAATTTACTCAACTCATTTCATAACTTTAATATGACTTGCCCAGTTGAGTAAGATCCTCTATTTCTGTTACGGTCCAGACCATGGACTGTACATAAATTGGACAATGCGTCTCCACTTTCTAGCACTGTACAAAAATGGAGCCAAAATATCCTTTATACAAATGCTGCCATCTTGCACATTTGGAGCCTGAGCCAGTAGTGATCAGGGGGTTGAGCCGAGGTATCAAGGTCCCGCCCATACACCCACCTTACTCATAATGAAATCTTTTACATAGCCCTACTGGCTCCTCCTGTGGGTGGTAAACGAAGCTTGATGTACACAGACAACAGACCAGTTCTACCACGACTAAAAGCTTGTTAAGGGTTTCGATAGTCAGGATCTTTTCCAAGTACAGTCATATAACACTAGCATACATTTGCTGCTTTCCCCATCCTTGGTGGTTTGTTGCTAGCTAGCTAATACATAAACTATGAGTAAGAAGCCAACTATCTACATCATACACATATATCTAAGCTTGAGCTGTAATCGCCGGCCAGGCTTCCGCCAGCACTGAACTGTTTTAGAGGACAGAAAGGTTGCTTTGAGGGGATTGCTGTCCCAGTCCTGGCTTCAGTTCCAGATTGGAAGCTTGCTGTAAACAAACTGGACAAGGAGAGCAAACTGGATGGGTTAGCAAGAATGCTATTCCAGTCTTGGACCCTGAATAAGATTGAAAGCTTGTTCTTGATAAGTTGAGTAGAAGAACAGGAACAGACTAGAATTGAGTCAACTTGAACTCGGTCCCAATCCTGGACCCCGATTAGGATTAGGCTCAACCATCATTAGGACCAACTTAATGATTAGAGTGACTTCAAGAGAAAAGGCTATCACTGAAGTACTGGTTGCATACGACAAAGATGGAAGAGTTTAAGAACTAAACATTGACTAGGATAATTTGTAAGAAAGCGAGTTTACAATCCAGCAACTTGCACACGAACTAGAAGGCTTAGATGGACATTATGCCATCGCACAACCACATAATGAGATTCAGCAGAGAGCAAGAGAGACACAGGAGACAAACCAATCACAGCGCACATATACTTTATAGACACCCAAGCTGCTGAATTGTAAAGAGACACCCTAGGGTTGTGACACTTTTCTGCCCTTTCACACCAAATTTTTCTACAACGTATTACTGCTGTCAACACTGGTACAACTGTCTCGCATTATAAAGGCAAATTACAGGTAATATCATCATAATGAATGCATAATAAAGGCAAATTACAGGCAATGACATTATAATAAACATATTATACAGATTTATTAAAGATGAATCATAAATATTGGTATCATGAATATTAATTCTATGCAAAAGCATTATAATTAACATTGTAATGATGAATTATTAATTAGTAAAAGAAAAGGTTATTATGAAGTTGAAAAATAGGTTATCCCTTGACAATAAATACATTTTCATTCTAAAACCATCATTGTAAAACCATCATGAGTTGGTTTTTGAGCTAATTTTGTAGGACACAACAGTTTGCAGTGGATCAGACTGTGAACAGCATAAGAGTGCAGTGTCAGCCCCTGCAGTGCCTGTGAAAGTCTTAAACTCTTGGCAGAGCTGCTGGCACTGACATACACACATCCATCCTCATAAACACAGCCTCTAACGGCAGAACAGACTGTGTTTGACTCCACATGCAGTACCGGCACCACACACATACACACATACACACACACACACACACACCTGTAGAACAGACTCTAAACCCAGCCTACTTTCCTCCCCTGACTAGAGAGTGCTTGGAAAGATCTGCAGTCATGACTTGGAGAAAGGTGAGGTATTTCACTGCAATGGCATACTATGAAGCATGTAAGCACTGTAATGACATACTAAAAGGCACATTCAGCAACTATGATGACATACCACCAGGTGAGTAAGATTGCTGTCATGACACAAAGCAGGGCATGTCACAACATAATGCTTGGCAGCTGACATGTCACTTTATATTTCCTAAATTATTTGGCTCTACTGACTGTTTTTTTGGCTCTAGTACTTGCTTTACTACACATTTTTTTCCTCAAAACTCCATCTAGTGTATCATTACATTTCTTTTTTTTTTTTACCCTTAGCCAGATTTTGTGCTGGGAATGATTAATTTTCTATAATTTATTACCGTGAATAAAACGCACCATTCCTTCAGGAAAGATTGATTTTGAGGAAATTTGTGAAATTCTTTGCAGTTCATGTGGAATGAATAATGATCCACTGTTCATTATTCATTCTCATTCAGCGCACAAGCTCCTCACACAAGAGAACAGCTCAGCTAAAACATCATTACCTCAAACAAACCTGCATCACAAACACACTGCTTCTTTGTGCATTATTCATAAGGTAGCTTGCTAACAATTAATTTAATCTCCGTATGGGATTTCGGTAGTTATTAAGAAAATTGTATCCTTTTTTACCTCATTGTTATTAGAACATTGTCATGAAAAATGCTACACCTACAAAAAAACATACTCACAATCATTCTTGAAAAAGGCAAAAATTTTGGGAAAGGTTCTCCCTGCCTGTGCAGAATCAGGGTGGTTGAGGTGTGTCAGGGGCTCTGCTCGAGTTTGACCAGTTCTAACAGGACAAGCTTTCCCTTATTGCCTAATAAAATCAGCCCAGGGAGATGCCAACATAAGCCAATCAGAATACCTGTATGATATGTGAGGTGGGAATGGGAGACTCCCTGAGCCATTCAGGTCTCCAGCATGTAGAACACCTGTGTGCCACACTTAAATGACATTTTGGCTCTATATCCAAATAATAGCAGGTGACTTTGCAAATGAGCCACTACTCAGTTACAGCTTCAAACAAACCATGAAACTGGGCTCAAAATGGAGGCAGCAGTGCCAGTCAAAGCAGCGCTGACCTGCAACAACATGAGCGTCTAAATCAACGGCCAATCAAATAAAGGGAGATTTCAGCAAAAAATCTTATCTCACACACTCTGGCTTTTTCAAGTTGAGAATAAGACTGAAGTGTGGCAGACCTGATGGAATAAAGCTGATTGTTAAAATACAGACATTTTAATTAAAACTGTCCTTGGTAAGGTAGAAAAGAAGAATGTCATGATCAGCTCTCAACTGTGAATGTTTCCTTAGTTCTGAATAAACTTTGGTGTCAAACAGACCAGCTTGGTTGTCAGCTATTTGCTAGAAATTGGCTGAGACTCAACATTGGTCCAATAGGTAGAAGAGAAGCAATCCATTATGGATACGGTCCAGATTTTATTGGAGGGATACATCCTTCCTTCTGATGCATTGTGGGATTTCTGGGCTCGTAAATTCCTCCCAGTGGATTAGTCTTGTTTTATTATGAAGTTTCCTCAGCGATTTCCATCAGTTTACAAGCACTGTAAACTCATCAGAGCAATTTTTATAAAGATAATCTTCAACTAAAGGCGATCAATATACCAGAGTCGTGACGTAAAAGGAGGATATTAAAGGCTGATTAAGCGCTACACAATAAGCATTTACAATATGAGAGAAGTGATTTATTGTATCACATCTAATTAAAGTAGCTTGCTAACATACCCATTTCCCCAAAGCAAAGCCTAATATAAAGCCCATAAAGAGACAAATGAAAACTAAACGCTCGACACAACAATTTACAGCTTGCCAATTATCAATAAAACCGACAGCTGAGAAAAATACTGTCCTGACAGTTAATTTTACAATGCTGAGAGAGTTTAAATTTAACAGACTGCAAACCTTGGTATCTCCATGGGAAAAACTACTCCCAGTTTAAGTGACCAGGGTTCTTTTTCAAGCAAACTACAGTACTGTGCAAAAATCTTAGGCACATTGAAAGCAATTTTGTTGGGTAAATATGTTTGCAAAAATAATGAAACCACAAGTTTGCAATAACTGAGAAATGTATTATACAGAGCTGTAAATTGTTAGAACTAAATCAAACAAATTTTTGGTTAAACTAAGTTTTCCTGAAATTTTGGGAAACTGTCCTTTGTGTTGTAAACATATAAGATGATGGGCTTTTTGCTTGCTCCCAGCAGAGTGGACAACTTGCCATCAGTTCTCTGCTGGCTGACTGTCTCAATTGCATCCATCCGTCCAAGTAACTGCAGACGACCATGATGATGTTGACACCAGGGCTCTGTCAAGACTGTATTATCTGTATGACCTGTTTTTAATGAAGTACCAACATTTATTTATGAAACAGCAACACCAATGTGGAATACAAAAAGTAAACATCTAAAGCCGGATTTAAATTTTTAAAAAATATGTGGAGCCTAAGACTTTTGCACGGTACTGTAATTTCACCTTTTAGTTTCCACACTGGTCACAACTATGATGCAAGGCTCCACGAAGAACTGAAAAAGGGTTCCCCTTGGGAGACAAGTCAGAGAACCTGGCTTTCCGGAGAGTTTATCCCTCCTTTTAATAAACAGCAGTGGAATTTGACCCAGGACTCTCTTTTTGCTGTGAGTTCATCAATTTTCTCAAACCATACAGATTTTTTTCTTTCAGCTCTGTGCTCTGTTTGGTACATTTTGATGAGCTCAGTGTCTGTTATGGAAGAGATTGGACAGTTTGGCATGTAATGCCATGCAGGTAACTGAAAACTGCTCGTATTTGCAGGCAGAGATAGGGTTCCTTTGCTGAATCTGGGGAAAAATTGGAATTTTGGAGAGAGTAAAGACAACCATAAAACAACAACAAATATACAAACACTTAATGAGACACAGACACAGAAACACACACACATGCACGCGCGCACACACACACACACACACAAAAGCATGCATACGCGTGCGCACACAATCAGACACACATAGTGTCCCTGGTGCATGCTTAGTGCTGAATTTCTACATAGGGAGGACCCCAACTCTAAGAACATCCTGTTTTATGAGGGCGCTTGTGAGATATTCCTGAATGAATGGGAGCCTATGGAACTGTTGCCCCAGAAATGCTATGTTCAAATGGAAAACTTTTTTTTTTTCTAGCAATTTTCACTATGTTTTTGATGTGAGGGATCGAAGGGATCGAGAAAATACATATAGTTCAATTTTTAGATTTTTTTTTTTCCTGGTTTTTGTTGTAAAATTGTAGTAAAATATGTTTTTGCAAGTATGAGTGACATCACCCACCACAAACCACTTTATGGCATTCGCCCAGCCATGTGGTAGCAGTGAACAATGCAGCAAATGCAAGTTGTTTTTTCTTTTAAATGTGAAACGTTTGTTTTAGTTACTGTTTGTGCGAGGCCATGCCTCCAACCCTCAGCCCACTGGTCTATTAAGGGGAGGAGAAACCCAAAAATCACTTCAATCTGCTCAAGAACAGGACAATCAATCAGAGGGAGCAGAAGGGAGAAGTTTATGCTTCAGGGGCATTTTAATGTTCTAAGTTGACTGTTACAATGATTTGTAGGTGTACTTTGACTTTAACCTGGATTTTCTCAAAACCTGATTTTTGCCCCGATTGCTATCATTTAAGGCACTATATCTCACTTATTTGTGGAGCTTTTCTCATGAAATTTTGACAGAAGTCTGTGTACATATCAGGAAGTCTACTGAACTAAAAGTTTTGGTTTAGCACTTTGGGTCTGTGAGTTATGGTGATTTATATTTCATATCGAGGGGGCGAAAAATGGCAAAATCCTCTTTTACCCCACTAAATCTCTAGTATAATGTGTAAATGCTTTATTCTAGTTCAGAAGAAGGTGAAAACATAACTAAATCTAATAGAAAAAAACCTGATTCAAAAATCTTGCTTCAGTCCTGAGATATAAGGCAAAGAAATAATGGTGAAATCAGGGTGGCGGCCATCTTGAATCACATGACCTAATTATGCAAATTAGGTCAAATTCATATTTTGAGTATTTCAGGTCATATACTGTCAATACACCAAGGATGAATGATTTCTATCCAAAAATGACAATTTTTTTCCAAAAGGTTTCTCCTCCCCTTCAGACCCGGACTGCATTCCTCATTCCATTAATCATTGTTTGCATCTGTGCATAATTGCAACTGGGTGGTAGCAGTGCGTGTATAAGACTAAGTCTTTCTCTCACTCTGGGGTGAAGTCTCATAAGCACATGCCTGTGTTGCGTTTTGTATATATGTATTCCCCGCATTTCGCCTGTATTAGAGCCCTAACTCTAACTCAGTGCTGTTTTATTGTTTTATCCAGCACTTTGTATTAAGGAACCTTGATTCCTGTTTGTTTTGTATTGCTTCGTTCATGCCCTCTGCTGCGCAGTAGGCATAATAAATACAACCAAGTCCATCCTTGCACCTGAGTCCAGTCCCCAACTTCCTGTCCTCCATGCACCTGAACTGTGTACGAAGCACAACCCCTACAGTTTGGAAAATTCATAAGGAATATAATTTCTGCAAAACCAAAACCAAAATTATTGCATTTCATATAATTGTTGTAGGTTAAGCAAATAAAACTATGGTTACGTCGCTGGCTATCCAAAAACTCTGAGTGCCATCAGGGGCGGGTGTTTTTTTGCATTTTAATTCTGATATACAATCAATACTACATCTTCCAAAAATGAATACAATTTTGGCTTTTTTGGCTGAAAATGAGGTGCAAATAATGATTTTAGCTCCATTCACTCCTATCCATTGAGGACTATCTCGCAAGCGCCCTCTAGGTGAATTGCAGCCAACTTCGTTCCAATGGCATTAATGGGGCTCTCTGTAGATGGGCTCTGGTAAGAGGCTCTGCGGTTGTTCCAACAACATAACTACACTGGAAAAAAATTGAGACTTTGGATCAAAGTAAAAAAATTGCATCAACTTGTTACAGCTAATTTTTTAGTTTTTCTCAATTGAAAAAATTACCTTTGTAAAAATTTTTTCAATTGAGAAAAACTAAAAAAATTAGCTGTAACAAGTTGACGCAATTTTTTTACTTTGATCCAAAGTCTCAATTTTTTCAGTGTACAGGAGCATGCTGGGAAATGGTGTTTAATGGTGTTCTAGGGGAAAAGAGGCTGAATGCTTTGCTAATGCCTTGGCTGGAAGCCCATAGTAATTTCTCATAAAAACATACATTTACAAATGCTGCAGGTGTAGTTTTTATAATCTAATAAAGAACATATGCAAGCAATCACACTGGCTTTTCCTGGCAGGCAACTCAATGCGCTCGACTGAAAGAAATGTAAAAAGAAATACACAACTGCTGAAAAATAGACAGCTATACAGCACTGTTTTTCTAAATGATAGAAATACAATATTTTTAGTGATACATCAGTATGTTCGTGAATAGAGTTTTATCTATAAAAAATGTAGTCCATTTTTCCATAGCCAATCTCAACATTGAGATCTGGGGTAAGAAAAAATGTGAGATGTTGCACTAAAATCAATTAAAACAAGCATCAAATCAATCAAAGCAAAACTGAATGTATTCAATCACCTGCCTTCACTTGCAATGAAAGCTTTTGATTTCCCTGCAAACAGCACAAAAATAGCGCATTTTTAAAAATGGTCATAGCATTTTCATTGTGCAACAATATTTCAAATAATGAAGTACAAGGTTTGCTCACCTGATCGATGGAAATGTCTCATAAGGAGGCAACGATAGACTGAAAATAGAACGAGGAGGCTGTGGGCATTCCCAGAAGACCAGTTAGATCAATGCCGTGCTCAGAAATCAGCCGCAGTGGGAGGTTCTGAGTGAATCAACTTCATCAATTCTCATTTGACTGAATCCACAAATCAATCAAAAACAGCAGGGAGGGCCAGTCGTCTTGTCTCGCTCAGAGAGTGCAGGTATGGACGTGTAATCAATGGACTGCACTCACATAGAAGTCCAGTTATAATTGAGTCTGTCAATCTCAATGAAAAGCCAGCATTAATTTTGATTATGCACCACATTCTATAAGGTGGTGGCAGTCACATTGGAGTGTACAGTAGAAAAATACAGTAATACATTATTATCTGCATACATACAATGTCTTTTGATCTAGAATGAGACCTACATATCAAACTGCTGCCGCAGGGAAGTTACTGCCTTGGAAACCAGGTAAGAAAAGTGTGCAAGCGTTTAAGTGCCACAGAACTCACCCAATCTCAGTGTAACAAAACACCTGGGAGCAGAGTCAAGCAGGACAGAAAGAGTTTCACACCGCAATAAAGGCAGGTTTCCGGAGGCGTCTATTAGATGCTGTATTTTAAATTATTAATTCTGAAGAATGTAAGTTCAGTTGTATTGCTGTTGAGGCAGTCATTTGGTGCAATTTGACATTTTTTCTGCCGGGTAGAAAGAAATGGGAAAAGATAGAATGTCCAGACACTTAATTGAGTGAGTTCGAGTTTGTAGCAAGCTTATTATTGAAGCGGACAATGATAAATGAAAACAAGCAGCCAAGCCAGTGTTTCCATTTAGGGATTTTTCTCAGTACTATGTTTGCATGCTCGCTGAATTTACAATTTACATCAATATTTTATGCTTTTACACTAAATTGTATGAACGTATTAAGTGTTTCCGCTTGAGTATAGCTTTTGTATACTGTACAAAACCTCCATTATAATTTTCTAAAAGGCTGTTAAAAACAAGCTGTACTGTTTTTTTTGTCTGTTGAGGTAAATTGCAGAATTAAATAATATTTATTCATCTTTAAAAATGCAACTAAAGCCCTGTCATACTGAAATACTTTACCCTATTTTGCTAAAAACACCCTGACCCTGCTGTGCAAATGATTGTGGAAATGTTCTTTCAAGAACTCAAAATTAACTTTTTAATAAAACATTTAACTTACGGCCAATATAACCTGTTTTATTGTTAATATTAATATGGCCTTGTGCATTACAAGGAAGTTTAACTGCTATGATAATTTCAAAGTTTATTGCTTCTTTGCCTTGCAATCTACGGTAGTAATAAACATGAAAATGTAATAAGGTGAATCGTTCCATTCTGGCATTATTCTATTTTGCAAAAGTCCTATACTTTTCAACATCTTAAGCTGAAGCTGCACTTTTTCTTTCTTTGGAAAGACAGTAACAGAAATTATTCTCTCTCCAAATGTTTATTTTCCAGCCATCTGCTTGTATGAGGTTTCAATCTCAATGCCACTGGCAGCGATTAAAAAAAAAAGTCAATAAAATACTATGACACTGATTTGTCACCTGAAAGCTCCAACATAAGTTCAGCAATGAAAATAAGCCTCTCTTTACTCTCTAAAGGGAGCCATTTGGCTGCTCGGTGGAATAATTCAGAGTTCTGCTGATGGAAGACTCACACACTGTTTGAAAAAGAACCTGACACATTGTTCTATTTTGCTCTCATTAAAGTTGCTTGAAAATTACAAAATTGCTCAAAACTAAAATTGCAGCCCCAGACTGCGAACTGATGAATCTGTATGAGTCAAAAAAAAAAAAAATACAATTTCACCAATACAATTATCCCAGAGAAAACAATATGAGAAACGATCCAAACACAGTCTTTGAGAGATGAACAGAGCAAATCTTTTCCACTGAGAGGTACAGGGGATATATAATTGATTTTTACTGTGAAGCTTTTCATTTTGCAGTGTCATATGGCTGCCTTATATGGACTGTAATCATGTCTATATTAGACGTTAAGTGGATTTATTGGACTTGTTCCATTCACCAACTAATGCAGCCGATGTCTGCTGAACGCACACTGTGTTGAAAATAAACTTCTGTGAATACAGCAAGTAGTGAGTAATGCTTTTGCGTTGCATAAATGGTAAAGCTTTTGATTCCAAAAATGACCTTTGACTATTAGGGCCGACTTTGACAAAAGGAAGTGAGTTCCATACATGTTTCTGTAACTTGCTTTCTTTTGTCAAAGTTGGGCAGCATTGGCTTGTCTCATACTGAAAATTCTCATTACATTAACTGGACCGAATACCACAAGATATTCTCAATTATTATTCTACTTTTCCACAGTTTTCTCAACCGCACATTCATATACTTTACTATCATTACTGTCAGCAGTTTATTTTATTAATTTAGAGATGAAAGTGAACCAACTTATGTTATTTATCCCAACTGTAATATGTTGCGGTATCACAGTCAGATTGTCTACTATTTGTTATCGTGCATTCTTTTCAATAAAGAATAGTAAACTGTTATACTTCTATAAAGGCTTTATGTCATCACATATATAAACAGCCCTTTCCTTTGGCATTAACATTATATTTTCTCCAAAATTTCCGTAATCCTATACGGTTGAGAAAAGGTAGTACAAATGGAAAGGGTCTGACATCAAGTTAAAGCACGGAAAATATTAAAAATATAATGTACGCTTAAACTGATACTGATGCATTTTAGGTCCACGTCCACAGCAGAATATTGCTCTGCTTCTGTGCCGGCGCAACACTTCTACTAACTGGGAGCTTGCTGACTCACCGTAAACCCAGATAATGTGGTGCACTCAATTGTTTTGTGGAAACTGATGACCTCAAGAAAATTGTGTAAGCCAACTTAGTGATCTTTTGTTCACAGCACTTAAAAACGTGGTAAGAACAACTTTTATCTTATGTTCTTTAAGTACCATCCACACAATGCAATTAAGTTGGCTTACATAATTTTTTTGAGGTAATATGTTTCCACAAAACATTTGAGTTTGCCACACTATCTGGGAGTACAGAGCTGCTATCTACAGCAGTTCAAACACTTGCTTTTGAAATTTACCTGATACAAACCCACTGTAATGGTTTTGCAGGGCACGATTGTATGTGTAGCCTACTAAAAACAGGAAAAAGGAGGGCAGGATCCAAATGCAAAGAAATTTATGGCTTTAAAACTATCCATACTATCAGTAGACTTTGGGCAGCCTACCGCAGAGATAGCCCCAGCCTCATACTGCAGGTAGTTTGTAGGCTGCATATCAGAGCATTTTCAGGCTGCTCAGGGGACTGAGGCTGCTATAGGTATTAGTCTTTATATTGGCAAAGTTCTTTGTTTGATAGTCCCTGTGACATGCCTTCTGATTGGTTGATTCGTCATTCTTTAACAGGATTACCCCTAAATGAATCAATCGTAAGTTGTTTGACATAGGGCTGGACGATTAACCGAATCGCGATTATTTTAAGCATAATAAAAGTAACTGCCACTATGAGGCAGACAGACAAGCTTGCTTATTACCTTTTCTATGACACATACCTAATGCGGTGTTGAACGAACAGCAGAGGACATTTGAAATGCTTCCGGGAAGAAAACTGGGATTTGAACTCTGCTAATTACCAGAGAGGTTGGACAGCCTCCATTGCCTTAGCATAATGACCTTACCTAAAATCAATTCCCGCGTACTTTGCCTAACTTTCAACCAAGCCATTTATTCAGCCAAATCTCTACAATAAGGAAGAGATAATGAGAAGCAGCCAGACCTAACCAGGCTACTGTGTTAGATTGAAAGAATGTCAATAATCTGAATAAATAGCAGACTTCTGAATTCCACCTCTCATCCTAGAATTTTTCATATCATTAAAAAGATTTCTTAAAAATAAAATCATTTTAAGATGGCCCTGGTTTTTAAGTGTTTAAAAATATATGCGTTGTGGAAAATATTTTGTGAAGCATATCGAACGTGAATGTGAGAGAGAAATTATTTTCGCATTGCACGCAAAAGACAAACACAGAGAAGACTTGGCAAACACGTTCAGGCAGATCTGTGCCACAAATTTGTAGCATTTTTTATTTGATAATTGAACAGGATTAATTTGAGATAAAGTCATGTATAGTTCTTGATTTTGGTTACTTTTGAGTCTCTAAATAGCCTACAGTGAAGGTGGAAAAGATTTTGTTTGAGCGTATCGAACGGGGGGTGGGGGGTGTTTCAGCTATGCGGCACTAATCATCAGAAATGCGACTGAGCTCACCCTATAAACTTTAATATAGCCTAATTGTATAAAATGATTTACCGCAACTTGTAGTACAGTACATCGACCCAGATTAGCCATGAATAACTCGGGTCAGTGTTCATAGTGTGACTGTTGCTACTACCAAGCTTATAATATTTATCAGCAAGCCACCTCTTGTTTTTTTCCCCTTCTCTTCAGAAACGGCCACCGCATTTTCAAATGAATGAGGCCCACACGGAGTTGTAAATAAGAGGCAATTTTAACTATACAATCATTAGACTTGGATACATTTTACCTCTCTGACAGAGTATAGCCATAACCTCCTGCCATAGAACATGTTTCTTTACTGCAAAAAGAAACATCTAAACTGAGGTAATCTCAGCTGAAAAATGCGTGATTAGAATTCATTAACATTACTGATCATAACTTGCCGGCTATTTTTTAAAAATAAATACATTAGTAAATCTATTCATTAGCATTATGATTTTCATTCATAAGCTAACACAGTTTGAATGTTTATTTTATATTCATCTGGTTTTACTGAAAGTCATTCTCGAAAGTAGATTACGTTAATGAATTCTAATAACTCTAAGTCAGCATTTATATCAATAGATCATGGCGCTTCTATTCAGCAGCATAGAAACACTTTTAGGCACAAGGTTACTCTACTGTGGGAGAAGGGTGAAATATAGCCCAATGATTTTATCATCAAAATTGAGTTTTGATTACAACTTTGTTTTGGTTAATTAATTTGAAAATGCGGTGGCCGTTTTCGGGAAGATAAATAAATTAATAAATACATGAAAAAAGAGGTTGCTTTTTTTATAGTTTATAAACTACTCTAGGGGCTGGGACAGAGTTGTATGCATTTATATGTATAGGGGAAAACACATTTTTATATGGTGGTATAGGTCTTAGGCTAAAAAAAAAAAATTGGGTTCTCGCTCGAAATCCCTACAAATTTTGCCCAGCTTGCCCCAAAAGTTGCCCGTTGGGCGAGAAACCATACTGGTTATATTTCGGCCATTTCTTGAGCGAGTTTGACAAGCTTTTTTTTTTAAATAGAGGTTTTTTTGTTGTGATTCTGCCTGTTTGCCATGCTTTTTATCTGTCTGCCAGATTTATGATTGTTTGTATATTGATCTTGTTCTTGCCTGACCATGCCTTGATATGTTTTGTGATTTAGTACTTAGTTTTGTTCATTGTCTAGTTTAGTTTTTCCAAGTTTTGCATATGACCATAGTTTCTTTCCGATCCATGTTTTTTTTATTTTGCCATGCATTGCACTTGCCTCCCCCTGTCTGGTCCCTTGTCTTGTCATTGCTCACAGCCCCAGTACTGCGTGCCACTCTTTCGGGTGATTTAATGGTTTCTGGATTTCTACCTTCCTTCCAGTCTTGTTTACTTCCTTCGCCTTGTTTTTTCTATATTACTAACCCCTACTAACAGTTTGTTTTTTGTTAAAGTACTAACCCAAACTAACAGTGTATATTGTACTAACTTACTAACGAGCACTAGGGATTGTATAGCTGCACTTACTAATTGATTAACAAGCTCTCAGCATTCGCCCTATTCTAGTCTCCGCCTCTTGTCTCTCCCTAATCTTCTCTGCTGCGTTTCAGTGGATCCTCCACACCTGTTCACGCTGTCCTTTCTCTTAGTATCTATGCACGTTAGAACTCCTTGACTGGAGCTGTATATTTGTCTAGAGGATTGTCTCGTGATCCCTGTCCGCGTTTTGGCAGTTGCCTATTTCATGTGATTAGGTTCTCCCTCATGTTCCCTCCTTTGTAATCAGTCTGACTTCTTACACTTGTGTCTTAAGCATGTGACTTCCCATGAGTGTATATTAGGAGTCTTATCTCAGCACTTCCTTGTCAGAACGTTCTCCTTTTGCCACGCTTTTTTCGCCTTGTCTTCATTGTGATTACCTTTCTGACTGGACCGTCCTTCTTTTACGATTTTTGCCTATTCCCTGTACTTTGCCACATTCTCTGTGTATCGAACCTCTTTTGTCTGACTATGATTTTTGTTATTGGTGCCCTGTTTACGGTTCTGGATTTCGCCCTTTGGATTCTGATTTTTTTTTTATTGTGGACATTGTACCATTGCCTGCTCTGTTGGAGGTTTCCCCCCTTCAGAAATAAAGCCTCCATTTTTGTATTCACTGGTTCTCGCTTCTGGTTCCTGAGCGTATCCTCACATTTTTGGGCTGGGAAGCACGCTAAAAGCAATATTTAGTCGATGTGAGAACTGATTTACATGATAGCGACTCTGAAGTTCTTCCGGAGAAACCAAATCAGGTCCGAAATTTGTAATCTTCAATATCTCTTAGGTCATTTTATTATTTTAGATGATACGTTTTTGCTAAAAAATGAATATAGGTTTTACTGTTAGACAACTGCCATATCACACAAATTTATTAAGTTGAACACCCACATCACAACTTCTACCATATCAGATCTAATTATATGGATAGGTGCAGGCATCACCTTGCAACTTCATGCACCTGCAAAAAGGGGTGCAGCCCACCTCCTCCGTGCGGCATGGACATGTGGCTCGAGCACACTTGCCACAGTTACAGGTCACTGTCCACCGCTTATTCAGAGTCTTGCACCCTGTGACTGGAGCAAGGCAATCGTTCTCTCGCTGATACCCAAAATGTAGTGGATCTATGATGCTGGGTTGGAAGAGGTGGAAAATCGAGTATGTAACGAACAAGGCTCGCATTATGTGAGGAAACAAACCTTCTGACATTGGAGGCAAATTTTGATGTGATGAGGCCTTGGTCTGATGATATATTTGGGCACGAAGCTGTGTGAAGGACGAACATCGGCTGGTCTCACTTAACACCAGCACAAGGAATTTGTCAGCGTCAGCCTTGGTCTGGGGTGTAATTGTCATTTCTCTAACAAAATTTCTTAGCGGTTGGGTGGGCTGGGCTTTGAGAGCAGCTTTCTTGGTGCCTACTTTGCTCGTTGCATCACATCCAGTCAAGCAGTGCAAGGCAGGAAGGACATTGCAAGCGTCTTGACCATGACGTTCGTGCAGAATGTGCAGTGGGATAGATCGCACAGTATTGCCGCGTCCACCTCGCATCCAGAGCCCGCTTAGTCCTGCTTCTTTCAGGGTAGGAAAGTGGTAGAGTAGGGCGACAGCAAAGTCAGTGTCGTTGGACAAAACTACACAGGTTTTGTAGCCTGCCTCAGCACAGTCGAAGGCATGGAGAACCAGCCACAAGGCTGCCTCATCTAGCTGCGAGTGCAATTCAGATGACAAATGACAATCACAAATATATCAAAGCTAGTGATGGTAGTAGGTAATTAATTACATAGAGTCTAATTAGCCTCGGTCTATTCTAATGTTATAGCTCGTTCTACTTGAGTAAAGATCTACCGGTAAGCTACTACTACATGTACTAGTACCAATACTAGTAGGCTACTATCTAGGCTAATGTCCTTAGTAATAGTAAGGACTACTAGCATGACTAGTACTAGTAGTTACCACTAGTTTAGTACAACCCCAATTCCAAAATAGTTGGGACGAAGTGTAAATTGTGAATAAAATCAAAATGCAATGACTTTCAGATCATATGAGCCAATATGTTATTTACAATAGAACATAGATAACATTTCAAATGTTGAAACTGAGACATTGAACATTTTATCCACAAATTTTCTGGCTGCAACAGGTCACAAAAAAGTTGGGACACAGGCATAAAAGGGCTGAAAAAAAAGCAATTAATATATAAGAGAATCAGCTGAAAGAACATTTAGCAAGTAATTTAGTAAACCGGCATCAGGTTTGTAACATGATTGGCTATAAAAGGGATGTCTTAGAGAGGCTGAGTCTCTCAGAAGTAAAGATGGCCAGAGGCTCTCCAACCTGTGAGGGCTTGCGTAAAAAAATTATGGAATACTTTAAAAACAATGTTCCTCAACGTCAAATTGCAAAGGCTTTGAAGATCTCATCATTGACAGCGCATAACATCATCAAAAGAAACTGGAAAAATCTCTGTGCGTAAGGGACAAGGCTGAAGACCTTTACTGGATGCCCGTGATCTTCGGGCCCTCAGACGCCAGTGCACTACTCACTGGCATGATTCTGTCATTGACATTACTAAATGGGCCCAGGAATACTTCAAGAAACCACTGTCTGTAAACACAGTCCGCCGTGCCATCCACAGATGCCACCTAAAACTCTTATCATGCAAAAAGGAAGCCATTGTTGAGCATGATCCAGAGGCGCTGCCGTGTTCTGTGGGCCAAGGCTCATTAAAAATGGACTGTAGCAAAGTGGCAAAGTGTCCTGTGGTCAGACGAGTCCAAATTTGACATTCTTGTTGGAAATCATGGGCGTCGTGTCCTCCGGGCTAAAGAGGAGAAAGACCATCCCCTCCTGTTATCAGCGTTCAGTTCAAAAGCCAGCATCTCTGATGGTATGGGGATGTATTAGTACATATGATGTGGGACCTGTGCATGTTTTAAAAAGTACCATGAATGCTGAAAGGTTTTAGAGCAACATATGCTCCCCTCCAGACAACATCTATTGCAGGGAAGGCCTTGTGTATCTCAGCAGGGCAATGCAAAACCACATACTGCAGCTATTACAACAGCATGGCTATATAGTAGAAGAGTCCATGTGCTGAACTGGCCTGCCTGCAGTTCTGATCTTTCACCGATTGAGAACATTTGGCGCATAATTAAATGAAAAGTCCATCAAAGGAGACCCAAAACTCTCCAGCAGCTGAAAGTCTGTATTAAATAAGAGTGGGATCAAATTCCAAAGGCTAAACTCAAGAGACTTTTCTCCTCAATGCCCAGACGCCTCCACTCTGTGTTAAAAATAAGAAGGGATGCCACACCATGGTAAACAGGCCCCTGTCCCAACTTTTTTGAGACCTGCAGCAGCCATCAAATTTGAAATGAGCTCATTTTGTGGATAAAATTGTAAAATTTCTTAGTTTCAACATTTGCTATGTTATCTCTGTTCTATTGTGAATAAAATACTGGCTGGTGTGATTTGAAAGTCATTGCGTTTTGATTTTATAAACAATTTAAACTTTGTCCCAACTATTTCGGAATTGGGGTTGTAGTTAACTAGTTACGGTAGGGCCTATACCTACAGGCCAAGTCTGTTCTATAGAATAGCCTAATAATTGTCTATAGATCCAGAGTAGGACCACGCATATGCTACAAAATTCAGTGTAACACGTTACCTTTAGATCTAGTCAAGATCTACTCTAACGTTAACTTAGGGCCTAACTATAATTATACATTTCTGAGTGATTGATTGACATGGCATTGACTCCATTGCCATTGACATTGAATCGATTGAACTCTGCCACTTCCCGCAAAATTGCTTCAAATCCTAGTTAAATATGGACGTGAGATAGAGTCCATTCTTATGTCTTTGTACAAAGTTAGATCTAGATGTATTCTTTAGAGCAAATACAGCTACAGTTATGTAGAAATTAAAAATTCTTTCCACGACTTTCACGATGTCCATTTTCGTAGCGTGACGTGAACTAAACCGGAAATGCCATTCAGCATGTGTCAGGCACGATGTTCTCCACTGTCATAAAGTTACGTCGTGAAACTTGATGACGGTCATTTTAGTTTCCGACCCCGTTAGTAAGACGGGTGTCGTTAACTCGGCTCGTGGTTGTGAAGTTTATTACCGTTGTAATTTACGATCGTCGTTGTTAGTATGACTACCCCTAGTCCTATAAACATGGTTTGATTCCTTCGATTGACATTGGAATCACTTGATAGAGATTCCATATCGAATTTTTATTGTTTAAACGTGTTCCCCAGCCCAAAATACCTCTATTAAAAAAAAAGCCTTGTCAAAATTGCTCAAGAAATGGCCAAGATATGACCGGTATGGTTTCTCGCCCGACGGGCAACTTTTGGGGTAAGCTGGGCAAAATCTATGGGGGTTTCGAGCGAGAACCAAATTTTTTTTTTTAAGTCTAGGAAATATACTACCATATAAAAATGTGTTTTCCCCTATACATATAAATGCATACAACTCTGTCCCAGCCCCAGGAGTAAACTTGGTTGTAACAATAGTCACACTATAAAAACTGACCCGAGTTATTCATGGCTAATCTAGGCCGATGTTGTTGCTGTACTACGATCTGTGGTAAATCGGCGGGGTGAGTTCAGTCCCATTTCCAATAGACAGCAACAATAGCCCTCTGCATGGGTAAAACATCCATCCCCCTTGACAGTCAAAACATTTTTCATCCTTTGCTCAGAAGGATTGAATGGTAAAACCATGAAGTCATTTTCTATTATTTTTTGTGAAGCCAAATTACTTGTCAGAAATGGCCATCAAATTTACAAATGAATTAAACGGAGCTGTAATTGAAATCCCATTTGAAGTATAACATCATTAGGCTGTATCACACCCCTCTGCCTAAGTAAAGCTATAGCATTCTATTTAAAATTATGCTTTCTACACAGAAAAAAAGCACACTAATCAATAGAGATTAACAGCTGACAGCAATGTGTGAGCAGGCTACAATTTATTAACATAACTTTCCAAACCTGCCGATCATTTTTAACATTCTCCAGCTTGGCTAGATAAAAATAATCTGTTCAGAGCATTCATATTTTCAAGAATAAACTGACAAAATCTTGGTTATTTTTTTACTTTATATTCATCAGGTTTTGTTCGGTGTCACTAGCTAGTTTATTAATATGCCAGAGTAGTGCAGTATAAAAAAAAAGCAGCGACCTGCGTACTGCTAGACCACATTGATTGTAACTAGCTCGTTTTACCAGCTTCAAATATTTTGAACAATAACATACATAACAATTTATTTATCAAAATGGCAGGCTAGATAAATGATTTTGCCAACAGTTATGCTGAAGGTAAGGCAGGCATTCCGAGCATGGACTGTACAGTCAGTGGTTCCCAGACGGTGCCTTGGTAAAAGGCCAGTAAAGACAGCAAAATTTTCAGCAAAAAAAACTCGTTCAGTGTCCCGGGCCAGCCCCCTAGTGGAGCAGGACAGTTACTGTAAGTGGCTGGTGCCACAGGACAGTACACAGGACAGTGGCCCGGGCCAGTCCCCTCATGCAGCAGGACAGTTACTGCAGTAGCGCATGCCACAGGACAGTACAGTATTCAAAATGTTAAAGCCCCATCTTCATTTACAGCAGCATTGTTTAACAGTATGCACACAGACATCATATTCACCCAGACACTGTATTAATTGCCATTAATGTTCCATATTTACTCAGATATGTTTAATAATAGCCCATGAACAAAACACACTGACAGATGTTGATTTCACAGTATTCTGTGGTTCATACTTGTTTAGAATTTCATACCGCAGTTTTAGTGATACAGTATATACTGAAAGATTTAGATTTTACTCCATCGGTCCTGCTGTGTGGTTTTTTCCAGGCCTGCTTGCATATTTTATCCTCCTTGTCCAGTTTCACACTACATCTTACTCTCCTCACTCATACATTCTGATGTCAGTCTGTTTCTGTAGCAAGTTACTGTGCAGGACCTCAATATCGACCTCCCACTGCTCTTAAAAAAATTAAATTGGGTCCTTTTACTACGGCAGAGCTTTGACCTCCAATCTGTAGCCTCGCAACCCCCGCAGGCCAAATTTTGCTTCTTGCTTTCTGTCCACGCAAAAAAAGTTAAGTGGTTGAAGTCTTCAGTGCCCCACTTCTCTGTTTATTATAGCTGATGCTGCTTTTAAAACTATTATTCTCCTTTTCTTGTCACCGCCTCTCCTCCAGAGAGCTGTTGGCTAATTTGCCTTTTTATCAGTGTTAAAAGCCTAGACTGTATTGGCACTAAAACAGTTCCGTGACACGTTGATTGACACTTAGGGGGAGATGAAAAGGTAGATTATGCCTGTGAAACAATCTATGCATTTTTTTTTATTTGGCATCTCCAATCCCACCTGAATCTGGAAAGCCCAACTGAGGAACTATGTACAAGGCTTGCTCATATGTGAACCCTGTTGCCAATTTAGGAGAGTGAAGACAGTTCGCAGCTCTCCTTCGAAGCATGCGCCTGTCAGCCACTGCTTCTTATACACTCATTGCTTGAATCCTCGCAAGTTCAGAACCATAAAGATATAAAATAGAACCAGAGAGAACGAGGAAGTACCTTTGCTTCAGCCATTTAGCATGTTAGCTTCCTGCTTCCGCGTTTCCCAAGGATGCAATTTTGTGGCCAAAGACGCTGAAGCTACATAGACACCAATTGAATAGTGCACATTTTTTTCTTGCCAAATAAAGGGAAAACAAAAGAAAATGTATACGGTAATCCTTCATTATTTTTCTCTTTGTCTGACACAACTGTTCGACGTTTTTAAGAGGGCCTGTAAAATAAGAACTGCCTCTTAGAGCTTGATGACAGCTCATGCACGAGTTTGGTTGTCCAGCTGTTGCTCTGACTGCAGCAGTTCAGCCAATGAGTGTATAATGCGTGCGCGTCCCGGATTAACAGCATTGCTCGTCATTTCCCCTCGAACACATTCGCCAATCCGCACAGACGACACATTTTCTTGGCCATTTGTGCCGTGTAATCAGATTGGCAATCTTATGAAATGGTGCCGGAAATAAGCACCCATGGAACGCCATTTTTATAGATGGCGTCGGTTAATTCCATACTTCCTGGGTTGAAGTAGCCAGCCTAGCATCTCCCATTGAAAGTAATAGGGGTGGTACTTCCTCGCTTTCTCCAGTTCTATCATATTACTTCCGTGCTCAGAACGAAGGCGGAGGATACCCGAACATGAACAAGCTTAGAATCTTCCTGACGAGCGCCCAGCTGGCCAACAGAAGGCGCTTAAGCAACGAACAAAGCAACCTTTTTTTTATATAAGCCTTCTCGGCAGACCTTTCCCAGTTTTCATCCCTGAAGCGCAATGGCCAATTACGCGCTATTCTGAAAAATCTGACGACCAATGTCGATTAGTAAGACCAGGGCTCAAACCTGCGCCGTGATAGTCACTTCTGCTTTCCAATACAGTGCTTTAATTGAGTGAGCTATCCGGCAGCTCACGCATTTTTATTTCAAGCTCTCTGAGAGCTATTACATACTAGTTCTTAACCCCCCCCCCCCAAAATCTGTTTTTCATTTGCGTTTAATTTTTATCAACAGTACATAACTTACACTTTGTGAGAATTATAAGAGTTTGTTGAGTTCATAAGTGGGGGAAATCACAGACAGAGACAGGCAGACAGACAGATGAGTGAAAGGTGGAGGACAGACAGGCTGAGAGGGTGATAAATAGATGAGTTTGGCATAAAAGTTTGGTATGGGGAAAGGGACAATGCCGTTTCATTGAACTGGGCTTATCTGTTTTGAAGCAGGTTTTTGAAGCAGGTTTTGAAACCAAGATGTGTACAAGCAGGAGAATGGGTAATGACATTGTATGGTGTCTGTCAATATCTTGCTCTATTTATTCATGGCATTAATTATTCATGTAAACTGATTTGGACAACAGTGTCGCCAAAATATCTACAAATAGTATATATGAAGGGTTTGATGGCAAAACATGATATATGGAATTTTGGGACTTGCGCACAAACTGGTATCATCTGCTTTAAACTGGCACAAAATTACCCTAAATAAAATCCTTCGCCTGAAAATGCAACAGAATGTGATAACCGATGAGAACTACGCTTTACATCATGTTCGAAGTTGTTCAAAATGGTGGCGCTATTTGACTGAAACGAATACCGTGGTTTTTAAGGTCAAAAGCAATTAACTTTTGCTTAACTCTGAGCATGTGCACATATATATTTTTTAATGTACTGATCAGTGGTGTGCCATCAGATGTTCAGAGCGCCTTCAGTAACCTCATTCTTTACTGCATGAGTGCTCTCGAGCTGTTCTGATTCAAGGGCCTGATTAACGATCAAACAATTTACTGACTGTGCAACCAAGACCAATATATTACTTGTAATGATTAAGAGATGATAGTGACAAAGTGATCGCCTATTGGCATCATATAAATAATGGATGCGGCATTGTAAGCATCACAATAATCTGCAAATACATGTGAAAAATCTAAAACTTCCACTGACTTCCATCTTTTTTGGATTTTTTGCATTTATTTGAATTTTTGCCATCCTCACAGTGTCGCTACATGGTGTGTCGTGCCTAACACTCTTAGCACTCTTTAGCTGTGACAATATTCAGAGTATAGAACTTATTATTTTACCTTACTGTGCCTCTCTAACTAATTTATGCAAATCTGTGCTGTTTCATGAGCTACATGAGTTCAGAATTTATAAAGACATTGACGTTTATCTTGTCATTTATGTGCTGAAAAATTGTTCAACGCTGCCATCGAAAATACATATGACAGTCATTCTACCTATTAGTCTTAGCAAATGTTGCTAATCAGGCAAAGTAAATTGCGAGAGGATTAGCTAATTAACCATTGAAAGGTGAGGTTACCAAAAGGCTTTATTTCTGCTGACGGACCGCTACAGGTACTGATGAACAGTGGGTGGCTTTATAATGTGAATTTGTTTCAGACTGTCTTTGACGAACATTTTGCTAGTGAATGCAAATTAGCTTAAGTTTTTAAAGTTTTTTTCATCATGTGTTTTTACGTGGAGTTTTCGATTAGAGCTCTTCCATCCTTTACTGATCCAGAAGTTGTTCTGGGTCTGCCTCCTTGCTGGCCGTCTCTATGTGCTGTCAAGAGAGAGAAGAGAGGAGGGAGCTCTGAGTAGCTATGTGCAAGGTTACATGAGAGCAGCCATTCCAGAGTGCTTTCAGCTGAAAGCCATGATGGCAATCGATAACAACATCAGCTGGCAGCAGTGTCGGCGCCAGAACTGGAAATCCCCATGCAATCTAACAGCAACAAAATAATGTGCTAAATTCTGTACAGAAAAATAATTTACGTATAAATAGGCCTATGCTTTACGAAAGATTCTGCTCTGGAAATTCTGCACTATCTTTTCGGCACATCAGGCGATCTAACCTGTGCTTCATTATCATTTAAATTGTTGAAATGAACTAAAAGACCATTTGAAATTCCTTTATGGAACTCTGAAAAACGCTGATTTAAATGCACCAAAGTGCTTGTCCAAATGAGTGATTAGCTTGGTTTACATGCCGACTTTTTTTCATTCTGATTGAAATCATTCTGATTGAAGATTTCAGGTGAACTGTTTACATGTGAAGTGAGCTATTCCGATCTGGTGTTTATATGGGCCGCCGCATTTAATCAGAAAAGACATTTTACAGCTGTGTGACGTGCAGATTGATGAAAAAAGTATCCACTTTTGTTGTTGCACTGTTTATGCTTATAGTAGGTGTTCTATCAATTTCTGCTACCTACCAAGATATGCTACCTCGCTCTTCGGCGCATACACAAACCCACAATCTTGGGCTCTATTTCTTCCCCCACATCTTAAGTATCATAAAATATCTTACAAATCAAGTTTTTTTTTTTCAGTGCGCTTTTAGACTTATAGGCAAATAATTGCATGTACAAGCTGGCTTTTCCTGAAAATGCTAAAATTAGATGATAGTGGCGTGCGGCATGTTATCTTTTTTTAAAAAAACGTATACAACTCATTTTAGCATCTGCATAAGTTATAATGAGCAAACAAATAACAAAGTTGCCACTGTAGGTTGATTTATATTGTAATATTAAGGCAAAAGCAAAAACTTTATGATCACCCTGCATTAAGATAGCATTTTTTGACAAGGCAGCACAAATTGTCAGAAGACCGGTCTTCAGAGTTTTCCAGCAGTTCTAATTTGTTTGACGTGGCGGTCTATCTTGGCTTCATTGAGTTTTTCGTGGAGTTTTTTAAACCGTTCACTATTGTTTTTCCTACCATCTAAGCGTGCAATAATTTTCCATTCTTCAAGAGTTTTTATTAAAAACAACCACTCCGCGTTGACCAGTTGGGCATTCTGCGCTTGGAAGCCACCCTATCTGCAAGTGAAGAAACGTCACTGTGCATTCACTTCAAGACGGAGCCTGTGCAGACAGAACGCAGCCAGACAACTTTCTGTTACACCGTTTACATGATAAAATTTTACTTTTGATCGGTTTGGGAAAAGGAATATTCTACCCCTCTGAAACCAAATTAAATTCCATTTGGTTTAGGCCTGTTTATTGTGATTGAGGGATTTATGTGGAGCATTTTTATTCAGTCTGGGCTTCTAAACCGATTCTAATCGGAATATTAGGTTCTGTGTAAACCCAGCTGGTGTTTTTTTTACTTTAACGGGAAGAACTAGCAACGCCTGATGGTGTGGAGTGTTTTGGAGTGAATGCATCGTTAAGTCATAAAATGATTGAGAACAAGTCAGGACTAATAATTGTTTGAAAGGGATGTGTCTGTTAAAATAAAGTACAATATGAGACATGATACTCCCTACTTTTAAACATGGTTGAGCGAAGAATAGCCTGTGTCAACATCATAAAAAGTAAAAACAGAAAGTAAAGCAAACCTGACCTTGTACTTTCAATACTTTTTTTCAAAATGATGAAGATGTCTACATTGTTACTTCATGAATTATTTAGGCCTATTCATTTTTACACACAACGAACGTTTGCGAGTAGGCTAAATGTGAAAAAATGAATAAGTGATCCAGCTGAATTCCATCATCGGAAACGAACGTCACTTCATGTGACGCTTCAGAGGAAATGACATCTCATTTCTCTTCAAACATATATCCTTGTTTTGCCTCTCCTCTGTCCTGTTTGAGTCTCTCCATGCATCCTCGGTGGGAGGGACTAAGACACAAGGTAACAATGAAAGTGAGGGAAACAAGGATGCAATTTAAGAGAATTGAGATGCACCCAGTTTTAACCAGTCTGACGCCACCGCCCCCACACAAAAAATAATAACAATAAAAAAAGTCTACTAACGCCACCAAATAAGTGGAAATTTACAGAAAATATTTTTTGATGCAGAATTTCTCCATGTGAATATTAAAAGCGCAGAAAGTAAGCTTTTGTCATCGTAGGCCAGAATGTGTGAAATAACTCATGGAAATGTCTCATTTAGATTAAAATAGGTCTGGATATATCACATTATTCAAAAAAAAGAAGAAATATTTACCACAACTGCATAACGAGTCAGCCAAAGCGGAGAGACACAGGATATAAATCAATATAATAATAATAATAATAAATAATATAAACCAATCACTGCGCACATATACACTTAATCAACATGCAAGGTGATGAACTGCCATGAGACACACAAGGAATTTACTCAAGGGTAGTGAAACAGCCAAGAAAGGAATTAATGTTTAACCCACTGAAAAGCAGATTCTTTTGGAGTGATGTTTCTGAAAATTCTAAATCAGGGCTCCAGAACAGTGGTTCTCAAACTCTGCCCACGGGGAAGGCGGTGTGTGATTCCTGAGCGAGGATAATTTTAGTCCCAGAATTCTATGAAGCTCTTAATTTCATTTGATTTGTAATTCACCCTCTAACTCCTCATTTTGAGAGAAATAATGATGCCTGCCATGGAGAATGAAAGCCCCATGTCCATATTATGTTTATTATCTAGCAACATACAGTACCTACAGGCAATTTAGAGTCTCCAATTAGCTTGACCTGCAATATGTTCACATTACAAGCCTTGTTGTTTAATTCCGATTTTTATTTTTTGCTCAGATCACATTTGCCTGTCTTGATGGTTCACATTCAAACTGACAAGTGACCTGTATCTTTCTGTAAAGTGAACGCATCTGCCCCCGGATGTATTGTAAGAATGGTAGGAATGCGCAAATTGATATGTTTTTGCATGAGTCATCTGCATCATAAACAACAAAAAAAGTCATATTAGAGAGAACACTCATGATATTAAAGTCTGATTCGAACCAAGAAAATGGACGCAATTGTTTTATGGATGGGATTTTGCCCAGGGGGGGCGCAAACAGTTAGTCAGCTGTACGTGATGAGGTTCAGAAGGCAAAAAATGCCAGAGAGCTAGCTTTTAGATTTAAAACAGCGCTCAGCGCATACATACAAGTAAAGAGTGCATACTGGATTTCTATCTGACCGTTCTCATTAATGGTCAGTCGCATGGCTACGAATCAGATTTGTATCGGATCTAGGACCACATATGAAAGTAACCCATTTTTGATTTGAAGATCGGATATGAGATCAGATTTCTGTGTCCATACAACCCTGAAAATATCAGATCTGTGAGACATTTTAAGGGAAAAAAAAAATCAGATTTGAGTCACTTTAGCCTGTTAATGAGAACATTGCAATGAATGTCTGCTATATACTAGTGTTAAGTTTTGGTTTTTTTTTTTTTTAACAAACCAAGCATAATATTTAACACAAAACAGGTGCAAGCTTGTTTCCACAATTATACTATTTAAGAGCTGACTGATTCTTAAAAATTGATTGGTCACATTTTGTCTCCAGTGGAGGTACAATGTGAACATGGAACTTTAATTGTTCAAAGAGTGCATGACTATTTGACAATGGTCCTTAAAACAGTGATGAAGAAAAATGAAACATTTGGTAAAATTCTTGGACTGCATTTGTGGGTGGAATGAAAGTCAGAATACACAGAGGTCCTCCAGGACCGAGTTTGAGAAACCCAGCTCTACAAAACCATGGCTGTCTGTTCTCAGGATCGATTGATACTTCAGCTTGAGACTGCAGAGAGGAATGCTTGAATCCTACGTTAGTCATCTCGAAACTTAAAGGGTTGCACAGGCACACAACTGGTAAGAAAAAGTGTCTTCAGAATGTTCTGGCGCACCGGATTCCCTCTAATATCTCTCTCCTGGCTACTTCTCATCTGCCCATCTAGGGAAGAAAAGACCTCTGCTGTTGACCTGAGTTGAAGAAGAGAAGATCACCTGTGGTGCTATAGAGACTCATACCGAAGAGAAGATCCTTACTGTAGATGTAATGTCTGGTAGAAGAATGCTGTGAGGTCAGAAGAATGCTGTGAGGTCACGAGACCGCGACGGTGAGACTCCAGATCAAAGACGGCGGCCCTCGGCTGCTAGATCAGACTGCGAACTTAACTAAAAGACTCATACCTCCTTCTACAGACGCAAACGGTTCATTCATTTTTTTTCCCTTTCACAACGAATATCGGATTATTTAACGACGCTGCAGAGTGGAGGCGCTTGAGGATCTTATCGACGATTATTTCATTAAGTACGCCATGGAAACCCAGGAACCAGATATCCAATCCAGCAAGCCGGCAAAACGAAAAAAGAACTCATCCACTGACACCGACGATCTGATTACCACCGATATAAAGGTCAGTGTGCTCGAATCTATAAACAAAAAGCTTGATGTTCTCAACATGCTCCATCAAGAAATTAAAGAACTTAAATGCAGTTTGGAATTCACTCACCAGCAGATAGCCGACCTCCAGAGAGACAATACACAACTCCAACACTCCGTTGAACTGCTCTCCTCTCAGATGGATATTATCAAAAAAGAAAACAAAACATTGAAAGAAACCGTACTCGACCTTCAAACCAGAAGTATGCGCGATAATCTCATCTTCTCCGGCATACCAGAAAACAACATAGAAAGTCCCGAGACAGTCATTCAAAATTTCATGCGCACCGCTCTAAAACTCCCGGCCGAAACGGTAAACAGAATCACGTTCCACCGCGTACACCGACTTGGACCCCGCAAAGAAAATAAACCTCGCCCCATAATTGCAAAATTCGAACATTTCCAACAGAAAGAATTCGTCAAAAGCAAAGGACGAGAGTTGAAAGGAACCACATATGGTATGAATGATCAGTTTCCCCGAGAAATCAACGAACGGAGAAAAGAACTGTATCCGATACTCAAACAAAACAGGCAGAACGGAAAACGAGCGTCTCTGGTGGTGGACAAACTCTATATTGACGGACAATTATTCCGAAACTCTACCACCACACCCTGGCTCTTCTGAAAGATTACGGTCTTTCATAATAATTGTGATGATGATGACGATAATGATAGTAATGGTAATAATAATAATAACGATGATAATAATAATAAGAAGAATAATATGAATAATATAGAATGGATCAATTTTAACGAAATATGTATTTATACCTCACCATGCGGACAGTAAACATTGCTCAGCTCTTGGCTCTCCCGAACATGTTCAGCTTCAAAACCCTTGTGCTTCCTCCTCCCCTCCTTTCCCCCTTCTTTCTGTACCCTCCCACATGCACATACTTGCACACATGCACCCCATCACCTTACTATTCCTCTTTGCTTTTTCTTCCCTTACACATCTCCATATGTTTGTGCATTTACATTGTGTTGATATACCTGTTTGTTGCTGCAGACGTTTACCCCATCCTTACCTCTTTGTTGTTTGTTTTTGTTTTTTTAATTTGTTTTTGTCTTGATTTTGTTTTTCAAATATTGCATTGCTCATATTACTTGATAATAGCAGGGAAAATGATTAATTTAACACATCTTAAACTAATTACTGTCTTGCCTATGCAGTGGAGGTTTACCCAAAACGACACAACCATAGAAATAAACCTTAATGCCAGTACACAAATTCATTAGTTGGAATATACGGGGAATCGGCTCACCAGCAAAACGAACAAAAATTCTAAATCAGATCACTAAATTGAACCCCGACGTTTGTCTCCTTCAAGAAACACATCTTTCCGCAAATGAACATCAAAAACTCAAAACAAAATGGATAAACCAAGTATTTTCTTCATCATTTAATTCCAAAAAAAGAGGAGTAGCTATTCTGATACATAAAAATATTCCATACCAAAACATAAACACAATAGTAGACCCCGACGGCCGCTTTGTCATCATTAATGGACTCATCAGGAACATCAAAATAACAATAGCTAATATCTATGGGCCCAATGACGATCACCCAGATTTTTTTCACTCAGTTTTCAAACATATCATGGACTTCTCAGACTCGATAATCATAATAGGAGGAGACTTTAACACTGTACTCAACCCGAATTTAGACAGATTAAATACCTCAAGCAACTACCGACCATGGCACTCTAGTGGAACAATAAAACATTACATGAAGGAGTTAGGTCTTGGCGATTGTTGGCGATCCAGGAACCCATCGAACAGAGAATACACCTACCACTCATCCCCACATAAAAGCTTCTCAAGAATAGACTATTTCCTGGTCAGCAATTCTATTATTTCACAAATAAACAACCCAGAAATCCACCCCATAATTATATCAGACCATGGTCCAATTAGCTTTGACTATATGCTTGACACAGACCCAACCCCTCCCTACAGGTGGCGGTTCAACAACTCTCTCCTAATGGACCAAGACTTTAATACATTTTTTTTTTTTTTTTTTACATCCTTCATGGATTTAAATGACTCCCCGGACGTATCACCATCATTACTTTGGGAAACAGCAAAAGTAGTACTTAGAGGAAACATAATCTCATATTCAACCCACAAGAAAAAAGAAAGAACAACAAAAAAACAACAAGAACTTGAACTCAAACTGAAACACCTGCATCTCAAACTTGCAGACTCCCTACTGAAGAAACACAAAAGGAAATACAGAAAATAAAAATTCAACTTGAAAAAATAATACATCAAAAACACAATTTCTTATGCAGAGAGCGAGACTAAATTTTTTTGAATATAATGATAAATCAGGAAAATACTTAGCCAACCAGCTCAAAAGGAATAAAGAAAAAAACACTGATAACTGCAGTAAAAGACCAGCACGGAAACCTCAGTCACAACCCAAATAAAATAAACCGGATCTTTCATGACTATTATAAGGATCTCTATCACTCTAATAATAAATGCGACACTGATAACATCTACTCTTTTTTAAACAACATTGAATTGCCAAAACTATCAATAGAACAAAAAAATGCATTAGATCAACCCATAACTCCGGATGAACTCAGGAAAGCTATTTTCTCTATGCCAAACAATAAATCACCTGGCTCAGACGGTTACCCCATTGAATTTTATAAACATTTTTGGCACATCATATCCCCTCTGTTTTTTAGAATGGTCACAGAACTTAAACAATCAGGAAAAATGCCACCACATATGAATACAGCTCTTATCTCAGTTCTGCTCAAACCTAACAAAGACCCAACTCTCACAACCAGTTACAGACCAATAAGCCTCATCAACTGCGACATTAAAATAATAAGCAAAGCACTTTCACACAGACTAGAATCAGTAATATCTAACATAATCCATCCAGATCAAACAGGTTTCATAAAAGGCAGGCATTCATCTTCAAACATGTGCCGTTTATTTAATTTGATTGATATTTCTCAAAGAAACAATATAAACACCATTATTACATCACTGGACGCCGAGAAAGCTTTTGATAAGGTTAACTGGACATATCTCCACTACACTCTTGAGAAATTTGGCTTTGGAACGTCATTTATTCACTGGATTAAAACACTCTATAACTCACCTTCAGCAGCCGTCATCACCAATAATTACATCTCCCAACGTTTCACACTTCAGCGTGGCACAAGACAAGGATGTCCACTCTCTCCATTACTTTTTGCTATTTTCTTAGAGCCTCTTGCAGCATCTATCCGTCAGAACAACAATATCATAGGAATAAAAAACAAAACAGGTCCACCATAAAATTAGCTTATACGCAGATGATATACTTTTTATACTTAACAAAACCAACACAATCTCTCATTGAAGTCTCCACAACTATCAACAATTTCTCAAAAATATCAGATTATACCATAAACTGGCCTAAATCAACAATCTTGTCACTTTGTGGGGAGCACTGGAAGGCTGCAATGAAAACACTACCCTTTTCTATGACAACTGGCAATATCCGTTACCTTGGTATTTATGTTTCCACCAGGCTGTCGGAACTCTTCTCCCTCAACTTCACTCCATTATTAAAAGAAATTGAAGAAGACCTCATCCGTTGGAATAACTTACCCATTTCACTATTAGGAAGAATAGCAGCCATAAAAATGTCAGTATTACCAAAAGTAAATTATCTTTTTTTTTTTTTTCAATGACCCCCGTCCAACCCACAACACATTGGTTTAACACTCTTGACTCTATCATCACCAAATTCTACTGGAAAAATAAAAAACCGAGAATAAGACTGTCAACACTACAAAAACTTAAGGACACTGGGGGCCTAGCAGCACCTAATTTTAGACTATACCACCTTGCAAACCACCTACAGTACGTAATAAAATGGCAACAAATAAACAATCAATCACAGCACACATGGATGGACATTGAAGAATATGATTGCCAAGAATTATCAATATCAGATTTGCCGTATCTTTCACAGTTATTAAAAAAACACAATTGCTTTAAAAACCCATATATTGCAGTGACTCTGACAGCTTGGTGGAAACTCATTCAAATGACTGGACAAACCATGACACCAAACAAACTCACTCCATTATGGCATAATCCAGACTTCCAAATCCAAAACAAACCGATTGTATTTAACAAATGGAAAAAACTTGGTTTCACTCATTTAGATCACATATTTGAAAATAACTCACTCATACCACATGAAATCCTCACAGAAAGATATGATATCGGTGGTAACAGCTTTCTACAATATTCACAACTCAAGCACTGTCTCAAGAAGAATAAAATCAATCTGCACAGCAATACTCTAAATCCCCCTCCGATAACTGAACAACTCAAAGAATTAGTACATCAGAAAAAAACCCTGTCCAAAATTTACAAGATTTTATCTAAAATTGACAACACTCTTGCCATTCCGACTCAGCACTGGGAAAAAGATTTGGCTGTTGCCACCGATATCATTGACTGGAAACAAATCTGTATCAACACCTTCTCAATGTCCTCAAATCCAAGATTACAACTTATTCACTATAAAACCCTTCACCGAGTCCACTACACCCAAGTTAAAATGTTAAAAATGGGTTTCACAGAAAGCGATATCTGTAGCCACTGCACACTCAACATCACTGACGACTACTTTCATGCCACATGGCTGTGCCCACCTATCTATACATTTTGGAAAACAGTCATCAACAAACTCTCCTCCATCCTAGGTTGCAGCCTTCCAGTCTCCCCATCACTATGTCTGTTGGGAGAATTATCTTCTGTTGAACTGCCACCTGACAGCATCACGACAACTTGGATCGCCCTAGCAATGGCCAAAAAGACCATTTTGCTAAACTGGAAAAATAAACAAAATATCACAATATCTCAATGGCTCAATTTATTATCCGATTACATTAACATGGAAAAACTTAGAGCATCAACTGCAAACCAAGCTGACCAGTTTGGCCGTCATTGGGCTCATTTTACAGAGCTCCTCAGCAGTCCAGACTAATCCATATAAATAACACACAGTGCTCTTCTTCAACCACACAGTCACCACATATCAAACCTACCATTTAAGGAATAAACCAGATGTCTCCGGCCATACAACCCCCCACAAACATTAATCCGCACCCCCGCAATATGGAGCTCCACTCGATATTTATTAAACTACATGGACGTGTATATACGTTGGTGTGTATTTAAGTATATGTGTGTGTATATTTGTGAGTATAGCAGTTTTCAGTCCCTCTGTTTGCTGTCTTTTATCTAATGTTGAACACTATCCTGACCAGCAATGTGAAATCACTGCATAAAACTGTTATTTGTTTATTTATTTTCTTTTCCTCTTTCTTTTTTTGTGTACTTTTTTTAAGATTGTTACATCTACCTGTTATTTGGTTTTGCTTCATCATATTTAATTAGTTGCATTCATTTGTGTAATCCCTCCTGTTTTCTCCTTTTTTTATACCCCCTCCCTCTGAAGAGACTGTGTTAGTACAAATTTATCGTTAATAAGAATAAAGCTGACCTCCCAAGAGGGGGGGGTGGTGGCGGGAAAAAAAAAAAAAAAAAAAAAAAAGATGTAATGTCTGGTAAGAGGAACCAACTGCAAGTATTCAAAGGTGCAAAAATTGTGGTCTTTATTCAGTCTGAGTCCAAAACCAGGTAATTACAGTGACGGTACAGAAGGGCAATCCAAAAAACAGAGTCCAAAGCCAGGCATTGGTTCAAAAACCAAAAAACACAGGCGACAGTACCAAATCGTGAGGCAGTGGGAGAGTTAAGTGTCCGTAATCTGAATTCCAAGAGCCTGAGCAGCAATACACAGTAATCATAGTCGGGCAGAAAATGGGTCATAATTCGGAGCAAACAAATCCAGGCAGGCACAAACAGAATTCGGTATCGGACACAAGGGCATCACATAATCACAAACAGATCACTGCTACAAGGAGCTCAGCACAGAGAAAAGTTGATCAACAAACTGACAAGAGCTAAGCAGAAGTGAGGGACTATATATACACAAGGGAGGTAACGAGCTAGGTGGGGCAACAGGTGTGAGGAATAATCTAAACATTAACTGAGAGGGGAAAACACAAGAGGTAATAACACAATACAAAATGAGAAACAATGACCAAGACAAGATTGCACAGGACATCCTTAAACAACAACGGCTCCATTCAAGGAATGCCTAAGTGGGGAGAGATGGAAGAAACACTAGAAACTTCCAAAATCACCTGAAATGTGACAGATCGCAGACAGGGGGCGTGCACTGGCAAAGAAAAAAGAAACACAAGACATCACAGGGGAAAACAATGTGCATGAACTGGCAAATGATACTGAATGAATGAACTAAACAAACCAAGAGAAAATAAATATAAAACCAGAACAGGCAGAACACAGATCATAACAGTGGAGCTGTGCTGTTACAGAGAGTCCAAATGTAGAGCAGATCTCAGTTGTAGAGCTGAGCTGTTATAGAGTCCTAATGAAGACCAGATCACTGCTGTAGAGCTGAGCTGTTACTGAGGGTCCAAATGAAGAGCAGATCTGTGCTGCAGAGTTGGGCCGCAAGAGAGATCACTTCTGTAAAGCTGTGCTGTTCTGAGTCCTAATGTAGACCAGATCACTGCAGTAGAGCTGTGCTGCTGTAAAGAGTCCTAATGAAGTGGGCACTTGGAACTCTCAAGTTCAGCGGGTGGTGCAGCTGATGAAGCACTGCTAAATTTGCACCTTCACATTTAAATATCGCTGAACTGGGTGGATGGATTTTGACAAATGAGGTGTCATTTTGTTTGTGATCTCAGTCTCTATCCAGCAAAATGATTAATACTGCCATTACAGCATTGGGAAAAAAAAAATTCCAAAAGCCAGAATGAAGAGATCTCTACTGTAAAGCTGAGCTGTTATGGTGAGTCCTAGTGAAGAGCAGATCTCTGCTGTAGAGTCCTAGTGAAGAGCTCTCTGCTGTAGAGCCATAGAGTCCTAGTGAAGAGCAGATCTCTGCTGTAGAGCTGTGCTGCCATAGAGTCCTAGTGAAGAGCAGATCTCTGCTGTAGAGCTGTGCTGCCATAGAGTCCTAGTGAAGAGCAGATCTCTGCTGTAGAGCTGTGCTGCCATAGAGTCCTAGTGAAGAGCAGATCTCTGCTGTAGAGCTGTGCTGCCATAGAGTCCTAGTGAAGAGCAGATCTCTGCTGTGGAGCTGTGCTGTTGAGAGTCCTCAGGAGAGGGTCTCAGAGGAGGTCACAGGTTTGTATGGATACCGCTGCCTGCTGCACAGTGGTATATAAGAGCCGCAGAGCAGATCAGTTGCATCTCCTCTTCAGCTTCTTTTCAGCTCCAAAAGGCATATCAGAGCCAACCTCCCCTGCCTGTTCCAGGCAGATTCTGTTTCCAGTCAGAGAGGAATTTTTCCTTTTTCTCTCATTCTCTCTCTCCTCCTTTCAGAACATTTTTATCTTTTTTCTCCTACTCTTCACTGTTCTCCCTTGTCTGCGAGCAGCAGAAGATTTTTTAGGGTCAGGGCATGGCACAAGCGTCCAAAGTAAGGTTTTAAGTATAATGAAAACAGTCACCACTATTCAGGACAAAACAATTAAAATGTATTTAAAAATGTATTCCCATGTAAAGGAAGTACATGTTTCTTAACCGCACTGATATTCTCAACTTCACCCCAATTCTGAAATAGTTGGGACAAAGTGTAAATTGTGAATAAAATGAAAACGCAGTGACTTTCAAATCACACCAGCCAGTATTTTATTCACTATAGAACAGAGATAACATAGCAAACGTTGAAACTGAGAAATTTACAATTTTATCCAAAAAATGAGCTCATTTCAAATTTGATGGATGCTACAGGTCTCAAAAAAGCTGGGACAGGGGCCTGTTTACTGTGGTGTAGCATCCCCTCTTCTTTTTAACACAGAGTGGAGGCGTCTGGGCATTGAGGAGACAAGTTTCTTGAGTTTAGCCATTGGAATTTGATCCCATTCTTGTTAAATACAGGCTTCCAGCTGTTGGAGAGTTTTGGGTCTCGTATGACGGACTTTTCGTTTAATTATGCGCCAAATTCTCAATTGGTGAAAGATCAGGACTGCAGGCAGGCCAGTTCACCACGCGGACTCTTCTACTACGAAGCCATGCTGTTGTAATAGTTGCAGTATGTGGTTTTGCAATGTCCTGCTGAAATACACAAGGCCTTCCCTGCAATAGATGTCATCTGGAGGGATGCATTTGTTGCTCTAAAACCTTTATATACCTTTCAGTATTCATGGTGCTTTTTAAACATGCAGGTGTCCCACACCATATGCACTAATGCATCCCCATACCATCAGAGATGCTGGCTTTTGAACTGAATGCTGATAAGAGGAGGGGTGGTCTTTCTCCTCTTTAGCCCGGAGGACACGACACCCATGATTTCCAACAAGAATGTCAAATTTGGACTTGTCTAACCACAGGACACTTTGCCACTTAGCCTTAGTCCATTTTAAATGAGCCTTGGCCCACAGAACACGGCGGCGCTTCTGGATCATGCCCAACAATGGCTTCCTTTTTGCATGATAGAGTTTTAGGTGGCATCTGTGGATGGCACGGCGGACTGTGTTTACAGACAGTGGTTTCTTGAAGTATTCCTGGGCCCATTTAGTAATGTCAATGACAGAATCATGCCGATGAGTGATGCAGTGGCGTCTGAGGGCCAAGAAGATCACAGGCATCCAGTAAAGGTCTTCGGCCTTGTCCCTTACGCACAGAGATTTTTCCAGTTTCTCTGAATCTTTTGATAGTGTTATGCACTGTCGATGATGAGACCTTCAAAGCCTTTGCAATTTGACGTCGAGGAACATTGTTTTTAAAGTATTCCACAATTTTTTTACGCAAGCCTTCACAGGTTGGAGAGCCTCTGGCCATCTTTACTTCTGAGAGACTCAGCCTCTATAAGACATCCCTTTTATAACCAACTATGTTACACACTTGATGCCAGTTAACTTAATTACTTGCTAAATGTTCTTTCAGCTGATTCTCTTATATATTAATTGCTTTTTCAGCCCTTTTATGCCTGTGTCCCAACTTTTTTGAGACCTGTTGCAGCCAGAAAATTTGAAATAAGCTCATTTTGTGGATAAAAATGTAAAATGTCTCAGTTTCAACATTTGAAATGTTATCTATGTTCTATTGTAAATAACATAATGGCTCGTGATCTGAAAGTCATTGCATTTTAATTTTATTCACAATTTACACTTCGTTCCAACTATTTCGGAATTGGGGTTGTATATTGTTCTTTCCAATTCTGCTCTTTTTAACTTTACTGCTCTTAACAATATATGTCTTTTGAACTGCACTGCTCATTTTAATGAAAGCACCAGAGGTGCTGATGCCTCGGTGTGTATTGCTTAGCCACTACTGATGTACAATAGTTGTACAGTAACATAAAAGCAAGCTTGAATACATAAACAGTCAATAGAGTGCGGTCCTTGTGCCAAAATCATGTGGGTGTGGCTTAACATTATGTACACAAAACGTGTATACTGAAACATGAAGTGCTACAAAAAATCAAAATTCTGGCACATTTAAAATCAAGAGAACAGTGTTTGTCACTCGTTGGCATTGTTACTTTAGCTTGGATGCACACACTGTCGCAGTTATGATGGTAACAGACAGACAAACAAACAAATACACAGACTGAGTACCGTATGCTCGCTGTGCGCATGCGCACACCGAGGCATAAAAATCAGCTTTTCTAAACAATGGTATTTTTCTTAACTGTACTGCTTTGCTTTATAATACTGCTCTCCTTAAGCGAGTACTCTTCTTTGCACTGCTGCTGTTCCTACTGCTTTTTTAACTGTTCAGCTTGTTGGTAGATTGAAAAAGGAATTAGGTGGGACAGGAATGACAAATCTGCCAGCTGATTGTCACAACAAAGAAATCTTTTAAATGACCTACTTGTGAAAGTGAAAAATTGCTTACAATGTGATGAGGGCACTGACTTTCAGCATGCTAGGTTGACAAGGCCAGGTCAGGCATGCACAGAAAAATTAATGTAGAATGGTTTGGGTAGGATGGTTTACCTCTTCATGGTAATCGCATTTTACATTCTAGTATTCACTAGATGGAGAGACCATCAGCAAACATTAATGGAGCAGAAGCAAGCAGTAGAAAACACTGGGGCACATTCTGTGGATGCTGGAAGAGATATTATGTAATGCTCTTGTGTTTCATTTTGTATTTACAAGAAAAGTTTATGCATAAATGTATGATTTTACACTCTCCATACACCTGAGCACAGCTAGCAATTGAAAGTGGTGTTGTAAATAACAACATGCTCTTTTTTAGGTTCATTTGATAAGACTGAAGGTGATGAAGTTCCCAGCATATGAATTCATTAAAATTTGAAGTATGTTCTGCTCAAGATGAGGTAGGCAGCTTTGCAGAAACTACAGAACTAAGCCCTGAACCAGGAGTGTCTGTCTCTGCGCTGAGGTTATGCACTTACTGAGAGCCGAGAAAATTCTGTTCGGTCTTCTGGTGTTTCTTGGCAAAGTGAGTGGGGTTAGTCATCTTAATTTATTGTACAACTGCGAGTATATATGACTATTCATTCTATTGTAGGGCATATATAAAACAGTTATATAAGGTGAAAACTCTGACAAATTTATTAAATTAAAAGCTCTATGAAATGAGAAATGCAAAAAAAGAGCTGCAAACTTGAAAATGAAATCAAATATTTATTATAACTACTCATTGCTGATAAATGAGACATACTGTCCTGTAGTTTTATACTTTCATAAGATATTTGGCTGTTTACTTGTTTCAAACATATGTCTCCCTGGCTTCCGTTACTCTCAGATAGTCTTGACTATGTCAACATCAAGGCTTTGTTGTGGCTGTATCATTTGCAACTTTTTTTAATGTGATAAAACATTCATTTGTGAAATTATTTTGTGGGTTAATATATGGTGTCTCTAATGTGCTTTTGATCTACAGCTGCACTAATTTGGTAGACAGAAATGAACATCCTACTTCAAAAAAAATCTAGGGCACCTAAGACATTTACGTTGTACAGTAGGTGGGTTTTCATGCTCATATATTTATGCATCTGTGTGTATATGTGTGCTCGTGTGTGCGAGTATGAATGTTCATGCGTTTGTGGATGTGTGTCGATATGCACGCTCATACACCGATCAACCATAAGATAAAAACCACCAGCCTAATATAGTAAAGGTCCCACTTGTGGTGTTAAAACAGCTCCATCAAATTGACGTCACTTGAATACCCAAACTTGGGGTTTGCCAGCTGAACTTTAAACAGACTATCACACTACTTCCACCAGCTGGTCTTCTTCCCACAGCGCATCCTGATGCCATCTCTTTTCCAGCTAAATGTTGCACATGTACCTAGCCGAAGCACGTGATGTAAAGAAAATGGGACTCACTGGACTAAGTGACCTTCTTCAACTGCTCTAAGGTTCAGTTCTGGGGACGTTTGCATGACGCCAGGATAAGTGACTTATCCGGAGGATAGAGACTATCCCCCCGATAGCGAGGTTAAAGTGGTGTGCATGTAGAGGGGCTAGCACTATCCGTGGTCCTTATCTGGGAATAAAGTTATACCCAGTTTCAACTGGGGATAGCGGCTTTATTCCACGGATTCCGCTGGCCTCGCTGTCTGTTTAGAACAGCTGCTTTCAGAGACTTCCACTTATCTTTCAATTCTGAAATGATGCGTTCTGTGCAGCTGCACGAATTCACCTTTGCGGCAATTCAGGTCCAAATTTTAGCCTTAATTTTGTTCGTTACAGCAAATGTATTAGCTGTAAACAGCACTGTACGTTCCATCGAGATTTCCTCCGAAAGAACACGAATTTCGGTGACAGAAGAGTTACTTTCCCGCTGCCACTTCGGTTGTGAAACAAATGACGCCAGCTGCATTGTAGAAAATAGCTATTTGTTGTACAACTAAAAAATGAGAAACGTGTTGTTATGTACGTGTGTCACGAGGAATCCCGTACAGACATGCGCAGAATGCTATAAAACACAGGGAGTCCCCCTTTCTAAAAATAGCGCTTGCGTGTAAACCTGGGATAGCTACTCCCTACCCTATCCTTGACTCATGCATACGGAGAGCACGCGGCATTATCCCTCGGATAGTTATCCAGAGGATAGGCGTTATCCCTCCTCCATGCATAAGGCCCCTGAAGCTCAAGTGACCATTGAGGGGTACTACTGGAGGTGAACCGGGGTTAGAGTGGCCACTTTGACGGGTCTGCAAGCTAAAAGTGCAATACACTGCAGGGAATGATGCATTGTGTGTTGTGAAGCAGTTTTTATCTAAATATTGTTGAAATTCTCGGTGACTCGTGCCACAGTTTCCCTTCTGTCAGTTTGGACCAGACAGGATAGCCTTCATAGCCCTTGTTAATCGATGAGCCTTGGATGCCCGAAACCCCATGGCCGTTTCATGGTTTGTTCCTCCTTGGGCCACTGTCAGTAAGGACTCATAACTGCTGAATTACAGCAGTATTACATTTTTATATCATGAAAAACTGAGCATTTTTCTGCTTCATGGATGTGTCATATTTATAATGTATGTACTATGTGATGCTTGTTGTTTTATGTTGGGTTTTCAGATGTGTTATTGTGATGCTTGTTTTATGCTGGGTTTATTGCCATGTCATTTGGTATGCCGTGTGTCATTTCTGTTTTTTGTTGGGACTACAGATGGAAATTAGCTTTCTGCAAAAATCTGGTGCACACATCTCCTCATTGTTAAATGAGTAATGTAAGTGTACGCTGTCCTTTTAAAATTAATTTTAAAAAAAGCACGCAGGAAGTCTTGCCACTTTAGAGATGCTCTAACCCACTCATCAGGCCATAACGATTTGGCCCTTGTCAAATTTGTCCAGTTCCTATTTTTGCCACATCCAACACAGTGAATATGAGAACCGATGTTTCGCTTACCGTCTAAAACCTTCCTGCAGACTTTGACATATGCTATTTTTATGAAACAATCAACATTATTTGCTGCATCTGAGAGTGGTTTTAAATTTTTGGCTCATCGGTGTATGTTTGTGCATGTGTGTGGTTATGAATATTTATATGTTTGTGCATGTGTGTAGTTATGAAATGTCATACTTTTGTGCATGTATGTGGTTATGAATGTTCATGTGTTTGTGGATGTGTGTGGCTATACAGTACATGTTCATGTGTTTATGCATATGTGGGTATGAATGCTGATGTGGTTGCGCTATGTCATCCTAGATGGACGCATGCTAGGCAGACGAGCAGGTATTTTAAGCTGAGAATTCTTTTAGACATGTCTCAGTTGGACAAGCAGGTATCTTCGGTTAAAAGCTATTTCATTTTTTTTGGGAATATTTTCATTGGAGCTATGCACCTGACAATTGGTAAAACATTGAACCAGGTCTATGGGGGAGTTTATAATCTTGGCTATGAGACCAGTGATTTGTGGCCAACTGGGATGCATCAATTTGGGCGCATTTACCTAGGACATGTATATCTGGGATGAAATCGTTTGTGCATGTGACTGGGTAAGCATATGAGAAGACATGCATGTGTGTAAGTATTTTCACTGATTTCTGTCATCTTGTTGTCCAAGTCAGGCTGAATATATTTATCTGGCTCCCCTATGCAAGCATAACAGAATAAAGTTTGAAATAACAGGATATAATTTAGAATGACTGGACAAAGTTTGGGAGAACAGGGTAAGTTTGAAATAAGAGGGTGAAGTTTTGAACAACTGGTAGTTTGGAAAAACAGAACCATGTTAGGAAGAACAGGACAAGAACAGTCACTGTGTACCTCCACATCACTGCTCTTTTTTTGTAGATCAGACGTGTTTAAGCCTTGCAACGGAGGTCATTCATGCCAATAAACGCACTCTTAGAGCTTTTTTGAAATCTCCACAGTGAGATTTTTCCTGCTCGGGTCTGTTGGGCTGGGGGGCTCTCAGGCTGTATTTAGAAAACAGTGCCAAAGCTGCACCGGACTCAAAAACACGTGGCAGTAAGGGCTGTGCTTTGCACACTGATGATGTGCACAGAAGAAAAGAAGTTGAGGATTGGACTCAGGTGTAAGGATGGTCTTGGTTGTATTTATTATGGCTTCTGCGCAGCAGGGAGGCAAACACAAAGCAATACAAAACAAAGAGGAAACGAGGTTCCTTAATTATGCTATAGTAATAGAAAACTGGGCTTTAGCTACAGTAACAATGTATTACCAAATAGGAAAAAGAAAGAGGAAACAATTATTAAATTAATTATTAAGTTAAAGTGCTGATATCAACAATAAACAGCACTAAGTTAGATAAATAGAATATAATTAAGTCTATAATTAAGGCTAGCAATATGACACAGAAGTGGTTTACGAGACTTCGCAAACACTAAGTGCGAGGCTTGGTCTTAAATAGCACAATACTACCGCACAGTGGAAATGGATGACAGGTGCATGCGATAATTGCGGAGCTGAAGAATGCGGTCTGGGTCTTAATAGACTGGTGAGTCTGAAGGCTGGATGCGTGACCTTACAGTGGCAATGTTTGTCTTTTTCCAAAATTAGTACTGCAGTAGCACAGCTGATTGAAATGATTTCTTTCACCTGGCCGCCCTTCTGAGGTTATAGTGGGTGCAGCTGCCATGCATTTAACAAAAACACGTCTGCAGAGCTCGTTCACTTCATACACTGCACCGCCAGGGGCGCCGCTGGCAATTTTGGGCCCTATGACTGGAAATCGATTTAGATCCCCCCCTTGGGCCCCCCCATATATACAGCGTGCACACACACACACACATATTATATTTGATCACCGGTCTCTTCTATGGTTGCCTCATGGCTTCAAGATGGCCCTGACTCTAAAGCACCCATAAGAATCATATATTCAGAATCTGTCGTAGGCCTTAACAGTAGGTTATAGGCTACATTGGCTACACATAGTTGTGATACAGGCTAATTATTTGATTGGAGTGAGCTGGGCATGGATAACCTGCAAGGAAACATCAACTTTGTATTTTAAATAAAACTAACTCACAAACCTGTCTTAGTGTGCCAATTTTTCAGTTCATTCCAATAATTGTACACTAAGGTAGCCTAGCAAGTTTGCAAAAATATTCAGTTTACAGAAATCTTGAGAAACCTCAAAGCCTTTTATTCAGGCACTGTTGTAGGCTATGTATCATCTTGTAGCCTATAGTGCTCACCTTCCTCCCATTCGACTGTATCTTGTTTATGGGTGGTTGAGGAAGATTTCCTGGGGCTGCTGCATCTGTGCATGACGGCATTTAATATTAAAGGTGCATTTCGGAAAAATACGTTTTTTGTCGATTGTTAAACATAAACGTGTTCTAGGGATCAAAGTAAATAATCCTACCAAAGAACTTTATCCATCAGGACAGAAAGTACGAGATTGATGTTGATTCGAGCTACAAATGCATGTATCCAGTGGCAAATGATTTTATTTAGCTAGCTCATTTCAACATTAATCATGAACCTTCGATACTGATTGATTAGACTGGATGGGCTGTTCCACTCTGATCTGAAGTCCTGCATGTCATGATTATTCACGTAGCATGTATGAAATCAGTGACTGGTTGGTCCGAGTGCAAGATGATTTATTTTTATTCGAGTGCGATAAAGATGAGAAAAGCTGCGGTTCTTATAGATAGCCTGTTTTCTCTGGGGTTCCGATAATTGACCAGTGGTCAGTAGAATTGTATTTTGTCGATTGCAGCAAATGTTCAAAAATACTGATTCAGAAACTAACTGGTAACGCCTCCACAATATACTCCAGCGACGACTGCTTTTCAGTGCAATGCCTCAAATAGGAGTCTGTGTCACGAACAGTCTACGGTCACAAAGCAGACTGTGTTTTTGGGGCTAATAACGTCAGACGTCGTCCACGCTCTCAAGGTGTGTTTCCATTTAATACCATTCGGAATGTGCAAAATCTAAATAGCGAAATAAAAAACTAATAATGGAAAAACAGTCTGATATCACGAAATTTGCTCTCCGATCTGCAGTATTAGTCACCGAAGCCAAGGCTAATAAATAGACTGTTGGACTTCTGCAGCAGACCAGCTAGTGTACTTGTAATTTCACGTATTGTGGAGCACTTACATCGTTATTGTAAGGTGAGCATTTACAAATTTGCCGCATGCACAACTCAGTTGACAGAGACTATGTTGAATGCGTTTCCATTCTCATCGATGCATGAGTGCAGCTGAGCTGTGATTGGCTGATGGCACGTACAATGGTACCAGAGCTGATCTGTGATTGGCTGATGTATGTAAAGGTACCAACCGACCTGCACAAAAAAATTTCGCAGCCAGTTCAGGCACTATCGTAACTTGGGCCGTACAAAATGATGAATAGGAGGGGGGACCGATGTGCAAAGATCATTCTTAAAAAGTTGAAAATTGAGAAACAAACAACAAATTCATTTTAAATCGATCAAGTTATTATAAAAATTAAAATATAAAATTAAAGTGTCCATATATTTTATTTACAAATGTTTATAATAATAACAACAGTATCTTCTGTGGGGCCCCTGTGAATGCTGGGCCCCTAGAATTGTCCATGGTTACCCGCCCTCCCCCGCCCCCATATGGCACCCCTGTGCACCGCACTAAAACTTTCACAGCAAGACAACATGATGATTTATGTTAATGATGTATAAGGATATGCTGAGCTGTGATGACAGTATTTAGCATTCACTTCACAGTTGTCTTTACATTAACAAGGTGATGGAATCCAATGCCGAAAGAGAGCTTGAAGAAGCAAGGGTGTCAACAAAAATATTTTATGTTTTACATTCCATGTGTCGTCTCTTATTTCTTATTTCTCATTTGTTTTCCTTGGCTGAATGAAATACCACTGATGAATCATTACTGTTGTCAAAATTAATTCTCTAGTTTGTATTTTTTCCTAAAGTCAGTGGTGTGTGAAGCATTTTCGTGTTCAGTAATCTGGCTAGTGGGGCTAGCCTCTTATATAACAAGTCCAATTAATTAGGCTTGTAATAAATTTAGTATGTTGCCATGCTTGAAAAATTGACGAGATATTGCATTATTTTCCTCCAAATCAAGAAATGCTACACTCAACAAAAAAGTTAAGGACCACTTAGTGTAATATGTATTATTTTCACTTGTTCTGAGCTTCCCAAGATGCTGTCCAGCTGTGTAGAGAGCACATGGCGGCCACACAAGATACTGAAATGACTTTGGACATCGTTCGATGATTTGTTTTAAAGGTCTGGACTTGGTGTTATTCTGATCTTCCCTGTGGATACCCTGTTTAGGGTTAAAAAAAAAAAAAAAAGTCAAATGTTTTAATGCATTTTGTGTCTCGGATTAACACCAATGACCTAAATCAAGTGTTCCTTAACTTTTTTGTTGAGCGTGTATGCATACTACAACAGAAATTATTTTCTTAATCACTACAAGATTCAAATGGAGGATCAATGAGAAAAATCTTTACAATAAGAGTAAGAGCAGAATAAAGTTCACGATTTGAAATGAGTGAGTTCATCAGTTATGCCTCCTGGCAGTCAGGTTTTGCCGCAAAAAAATGCAATTTAATTTGTCATGGCATCCACTCACCATCTGAACCTACAGCAGTTCTGCCTGAGCTCTTAATTGATTAATTGCACTTAATTCCTTAATTGAATCCTGCCCTTAGGATTGTGAGATGGTAATAGCCAGAGAGACATAAGAACCTCTCGTAATTGGAGGTTCCATATTACTGTACATCACAATCTTACGGGTAAAGCACTTGCATCATCTCATCCAGTTCAGCCATTTTTTATTATGTTTGTTCTGCATCTCTGAAGAGCAGCTTTCACTAAAAGGTAAAGGACTGTGTGAGTGCTGTTTTATCTGGCACTCTGCAGAAGGATATTTCCATTTAGGTTTCATTTATACTGATGTCCTCTCAGCTCCTCTGCACCAGTCTCACTGTTTATTTACACAAGCTCAGGTCGTATTTGCACTGCACTGCACGGACTCAGTCGAGATGTGTCCCTAACTCTGAATCAACAATTAAAACACATGATTTTTTTTCTCTGATAAAGGCGGGCTTACATCAAATACTAATTTAGCCAATTTTATAGGCTATTCCCCCTTTCCAACAATCTTAAGCAAAGACTAATTTTGTTAAAATGGCATTACAGATTACCTTGCCCGATCCTCCTGTGGTGTGAGTGTGTTAAGAGTGTATTTGACGTCACCAGATCTCCTTAGAAGTCCTTTGGGGCCGAACCAATCTCTGGTCAGATATAAACATCTTCAACATTTACAGTCCAATGCTGGGTGGTGTGGGGTCCAAATCACTCCACAGAGCCAAAAAACTGTGAAATGTGTGATTCTGTTAAATATGGTGTTTGTAACATCGAAACAATGGTTACGATTTCAAAAATCTATTGGCTTGTGCCAGGCTTTAGTTAAGCTATTAAGTTCAATGAGGACAAAAAAAACCCCGCTTTGATTCCTAATTCCAAGAAAGTAAAAGATGATTTTTTTTTCCTGAATGTGGACTACTTTTCTTGATCAAGTTGAAACTGAAGTAAGTATGTATGGCATGATGGAACAGATACTAATTTAAAAACAAATCAGTGGTTGGAAGAATTAAACAAATAGATAAGCTAACTTAGGATGGAATAGATTTTACCTTCCATTTCCTTCATCATTTCAGCCTTGTGGGTACATTTGCAGACCTCTTTTTACAGAAAGAAGAGCCACTCTGTTTTGTAAGCTTCAAACAATTGATCACAGTTGCAAAAACATTTCCCAACTGGTGTGTATTTCACATGAGACCAAGTACTCTCTGTGGAGTTTAGAAGCATGAGATTGACTTTTATCGCTCTCTGTGATGTACGCAGTGAGGCAGGACCTTTGTGGATTCTGCATCATGCAATCTGCATTAGTCAGGAGGTCAAGAGAACATTTATGGAGAAACTCAGGAACTCATTTTCCTGTTTTTGTCCCAGGGTGTATGTGCAAATAAAAGTACTTCCGCACAGAACATACCTATCTTATTTTTGCTCAAAATATATTTTCGAAACCTGTACCAGTGCTCAACCCATACAAGTATCTCAAAAGACTCCTATAGAATCTCTCTCTTTCTCCACCTCTCTTTTGATATAATTCATAATACATCTATTTGTAATTCAACAACAACAATCATGCTATCAATACAGTAATGTGTGCTTATAAAATATGAATAATAATAACAACAACAATAACAATGAGGAAAAATTTCCACAACAAAAAAACTATAAATAACAAATTTTCTTTGTTTGTCAGGTTTGGAAATCTGTTCTGGATTTTTGAGATTTTATTAAAATGTATTTTTCCCGTCTTATAATTTTTCACATCGCAGAAGGAAGTGCAGCACTCTTTCTACCTCTCCTGTATAACTGTCTCTCTCTCTCTCTCTCTCTCACCCTCTCCCTCCCTCTACAGATCATAGCTGCTCAGAAGCTTTTATCTAGCATCATAACCAGCAGCCGCAGGCGGTAACAGCGCACGTTAAGAGGGGTTATGAGATGGAAAATGCCTCTTTTGCGTTTGCAGTGTAATTCCCGCACGCCACCGTCTGCCATCACGCTGGCGCTAAGCGTGGACAGGTGAAAGCTGGAATGGCCCGAAACGAGGATTATCATTAGCGGGATATGAGCCGTGCAGGATGAGGCTGAGCACATGTAAGAAGGGGGTCGATGAATGGTTACGAGATGGCCTCTGGCATTAGGGACGCCCCTACATGCCTGCTTCCCTCTCCGCCTGAAATCAGATACGGGTCAGAACCTTTACAAACCCATTCAGAACCCAGCGAAGGTCCTCTTTTATGTTACAGACTATCCCCCTGCATTACAGGAAGCTAAGATGGAGTGATGGCGGGAGGGAGAGAGAGAGGTGAAAGGATCTAGCAAAACAGAGTGGGAGAGAAATGAAGAGAAAGAGAAAGGGAGCGAGGACTAGAGAGAGAGTGTTAGATAAAGAGAGAGACAACAGGAAGAGATGGAGAGATGGAAAAACAATAAGAGGAGATAAAGAGAGGGAGAGAGGAAAGAAAGATGGAGAGATGGAAAGAGAGCAATAGGGTGAGATAAAGAGAAGGAGACAGGAAAGGGAGAGATGGAGAGATGGAAAGAGACGAATAGGGCGAGATCAAAAGGGAGATAAGACACGGAGAAATGAAGAGATGGAAAAGAAGAATAGGGTGCGATAAAGAGAGGGTGAGAATATAGGGAGCAATGGAGAGATGGAAAGAGAAATAGGGCGAAATAAAGAGAGGGAGAGAGGAAAGGGAGAGATGGAGAGACAGAAAGAGAGGAATAGGGCGAGATTGAAAGAGAAATAGAGCAGGGGGAGATGAAGAGATGGAAAAAGAACAATAAGGTGAGATGGAGAGAGGACATGGAGAGACGGAAAGAGAGCAATATGGTGAGATAAACAGGGAGATAGGTCAGGCAGAGATGAGGAAATGGAAAAGAGCAATAAGGTGAGATAAAGAGAGGGTGAGATTATAGGGAGAGATGGAGAGATGAAAAGAGAGGAATAGGGTGAGATAAAGAGAGCGAAAGATGGAAGAGAGGATTACGGAGAGTAGAGTGAGAGCAGCAGGAGGAGAGAGGAGTTTTCACTCGTCTCTGACTCAGCCTGTCATCATTTGTTCAGTAAAATGAAAGCGAGTAAAGAGGAGGGGGCCTGAAGGTGATGCGTCTGAGGGATGAAGGAAAGATGGGATCTTATTTATAGAGCCGCCGCTGCTTTCGCCGAGCCTCACTCCTCGCTCTGGCAGCCGCTCGCTCACAACGTAAATTTAACAGAGGCTCCAGCACAATGGGGCGATTTGACGTACTTTGGCTCGCGGTGAGAGGAGAGTCATTTTAATGTGACATTTATGTGACAGATGGCAGAGAAGAGTGTCAGAGGAAGTGCACAAGCGAGAGACAGGTTTTCCATGTGCTGTCTACGAGCCTATAAGAGTATCCATTGGAGGTCTGGGTGGATTTTTGGGAAGCCGTAGTGCATACTGGCTCATGTTCTCATTCCGCATTAAATCTCTAAATTGAGAGGCTAATTACATGGATTAAACAGATTAACCAAATCACCTCATCTAATTTCCTGGGTTTGAACCATCTGTTATCGTGGAGGAAATAACCTGCAGGCCCTCTCTTTCACTATCACATGCAGTAACTTCAATGTATGGAGTAGGGTTTCATTCTCTCGGAAATTAGCAGCACATTACATTGATGTTACACAACGCTAGTGGAACATTGCTACTGCACACATAATGATTAAGTCCCTGTGAACAGGTGAGCAATAAAATGCATTGAATGTCATAAAGCCCATAATATGTGACTGACAAAAACCAAAACCAAAAATAGGCACCACAGTCACATCCCGACTTGTCATGTAGTGACACCACCTGACCAATCATCGATATACGACGATAAAGGAGATTTTTGGCGTCCTTATTTGATGTTTAGGGTTTGGTTTGGGTTAGGGTTAACCCTTTGAGCACTGAATACATTTTCAAGGAATTAAAAATGTAGTTATCCTGAGCTGTTGAAAACCTATCATGTGGCAACTTGTTTAAAAGAGCTCCCTTGCGGGAGCTCTTTTAAACAAGTTGCCACATGATAGGTTTTCAACAGCGTGTGATTTTGATATCTTATATCATTGGGCAACTACAGCTGCCCACGGCGCTGAAAGGGTTAAGGGTTAGAGGAGAGGGTTTGTTTTAACACTGGTGTCGAATAAGGACACCAAAAGTCTCCTTTTTCGTCATATATCGACGCTTGGTCAGGTAGCGTCACGATATGACGAGTCCGGATGAGACTGGACTCAGAAGCGTCTATGCCCAGTGAATGGTTCATCAAGATTATGAGAAGTAAAAAACATTGCATACAGAAAATGCTAAATGGAAACCAATCAAAGATAATAACCTGCCCATCCAAATTTGAATGGTTTCTTGTAACTGTGAAGATACTGTAAGTACAGTGGGTGAGAAGGATATTATGTATGTGAAAAATAAATAACTAAACATCTCCAGATTATATTGACCGCTTTCTGGGATTTCACTAGTGCAGTTGGAAATATGCTTTGGTGGACATTAAGCATACTAACTCATCTCAGAGAGGAAGAGACGTGCTTTTAAACCCAAGAGACACATTCTGAAAAAAACAAGGGAAACAATCAAGCAGCTGGTGAATTACGTTTAGTCAGTAGTGCTTATTTTGAGGGCATTGTAGCCTCAAGCATGGCAAAATTTAAATCAACCAATGAAATCGTCATTTGATCAGGCCCCGCCTTTGGAAAACTCCACTTGGAGTGATGTCTCTGAAATTTATTTCCAATGTCTCTCCATGTCAGTTTTTCCCCTGAATCTCTGTTCCCAAAAATTCACTTATTTTATGGACTACCAAAACTGTCACTTATCAACAATCCCTCAGGAACTGCACATCTGTTTCTATAATTATGCATTTAATCGTGAGAAGGCATCTTTCAACAGTTCTGCTGTTGCTGTACATTTTCTTTCAGAATAGCTGGTGAGTAAACCTTTCCCAAAAAAGGCAAAATTCTGTCTGCCTAGATATAGGGAGGTGAATTCAGTACAGGACTTTTCCCATGCAGCAGTATTTAGACGGTCAGTGCTCAGTGACATTTGAGGCGGGACAGCTTGCCAGGGAGGTCTTTATGCTATTTTCCCTGTTGTCAGTCATAAGCCCCAGCCTGTGCATTGTGCAGTATGGTGCTAATAACACATGTACTGAGTCCTAACTGTTGGAAGTTCCATTATGGCTCAAATTCACATATAGTCTCAGCTGACTTAAAACATGCCACTCTGTCTTACCTATTCTGCCATTTTGTGCTAATGTCAAAGCACTGGTAAAATATATAAAAATAAATAAATAAATAAAAATCTAAATGTTAAAGTGCTTTGTGTTTGTTGTGGATATCACTTGACCACAGTCTAAGAAACGTTACTTGCCTGTTAGTTTTTTTTTTTTGCTGAAGATAGTTTTGGAGTGCTTATTCTGACTCCTTTGCTAAATTATTTGCAAGTAACTTCAATTCAAATAAATCATGTATTGATTTAAGTGTTTTAAACGGTTACTTTGCCCATTTTACCATCAAATTCTTTTCACGCATGGACCTAAGTAAAAATAACATTTTTAATTCATGCTGCGGTTCCAGAGCTAACATTTTTTTGGCAGAATTGACATCACTAGCATCAAAACATTTGAATTTCAAAACCACAGGAGCTGTGGAAAATAATTTTTATGGTCTCCCCTCACTTTTTGGATCCAGGCTTTTCAAATAGTGGGACAAGGAATTGTGAGGGATGTGTGTTCAACTTTTTTTATTGCAGAGTCACGCACTGACAACCATATGGCTCATGCGCATGAAGAAATTTCTGAGGCTCAAGACATGAGCGATGATTATTTTGTGGACTGTATGTCGTAGTCAGGCATTTTTGAGCCCAAAAACAGTGACATAAAACTCTAGCAAAGATGGGAGGAGAAGGCTGCAAGAGAAAACATAAATATATGGCTGGAGGAGAGCAGAGGGAGACCTACAGGCTGATAGTGACTGGTGGTGCATTTGTAGATGCTGCCCAGGTATGGCACCAGAGATGGAATCTCTCTGTTGCCATGATAAGCCATACTGGAATCCAGTGAGAAACGTGGAATGATGGGCCCGGGTGCAGGAATTATTTTCTGGCCCCCCAAGCCCACTCATTCACAAAATACAAATCTGATTCTATCCTGTTCATTTTCACATATTAATACACACATTAACAGCAATATACTGGTGGAATATAAAGGCATCACATCAGTTTGTGTATTAGGTGAGGTACAATGTGCTTAACGTCTGATTCCATGTCTCTGCCTTACATAAGATGAATGGCCAATGTAATATAACTTCCCAAAATCTTGCATGGCAGATAAGCAGGCCAAACATCTAAAAAAACAAATATAAGTTTGTAAAATGATGCTATTGTGAATTATGTTTATTATGAACCTTAATGTCAAACAACTGACAAATCATGTTGCAAAATTTTTGATTACGCAATGGTGTGTTGCATTATTGGCTAACATTACTATCATTGTAATTTATTTGCTAGATAGCTAGCACGCTAATGATGCCAGCCACACAGTAATTGCCGCACAGATCGTGGACCTAGGGATGCTTGTAGCTAGCTAGCTAATCGGTTTCTGTGTAGCTTGAACATCCCACATAATTTCTATATGGACAACTGTTTTAAAACTTAGAATTTTTTGAAGAAAGACCTAGGTTTTCCCTTTTCAATAAGAGTTCCTCACTTTCCTCCCTATCAAAACTTAAAAACAAAACATGAAAGCGGAGATATATGACAAAATGAAGCACGGCTGTCAATGCCAATGTAGTGGGAAATCTTAATAACAACAAAAATATGTAAGTTGAAAGAAAAAGAAATTCTAGAGCCCCTTAACGATATTTCAACTCATTTCAGTCGTAGGGAATGAAAGAAACTCTTTCTGTGGTTTCGCACTGATGCTAATTTATTGCTGAAATTTTTTCATCATTCAATGAATTTTCGCTAATCTAAAGTCTACAGTTTAGTGCACGCTCTAATTTTGCCCAAAGACTGGGTGCTAGCTAGGTACCTAACATTACATGCAGCTGCCAACTGTCTTAAGTAGCCAAAATGGTTGAGGTGGAAATAATAAACCAAAGGATCAAAAAACTCAGTCCAATGCTGGCAGAGTCACTTTTTGCAGACATTCAGCTAATTAGTTAACCTAGCTAGCTAGCTAGCTAGATAGCACTGTGGGCAGCTGGGGTAAACGTCAGCTAGCCAACAGGCGGTCCCCAACTGTTGTTCATCACCTGTTTAACTGCTCCACATCGACTGAGAGGACAAAAATAGTTTTACCCTCACTTCCTCTTCTCTTCTTTTCTACTTTCTTTTTATGCTACCATTCTCGAGTTTGATCTTTGATCCCTGCATTCCCAGTTAAGTTTAGTCACTGAGAAAGGCTGGCTAACGAAAATAGCTTACTTGGACATTTGATTGGTCCCCATATTTCCCATAAATCTCCAAGACAGCAAAGTAAGAGGAAAGATATATATTTTCCATATTATTAACAGAAAATGTGCAGCCTAGCCACCATCAATTTTTATTGATTAAAAATGTCATTACCCAGGTCTAACATAGGCCCCTATGTATTTGCATGAGAATTAGACATAAAATGATTTAGTACTTTAAAATATCCATCACCATGAACAAGATTTGTTTGACTCTGGTGCTGTTTATTGTATGAGACTTCCATCACCCCTGGAGGAAAGAGCAGTTGTCTGCTAAATGTAGTTCAATCACGAAGACTACGGAATTAAAGGAGAAAAGATTTATTGACAATGAAATGAATTTGATATTATCTTTTGGTGATGACTCCGTCCTTGAGGATCCTTCAGCGAGGTGGGGTGCAGATCTGCCGGTGTAGCAGGTAGAGGTGAAGCCATTCCTTGTTTGGAAGGCAGGCTCATCTGGTCAGCAGGGAAATGGGTTTGATGCTGAAGAGGGCGGAGCCAGGAAATTGGTGGTGGTGGAGAGGTGGTGGGTGATGCAAAATCTCTGCAAACAGCAAGCGAAAACACGTTATGGGTATTTAAATAAAAGACCTGTGGTTGTGATTGGGTGAATGAAATTACCTAGGCGTTCCTACGTCTCGTGACTGAACTTTCGTTTAGACTTTCATTACTACTCCTAAAGGAAGATTTATTTATGGTGTATGGAATTGCAATTCTGTTAGTTTTGCCACAGTCATGTGCTTACTTGTCAATGGTCCCCCATCACACACAGGCCCAGGTGCAACTGCACTCCCTGCACCCCCTCGGTATTTCCGCCCCTATTGGCATCCTTAGCTGAGGAAGAGCCAGCTAGAAAGCTCAGGGAGCTCCAGGGCTTTGCTCCACACACTGACGGCTATGTATTGCACACAAACTTATTGACATCTCCAATAAAGTGGAAATGACAGCCAAATTTAGCTGGCCCGGGGCTGGGGGGGATACAAGAATTTTTCAGGTGATTATTTCAATTCCTATATGCAATGTTTTTAAAGAGTCTCAAAATTTAGGTTGTGTGAGATTGACTACCAGTGAAGTGTCACTTAAAGAATGCACTCAAGACGTATGATAATAAAACAGCATTTTATATGATCACTTTACTGGCCAATTCTCTGAAACATAATCGGCTCCCTCTTCCATCAATAAATACTGTAAAAGCACAGTATATCTGTATATCAGTGTATACATGTCTAAAATATTCAGGTTTCATTTAGTTGTAAATCTGCACTTCTCTGGCCGTTGCATCCTGATAGAGGAACAAACTGGAGTTAGAAAGGTGCAATCACCTGTCATTTTCCAGGAGAGACTGAAACTCAAGTGACACAGCTCAGTGGTAAAACCTATGCTGAAGCTCTCACTAGCACATGTTTTTCTGACAAGTGAGCTAAACTAGAGTGTTCCACTTTTGCAGCTGATATCCACTCAAAACAGTTCAACATTTAAAATGACTTCTGACTTTCAGTTTCTTCCAAGCCAGAGAGGGAAAAAGTAATCAATGGAGTACACAAAGTAACTCCTCCAGTGGAGGACCTTCAGTGGCCCAGACCCCCTTAAAAAAAAAACAGGACAGCAATATTTTTACATTTGGGCCTTGAGTTGTGAAGTTCTCTCAATTTTATGGAAAAAGTGCATAGGGCTGATGTTTCATTATTCATCTATGGAGGAATTGAATGCCTTTTTCAGATTAGTCTGGGCTGCCATTTATTACTACGCATTTTCATCCCGACTCGCCATATAGTGACGCTATCTGACCAAGCCTCAATATACAATGAGGCTTTTGGCGTCCTTATTTGACGCTTAGGGTTAGGGGTTGGGTTTCGGGTCAGGGGGTAGGGTTCTTTTTAAACTGGCATCAAATAAGGATGCCAAAAGCCTCTTTTTCCGTCATATATTGACGCTTGGTCAGGTTAGATTTTGAATGTAAAAAACTAATTGGTCAATCTAGCACATGTGACACGTTGGCCAAAGCAGAAGATTAGCCCAGCATTCCTCTGCATTCAACATGGCATCCGTGAACATTGACATGACCGATGATTCACTTCTCAGTAAAGCTGGCTCAGTGGTATCTTTAAACTCCACCAAACCAATTGAACTGAGGATGGAGCAAGAGCGAGCAATCAAGGGCCTCCTCAAAGGAATGGATGCGCTGCTCAAGCAGCCCACTGGCTTCGGAAAGAGCCTTGTTTTTCAAGTGCTTGCCCTGGTAAAATCCCTGGATTTGACTACATCTGCATGCTGCGTGCTCGTAATTTGTCCACTGAAAAGTATTTTAGCAGATCACATCAAAGAAGTCAATTCTCTGGGATTAAAAGCAGCAGAGGGTCATTTCCGGTTGGTTCTGATTGGTTTGTTTCACTTTGATAATTTGACTGATTAGTCGAGGGGGAAAAGGGGCTGATCTCAAACACAACAAAGACCAAAGCAGGCGCTATAGCCTCAGAAGCTTGGCTCAAAATTTGCTCACTTGGAGTGCAAAAGCTCTCTCTGGCAAACTAAGGCCTGTATGCTGGCTGTCATCGCATCCTCAACTTTGTATTGGGCCATAGCCTACAGGAGCAAGATAAACGATCATGAAAGACAAAATACTGTATGTTTCCCTGGACAGAACTGGCAAAATGAAAAAATGGCCAAAATCTCCTTTTTGACATGGACATATAGGATTATTTAACACCAACCATGTGTATTTTTTTTTTTTTCAGGAGATTTCCGGCACCCCTGAAGATATAACTTATTTGCATTTCATTCTTACCTCTCCACTGTCATGGATTATTTTAGTAACTGCAGGATACACCGCAGCAGTGCAGAAACAGAGGGGCAGGCCAGGCCACAGGAGACCTTAAGCCATTTTCACACTCCAACAGGAATCATTGCCAGACTATTCTCATTTTCTGTGGGAGTCAACAAAGCAGGATACTGGGCATTTAGGTAATGGCCTGGGATGTGACCAGTAACAGGGCAGTAACTTTTGGAAATTAGTGGCTATCAATGGTTTAATTGTTGCCGATTAGATTCAAGCTATTCGCCTCTTTTCTAGCATGTTGAAACAAAAAACCTAATTTTGTTTCCCTCTAAACAGTTTGCAAAGAAGTTAACAGTGTTTACAGAGTTAACAGTGAAAGTGAATGATTTAGTTTTAAAAGGCTTTATGAACATGTGGGGCTTACAGTGTATATGGACTCTATGTCCTGTATAGTTCTCAACTATGGTGTGTGTGAGTGCGTGAACATGTGTGTGCGTGTGTGTGTGTGAGTGTGTGTGCATGTGCGCACATGCGTATGTGTGTGTATGTGTCTACAGGTGAGCACGCAAATAATGGATAATGCAACAAATGTGCAATGTTTAAAAATGTCCCTTCCCATGCTGAGGCCAAACCTATGCTCTTGGTGGTACATCACTTGACACTGAACTGGAATGCCAATTTCCATTCTGAATTTAATGGGGAAAACTATTCTATTTGAATTGCATTTGAATGTGAATGAGGTGATTTCAAAGAGAAGGGAAAATTACATGCCGTTACATCACAGTCATTAAGCCAATGCTCTTAAAGTAACTGACGGTGCAGTCTGAGGAACTTAAAAGCCTTCACCTGAATGAAAACTAAAGTGATGCCAGTTATCCTCACTACTCTGAAATATAATTTCACTCAATGTGGTCCTATGAGATTTCTCATTTGGGTGAAAAAAATTCTGTCGTTACTTTGGTTCTGCCCACGCATGTGACCACGAACAGGAGAACGTTTCCGAGGTTACTCACGCGTAGTCCAGAACCACTCTGTCACAGTCAATCACTCAATACTGCCATGCCCCATTCATCCACATGCCCCCCATATAAACTGCGAATGTCCCCAAATCCCATTCCGTTTCAGTGAGCCGCCATATTAAAATTCAGCTTGTCTGGTCCCTATAACTATCATCCCTCATGCCATACCTGTCCCTGGCTTATCAAAATAAGGTGACTCTCATACCAGGCTTCCCGTGAAGACCTTCTCTGATAATTATGGGATTGCTTGTGTCAGCAAACAGTGGTGACCATGGTTTATGCACCATGCTCAAAGGATGTATGGATATACTCTAATACACACATTAGCACTCATGGGCTGGTTGGGGTGAAACTTTCTGTACCTATCCCAGAAAACAATCAATCTGGCTCCACCTCCAACCGATGCACATTGTCACCCAGCCGTTGCATGAAAGCGCAACACGATGCAGAGACCGTGGCTAAAATACATCCGAAAAAATCAACATACCGTAGAGGAGAACACACTGTTCTTCATATATGTTACACTGTTATTTAACAACGAACATCAGAATTTAAGAATTCTTCACATATGCATCAATTCAAATCTGTGGGGATGTACAAATAGTTCTGTTACTTTTGAATTTTAATTAATCACGGATGAAAACCACAAATCAATGCCAACTTTCCTCTCTTTAACGTCAGTATCAGAGTGCCTTTTAATTTTTATTGTTATTATTATTATTATAATATGGGGAAAGTTTCTTTATGTTTTTCAGATTTGACATAGTTTGAAATATACAACAGTCTCTGCTCAATCACATCCCAAGTAAGGTGAAAGTAGTCGGAATGTCCTCATTCCATGGCCTCAGTAATTCGGCCAACCAGCAGCGTTGCACCATTTATAATCAGAGCCCTTTGTACCAACCATTTCCTCCTGACCGAGAAGCCCTTTATCCCGCAAATCAGCCGCTCAAACAGTGCAGATAATCACACACGTGTTCCTACTATAATTTCACAAAGAATGGCGATAATGACGATAATAGCCGGGAGTGATTGCCGCAGAACAGCTTCTTTATATTTCTTTTCTTTCTCTTTTTACTTCTCTTCAATGGGGGCTGAGCGTCGCCCCTTCAGGCCACCCTAAAAAGCCCTACGGTCACCTCGCTAAAGACAGGATCAGCTCTTGGAAGGATCTCTGATCACTCCTGTAAACTCGGGCCGCAGCAATTGCGTCAGCTTTTGAATTTTTAAAATTGCGCAATCAAGCCGGTGGGCCGCACATGATGCCAGCGAAGCCCATGCGCCTTTGAGGTTGAGTAGAATAACCGTCATCTCATTCTTCTTCCCTCATTATGTTGTATCATCCGTTGTTTTGTCTCCCCAATCTTCTGCCAGTGAGACAATGCATCACATCTAGGCTCAGTCCGCCTCTGAAAAGCCTAGACTCATTTGTGTGGTGTTAGGTAAGAAAGGGCCAGAAATCAAGGTTAATTCCAACTGCTACAATTTTCTCTCTTACGCAAATCCACCTGCTGTTTGTCAGCGGTGAAAAACAGGCTGATAAACTTCTGAAAAAAATAATACATGAAAACTTACAGTGACAAAACAAAACATTCTTATCCTCATGAGACTACGCCATAGTCCTTCAGTACATTTCTCAGTACAAATTACAATGTAATGCAATTTTAAAGCAGATGTCTCTTAGTACACAATAAAGCCTAACACAATCTTTGGCCCTAGGGTGGGCCACAAGGCATAATAGTATTTTTACACAGTCAAGTAATGTGCTACATCCGAGAACTACATATCATTTGAAAGTGAGAGGACTCAGCTTTCTAACTGCATAAGCCATTTTTTGATGCAAGCACTACAGCAAAAATATTTAAAATTGTGTCATAATGATCTTCAGCCAAACAATGCAGTCCCCTGGGTTTGATAATAAAGCACTGTACAGATCTGTCAAAATATACACACTTCAATGTTCATACCTTGGTAGCGGTCCATTGATCAAAACCTCTTATGGTTTGTAATGCCCAAAACAAGCAAGCTTGGACAAATTACGAAACCTCCTTTGAAGTAGAGCTAATTGGTGCATGTTTAGTGAATTTCATCATGAGTGACCTTTTTTTTTACTCATGATGCAGTGCCGTAGATTGGTCAGTAGCCCTTATGGAACAAAATGAGTGCTCCCACTGGCTATTATGTGCTGAGTTAACTAAACAGCAAGTGTTTTAGCAAATCAGTCCTCACTTTAATATCAGGAAAATCAACTTCTTTTAGTTTACATGGACAGCCAGTGGTCTGGAACTTCCAAAAGTTTGATGCGTACAGTAGCCAAGGAATTCATTTTTACAACGATGAATTGTTTCTGTGGTTTGCGACAAGGGAGGATTTTGTCAATGAAGCAAAGGAGTTTAGGAAGCAACTTTATTATGCATATATGATAACATACTTGTGCTGGAAATTGGGGGAGTATATTGGAGCAAAAATTCAGCTGCCGATGGGAAAAAAATACCTGAAAGAAGGAAGTTGTAAAACTATTGTAAATCCAAATGCGACCGAGATGAGGACCTCGGGGAAATGAGGAGTCTCCAGAATTGTTTGCTAAAACATGGCCAAAAAGAAAAAAAAACTGGTAAAATATTCATTTTTGGTGACACAATCATAATATTTCAACCTGCAGTTGCTTAGGCGGCTGGCTGTGACTTTATAATTTTTCTTGGGTGGTAAGACTTTGTCACAGCACTGCGGGCCAGAAGAAAACAAAATATTTTTCTGCCAAACACAAACTTACATTTCCAGAGGTATTACTCAATTAAGCAAATTATTCTGACTATTTGAGAGCAATCTACTGAGTTTCACCTTTCTGTAAAGACTGTGATTATGCCTGCAGTTACAGTGCTTTAAGAAGAATAAGAACCTTAATAAGAACCTTAGTTTGGGTCGAAATTTGCTCACAAAAGGGAAGCACGTTAAGTGGTTAGAGTCAGTTTTAAACCTTGATATTGTTGGTATTTAAAATTATAATTTTATCAGACTATTGCATAAATTCTTCCACTACATTGACTCTCCACTTGATTTCTAATTACTGTTCCGCTCCATTGAACAGGGTTTTAACCTGTTCTGTTCAGCTCCTGCACTCAGGGCTTCAAATTTCTCATGCTCAGCTCCCTCAGACAGGGCTACGTATAAACCTCACCTGTTCAGATTCATCATACTGTGCTTTACTCCTCTTGTGTTGTGCTCCCTCAAACAGGGCTTTAAACCCCTCCTGTTCAGCTCCCTCATACAAGGGTTTAAACCCCTCCTGTTCAGCTCCCTCATACAAGGCTTTAAACCCCTCCTGTTCAGATCCCTCATACAAGGGTTTAAACCCCTCCTGTTCAGCTCCCTCATACAAGGCTTTAAACCCCTCCTGTTCAGCTCCCTCATACAAGGCTTTAAACCCCTCCTGTTCAGCTCCCTCATACAAGGGTTTAAACCTCTCCTGTTCAGCTCCCTCATACAAGGCTTTAAACCCCTCCTGTTCAGCTCCCTCATACAAGGCTGTAAACCCCTCCTGTTCAGCTCCCTCATACAAGGCTTTAAACCCCTCCTGTTCAGCTCCCTCATACAAGGCTTTAAACCCCTCCTGTTCAGCTCCCTCATACAAGGGTTTAAACCTCTCCTGTTCAGCTCCCTCATACAAGGCTTTTAACCACTCCTGTTAAGCTCCCTCATACAAGGGTTTAAACCCCTCCTGTTCAGCTCCCTCATACAAGGCTTTTAACCCCTCCTGTTCAGCTCCCTCATACAAGGCTTTTAACCCCTCCTGTTCAGCTCCCTCATACAAGGCTTTTAACCCCTCCTGTTCAGCTCCCTCATACAAGGGTTTAAACCCCTCCTGTTCAGCTCCCTCATACAAGGCTGTAAACCCCTCCTGTTCAGCTCCCTCATACAAGGCTTTAAACCCCTCCTGTTCAGCTCCCTCATACAAGGGTTTGAACCCCTCCTGTTCAGCTCCCTCATACAAGGGTTTAAACCCCTCCTGTTCAGCTCCCTCATACAAGAGTTTAAACCCCTCCTGTTAAGCTCCCTCATACAAGGCTTTAAACCCCTCCTGTTCAGCTCCCTCATACAAGGCTCTAAACCCTTCCTGTTCAGCTCCCTCATACAAGGGTTTAAACCCCTCCTGTTCAGCTCCCTCATACAAGGCTTTAAACCCCTCCTGTTCAGCTCCATCATACAAGGCTGTAAACCCCTCCTGTTCAGCTCCCTCATACAAGGCTGTAAACCTCTCCCGTTCAGCTCCCTCAGACCGGGCCTCAATCCTCTCATGGTCAGCTTCCATTACCTGGGTTTCAGTTCTCGAGGCGAAGTTGTCTCTCTTTTACACTCGCAGCTGGTTTTCATTTTCCCAGTTTACCTGCTCTGAGGAGGTTTATGGGGTTGGGCCCCTGCTGGCTGCATGCTGGGGTCTCCATATGCGGACACAGGAAATAAAGGGTTCCAAAGGCCAGGTCTGTCCTGCTCTCACTGGCTTCTAACTGAACTGCTTTCTGAAGTCCAATTCAATTACTGTTGCCACAGTCGTTTTACTCTCACCTCCAGGATCAAAGCTTAGGCCACGTAAACATTTTTCTCTAGTCATTTCTCCTGTTATGATCTGTAATAAATCAGCTAATGTCAATTCAGCATGATTGATTTTGCATCATTCTTCAGTTTATATCACCTGTCATTCAACAATATCTCACTTTTTACTCTTTTAAGAACAGAAAAAATAAATTTAGTTTTTCTGTCATTTCAGTTTTTTTTTTTTTTTTTTTTACCACACTGATTAACCATATTTAAGCCTAACTGGAATCTTCATAGGTGTGAAAAATGGTGTGATTTTTTTATTTTGAAAAAAACATGAAAAAATATCTTCAGTAATGCTGCAGTCATTATCACGGACAGTTTCCACCTTGTGTTCATGATCAGACAGCCTGGTTCTCCTCTTCATCTTGCCGTTATTTAAAATAAATTTTCCCAAGAGGGATAATAGTTTTTTATGGCCTCCTGTGTAATACAATTAAGTTCCAGAAAATCGGTGCAGTAAGTGCACTAATTCAGGTATATTTCTGCTCGTTTCTCCTGCATGCAAACTGTCAACAAAGACTCCTCTTTCATTTGATCTGGTGAACAAACATTAAGCCAATTAGAAACATCATTCAACTTTAGAATAGTAAAAGTTGTTTTGTTTCTTTGGCTCGCTGATGCTTGTTATGATCTAAACTAGATGCAGAATCACAGTACTATGCAGTGACAAGGTTAATTGATAGGAATATGGTAATGACTGAGTGGGACAGAGCCCAGAGTATAAGAGGGACAGTTCAGTTCAGATGGTAGATGGGTAAGGGGCATGTCCGCGCCCGGCCAGTGGCTTCCCAGGGCAGAGGCCAGAAAGAGATCTCCTTCACCAGAGCAGAACTGACAAAAGGCAGGTTCCGAGAGTTTAGCAGGGGCACAGTCCCAATCCTGATGACTGCTGAAGGGCTGGGAGGTGTTCCTAGCAAACTGGGCAGAGAAACAAACTGGAGAGGCAGGTGAAAAGGAACGTGGTTCTAATCCTGGAGACCAAGAAATAGGCTTGAGGGCTTGTTTCTATGAAGAGTACTTTTGCATTTAACTGTGATTAAAGATTACAATAATTTCCAAAGATGATTAACTCTCAAACTAGGAAGATTACTGACCAGTAGCTTCAGGGAAAAGTATCGGGCAATCCAGCAACAGGGCTTCCGCCAAGCAGCGCGATTGCGGGGTTCCCGCAAAAACTGCCCTAGCGCCCGCAAGAAAAAATAGTAAAAGCGGGCCATTCCCGCGCATGTTTTCTGTGAATTAAGCTGCTTGCACACTGGACGCGAAACAAATTTTTCGCACAACAGATTACATTCAAAGTCAATGTAATCTGTCGTGGGAAAAATTAGTTTCGTGTCCAGTGTGCAAGCAGCTTTAAATTACCTATACAAGTACTGCTTGACTCGCACGTTCATTCATGCCCACAAAATCTGAACAGATTGGACATTCAGAGAGTAACTAACTAGCCAGCCAATCTCTGGGTATGTTTTCTGCCTTGCCGCTGACCGCAGATGATCTCGAATCTTCCCTTTCGTTGCGCAGCACTGCAATCAGGGCATTGGGCAATACATCTTCATGGCCAGCCTCATCCCTAATTTCAGACATGGTAATCACTAGCCTGACCAGCGCTGTACATATTTTCGCCTTGGGGACAAGGTTTGCGCCGTCTGCACCTGTCGTCTATTCATTAAAATGTTTATTCACCGGACTCGCTTCAAATCAACTGAATAATTTTTATAATGGGGGAGATGACTTGTACGTTTATGATTTTTTTCATGCTGTCAATGCCAGTCTTTAATTTATGGGTGTACGATAACGGTTTCCAAAGTGTCGCCTTCCGTTCTTGTCAATTTCGTTTTTCACGTAGAGGTTCCATGCGGATATACGTAGCGACCGAGAATCGCTCTGCTTAGCGAAAGCACTGCTATTTTTTGTCTTTGCAGGTTTGTTTGTTGACTAGAGAATCCAGTCAAGCCCAGTCCTGTTCCAAAGCATACCGTTCTGTCGCGTAATATCCATCATCTGATCATAGTCAATGGCAGTTGTAACTTGTATTTTTTTTTTTTTTTTTCAAATTTTACATGGTTACTCAGTCACTGAGTACAGTAATTACTTTTGTTGAATAAATGTTTTATTTTTGTGAGAACTTTTGTCTTGATTCAGTTCATCTGAATATCCTAAATGCATAGTTGTTACAGTCTCTTATTGTTGTGACAGCTAGCCGTTACATACTGAAATCCCCCCTGACAAATTGAAAATCCCCCCCAAAAAAAGTTGGAAAGGGGGAAATCCCCCCCTGAAAAATATTTTGGCGGAAGCCCGGAGCAACTCTGCAGACTCACAGTAAGGTTTATATACACACAAGGGGAACACACAGAAGTGGGGAACACAAATGCATACACCTGGAGGGATAGACACACAGGATACAAAACCAATTATAGGAGACAATACATCTATAAGACACAGGTTTCTGGTTGGGAGGAGGAACAATAGGGATTCGCATGAGGGTTGTGACAATGTTGTTTTGTTGAAATGCAGTTTATAATTGCCCTGGCTTTTCCCCCACTGCACACTTCATGACACACAGCCCATAATGTCCATCCCCCTTTCCAAGGATATCATATTACCCCGGGAAAGTGTGCTTTCAATATGCTGGCTGTGCGGCAGCCCGTATGCATAGAGAAGCATTTATTCTCACCGCTCATTTAGAATCCAGAGGTTATAATGACAGGTCAGCTATACACCACACTGCCGATGGAGAAAGTGTGTGTTAGTTTCACTGAACCAGTTATTTTTCCAGGATAAAATACGGTTCAGTAATAAACTACAGCTGTACATTATGGCTTTGCCCCATTTTGGACGTATGCACAACACAAATTATCACGTACAATATGATTTGAAACTGATCACACCCATTACATATTATGGAGAGCTCAACGTATATGAAGAGGTCTACACTGTAAAACAAGGAGTCATGCCTTCATTCACCATGTACAGGAGGAAAATAAATTCATTTATTCAAGTTGAAAGTTTTCTGAAAAGCCGTCTAGGAGCTATCCCTCAACGTGGCAGGCCTAAGGTAAAACAAAACAAAACAAAAAAAAAAAAACATTTGGGGCCCTGTTTGAACACTGAGCACCTTGTGACTGTGAGGATATAAGGAGCGGTTGAGAGGGTTCTGTCCTGGGGCCACAAAAGCCCCAGTTCAGTTCAGTTTGCTACACATTAGAATGGTTATTTTTGGGTTTTCGTTGTCCAAAGTTGTGGATGGTACCAACAGAACTGCTACAATTCATCCTATTTTTTCATTACCCTTCTGTTGAGGTGCCAAGTACACTCATCCGGTACTAAAGGGTGGAGCTAGAAACACTGCAGTCCTTTGATTGGTCAAGGGAGAGAGCTGGATGGAATGGTGAGAAATGACAGTGTTCCAGGTTTTTTTTCTCAAAGCATGGCTGACAGTGGCCTCAATTGCATGTCTGTTTTCAATCATTTTCCTTCCTTCCTTCAACTTTCCCAATGATTAGAATAAACCATTGGCTGTTAAACTCACAGCTTCCTTCATAATATAATATTGCAGCAATCAAATAGAAATACAAATTCAGAAAAAAAGTTTTATTCCTTGAACAAAAAAAGATGAACAACTATGTTAACTTCTGTGTTTGCTTTTAGGACATCCTTCACTGTCTAGCCTTCGCTTCATGATTGTCTGTTTACAACGAAGAAAACAAAGGTTATCAACAAATATCCACAACTGAATAATGTTGATGGAAATGTAGTTTTGTGTCAAAATGATGCAATTTGTTTTTCTTGGTACCTTAAAAAGGAACACTGGCCACACCTGATAATGTTGAGTATTTTTTATTTTTGGAGTTCATGTAATGTTAATTTAAAGAAATGATTGAAAACAGGTAAAAAAAAAAAAAAAAAACACATCATTACTTTCAAGGGATGTTCTGTGCTTCCTCAATTTTCAGTTCACCAGCCACTACTGTTTACTGTGTTACCTGTGTAAAACATTTTCTTTTGAGAGAACTGTCTGCAATGGAAATGCAAACCAGATCAGATTTTAGATACCTGTCTGTTGCGGTAAAAGTGTACTATACCAAAAGTGTTTGGTAGAGACACAGGTATATTGGTCTGATGCTTGGCTAAATATGGGAATTTTACATGGCAGTTATTTAGTATCTGATGCTTTTATTCAATGCAACTTACATATGTGCCCAAGTAAGGGGCCAATCCATCCTCTGGGGTTAAGAGTCACGCTTCAGGGCTCAGCAGCAACACAGATCTTACTGAGAGAAAATAACTACCACAAGGTCAGGTCCCAGTGAAGCACCTCAGTGGCTAGGGTAGAGTCAAGCTCCCATTGACTCACCCTTAAGGGCCGTTACTACTGAGTCCAGGCCTCTCACCGTCGTTTTACGGAAATGGGTGGAAAGATTTCTTATTAAACTTGCATTGAATTACAGATACATTCAGGAAAGCTTTTTGCCTGTTGCCTGGGAATTCATGAAACTGGAAAGGCCAAACAAAAATGCTAACTTTAATGATGATAAACATCCATCGCAGTCTCTGGCTGTAAGCTCCTGTCACTGAGGTAGGTGACACCGCTGGGCTCATTCTAAACAGAATATTTCTACCGCTCCTTCCTCAGAGCCTCTGAAATTACACTGGGAATAAGAGTGGTGGCTGAGTCACTATAAGAATACCCTACAAACTCACAGAAATATTACTTTAAAGTCAAACTCGCACTGAAATCTACATTCATCCCAAAAAGTATACTTTTGAGTCAAACCCATCCTTCAACTCTAAACTCTCTCCTCAAATCCAAACTCTCAAAAATCCACTTCTCACATGCAAGCCTATCTGTTAGACTCTACAGTAAATAAAAACAGAAACTTATCAATTACACACACACACACACACACACACACACACACACACACACACGTACGCACATGCGCAAGCACACAGGGAGCACTATATGAAATCAGAGTTGGAGCCTCCAACTGCAATGGTCTGTGTAGCCCTTTACAGAAGGAGAGGGATTCTGAGGACACACTGTTTTGAGGAGCGGGATGGTCTAAGTGCTGTTTGAAGACTCTCTGCTCTCGTTGTACAAAAGCCTGACTTTCTCTCCGCCATGTTGAAGCTGCCTAATTGGACAGCTTTGCTCTCTTCCAAAAGAAAACCCTTTCTTTGCCCCCCACCCCTGTCTCCACTCACTTATGAAAACACCTTCAAATGCTTTACGCATTTCTCTGGAAAGACGGCTCTGCCTTTCCTCATGGCTACCAAATTAATCTACGCCTAACAAGTGTGTAGAGTTCCAAACGTGCGGCGCTCCTAGCGTGTGATGTTCTGTGGTGCCACTGCTCAAAATGTGCAATTTAACCAAAATTCAGAGTTCCAAATGTGGGTCCTGCCAAATGTGAGGGGTTCTGAGTCCCAGCCTGTATCCAGGGCTGGTCTCTTTGATGGGGAGGGACAACCAGGTAGCAATAGGCAGAATTATTCTAAAATGTAATACAAAAATTACAAACACTGAAAGCAACTGAAGCAGTAATATACAACTGATCTCCCATGTTAAGTGTTTATATACTCCAGTCAAAATAATTAAGGCGCAAGCTGCATTGTGTCTGTCACAGGATTGAAAACTTATCACAGCCACATCGTGTGACGAATTGACAGTACATTCCAAAACACAATTGCAATTGCACTTGTGCCTGAAATACTGCTAAAACCTTGCACTGGCCAATTAGACAGCTGGGCTAGAAGGAGTTTAAACCTTAACGAGGGGTTAAAGCTGTCTCTGGTCTTACATACACGCACAGGATTAGCCTTCATGTTGCTGAAGCATCCTGGGTTAAAATATACGTCATGGATGGCCTTCGGAGTGCTTACATTCCATAAAAACTGTCATTTCCCTCAAGCACGAGGACTGTTATCATTTAATGAGAGGAACGATAGCATCCGCTGCTATGCTTAGCATGCGTGTAATCATGGTCAGACAGCGTAGCAGCCGTTATCGGTGCTGGCGTCCGTGAACTGTATCGGCTGTAAAGCTCACCTCTGATTGGTGGTGCGCTTGCATGCAGCGGTGGTAGTGCTACGGTATTAGCATTCTGAGGCGAAGGTTGCTGCACCTAACACTAGGGGATAGCAGCTCTCTTTTTTTCACTCTATCTCTCTCTCTCTCTCTTTCTCTCTCCAGTGTGAATAACATTGCAACATCGGAAACATTGCACATCCAAAAATGACCCCAAATCACCCTAAAACTCCACCAAACCACCAAACTTTGTTTTTTTCTTTCTTGCTTTCCTTCTCTTTTCTCTCATTGCTCCTCTCCACTCTGTCTCTTTCCACTTCTGTCTCTTTCACCTTCTGCCCCCTCTCCTCTCTCTCTCTGTCTCTCTTTGTATGTGAGGGACAGACAGTGGGATGGAGGGTGTGAGAGAGAGGAGAGAGAGTGAAAGAAGGAATGAGAGAGAGGAAGAGTGCAGCAAGGGAAGACAGTTGGAGTAAAAGTGAATGTATCCTGTTTCTCATCTGCCAGCATTTCGGTGTTTATCCTATTTAGTGTTTATTTTACTGTACTTTCTGTCTTTTTAGAGGGGCGGCCTTTCTCCAAAATTCACTGACCATGAGAGAGGTACAGGGAAAGAGGGGAGGGGCGCAGGGGAACGGGAGAGAGGGAGAGAAAGACAAAACAGAGAGAGATGGAGAAGAATGAAAAAAAAACATGGTTATGAATTATTCCTCTAATCCGGGCTGACAGCAGCCCCAGCAGGCATTTACAGAGGTTTCTCTGTTACAGACGAGCGTTTAGAGCAACCTGCAGAATCAAATATTAAAGAGCTCGTGTCTGGCTGTGGCCGCCTGCTCTTGGAACAGCGGTGGAATCCTTAATGCGCCACCTCTATTCCGTGCGCTGGGGGGTGGGACCATGCAACGGCATGTGCATCAATTACAACTGCCGGGGGCCGCAGGTGGGGCTGGGAACACAATTAAAAACAAGTGAGAGAAAAACATAGCTTCTATTCCAAAAACGAGCATGTCCTGGTCACAGCTGGAGTCAGGAGATGCCAACATTCAACGGGTTGTCAACACCCCGGCACCTCCAGGAAAAAATTATTTATTAAATTAAATAAATGAATCAGTGAAAGAGGGTTTCTGTGCCATGAGACTGCAGGTTCCAACATTCAGAGTGTCATTCCAACCTGTTCAACATTCCACCCTCCTCCCAAAAATATAAATATATAAACTTAAAAAAACTGATTTTGTGCGTAGCAAGACTGCCAAGCTCACACAAAAAGCAATTTGCTGCAAGTCAGTCACTCTGACACGATACAGAGAGAGCAGAGGATTGTGGGAGGTTAGCGTGGCTCAGCGGAGCCGATCGCATACCCCAGGGAATCTTGGGGTAACCAGACGCCTGTTCAAGACACAAAACTTTAGTTTTTGTTAGCTAACATTTGGAAAAATATGAATTTTTTTCTGTTCGCTATGAATTTTATTTTGGCAAACATACTGGCTGCTGACAGAGAAGACCCAGAGAAAACAAATTATTTGACAGTGATTTTACTGTTGTGATTCACTCAATTTCATGACGGCACTAATTCTGAATGCTTGTATAATATCCTTCATGTCAGGAGGACCACTCTCAGATAAGGCCTCCTATATTCTGACAGCCAAGGTGAAAATGAACCTCTGTACTCAATGCCATTTCTGTTAAAAACCCATGACTAACAAAGTTAATGACTAAGTGAAACACTCATTTAAAATCATTCAACCATAACTGCAGCAAATGTAGTTAATATTTGCCATCTTGAACACACATCTGGGGTACAGAATTGAAAATGTTGAGGCACCCCTCACATCTGAGCAGAGGAGACTCCAAATGATGCCACTTCTAGACTGCACCCCCTTTTTCATTATTTAAAAACATTTTTGGTAACAATGTACAATAAAGTCACATTAATTAACTTTATATCGTTCTTGACAGTAATTGAAATTTGTTAAGCATAAAATGAATCTTGTCACATGATTAGCAAAAAATATAAAAAATTACTCAGCTAAACATTACTGCATATATTAACATTTCTTCATTGCAAAATGTAGAAGCATTACCAATGGTTGCTGTTGACACAATTAAATGATGCATGAATGTGATGAAGTCTTGTATAGAGACACTTTTCAGTCATTAGTTGTTGACAGCTGCAATAGTTAATATAAACTAGCTTTATTGCACACTACGATCCTCGTGTGGCCTGATTGCACACCGTGACGCTCGTGTGGCCTGACAATACACTGTGACCCTTGTGTGGCCAAACTTTACACTGTCACCCTCAAGCAGTCTTACTGCAGATAGTCACCCTGTGCAGTCTTACTTCAGTGACCCTCGTGGGGCCTGACTGTAGACTGTGACTCTCATGAGGCCTTACTTCAGACTCTGACCCCTGCGTGGCCTTGCTGCACTCTGTGACCCCAAGGTGACCTTACTTTAGACTGTGACCCTAATGTGGCCACACTGAACACTTTGACACTCATGTGGCCACACTGAACACTTTGACACTCATGTGGCCACACTGAGCACTTTGACACTCATGTGGCCACACTGAACACTTTGACACTCATGTGGCCACACTGAACACTTTGACACTCATGTGGCCACACTGAACACTTTGACACTCATGTGGCCTGATTGCACTCTGTGACATTTGAGAGGCCTTGCAGTAGACTGTAACCAGCTTTTATGGTATTTCGCTGCATTGCAGCTCTTCCCAGAGAGAGAGAGAGAGAGAGAGATAGAGAGAGGCAAAGAAAGGGAGAGACTAAGGGGCTAGTGATAAAAATGGGGTTGGATCCCGCAGAATCAGCTGATTTATCTATTCAACTTATAGCTTGGTTTGCAGAACACACTGTGCACACACACTAAATGAGTGCTCCATTCGTCTATTCATCCATTCTGTAACCCACTTTATTCCTGATCAGGGTCATGGGGGCTGGAGCTGTCCCCAGTACACATTAGATGAGAATCAGGAACACAATCCCAACAGCACCAGTGTTTGCAGGGGACGCACCATTCACACATGTGCTCACCAGCACCCCTGTGCAAAAGTTTAAGGCACATTTAAAACTATTCAGTGAAGCAATGGCGCTCTCAAAAATCATGAAATGAGATGCTTCTTAATATTGCAAAATGTACCATAAAGAGACATGAATTGTTAAAACCTAAATCAAATCAAAATTGGGTGTGTCTACCCTTTACCTTAAAATGAGGTATACTGTCCTGTAGTTCCAGTTTTCGAAGATGATTGGGAATCGGCCTGGGGCCATTATAAATGAGTTTGCATGTTCTCCCTGTGTTCACATGGGTTTCCTCCTATTACTCTGGTTTCCCCCCACAGTCCAAAGACGCGCATGTCAGGCTAATTGGAGAGTCTAAATTGCCAGAAGGTATGAGTGTGTGAGTTAATGGTGTACGAATGGCGTGTGTGTCCTGCAATGGATTGGTGAGCTGTCCAGGGTGGGTCCCTGCCTTTCTCCCATAGTCAGCTGTGATAGGCTCCAGCTCCCCTGCGACCCTAGTGAGGAAGAAGAAGTGATAAAGATTATGGATGGATAATACAGTAGGTGTTCTAAGGATATTGGAAAACTTACTACAGTTCCTCAGCAGATTAACTGTCTCACCTGCATCTGTCTCTCTAACTAATTCCAGACAGGCATGATGATGGTGAGATTAGGGCTCTGGCAAGAATAATCTATATCAGTCTTCTTTCATGAAATGCTAACATTATTTATAAAATTATTTTCTTAAATTAACAGTTGGTTTCTTAAGTCTGCATTTTATTTTCAGCAACACTGAGACGGAAAACAAAAAGTACAAATTCAAATACGAAAATCAAAGGCGCCCGAAACTTTCACACAGCACCGTACAGAGTGTGCTGAGAGCTTTATGTGAGCCAATAAGGCCCTGAACAATCAGATGCTGACAGCAGCAACGTGAGGGTCCAATGATGGGCGCGTCCCAAGACTTGAGAAATTCCTCCTGCCCCACATCTTCAGTCAGTCCCCTAAATCTGGATGTTTGGAGGGAAGATTTAAAAAGAGGGAAGGGGACATTTTTGGGTCTTGTGCGACGCCCAAGAAGTAGCGGGAACGAGAAGAGTGTCTCCAACATTTGACACTGTACACAGAAGCACCTCTTTTCCCAAAGCAGTAATTGCATACTTAATTGAGCTGGCGAGCGGGGCCAGCTTAAAGGATCAATGATGTTCATCTTCATTCTTCCAAATACGCCAAATTAATGTAATTCTCAGGTATTATGTTGATACCGCATTTTTAAACCTCATTTTAACACTCATCAGTAGCAGACCAGGGAACTGGAGGTGAGCTCTCTCTAATACAGATGGGGTCTGTTCTCTTACATGCACATGCTTTCTTTTGTACTAGCCTTTTAAGCAGCTAATATGTTGCGTTCTCCTAAAGGTATTAGCAGTAACGTATTTCATTGCATGTAATAGCGAAAATATATTCCAATTTTGGAATGAACTTTTATGAATATGTCACGCGTGACAAATGTCTTTGACCAGGAATAAAAATTGAACAAGTAACGTGCTAACCAGCCTACATGAGTCATTTTACCTCAGGTCTTTTTTCTGTATTTACATATTAAAAAGATACCATTTTAATTACAGTTGTAGATGATCTGGCCTGGCTCTGTCATAGGTCGGTTGTCAGTACTGTAGGAGTGAAATTATTTTTTAACTGCCAGAATTTATACCGTTCAGACGGTGGGTGATATATGTCTGTTAGATATTTGACTGATTTTTTTTTCCAGTGGAAGGCCTTTGGGTAGACAGGAAAATCCCAAATTTTCAGGTTCCAAAAGTGAACGGTTTGGTTGCTAGGGCCTCCAGAAGGGTCACCCTCTGGAGGGCCAAAATTGAACTTCTAAGAAAAATAGGTTTTTGAGTTGAAATATCTCAGTGCGCCCTCAATAGCCCTGCTTCATTTTCTTTGATGTCAATCCATTTTGGGAGGAGTTTTGGAAAATCATGAAATTTTGGTGGGCTGTTGAGGGCGCCACCTATAGGGGGCGCTTGAAAACACCACTTTGAGAGCAAGTAGCACTTACGTTTGAGGCATTCCTTGCCTGCGCCCTCATTAGCCCAAGCTTATTTATACATGATATGATTCTATAACAGTGCCTCGTGCTATGCCACTTAAAATTGTAGTGGGATGATGAGGGCGCAGAATTATAGGTGGCGTTCAATTCGGTGAAAATGCAAAAATAGGGGTATTCTGCGGCTGGAGGTCTCCATGCGCAGCCATCAGATTTGAATGAAATCTGTTTTATTTGATAGCCCTACATGTCCACTATATGTACCAAAAAGATTGAAGTGGGGTTCAACTGTATTAACCCCTTTTTGACCATCCCAGTAGACACACTTCTCATATTCTGGACTTGGGTCTGAGGTTGCCATTCTTGGAACTGCAAAGTAAAGAAACCATTTTCATCAGCTCCCCCATCCTGAGGATGAAATGGGAGGTTTTACAATTAGGAGGGGCAAAGGCATTTTTTGAACAAAACTTTCCAGGGCACTTTTGTACAGCTTTGTGACGTCTGTGGATTGAATAAAGGGATGAAGGCAACAAGGCATGCTGGAAAGGTAACCAACTGAAGGTGCACGCATCTGGCCCTTGGCCAAGGGTTATTTCATTAACTGGAGGGCCTGAAATAAAAATCTATTCATCCAACTGAGCAGCAGTGAGACTGGGACAGGAAAAGCAATACATGTAACTGCACACATGTGGGTGGGCCCAGGACGGGGGATCAGATAGAACCCTCTGCTGAGCAGAGGGTGGAAAAGATCATCAAAAAGGAGTCATTTTCTCATTCACATCTGCATGCATCAAGCTGTTGCACTGTGTACTTTCAGTTTCACCTGACAATGTGCACAATTTTTACTTTCTAACTCTTGGCTCGTTTCATGTTTTCCATCGTTATCTCCAAAAAAATAACAGACTAGGGGGGAATACCAAGTGTCTGACATCATACTTTCACCTGAGTTTTCTCTAACAAAGTAGGGATGATGGAGATAATGAGTGATTAATTTTCCTGAAATTAGCATGACAAAAGAAGTAAACAATTTTTTTTTTATTTATTCATGAGCGGTGAAGCGTGCAATCCGTCCGGCCCTGCCTCCAATCTTCTAAACATTCCAAAGGAAGTCAGCAGAAGGCCTGACCCTATCCATTGGTTCAGAAGAGAGCTTTAAATTGCTGATTGCTCCACTAAAAATCATCCATCGGCATTGAATTCAAACTGACACCTATGCTGACTTATGTACCGTAACAGCACTACATAGACAAGCGTATGGAATGGTCACGTCACACCTTTAAGAATGATGGTCAAAAAGGGGTTAAAACAGTTGAACCCCACATCCATCTTTTTGGTACACATAGTGGACACGTAGGACTATCAAATAAGACAGATTTCATTCAAATCTGATGGCGGCGCATGGAGATCTACAGCCGCGGAATACCCCTATTTTTGCATTTTCACCGAATTGAGCGCCATCTTTAGTTCCGCACCCTCACCATCCCACTACAATTTCAAGAGGAATAGAACAAGGCACTGTTATAGAATCATATCATGCATAAACAAGCTTGGGCTAATGAGGGCGCAAGGAAGAAATGCCTCAAACGTGACTGCTACTTTGGTCCAAGATGGTGTTTTCAAGCGCCCCCTATAGGTGGCGCCCTCAACAACCCACCAAAATTTTATAATTAACCAAAACTCCTCCTAATATAGACTGACAACAGTAAAAATGAAGCTGGGCTATTTAGGGCGCACTGAGATATTTCAACTCAAAAACCTATTTTTCTTAGAAGTTCAATTTTGGCCCTCTGGAGGGTGACCCTTCTCGAGACCATAAAAGCCAAACCGTCGACTTCTGGAACCTGAAAACCTGGAATTTTCCTATTTACTAATAGATCTTACACCAAAAGAAATTTCAGGCCATTTACTATCACACATATATCAACCCCTAATAGAAATCCGCCTGACTGTTATAAATTCTGGCAGTTAAGAGGCAAGTTTATAAAACACAACTTCTACCATTTCCTTCCCTGATGGTCCTTTTTCTATATTGTGTTCAAAAGACGCTGTTTATGACTTAAAAACAAAAATTTGCTCATTTTCGGAAATAAGGCACTAAATAAGAAAAATGAGGGAACAATGCAGCCAGATGTAATGTAATGTTTTTCGCCAACAGGGAAGAAAATGAAACCCAATTACAGACACAATGAAAGCAACTGACCCAACATGCTGTTTCTTGCCACCTGGGAATTCTCTGCAAACCGAGATAGGAGCTCCAACAGTATATACAGACCAAAATGAAAACGGAAAAATAAATAAATAAATAAATACATTTCAAAAAAAGATTTAATACTTTTTGAGATTTTCTGCAGACGGCTGCCCTCCGGGGGCTGGACCGGTGGTTAATTCCGTAGCTCGTGAGTGGACTTGGGATGATTCGCTTTTATTGGCGCCATTTCCGTGATTTATTTACGCTGCTGAAACAACAACAAATGATGATGCGCGTTCCATCCAAAGCGTTCACTTAATGTGGCCAATTACGAGCGGTTGCATCCCGCAGAGAGGGAGAGGGGGAGGCTGATTTCATTTTCCCTGTGACAACATGAAAATGAGCGCAATAAAACGCGATGAGCACTCGCTGCCTGTCCGCCTTTATTTCCTTGCACGTATTATTTCGTCTTCGCTCATTAAAAGGGAACCGCTCCCAAATAATGAAAATGAACAGATAACGTCATTGGGGTGCGGATACACAACAAACACTGGCAAACACTTGAGCACTCACACGTTTATACCTGCTCACAAATAGTGAACAAAACCACCCACATATCGAGGTTCTCCATCTTAGACGCCCCCAGCGACCTTTTACTTGAGACTTTACCTGCTAAGATGAGGAGCTTATTCTCTGAGGTCATTTCAGATTCCAGGATTCTCAGCACAAAGGGTCGGAGGTTCCCTGGGCTCTTGACCCCGCTTCTCAACCTGGTTCCCGAAACCTGTCCCCAGACTTAATCATATAAAAATTCCCTCCCCCCCGCCCACATGACACATGTCTAGGGACTGTGTTTCAGCCTTTTTGAATGATTAGCACGGGCGTGTCAGAAGCTACCACCAGTGGGCCTGTCAATGAAGGGTGACCACAGTAGGGTTTAACCTCTGAAACCCCAACACCCCTAGCGGTAGCGCCGGTGCTATGGGATTTACATAAGTCAGTCAAATTAATAAATTACTAATACATATCGAAACACATCATTATCATCATTTAGAATTCCTTAGAAACATCAATTTTTGATTACTAAGTCATTGTTCCATTCAAAATACCGCATTATAGCCTAAACACATTTCGAAAGTGGTGTTCATGCACCGATCACAGGTCTCAGCCTCACCCAAACACATCCCCTGGTATGTGGTTCAGGATCATAATAGTACATGAAGCCTGGTTTCTGTACCCGATTTTCTGTACTTCCCCAGTTCAAAAAAGCACGGAACCATATTTCTGGCCTTTATAGTGTTTGAGATACTGGGCTCTCTGATACTAGATTAAAAAAAAACGGGTAAAAATGGGCACTTTTTATGTTTTTGATAAACTGCTCCAAAATTTTAGTGGTTAAAGATTTCAACATACTTTTTCTCTAAATTATTTAGAGGGCGAGCATGTACTCCACATTGGTGTCATTTCCTCTATACCTGCTGTTACTTGACAAAGAATCTCCAAAATTTGATTTTGATTTTTGGGCATTCTCTTTACACTAGTGGATGAAAATAAGTGTCATAAACTGGACTTTGGAGGAAAAGAATGGTAAAGGTGCAGTTCTTTGGCTCAAAAAAAAATCTTTGAACCATATGTCTGGCATTTATAGTTTCTGAGGTGCAGAGGTTTTTTCAAAACAAACAGAATTTCAGCCATTTCCCCCTCGAGTTCCAGAAGTTAAACACATAGCACTCCTCACATTACTCTCACCTGAAGTGTGGGGACCAGAAAATGTGTCTAGACTCTAGACCATTCCATTTCCTATCTCCCAGATGGGGTATTGCAGGGCCCAGAACATCCAACAGCTCTGATTCCTGAGAACGACCGCAATAAATGTCAGTCTTTGCAGGAGTTTAACCACAGCAATAATACTAAAATCCTACTAATTTCCCTCTCAAGACAAAAATATAAGCTTGCCTTAAGTTACAATTTGCTTGAAAAATTCTCTTCAAAGTTAAAAAAGTCCAGCCAGCTCACAGCTCTGACAGTCATCACTCAAACAAAAAGATTTTACCAAGGTCATCCATGAGGTCATGTCAATCTCTGATGAGACATCAATTGACTGTATGAGTGGTAGAATGATTATAAACATCCTTGCCCAAGGCTCTGAGCATGTTTACATAGTTTCAGCAGTTTGCTAGAACAGCTGCTCAAAGGATAAAGTTTTTAAATTCTTTACATCACTAACTCCCAATATCCTGCTGTCTTCTTCACCAACTTTGAACTTCTTCTGCACTTTGATTGGCTGTTCATGTCATTCCTGAGCAGCCAATTGGCTCTGGCTGTGACTTCCCAGCTGGAATGGCTCCTCATATACAGTAGTTCATGTGATGTGGATTTGCTGTTCATGAAGCAGAATTAGAAGAGGTATGGACAGCAGGGGCACTGGGAATGATTTTAGAGCTGCTCCATTTTAAAACCGTAACTGTGTCAAAAAGCTGCAACATTTGTTTTACCACCCGCAAGTCAGGCTTGATCTTAAAGCATGCCTCCAACCATGACAAGGTGTGGCAAAATCATGTGAAATTGTTAAATAACCAAAAAGATAAATTCTTTAGCATAGATTAGACTCAAGAAATAGAGCAGTGGTGTAAAAAAATACAACAATGGGCATCACTACATTGAACTGAACAGAACCCATTTTCTGATGCACGTCACACACAGCAAGTAGGTAATGGGCTTTAGAGTTAGGGCTAGGTTCAGGGTTAAGAGCTGGAATTAAGAGCTGGAGATGGATTTGGAGTTGGAGTTAGGGGATAGAGTTAGCGCTTGGGGTTAGAGTCAGGGTCAGAGTTAGGGGTTAGAGTTAGGGTCAGAGTTAGGGGTTAGAGTTAGAGTTAGAGAAAGTTAGAATAGGTTTTAATTAGACAGCTGATGGGTTTCTACAGTAACATCAGGAGAGCTACAGCCAACATCTGAGCTGCACAATTACAGATAATTAACAATCTGTCACTACAAGCTGTGAACTCACTCACATACGCTCGCTCGCTCACACACACACACACACACACACACACACACACACACATACACACAGCCCTAAGAGCAATTTTGCTAAATAGCCCAACAGCAGAGTTTTTCCTGACTCCATAATTCCTGATGTCAGTCAGAATCCCAAACCCCAACTGTACATTTACCAGTCATACAGCCAACCATAAGGCTACAATCTAACCACTAACAGCTCAATCAATAGATCAAACCCTTTCATGCAGGCATATATGGTACATCAATTCATTCATCAATTCCCAGTAAGTACATTCAACAAAGCACAGAAGCCAGATGCACACTCATCATTTTTTATTGGTAGCTGTTTCTTCATTTCATGAACAAAAAAAATAATAATAATAATAACCCTCCCACCCCGAGCAGATCTTCCCAAAGGGGTGGGGCAGGGGCGGTCAAGAAAGGGATAATCTAACCCCATCCCCTCCAAGGACACATCATCAGGTACATTGTATTCCTGTGTCATTGGCTGGGTATCGCACACGAAACAGATCTCACCAGTGAACTTTCCATCTCAGGGACACACGGGCCTGAACGACACACCTGCGGAGTGATGAGCAGCACAGCATTCCAAGAGGCCGTGACGACGCCAGATTTCATGTGCCGATGAACAACATGGGGATAACAGCACAGCAATTACAAAAAAGAAAGAACAGTATCCTGCATCTGGACCTCTGGAGAGGCAGGTAGTTAAGTGAACTGCATGACCCTGGGGGTTTGGGGGGGTGATCCAAGGAATGTCAGAAGCATTCCATTGTCATCAGAATGAGATGTGCAGATAATCTAATTAGATAAAATAAAATGAATGTAAAAAATAAAAACACAAAAAACTGACAAAGGACAGTACATTCATGGTAGGTGTACAGAGAGAAACACATTGGCAAATAGATATTTCCATATTTCTATTCACATAATATTACACAAATATACACTTCTACATAGATGCATATTTCCTCCACTTTACATCCACGCGAGTCTCTAATCATATCCCAGCACATTCCAGGAGTAAAGCTGCAGAAAGGAGACGGCTGGGTGCGAAGTATTTGCGCAAGTGCAGCAGTCACTAAAGAGACAGAGTTGCTGTAAAACAGTTAAATTGGCCTCATATCACTGATGCCCGCTCTTTTCCAGGACATGTCATTGGTGAATTATGCTGCCCCGGTCTTTTTTCTCAGAACACTTAAAGGTGGGTTCAGCAATCAAGCGAGAAAATGTATGTTATTTTCAAAACAAATATCGAACCAAAACACCCAGTGAACACACCCCGTCCCCTCAGGGTTCCCTCCAAGGCCCCACCCCCCAAATTCTCATATGTAGGGCAGCTTCTCATGCGAAAATGGCACCATAGGCAGTAGAGCCAATCATGTAGCTTAGTTATGGGCTATGTAAAGACAGGTAGCTGAGCCTACCAACTAAGGCTATGAACGTAAACAAACTAAGGCAAAAATGGGGTGCATGCGCATAAGTTGCTGTTGTAAAGTAACTAATAAATGCAGTGACTTCTAGCCATTACAAAATTGTTTCTGAGATGATGCAGATTCTTGCTAAAATATGTATTTTTGAAATTAGACTTAGAAATGTCCCCCTTGTCCATGATTGGCACTGAGAACCCCTTGTCCTAATTGGTTGAATTCATTATGACCGGTACACAATGTTTGTTTCCCTATTACAGAGCCTGGGACACAGAGAGACCACAGTCTCTCTACTGATATCATCTGGTAATCGTGTCAGAATACGAGGTGAATGTAGTAAAATATTAGTGAAAATTTACTGGACTTCATCGCTGAACCCACCTTTAATTAGGTGGCACTTTTTGTAAAAAGAGACTTATAGTAGATTAGACTAAGCCGGGTCCCCAAAGCAATGTAAGTTTAAGGGCCTTATTCAAGGGCCCAAGAGCTGCAGTGATCTTATAGCAGTGGCAAAAAAAGCTTGAACGACCAACATTTCAGGCCCCAGCCAATCATTTTAACCTAGGCTACATGCCACACCAAGCAGAGTGGCGTGTGCGTTTGGTGGGGGGGTTTGTTTCATAAATGCATTATGCTTCATCCTTCAAAGTTTTTCACGATTTGGCCTTTTCATTGGAAATTAGGCCAATTAAAGGTGCCTACAACTGGATGAGGGGCAGTAAGTGGATGTGGTCTGGGTGAGGGGCAGTAAGAGGATGTGGTCTGGGTGAGGGGCAGTAAGTGGATGTGGTCTGGGTGAGGGGCAGTAAGTGGATGTGGTCTGGGTGAGGGGCAGTAAGTGGATGTGGTCTGGGTGAGGGGCAGTAAGAGGATGTGGTCTGGGTGAGGGGCAGTAAGAGGATGTGGTCTGGGTGAGGGGCAGTAAGAGGATGTGGTCTGGGTGAGGGGCAGTAAGTGGATGTGGTCTGGGTGAGGGGCAGTAAGTGGATGTGGTCTGGGTGAGGGGCAGTAAGTGGATGTGGTCGGGGTGAGGGGTAGTAAGAGGATGTGGTCTGGGTGAGGGGCAGTAAGAGGATGTGGTCTGGGTGAGGGGCAGTAAGTGGATATGGTCTGGGTGAGGGGCAGTAAGTGGATGTGGTCTGGGTGAGGGGCAGTAAGTGGATGTGGTCTGGGTGAGGGGCAGTAAGTGGATGTGGTCTGGGTGAGGGGCAGTAAGTGGATGTGGTCTGGGTGAGGGGCAGTAAGTGGATGTGGTCTGGGTGAGGGGCAGTAAGAGGATGTGGTCTGGGTGAGGGGCAGTAAGTGGATATGGTCTGGGTGAGGGGCAGTAAGAGGATGTGGTCTGGGTGAGGGGCAGTAAAAGAATGTGGTCTGGGTGAGGGGCAGTAAGAGGATGTGGTCTGGGTGAGGGGGAGTAAGAGGATGTGGTCTGGGTGAGGGGCAGTAAGAGGATGTGGTCTGGGTGAGGGGCAGTAAGAGAATGTGGTCTGGGTGAGGGGCAGTAAGAGGATGTGGTCTGGGTGAGGGGCAGTAAGAGGATGTGGTCTGGGTGAGGGGCAGTAAGAGGATGTGGTCTGGGTGAGGGGCAGTAAGAGGATGTGGTCTGGGTGAGGGGCAGTAAGAGGATGTGGTCTGGGTGAGGGGCAGTAAGAGGATGTGGTCTGGGTGAGGGGCAGTAAGAGGATGTGGTCTGGGTGAGGGGCAAGTGAACAGGCAGATTTACTCAAAAAGCAAATTCCAAAAGGTTCAAAGATACGGTGAAAGTTCAGATGTTCATTCGGTAAATTCATTCTTTTCTTAATTTTTCAAATTCACAATTTAAAAAAATAACATTGACAGAACAAAACAGTAATAATATAAACAGTCCAAAGGAGGAATAAATACAAATAGTGGTAATATTTTCCCACAATCCCCGATAACACTGTTTAATAGTTCAGTCGTTCACGGAAGGCCTTACTGTTAACATTTAAGCCTTGAAAATGCAGCCTCTTTCACACAAACACACACACACACACACACACACAAAGACACGCACAAACACACACACAGGTACAGCCTTGTACTTCTATCTTTGTGAGGACATTACATTGACTTCCATTCATTCTTTGAGTGTCTCTACAGCCTTTCCCTAATTTTAACAGTAAGCAACGAATGCCTGTCCCAAACCCTTACCCTAATCTTCCCCTATCCAAAATTCTTTACCCCTATCCTTAACTCGCAAATTGCCTTTCTAGTTGTGAGGACAGTTGAAAATGTCCTCACTTCCCAAAAATGTCCTCTCTCTGTGGAAAAAAAAAAAATTTCTGGTTCTCATTTTGTAGCATGTACAAGAACGCACACACACACACGCACGCACACACACACACACACACAGTTGGGACTGTGACGAAAAGACAAAAACATCAACTAACCGCACACAGAAGAACATTATGTACATTATACTCTTATTAACAGTGCGGAACCAGAGCAAGCTCAGAGGGAGAAACACAAGAGGAACACGGTGTGTAGCTGAACAGTACATTAGCACACTCCATGTGCAGCACACCTCCACCAAGTTTGCTTGCTGGCACTAGGGGAGGAGACCTTTGTTAAAATCCCCCCAGGAAAGGGTCCAGGGAAGGCCTGGCAATCCTGCTCGACGGCACAGAGAAAACAACATGGCAACCACAAGAGCACACAGGACTGCCTCCACATGGGGGTCGCGGTCTTTACACATGGGGAGCATCTTAGAAACATTTCCATCTGGTCACTGTGGAGGCAATGGTGGTAAAGGAGCGGCGTCCCCTCCTGGTGGTAAGGCATGTGACGGCCCAGCACTCGCACCCAAAGCCCCGCACACGTGAGGTCACATGATCGAGAGGCGGGAACGTCCATAAAAAGTCAGAGGGAGTCTGTAGCTCTGCCCGATTCAGGCAAGACTGACAGCAGCACAGTCCCTCCCAGGGCATAACAGAAAAGCACAGAGATAGCCATAAAGTAAAAAAAAAAAAAAAAAAAAAATTCAAGGTAAAAGTACTATTATCTCCTCCATTTGTATTTTGTTTTGATTTTTTTGTTTTGTTTTGTTTTTTTGCAGTCTTTAACTTTTATTTTCCCACATGTCTCTGACTGCTGTCGAGCCTGTAAATCCAAGACAGGCGTAAAACAGTGTCAAACGAGCCCGGAGGTATTATCCAATCAGGTAGGATGTAGATCCAATCCATCCAATCAGTCTGAGAGAGATGGGGAGGGGCTTGCTGGGCTGCTATCTCACCTCCAAGAAGTCCAAATACTCCAGAGCCAACTCATAACAGAACCTGTACTGATCCTACACACACACACACACACAAAAGATACAAGAACACAACTTCAGTCTTCATTTCATAGGTACTGATCCAAAAGCACTAGTCGCACTCATAGCATGTAGCAGTAGAGAACCGTTTCACACATAACCCAGTCTCTGAAACACTCAAATAACACTGCTGCAAAACCACAATAAAGATTGATCACACCATCTCCGTCTCATCAATAAAACATTTGGTGTTAGCCTATCTGCTTTCATCGCGTTTATAATGGTCTCCCATAAAAAACAAGATGTGACGTCCCAAGGGGCTACATTCAATAAAGTCAAAATATAATCTTCAGTATTTCTAATTTAATGCAATGAATTTTAAAGTAAAACACTTTAAAATAGTCAAATAAATTTAATGAATCAATCCATCAACCCCTCCCCTAAAAATGTGACTCCGCCCCTGAAGGTAAGCCCCTTTCCAACGTACCAGAGATTCCACCATGTTGGGTTTGGCATTACGGAGAGTTTTCACAGCATAAAACACGTCTACGACACTCTGGAATTGAACCATCTCCATGAGCATGGTGCAGGCACAGAACGTGCCACTGCGACCCCCGCCATTCCTGTACGGGAACAGAACACAAGACCATCTGTACTGATCCTGTATGCAGTGTTTGTGCGTGTGTGTGTGCGTGCGTGCGTGCGTGTGTGTGTGTCTACTGTACATGCTCACAGACAGTACAGACCTCTCCACACTTATGTATGCGAAAAATACTCACAATGTCCAGCGGTTTGGCCAGCTACAAACTCCTGTATGTAGTATATACTCACAGGCAGTGCACTACAGTTTGTCCCTCTCCAAAGAAGTGTGGGTGTAGTATATACTTAGGGACGGTGAACTACAGTTTGGCCCTCTCCACACTCGTGTGTACGTAGTATATACTCACAGGCAGTGTACTGCAGTTTGGCCCACTCCAAACTAGAGTGTATGTAGTGTATATACTCACAGGCAGTGTGCTGCAGTTCAACCCTTTCCACACTTGTATGTATGTGGGTTATACTCACAGACAGTGTACTACAATTCGTCCCTCTCCACACTCATGCTGCCACTTGTTCACATGTCCCAGCAGGCTAAGGAAGGCCTTCTTAGAGTCCGGCACATCCCGGTAAGCAGACCAACGTAGGAACTGGAACTGCCGGACCACCAGCTGGCCTTCCTGCAGCTGTGAGGGGTCAAGGGTGAGAGGTTAGGGGTCAATACCACACATCTACTCATTTAAATTACCAGCTGTCCCTGATAACACTCTGGCTTTACGCTGCTTATTCCTGGCAGACGTTCATATATCGAAAATATGCCTTCCTCTTTTAATTTCAAATAATGCTCTGTCTTTGTCTGAGAACAGTTAACCATTGTGTTTGTATTTGAAAACAAATACTTTAACTCTCGCACATACTCACGCGTATGCATGAGTAGTTATGTAGGCTGTGCTGGTTTTGGGCTATTCCACATGGGGCTCTGTCCATTTTGTGAAGGAGAGAGCCAGTCAACAGAAAACCCACTCAAACAAACAAAAAAAATCTATTAGGATTCAGTACCATTACTGAGTCCACCAGGAGAGAGAGGCAGGGTCGACCAGAGAGCCAGCACAACCACCACTCGCAGATACATTAATGCACTTTTCAGATCCATGCGAGTCTCGTGTGACATCATCACGCGTGTTTGATGATAACAGCAAAGAGCAGCACATTTCAATAAACAACACATATTGGAACCTGTTTTCCACATTGGAAATGAAGTGGCATGAAGCCTCTAAGCTTTCGGCAGGAGCATAAAATCCCCTGAAAGATTTTGGCAAAACTCTAAAATCCCCTCAAAGCTTTTGGCAGTATTGTAAAATCCCATCTAAGCTTTTGGCAGAAGTGTAAAATCCCCTCTAAGCTTTCAGCAGAAAGGTAAAATCCTGTCTAAGCTTTTGGCAAAAGCATAAAATCCCATCTCGGCTCTTGGCAGAAGTTTAAAATCCCCTCTACGCTTTCTTCACAAGCCTAAAATCCCCTGTAAGCTTTTGGCAGAAGTGTGCAATCCTCTTTTAGCTGTCGGCAGAAGTGTAAAATCCTCTCTAAGCTTTCAGCAGAAATGCAAAATCCCCTTTAAGTTTTTGGCACAGGTGGCACAGGTCCTCAATGAGCTTTTGGAAGAAGAGTAAAATCCCATCCAAGTTTTTGGCAGAAGAGAAAAGCTTTTGGCAGAAAAATAAAATCCCCTCGAAGCTTTTAGCAGGAGTGTGAAATTCCTTCTATGCTTTTGGCAGAAGCGTGTAATCCCCTATGAGCTTTTGGCAGGAGTGTAAAACCCCTCTAAGCTTTTGTCAGAAGTGTAAAATCTCCTCCAAGCTTTTGGCAGAAGTGTAAAATCCCCTCAAAGCTTTTGGCGGAAATGTAAAATCCCCTCTCTGCTATTGGCAGTAGTGAAAAATCCCCTCCAAGCTTTATGGCAGAAGTGCGCAATCCCCTCTGAGCTTTCATCAGAAGTGTAAAATCTCCTCCAAGCTTTTGGCAGGAGTGTAAAATCCCCTCTACGCTTTTGACAGAAATGTAAAATCCCCAACGAGCTTTCAGTAGAAATGTAAAGTCCCCTCTCTGCTTTTGGCAGCAGTGTAAAATCCCCTCAAGGCTTTCGCAGAAGCGTAAATTACCCTGTGAGCTTTTGGCAGAAATGTAAAGTCCTCTGTGAGCTTTTAGCAGAAGTATAAAATCCACTCTAAGCTTTTGGCAGATGTGTAAAATTCCCGCTAAGCTTTTGGCAGAAGAGTAAAATCCCCTCCAAGCTATTGACTGAAGAGTAAAATCCCCTCAAAGCTTTCAGCAGGAGTGTGAAATCCCCTCTACGCTTTTTACAGAAGTGTGCAATCCCCTGTGAGCTTTTGGCTGGAGTGTAAAACCACTCTTAAGCGTTCATCAGAAGTGTAAAATCTCCTCCAAGCTTTTGGCAGAAGTGTAAAATCCCCTCAAAGCTTTTGGCGGAAGTGTAAAATCACCTAAAAGCTTTCAGCTGAAATGTAAAATCCCCTCTCTGCCATTGGCAGAAGTGTAAAATCCCCTCTAAGCTTTATTGCAGAAGTGTGCAATCCCCTCTGAGCTTTTGTCAGAAGTGTAAAATCTCCTCCAAGCTTTTGGCAGAAGTGTAAAACCCCTCTGAACTTTCGGCAGAATATAAATTCCCTCTAAGCTTTTGACAGCGGTGTAAAGTCCCCTCTGAGCTTTTAGCAGAAGTATAAAATCCACTCTAAGCTTTTGGCAGATGTGTAAAATTCCCGCTGATCTTTTGGCAGAAGAGTAAAATCCCCTCCAAGCTTTTGACTGAAGTGTAAAATCCCCTCAAAGCTTTTAGGAGGAGTGTGAAATCCCCTCTATGCTTTTTACAGAAGTGTTCAATCCCCTGTGAGCTTTTGGCTGGAGTGTAAAACCCCTCTAAGCTTTCATCAGAAGTGTTAAATCTCCTCCAAGCTTTTGGCAGAAGTGTAAAGTCCCCTCAAAGCTTTTGGCGGAAGTGTAAAATCACCTAAAAGCTTTCCGCAGAAATGTAAAATGCCCTCTCTGCTATTAGCAGAAGTGTAAAATCCCCTCTAAGCTTTATTGCAGAAGTGTGCAATCCCCTCTGAGCTTTTTTCAGGAGTGTAAAATCTCCTCCAAGCTTTTGGCAGAAGTGTAAAATCCCCTCTAAGCTTTTGGCAGCAGTGTAAAATCCCCAAGGAGCTTTCAGCAGAAATGTAAATTCCCCTCTCTGCTTTTAGCAGCAATGTAAAATCCTCTCTAGGCTTTCCACAGAGGCATAAATTACCCTCTGAGCTTTTGGCAGAAATGTAAAGTCCTCTCTGAGCTTTTAGCAAAAGTATAAAATCCACTCTAAGCTTTTGGCAGATGTGTAAAATTCCATCTGAGCTTTTGGCAGAAATGTAAAATACCCTCCAAGCTTTTGGCAGAAGTGTAAAACCCCTCTGAACTTTCGGCAGAAGTGTTAAATTCCCTCTAAGCTTTTGACAGCGGTGTAAAATCCCCTCTAAGCTTTTGGCAGAAGTCTAAAATCCCACCCCGCCCCCCAGCTTTTGGCAGAAAAGTAAAATCCCCTGGTTTTTTTCCCCTCCCAGATTTGACAATTCCACAGTCAGGAAGCAGAGATAATTATTCAGACAGAAAATAGGACTCCCTGAGCCGAGATATTTACCTCTACCAAGGCGGTTATGTTTTTGCTGGTGTTGGTTTGCCTGTCTGTGTACAAGATAACTCAAAAAGTAATGAATGCATATCTTTGAAATTTTGTGGGTGGGTTTTCATTACATCAGGGACGGACCCAATTGACTTTGACCGCGATTGGTCGAACAATATGGCTGCAATGGCAGCCATCTTGAAATCCTATGACACGCCATAACTGAACTTTGCTCCCAGTGATATCACTCAAATTTTGTGGGTTGATTGGTCTCGCATCAGGAATAGAACCTATCAGTTTGGAACGCGCTGCATCAAACAATATGGCTGCCATGGGAGCCATCTTGAAATCTTATGTTGTGTTTTATAACTCAAATTAACTCCTAGCGATATCTCTGAAATTTTTTGGGTCGGCTGCTGATACGTTGGGGATGAAGCCTATCTGTTTCCACTCTGATTCAACAAACAATATGGCCACCCTGGTAGCCATCTTGAAATCCTATGTCACGGATACCTTAAATTTCTTATGAGTCATGTTCACTAAGCAGTATTTCGACTGTGCTGCCTTGGCGGAGGTTTGCGCTCTCGGAGTGCCTCTGGTTCACCTCTGCAACTTATGACAGAATTTGAAAGGTTTGCAATGTGGTTCTTGTCAAATTTATGTAAAGCCCACATGGTATTGAAAAAATATTGCAGATGGTCGGCTTTAATTTCAAGGCCTGTACAGCACATCCACATGGAGTAAACTTTTTAGCAATTAGAACCTTTAGGTAAAGTGTCAGTGTCCTAATACTTACAGACCATATCTCACTTGTCAAATTCCAAACTAAATCACAGCTTGTTTTTGTCAGTTACAAAGTTAAGACCCTCCATAACTGGAAAGAATAGAATTACTGACCCTGTAACTTCTTGCCCCAGAGCCTACTGATCCAATGACCTCCAGCTGACTCCAGGACTTCCTTTTGACCATGTGACCCTCTCCAGGTCCAATGACCTCCTCCTGACCCTATGACCACCTGCTAACTCTATGTCCTCCTCCTGACTCTGTGACCTCCTGCCAACCCAATGACCTGATGGCCCTATGATCTCCTGCTGACAATATAACCTCGTCTTAACCAAATGACCCTCTGCTGACCCATGACCTGTTGACCCTGTGATACCCTGCTGACTATATGACCTCCTCCTGACTAAATGACCTTCTGCAGACCCAGTGACCTCCTGCTCACCCCATGACCTGCTTACCCAATCATCTCCTGCAGACTAAATGACCTCCTGCTGACCCAATGACCTCCTCCCGACCAAAGGACCTGCTGACCAATGACCTCCTCTTGACTTTGTAACCTCCTACTGACCCAATGACCTCCTCCTCACCACATGACCTCCTGTTGACCCAATGACCTTCTCCTGACCCTATAACCGCCTGCTGACGATACGACCTCCCGCTGGCCCAATGACCTCTTCCTGACCCAATGACCTCCTGCTCACCACATGACCTCCTGCTGACCCTATGACCTTCTCCTGACCCTATAACCGCCTGCTGACGATATGACCTCCTGCTGGCCCAATGACCTCCTGCTGACCCTATGACTTCCTTCAGGCCCTATGGACACCGGTTTATCTCACAACCTCCCACTTAACTTATGACCTCCTGCTGACCCCTCAACCTCCCTTTCAACCCATGACCTCCCCAGAATCCATGAACTCCCATACCCTGCCCACACAAATTTTGTATACAAATTTAAGCAGAGTTAGCCATCTCTCTGTGTTTAACACAGCCACAAACCAACTCTTCTCATCCTTTGTAAAATGTTATGCCGGTGTTTTAAAGGCAGTACATAGGTAGCATTTTGTTCCATTTCTGACATCAGGTTACTTCATAGCTAGCCAGTCAATAACTGCAGCAGTGATTGGCATTAAAGCAGGTTGCTAGCACACTGTCATCATGTGAGAAACTGGGCATGTCACACAATGCTGGACAAGCAACAAGTGGTGTCTGAGAGATACATAGTTTTTTCCTATTTAGTTTATTCTGTAAAAAAACACTATAATGAATAGTGAAGGAGTGAACAAGTCGGTAATTTAAAGTAAGCCCGATTCAGAAAGTTGAAATCCTGCCATGTGCTTCTCATCTCAGCCAGCTGATGTCACTAATTGGGTCTGTTTATAGAATTGTGCCATAAATAGCCCATTGAGGATGTTAGAACAAAATCCCACAAAGGACTTTTACTTGCTGAACCTGGGTTTTCCACCTTTGTGACTTTAATTTATAAAAAGAAAAACATAATGTGCAAGGCCCTTGAGACCCCTCGGCCTTTCCATTATATCAGACAGATTTGAATCATTATGAAGGTGCATACAAATACCTGATATAAAGCCTGTAGGTCACAGTGATCTAAACTGAGGAATTTTTGGCAAAATTGCTACCACTTTGCAATCATGTCATTGCTCTGAAATGTAAAAATTCAGAGATTTGTTTTTTTGTGCAAGAGTGATAAAGTACTCAAGGTCATTGTGTGAAGGTTCAAGGTCAAATGTGGAATACAACCAAACGAAGCACATGTCTATCCAATGTACTTCAAATGTAGCCAGTTTCACGTTGCTGTTATTATTTATTCTCGAGAAACAGCAAGCACAAAATTTCCATGGCCAAGGTCACTGCACTTAAGTCAAAGGTCAGATCCTGATACAAGTACTGTAGGTTGTTGCACGACTACAGCCCAAATATGGTGTTAAATATCAATAGCTACTGAGCAATGGCCTGCACAAAATGCGGGACAGATGCACAGACAGACGTACAGGCAGCATCATGATCAGCCATAATACTGACCAAGGGTAATAAAAACTAAGCCATAATGACCAGTTCAAAGAGGAAAAATGCAGCTGGCACGAAAGTGGAGCACATTCGTGAAACTGACCCGCGTAACATTCTGCACACGGAACAGGCGAGTGATGACATCATCATCCACAGAGCGAGATAGGAACTCCACCTGCATGGGGCCGTACTGCTGTAGCCCGGGCTCGGGCCAGTACTGAACGCAAGGCTGCAGGAGAAAAATACAAAAAATAATATATACTTCACAAATAAAATTTCCCATAAGAATCTTGTCTAAATCCTTTCACACAGTCACCTAGCTGATGGCATTCTCGCCCCCGGGCACAGCCTCTCGCCCCACACTGCTCCAGAGGGACTGGCCCTGCTTTGCTGACCCTGAGACTGTAAACTGCTTTATATAAAAGAGACAAATAAATCATAGCGATGAGTCCACTCATTCAGCAAGGAACAAAATAGTGTTATGTTATAGGGAGAATATACAGGTCTTTTGGCTCAAGTGAAAATGTGCATGCATGTGTGTGCGGGTGTGTGTCTGTGCGCAAGTGACAGTGTATGTGTGTGTGCATTTGAGTGAGCTTTTGTGCATGCGTGTGTATTTTTGTGCAGGCATTTGTGTGCGTATGTATATGTCCGTGCATTTGCGTGGGATGAGTGTGTGTGTTATGTGTGTTTATGTGTTTGTGCATGTGTGTGAGCATGTCGGTGTGTGTATACGTGTGTCCATATGTCTGCGTATGTGCTTGCATGTGTGAGTAAGTGTGCATGTGACATGTTCTCAGTGACTGGTGCTCAAATTGAGCAGGTTCAGTCTTACAAATATCTGGGTATCTGGTTGGATCATGACTTCTCTTATAAGATGCATGTGTCCAACCTGTCCAAGAAACTTAGAATGAAAATTGAGTTTCTTTACAGAAACAGGTCCTGTTTTTCTTTGGACAATAGGAAGAGGATTGTAGAAGCAACAATATTACCCATATTTGATCACGGAGATGTCCTTTACAGGCATGCCTCTGTTAGTACCATAAGATCCTTGGATGCAATTTATCATATCGCACTGCGCCTCATCACAGGTGATGGTTTCCGAACCCATCACTGTGCTATATATAATTCTGTGGGGTGGTTTTCCCTTCATTTTAGAAGGAAGCTACATTGTATTTTATTTATTTATAAAGCCTTGCTAGGCAAACTTCCCTCATATCTTACTAAGCTCTTATCCATCAAAATCAGAAGTCAGCATACCACATCACAAGAATGGTTTTTGTTAGAGGCTCCCAGGACTAGAACAAATTTGGGCGGTACCTCTTTTAGTGCATTCGCTCCTTGTATGTGGAATAATTTCCAGGATACCTTGAAGCTAGACGGCCTTATCCCCTTTGTGTCTTTCAAGAAATTAGTGTTGGATATATTGCTTCTGGAAGGCAGATGTATTCGCTTTTAGTTTATGGTAGGATTTGCTCATTTATTTTTCTCTGTCCTATGTTCTTATGTGTTTATATGTATATGTGTATATATTATATATATATACATTTCATTTTTTTTAATTAATTTTTATTATGTTTTATTCTAGTTTAAAACTTGTTATTCCTTTAATCTGAAATTATTGTTTCTGACTTTTGTGTATTTTATGTGTGCTGTTTGTCTTTAACCTTCCATTGTAATTGTTTTATTGTAATCAGGGCTCCCCTGCAAAAGAGACCTCTGTCTCAGTGGGACTTCCCTGCAATAAAGGTTATTGATTGATTGATGTGTGCATATGTGTGTATGTATGTGCGTATGTATGTGTGTGAGTGTGTGTGTGCACATGTAAGCGTGCGTGTGTGATGTGCGTGCATGTGTGTGAGTATGTTTGTGAGTGTATATGTGTCTGCATGTGTGTGAGTGTGTGCATGCACGTATATGTGTGTGCATGTGTGTGTTAGTGTGCGCACAAATGCGTGTGTGTTTGTGTGTGTGTTTGTGTTTTTATTCCTTGGTCATGAACATCATTTTTCTCTGATCTACTCATCTCTGATTTTTTGCAAAGCAACTTTATTCGGCACACAACTGACACAGCTGAACCTGACTTTGAGAGAGAAAGATGAACTCTACAGAGAGGGGGGTGAGATTAAGACTGCAGTGGCACATACAGACTTGCATGTTCAGACTTCACTGTGAGGATGTAAGCAGCTGCATCATCCCTCAGACATTAAGCTGGTCTCGCTTCCCCCGTGTCCACTTCAGGACACTTTAAATAAAGCTTTCTACTCTCCTCCAGAGCCCTACAGATCAACTCAAGAGCCACAGAGGGCTGCCCTGAACCTCAATCACATCCAGCTAAATCCTGCACTAATAAGCCAAGCGCCACTATAAAGGTTTTCGAGCACATCCACAACACAAACCACAGCAAATCAGAGCACTTAAGACATTCATTAATACACCAGAGATGACAGAGGAAAGTGAGATAAAGAAAGCGAGAGTGACAGAGAGAAAGTAAGAGAGACAGATGGAGAGAGAGAGAGAGAGGGGAAAGCAAGATAAAGAGACAGTAAACGAGAATAGGAAGACAGGATAAAGGATAGGAAGAGAGAAGATAGGATTAAGAAAAGAATAGAACATATACATGATTTTACACAAAATATATTCTGGGGCAATAACGTACTGGCAAGAAAAAGAAGTGGGCAGGGGTTAATTTAAGAGATATTATCAAGCCAGGGTAAATATGAAGGGGTATCAAGGCAGGGTGGATTTAGAGGAGCATCAACAGGGCAGGGTAGATTTATAAGGGTACTAACAGGACAAGGTAGATTTATGGGGGTATCATCAGTGTACGGTATATTTTTAAAGATATTAAGAGGGTAGGGTAGATTTAGTGTGGCAATAACAGGGTGGGGTACATTTGGAAGGGTATTTACTGTGCAGGGGGTAGATTTAGATGGGTATTAAAAGGGCAGGGGAAGATTTAGAGGGGTATTCACAGGGCAGGGTATGTCTGGAGAGGATTAAACAGAGTAGGGGAGATGTACAGGGCTATTAACAGGACTGGGTAGATTTATAGGGGTATTAACAGGGAAGGGTAAATTCAGTGGTATTAACAGGGCAGGGTATATTTATAAGGATTTTGACAGGGCAGGGTAAATTTAGAGTAATATTAATAGAGCAGGATAGTTTTAGAGGAGTATGTTATTATCAATGCAGGGTAAATTTAGAGGGGATAATCTGTAAAGAATTGCAATACCTGTGAGTAGTCGTAATGTTTTTCCTCATCAATTTCAGTATACATATGTGCTTGATGCGCTAATGAGCCAAAACATTAGGACCACCCCACAGAAATTGTATTCTTTGGCTGATTAGTATGGGGCTTATGTGTAAATTATATAAACAACTACTTGTTTTCACAATGCAACATTTTGTCTTCCTTATTGCTCTGAAAACATTGATATTATCATTGTTGTTGTTGCTGTTGTCATTATTATTGTTGTTCCTGCTATTTATTTTCACATGGTGTCCATCATTCAAAGCCCCGCCCCTAGTGCTCACCCATGCAGAGTTTGATTGGTTGAGCTGGTTCAGCATGACCACAGAGGTGCAGCCGTAGTCAAAGACGAGTCTCCAAAAGTCGGCGGTAGTTCCGGGCAGGGGGTGCGGCGTGGCGATGAAGGCCGCTGCCCTGTGGAAGCTGTCCATCAGTGTGGCGTTGATGTAGTTGCTGCTCTCGCCCTCGCTGGTCACCAGAAATGCCAGCGAGCGATCGGGTGGCAGCACGTCCATACTGCGGTTCTTCTCGCGGTTACGCGGCAGGAGAGCGACGCTGCACTCTTCCACATCCAGGTGAGGGGTCACCGAGTTCAGAGTCTGCAGGAGGGTTGGATAGAGATTAAGAGACAGAAAGAGAAATAGAACGAGACAGCATGTCAGCGAAGAGAGAGAGAGAGAGACAGAGAGAGAGAGAGAGAGAGAGAGAGAGAGAGAGAGACTGTAAGTAGGCACCTCCATCAGTTTCCCTAGATCAGCTACACGCTTCACTCATATTCTCTCATGGGAATAGGCTGATTTAATCTAAATGGCTAATACACTGTGAATGGCTGAAATAGTCTAAACGGCCGATACATTGAAAATGCCTGATATAGTCTTTGTTTGTTCTATTTGCCCATCACGATTATTAAGAAAGCCCTCAAATCCCACCCCATGAATGAGGGTCCAAGCTCACCATACACAGTTATAGTTATAGTGCATTATTAACTGCTCTCACAGCAGATGTTGTTATTATTCCTGCTTAATGAAGATAATCGTGTTGGCAATACAATGTTAATTTGTGCCCATGCCAAGAAAGCTTATTAGAATTTGACACAGAGAACGAGAGAGAATTTAAATTTGAGAGACAGAGGCATATGGCAGGAGAGATGCGGCAGAACAGAGAGATTTTGAGTTTTAGTAAAGTATTATTGTGCGACACTAACAGCATTTGCAACAGTAATACATAAAAACACCAATAACGAGGGAAAAAAAATGAGCGTAGAAGAGAGTGAAGGAGAGAAATAGAGGCCTCTGAAGAAAAGAAAGGTAAAGAGAAGGAGAGAGACAGAGAGAATGAGAGAGCGAGAGAGAAAAGAATATGTGGTCACTGTATGACAGGCGAGGTTGAGACAGAGATGCACTACCTCCTTTGGTGTGAAAAATTCAAGGAAATTAGAAACATATATTTTGAAATATTTCACTTCAAAATCCCAAACTTCCAAAAATTACCCAACAATATATAAATTCCCAGTGTGCTTGGAGAGGGAGAGACAGAAGCAATCGCAGCTCATTATGTGGCAGCTTGCCATAGCCTGAGGGACAGGGCGACAATCGCCATGACCTCAGACACACCAACCACCCAAAATCTTGTGTGTCTTTTGTGTTTTTTTTCTTTATTTATTATAATTTTTTCTAAGCTTTTAAAAATTTATTCTTGAATTTGCTATAACTATTGTAACTATTTTTTTAAAGCAAATTACATGTACACACACACACACACACACACACACACACACACATATATATATCGTTCCTATGTTCATGGCAAATGTTAATGCTTTGGCTATATGTATGCATCTACATCATGCCAATAAAGCTCAGTTGAATTGAACTGAGAGGAGAGAGAAATGGGGGAAGCATGAGGTTGATTGTCGAGGTGCTTTATCCTGGTAGCGTCAGACGACTAGGTTACCAGAAAAGATACGCACACATATACTAAAGCATCACGTCCAGCAAACCTTTACTATCTGATAAAAAAACCATGCAGCTCTCTAATGAGCAGAATCAGAATAAGGCCATCTTATATATTATGAATAAGTGCTTTTTACAGCACCCTGAACAAAACGACCCTGCCAGAATCACACACCTACTTCTCTTTCATGAGCACTGCGTTCAGTCACCAATTAGCTCTGACGGTGTGCGAGCAGCATTCAGATCATTAAACGCATTGCATTAATAATGCATCCAGGGCCACTGCGCACCCAGGCATTATTAAAGCACGCCAGGAGAACGTGAGATGTCTTTTGGGACAAAAGGATCGCTCAGAAACATCAGGGGAAATGAGTTTATCAGATCAAAGGATCCAACAAATCAAGATAACATCTCCCTCCATTTGGGAAATAAAATAAAAAAAAAACACAGCCTGCGATTATCTGTAAATGAGGAATCTGAGAAGAGACCGGGCACGTTTTCGCCAGCCTCAGCAATAAATCACACTGTTATAAATGCAATGTGGCTCGGGGGGTGGTATATAAAAAGAGACAAAAGGCGATACTGTGGCCAAACTGAGGTTGAGCGGAAGAGGTTACTACAGCATTAATCTGTAAGATGAACCCCCCCGCCCCACATGCAGGGGGTGGGGACCAATGCCAATGGAAGGTAGCAGAAACATTTTTCTTTTTTGTTTTTCATTCAGGAGAGGGCAGAAAAACCACAGCTGGTTCCCCCACTACAAATAAGGGCTAACCAGGGAGATGAGAATTTTCCCATCTCATGCTTTCAATATGATTTTATTTTTACCTGTATTCTTTATTTAGACCTGGGGAAGGTCCGAGGTCCACAGAGAGCACGGCTCTCTTTAGAGAGGAGTCCCCACTGAATAACAGTAATGTGCTGCAGTTGGGGGGTGGATAGCTGATGTGTACTATTTGAGCTGTACTGCCATTATTTTGAAGATACTTTATATCCAAAGTGACTTACAGCTGATTAGACTGAGCAGGGGCCAATAAGCCTGGAGCCGAGGGGGGATAGGTGTCTTACCTGAGGCCAGTTTTATACTAGAAGAACCGGTGTCTTTTGACTGTGTTTGACAATCAAAATGATGTCAGAGAAAGAGAAAAAGGTGTTGCTTGACATTGTCTTATACCTGACAAATATTTACGATGTCGCAGACTGTCAATGGTTGTCTTAAAATTTCATTGGCTGGATAGACTGAAAGTTCGCTGGTTGTCAAGGATGAAGAAAGTCAATACAGTAGCGTTTACAAAAAGATCGGTTGGTTTTGGTAACAAAAAATTTACTATGGAGATGACAGATGTGCCGCAGAAGTTGCCTGAGATTCTGTTTCAGCATTAAACATTTGTATCATCCACAACTTTCCTGAGGACATCTCTCGACATATGTCTTATAAGTATTGAATGGCCTTAAGAGTCCAACAGCTGCACTGATCTTACTGAGGCCAGACTCTGGCTACAGCTGTCAACCGACTGAGACCAAGTATGCATGGGGCTAGGCTAAATGCTATCCCCATAGCTGTATAGCAACAATTACACATAGGCATGGCAGCCGTGTTGTTTCATGCAGTTTCTCCACACCTAGTCGCAGTGGAAAGCCGAGGGCGTTTTTCATCATGATAGCCTGCAAGTTTCCACCATTACATCCCCCCCCCTTCGTTCATTTTCAAAAGTGCCCCAATTCTTTCATTTTTCCTTCCCCTGCGTTTATCTCCAGTGTTTTTTTCTGTTCTTCTCTGACGGGCTGTATCTCTCTTTCAGGCTTATCTCCCCTCCTCTCTCTCTAATGATCTGCGTGTTTCAGTGGCGGTATCAGCAGCACACCGAGGACTGAATTACATCATCCCGCTACAAAGCTAAATCAGCGCGTGACTGTATCGAGTTTTGTGGTGTTTTAGGCCAGACTGGGTTGGCATTACTGCCTTGTGCTGAATTTTAAACACGCTGCAATAAAGAATGGCTGGTGTGTTGGCCTTACAGAGAGGCATCCATTACCAGGCAGATAACAAGCCAGGTTTCCAGCCTCGGTCCCTTCATGGTCCTTCTCCAGTCACACTGAGGCTGTTTTAGCGTGTTCCCTAATAAATCACCTGTGTAGTTTGGTGTGTTCTGGTTTCACTGCTCCTTTGCATGGTTATGCTCTCTTACTCCAACAATGGTGTGTTGCATATCGCATGTGCTAGGCGTCTTTTACATGGTGCATGTTAAAGTATTGTGTGGCCTGTAAAATGGTGTGTCATGCCTTGTGGCACCTTTATAATGTGTTTGTTTGGTGTCAGGTGTAGCCTTTTGCATGCTGTACGGGTCATCATGGCCGATGTAGCAGGTTATACGTGTCAGGGTTTCTGTGGCATGTAGCGAGAGCTATGGTTTGTGAGATACTGCATAAAGCATGTTGTGTGTGACATGCTATAGATGGAGTATGTGCTTGTGTGTAGCTTCTGCGTGTCACATGTGGCGTGAAGTATCTTGTGAGTGTAATGTGCAGTGTGTAACATGTTACGCATATTATGCATTGTGTGAACTGTGTTGCATACCTTCTAAGCATGTTGTGTGTTATATGAGGTCTGTAGTGCTTTCTACACATTATGCGTAGGGTGTCGCATGTTGTGAGCTTTATGTGCAGCAAGTAGCATGTTGTGAGTTTTATATGCAGTGTGTAGCATGTTGTGAGTTTTATGTGCAGTGTGTAGCATGTTGTGAGCTTTAAATGCAGTGTGTAGCATGTTGTGTGTGTTATATGCAGTGTGTAGCATGTTGCCTGTAGTGTACAGCTGCCTCTGACCTGAAACTCCTCTCGGAGCTGGGAGGAGTTGCTCTGGGAGTCGACTCGCAGCATCTCGGTGTAGGTGAATGCAAACTCACTGACCGGGATCGCTGTCTCCCCACACAAACATGCCTCCAATATGGCATCATGGATAAAGATGTACTGCTCCTGAGCAAGAGGGAGAGAGAGAGAGAAAGGGGAGAACGGTCCCTCTCAGTGCATCACAGGTTTCATCATTCTCTTATTTTTTTGGCAAAGTTTTGGAGCAGAAATGGCTGACTTTTGTAAAACTTTATTTTGACAGCAGAAGTGAAAAAAGAAAGGAATGCAGATGAAAGAAAATACAGAATGAGCAGCGGGAGAAACAGAAAGTCGCACCCTGCTGCCATCAGATTAAAGAAAACCAGCAGACCAAATGTAAACCTGCATCTGACCCATCGTCCCCCCCGCTGTTGCATACCTAAGGAACACGCACACACTATCTCCTGACACATCGTAAACTCACACACAAAAATCATCTCTTTCACACAAACACAGACACACTATATCTTTTACACCAACTCTATCCCTCTTAGACTTATACACACTCAACTGTTATTCATTCACAAGTACACACACTCACACAAAAACACTACCTCTTTCACTAAACTCATAAACACACTCTCTCATTAACACAAACACTGTCTCTTTTGCACATAGGCTTACAAAAAAATTTCTCTTTCACTCAGACATTGCTGTGAAAAAGTATTTTTCCCCTTCCTTATTTCTTCAATTTTTGCATAATTGTCACACTTAAATGTTTCAGATCATCAAACTAATTTTCATAAGAGTCAACAATAATCCAGTAAACAAAAAAATTCATTGTTAAATGATGATTTTTTTTTTTTTACCAAAGAAAAAAGCTTTCCAACCCTTCCTGGCCTTAAGTGAAAAACTAATTGCCCACTAAGTTGTAAATCAACCAATTAAACAAATATGATTGATAATTGGGTGAATTTCACTTGACAAACCAAGGCCTGATGCCTGACAGCTCTACTGATTCTAAACACCACCTAAATAGAAGCCGTCTTGCAATGTGAAGTAGACAAAGAGCAGCACATGATGCCGTGATCTAAAGAAATTCAAGAACAGATGAGAAACAACATTGTTGACATCTATTGGTCTAAAAGGGTTACAATGCTATTTATAAGGCTCTGGGACTCTAATGAACCACGTTGAGAGCCATCATCTACAAATGCAGAAAACATGGAACAGTGGGGAACTTTCCCCGGCGTGGCTGACCTACCAAAATTACTCCCAGTGCGCAAAAACGACTCATAAAAGAGGTCACAAGAGAACCAAGACTAAAATCTAAAGAACCACAGGCCTCGCTTGCCTCAGTTAAGGTCCGTGTTCATGATTCCACAATAAGAAAGAGAGCGCACAAAAACAGCAGAGGGAGACCTGCAAGGCGAAGACCGCTGCTGACTAAAAAGGACGCAAAGGTTTGTCTCATATTTGCCAAGAAACATCTTGATGATCCCCAAGACTTTTGGGAAAATAGTCTGTTGGCTGATTATTCAAATGTGGAATTTTTGGATATCCAATTCTATCGGGTGTAAAGCTGACACAGTATATGACAATAAGAACATCATATCAACAGTCAAATACGGTGGTGGTAGTGTGATGGTCTGGGGCTGCTTTGCTGCTTCAGGACCTGAACGACTTGCTGTAATTGATGGAAACATGAATTCTGCTCTCTACTAGAAAATCCTGTAGGAGAATATCTGGCCATCAGTTTGCGACCTCAAGCTCAAGCGCAGTTGGGTTATGCAGCAGGATAATGATCCAAAGCACACAAGCAAGTCCACCTTTGATTGACTCAAAGGAAACAAGATTAATGTTTTGGACTGGCCTAGTCAATGTCCTGACTTGAATTTGATTGAGATGCTGTTGCATGACAGTTAATAGGCAGTTTATGCTTAAAAACCCTCCAATGTGGCTGAATTAAAACAATTCTGCAAGGAACAGTGGCCCAAAATTCCCCCACAATGATTTAAAAGACCCATTGCCAGTGATCACAAACATTTAATTGCAGTTTTTGCCACCAAGGGTGGCATTACCAGTTATTAGGTTTAGAGAGGCAATTATGTTATTTTTTACATGGGTGATACAGGTTTTGAATAAGTCTTTACCTTCAATAAATTAAATGATCATTAAAAAATGCATTTTGTGTTGACTCACAGTGTCTTAATTTTATGTTGAGATTAGTTGGATGACATGACTCATTTAAATATGACTCATAAGCAAAAATAGAAGAACCCGGGAAGGGGGCAAATACTTTTTCACACCACTGTACATAAACACGCACACAAACACAATCTCTTTCAGATGCATATACTCACACAAGAACACTATATCTCCTACGCAAACACACATTCACACACACAAATTCTCTATATCCCTCTCACACAAATGCACAAACACAATACACAAACAGCCACACATACTGCCAAATAAACAAGGCATGCATGCACATGAACAAATGCACACACACAAATACAACTTTCAAAAGAATTAACATATTCTGAATTAAACATTAGCTCCAATATGCATGGCAGTATAAAGAGCATGTTGCATCAGGAAAAAAAAATTACCTGAAGATAAGTCAGCACTTGCTGTATAAATTTAATTAAGGTTAAGTAATTTAAATAATTACATGAAATAAGAAGGAAAATAAATGTCAGATTTGCATAATGATGTTTAAATAAGAAAAGAGGAAGACTTAAAGGAAGTGACTATGCCTGCGGAATAGCCCAAAACACGATGCCAACCTTGATCTCCTGCATTCCTTGAACTAAAGCTAAACTAACTGACAGAATGATGTCAGGAAACGGAGATTATCTACTCAATCCAGTGGCTTATGGAAACTAAAACCCGCTCTTTCCATATGCAGCACTGCATATTCATCAAGGTTGTCAGACTGAAGAGCAAACCCTCAGGCAAGCACAGCATAGCATAACATGACATAACATAAACCATAATATTACAAACTGCTAAGAAAAGGCCATTCACAGAGCAAACAAATAATGATAATAACAACATGCATTACATTTTTATCAACCGCGCTATTGGTCAAATGGCAATCACAACACAGTATGACACTGCATAACAAATCATACCACAATTCAAGAGTGATGAAAAAAGGCCACGCAGCTGTGCAAAGCTTGCCATTTCCCCATCACTAAAGTATTTACTGTCGCGTCAATCCCCCAAGCATTTGACTCCAATACATGGCGTGGAAAACTATTTCCTCTGGGTGATTTTATGGGTGTCAAAGCCTTAAGGAACTAAAGCTCAGAGAAATATCCGGGTCAGACTCAAGATGATAGGCAGAAGAGAAGCTGGGAAAAGAAGACTTCAGGCCAGAGGTATTGAATATGCCTACTGCAATTCATGAATCTTCAGAAAATGCAAGAAAGTCAAGAGTATTGGCTTCTGTGGTGAACGTTAGTGTTGGTAATAGAGGGTCGCAATGTGACGTAAATTAATAAGGTCCACGATAACACTTATGAATGAAATGCAATATTTTTTTCTTTATCATGATAATGTGACTGAATTCAAAACCTTTTCAACAATGAGAGACTTTGAGACCCTAAAAGACAAAAAAGTTGCATGCTAAGGTTGAAGTAATCTGGGACTACAGCACCCACTGTTCTAAGACAATAGGCTCATTCAAGTGGCGTGTATGCTTGTAGTTTAATTATTGCTCTTGATAGCATATAGTTAGCAAATTTGGATTATATGAACACAGAGTATTTCAGTTTCATGTGGTTGCGAGGAAATGCATACATTATCTCACTAAACAAAACGTGACACTTTTACTCGTGGGCCTTATTTTTGCGGATTTTCTAAATACCCATTCATTTTTTGCATACACACTAGAGCAATGGCACCAGAAGTGGAATATTGCTGACAAAGCTGCGCACCAAATGACCACAGGGCTGTGACTCCCAATATTGAGTGGAGAGACCAGCTGCTCTGAAGAGGGACTACCAAGACTGGCGCATGCCTTACATCCCCTCCCCCCCTCTCACCTCAGTCTGGATCATGTTGATTCGTCGAGAGCAGAGCGTCTTAACGCAGTTGTAGATGTCGACCACGCCCTCACACTCCGCCATGTCCAACATGACGTCCAAAACAATGTAACAGCCTGTCCTACCTGCGCCCACACTGAGGGAGGGAGGGAGAGAGAGAGCAAGAAAAAGTGAAAAAGAGAAAGCGGGGGAAGGAGAGAGAGCAACACAGATCAGAATGTTTATTTTCCTTTTATTTCCAGTGATACTGTTTTGCTCATAAGAGGGAAAACCACACTGGAAAGTCATACAACAAGACAAGATATGATTTGGGCATGAGAGTGACAAACAGGAAGTAATTTTGGAATGAAAGTAACAAACAGGAAGCGATTTGGGCATAGCTGCAACAAACAGGAAGTAATGTATCCATTGAGGTAGCTGAAAGGAGGCATCTCTGACATTAGCACACAGGCGTGCAGGAGTACCTGCAGTGTACCACCACAGGCCCAGCGTCAGGGGGCGTGGAGTTTTTCACGCGGCGGATGAATGCCAAGAGGCCAGTGGCGTGGTAGGGTACGCCATGTTCTGGCCAGGAAGTGAAGTGGAACTGCCGGACCTCATGTTTTGCAGAATAACCCCTCTGTGGTAGAAATATAACAAAAAAGAATGTTAAGGCACTGCCTGTAAAAATAGCAATGAAGAACCTCATAACATAACTTAATACTACAGGTTGTCAGCATGCAACTTGCTAGAACAGCATTAGCTTACATAAGATTACACATCATTAGCAAACTGCCCACAAATATAACGTCAGAGAATATGAATACATCCTCTGCTCTCATAACATGATTATATTACAGGACGGAGCATGCTACCTGATAGGACTAAATTAAGGGAAATTTGCACACAACCAACTAACATAATATTATAGGTAACATAGCATAACATAACGTTGGCAGCCAGTATGACAATGTTAGCAATACATCCCAATAACATAACATTGGGACATTAGCACAGCTTCCTTTGTGTCACCTACATCAAATAATTAGTATAGCCTAAAGTTACTACCAGCGAATTCCAATTACACAAAAAATGACTATGTGTACACTTGCATTCAAAATACTGTCAGTAGACTCCACATCCCACTATAGTGCAAAAATTACACCTGTATTATACCATATGTATACCTCCAGGGAAACACTGTTAGGGCCCTTGACTGCCAAGACTGACTAAACCCACTAATTGGAAATAAGTTGGTCTGGGCTAGGCTGTCACAGGAGGCTTGCAGGGTTTCAGTGGGTTAGCATTAGCAGTTAGCAATAGCAGGGCAGTGTGAAAAGGAGCCTGGGAAACAGTTTCTCATTCAAAGCAGAAATGAAAACGCAGGTCTCTGCTCATACTGAATTGTTTGTATTCTTTAAAATATATTTTTGTATAGTTTATCAGTTATAATTATAATGTTTTTGCTCGTTTTAATAGATATTTTGGCATCACAATGCATGCCCTGCCGATAGCGCACTTTGAAATTGAAGCAGACAGAATGAGAGAGAGGGTCCGAGAGAGAGAGAGCGAGAGAGAGCAAGACAGAGAGAGAGAGCCTGAGAGAATGAGAGCGAGAGGAGAGGAAACATTACCACAGTGGTATTATTTCACATTATCGGATGGTTCCCATCTCTGACAAGCTGCTATATGTCAAATTTGCCGCGTTAACACAAACGGCACAATAAATGTGTCTCATCGAAGCTGGAGAGAAAGGGCCTGTTGGGAGAAGCGCTTGGTAATGCTGACGGATATGCTGCTCTGACAGAGAGAGGAGGGGGTGACAATGCGCTGTGTCAGGATAGCAGTAGGCTAACAGTCTATCTGCTGTGATTTTGGGGGGGTCAAATTTACAGTGTCGGTGCTCTGGGAGCATTGAGTTATTGTGTCTGTGTGTCCGAGTGTGTGTGTGCCTATGCATGTATGTGCATATGTGTGTCTGAGTGTGCGCAAGCATGTGTGTATGTGTATATATTTATGTGCTTGTGCATGTGTGTGTATGGGGGGTGAGAGGGTTCAAAGGACTACCCACATGTACGTGCGCTTGTGTGACTACTTAGAGTCCCACATGAACGTACGCAGCTAATCAGAGAGTGATTAGTATAACACTGTCTCTCATACACACATGCATAAGCTCGTATTAATCCCAGGCTATTCCCACTTGCTTCCTGCTGCTGCTTTCCAGTTCACAATTATTATCACGGCTAAGAGAGTTCTTGAAGCTTGATAAGCTTTGCATATGGGTGTTTGCCAAAGAGTTTCCCGTACAAACATGATTATGAACTCAATACAGCTGAAATAATATTATGGTCATTTTTAAGTCACACGAAAGTACACATGTGAATGTGCAAGTTCAGTCTGATATGCATGCACACGTAAGCCTGCATGTTCAGTCACACAGGTGTACGAACGGGCTTACACTAGACAGTTTTAATTATTACAGACAAATGCATGCATGTACACGTGCACGTGTGAGGCTTTTAGTGAAGAATTACATGAGCATATGCACATGCTCCTCCGTGACCCTTTTCACCCGCCATATACTGTAAGTACGTGCTTGCGCGTGCAAGTATGTGTATGTGTGTGAGCGTGTGTGTGAATGTGTGTAAAAGCTTGGTGGAAGCAGGAAGTCGGCATTTTTTTGCAAGACCTAATGGGAGGTGTGGTGTGTAGCACTGTGGGCCTCCATGTGTTAAACCTGCTTCAAGTGAAACTGGCCTTACAAAAACTAAGGACCCCTGACAGCTGCCCAACAATTCATCTGATGTAATATTTATATGAATTTGGGGCCACATAGCTGAACTCTGCAACAGATCCTAAATTTTTGAAATTCACCAAAGGTGAGGAGGGTGTGGGGCAATAGGAAGAGCGGAGGTGCTCACCCGCTCCAGGGCGAAGGTTCGGACAGCGTATTCAGCCAGTGTCTCCGTCTTAAGCAAAGTGATCTTAATGTCACCATACATCTCGCTGTCATCTGGCCAGTACTTACAGCACTTCACCTGCACAGACAACAAAACACACACCACAAACATATAACACAAAATTTTAAAATTTACAAGCAAACTAAAAAAAAATACACTTACACCACAGAACAAACCCACACATTAAAATACTGACACTAAACATTTAGCAGGAATCAGTAGCAATTTAGCATAGACACCCCCATGCCTCTTAAAGTCAAGCCCAATTTAAAAACACTGCAACAGTCACACCTGTGCTAAAAACTGTTATTTCAGCTGCAACAGAAATACATCACTCGTGGCGGTAAAATGCATCAGATGATTCTCCAGCAAGCTTGGATAACCTTTACCCTCACCTGGTAAAAACACACGTCACTTTAGAACTGCACCACGAGGGTGCAACACATTGAAAGCTGAATCCATTAAAATGCTGGATTTAGAAGCAATTTGCAAGAGCCTTCTATAAGCACACAAAACTCACTGTTTGCAAGGGCATTACTGCTCATTTACAGTATACATTAAATCTGCATTCCAAAGGCCCTATTCAAACCAGTTATGGGGTGAAATAAGCATTCTAAAAATACAGTTCATTTTACATTGATTTATAGTATAAATCTGCATCCAAAAAGGCCATTTTATTTTCCAACAAATTACAGAATAAATTTGCATTCTAAAAGGACTGTTTATTATCTAACTATCTAAAATATAAATTGCCTATGAAAAAAAAATGCTGAGGCTTCAAATCTGAATTGAATCAGGAGCTCAGAATACAGAGATGCGGCTTGGCTTTTCGCCATAAAGTGGCGAAACTCGATGGAAAAAAAATGAACGCTATTCACGAAGCTTCACGCCGCAGACTAAAGCATATCAGGTTTTGGACCGTACCTGAGAGGTTTACGGTTTAAATCCCAGTGTAGCCATAATAAGAACAATGCGGCTGTAGGGCCCTTGTGCAAGGCTCCTAACCCTACTGTGCTTTGGGGGCCACTGGGTCCTGCTCAGTCTAATCCATTGCAAGTCCCTTTAACCCCTTTGCGCAAAATACAAATAAAACCAATTTTTCCTGTTGTGCACAAGCCTATTTAGGCTTTATACCTCAGTATTTGTGTCACAGAGACTGTGGACAATTATTCAAGTGAAGGAAGACATTTGGAAATTCAATTACAGAATTATTCAGCAATTAAATTTTGGAATTTACGGACGCCAGCGTCTGTATGTGCGCAAAGGATTTGCATCAGCTAAATGGCTGATATTCAGGCACCTCTTTTGTCCCAGCTTGGGTTCGGACTGATATGTATCTCTGTTTCCTCCACCCACACAGGCAGGCAGAGATGTGCATTCACTCTGCACTGGCCTGGAGCACAGTCAGCTACAGCTACCTTTCATGCCCTTTATATGTTGCCTATATTTAGATAAGCCCACTTCAGCACCTTATGCAAGCATGAGGCTTATGTAAAGGATGAGGTGTGTATGTGTAAGGATGAGGGCCTGAAAAGTTTTTAGAGAAACTACTTTTCAAAAGTATGTTCATGGTATGTACATATATGAGTATACAGTATGTATATGAATGTATGCATGTAATACATGAGAATGAATGAATGAATGAATGAACACAGAAAGGTAAAAGAAGAGGTGCTGAACTTTAGTCCCCACTTCATTGGGACTTACTCAAGAGTGTGTTGATCCATGGTCTTCACACACTTACAAGAGCACAGCTAACACTGTAGTGTTGCCACTTTCCCAAGGGAGTTGGGCATCTACCCAGGTAAGATTTGGGCACACTGATAACTGCAGAAGAGTGACTGACGCGAAAGACCAAATGGCACGAATTGGTAATCTTCACACCATGTTGAAGAGTCTTCAAAGATGGAAAGTCACACCTTTATTGTTTTCTTCAATATGCATTTCCCATGTTTTGCTCCTCATAGCAGTCTAATTTAATGGCGGACTCACATTTTACTGAAAGTGCACAGTTCGCCCCGCAGTACAAAACTAAACCAAAGTCGTTCAGCTGAGTAGTGTTTGTCAGGGCTAATGAGAAAAGCACAATATCCCGAGCCCCAGAGTTCAAGCCCACAGCCAGCAGGATATAAGCCAGCTGAATTTCACCACTTAATAATCCTGGGAGAAGCACAGTTTAGGATGATTTATGACTCTGTGCATTTTCCTTCCTAGCCTGAAGGTGCAGCATGTGGATGTGTTGGTTAGCAGAGAGGCGAACACACAGACGCACACTAACACACAGACACACACAAGAGCACAGCCGTGTGCATGATATGCGCACACACACATTAACACACAAACGCATACACTCAAAGGCACAAATATACACATATGCAGGTTGTATAAGTGTATATTGCGTTGCAGTTTTAACATGCAGTGCCGGATTTGGGTCAGCAGATGTAGCTGACTGGATGCTGTTTGGATGGCAGATGAAGATCATGGTTTGTTGGCTTGGTCAATGCAGTTGAGTAGTTGTTAAGTTGTAGTGGTAGATGCAGATGTAGGTGATTAGTTGCTGTAGTGGTGGATGTAGGAGAGCAGCGACTGGCTCTTGTAGCTGTAGATGTAGATGTAGGTGATTGGTCGTTGTCCAGGTAGATGTAGAAGTAAGTGATTGGATGTTGTTTGGATGGCAGATGAAGACAATGTATTGTTGGCATGGTTGAGATTGGTGATTGGTCACTGCTGTGGTAGATGTAGATGTATGTGATTGATTGTTGCAGTAGTACATGTAGATGTAAGTGACTAGTTGTTGTAATGGTAGACGTAGGTGATTGGCTGCAGATACCTACCCTTCCCACCTCCACCAGCTTGGTGATCATGACGATGCTGAAACAGTTCTCCTGCCAGACCATCCTCCAGAAGTCATACACAGTCTCCTGCTTTGGCCCTTTGATCAATAATACGATAATTAACAATCAATACACCATCAATACCCCACCAATACAATCAATACATGACCAATCAAGGGTGCAGAAGTGGGAGGAAATTCAGTTTCAGTGTAGCCTGGGAACCAGTGGAATCTGAGAGCTCATGTTTCATTTGCTCTGGCAAAAGCATCTGGCCACCCTCCCATTCACACAGATTTCCATCTGGCCAACTTATGGTTGGGCCAATCACAACCATTTATCTAATATGGGGCAGGTTTCAAATGATGACCTTGAAGTATTTTTGTAAACAATCAAGATGGCTGGCGTTGATGTTGGATGGTCTAATGAATCTGCGGTCAAGACAGGATTAAATAAACTAGATGGGATATTTTCTCCACAAGAAAATGAAACGACTGCAGTTAAAGCTTTAGTTGACAAGAAAGACAAGTTTGCCTTTCTTCTGACAAAATTTGATTAAGTTTATTCCACCAACTGGCCCCACTCATCACTCGACAAAAAAAAAAAAAACAGAGAAAACACAGTCAATGGCTATAGTCCATGGTAACCTATGTACAAATGGTAACATTAATTGTTGGCTACTATATCATGCCATGCCATACATGAATGTATTATATCACAGCTATATATATATATATATATATATATATATATATATAATATCACGGCTGTAACTTACATAGAAGTTAAAGGAATTGGATGTTGGAACTAGCTACTAAGCCTAGTAGCCTACCGGAAGCTACGGAGGCTAGATTGCTAACGTTAGTAGAAGTGTTGAGTTGACAAGATTATCAAGGCCCATGCAAATAAAAGCAGCTATTCTTGATTCACGCTGCTTTTTGTATTAACATAAGTAGAAGCAAGCTATTTTCCTTAAACTATATATCAGAGGGAGCCAACAAGCTTACATTTCACTTGTGCTGAGCATGTGCTGAGCAGGTCATGTTTCTTTGCTCTGATTGGTTGTAGGTCAGTGACAGTGAACTGAAAGGTTCTAGACCGATTTGCATTCGTGAATTGGTCTGGCGATGCCAGCCCCGTATTAGTGGGGTTTTTAGTAAAATTTTCACATTTCCAAGGTACTTAAATAATTTTTAGCTTGGAAAAAAGTGGATTAAAGAATTACTAAGTGGGGAAGGGTCATGTACCAAAAAATCCCTCCCTCGGTTAGTTATGTCCCTGCCATCAATTCAATCAAAACACCATCATCAGTATCAATATGCAAACAATACACAACCAGTGAAACAAACAAAAAGATCTGAACTGAAGCAGTATCACTCTTAGAGATAACATGCGACTGATATGATGCGCTAGCAGCACAAGACGTGCTAGTTCATATGATAACAAGTCAGAACTCATGACACGGGAAGCTGAGCTGGACTTTATAAGATGGAGGGAAAGTGTACATCACAGCTTGCGGTGGGTTTTCTATCCGATCTGAGCCCAGATTAGCAAAAGCCGCTGGATCAGGTCCTGCTCATGTTCAGGACGCTCCCAGAGTCCTCCAGTCCTCCAAAACACACTCCTGACTCATCCACCGTTCCCAGAAATGCAGATCACGACAGCCAAACACGGAACAAAGAGCTGGAAATCATCTCCATCTGGTCTGCAATTGCTTTTTTTCTACTGCTCTGTTTTTCATAGAACAGGGTTCCTACACATTTGGAATTTCAAAATTCCATACTTTTCCATGCCCTAATTTCCAGACTTCTCAGCGGTTTTTTTTTTTTCAGAGAAATATGCTACATCTGAGTAAATATATCAGTGTATCATAAATAAAACATCTACTTTAATTATTATTAATATCTTTATTTTAACACATTTTAACAGTTCAGTGCTTACAATTTTTTGTGTCCCTCAAGGGTCTGAACATAAAACTGTAACTAACCACAAACACACACACACCCACACACTGAAATATGTGCAATTAATTGTAAAAAAAAAGACAAAAAAAAAACAAAACAAAAACTACACTCATACCTATACCTAGGTTACATGCAGGTAATTCTGGTTGTTCCACTTAAAGTTGTACCATAAAAATCGATCATGACCTTGTCGCTGTCAGCTGTGTTGTGCTCACCGTAAATTTGGAAATGCTCCACAATACGCCAAACTACAAGTACACTAGCTGGTCTGCTGCAGAAGTCTAGTAGTCTATTTAATAGGCCTTGGCTTCGGTGACTAATACTGAAAATTGGAGTGCAAATTTCGTGATATCAGACTAGCCGTTTTTTTTGTTTTTTTTTTAAATTTACCAGTTATCATTATTATTTACCAGTTTTTTTTTTTTTCGCCATTTAGATTTTGCGCATTTCTAAGGGTAATGGAAACGCACACAGGGAGTGAGGACGATATCCGACGTTATTAGCCCCAAAGAACAGTCTGCTTCGTGACCGTACACTGTTCGTGACACAGACTCATATTTGAGGCATTGCTCTGATAAGCCTATGGTCGCAGGAGTACATTGGGGAGGCGTTACCAGTTAGTTTTTGAATCAGTTTTGAACATTTGCTGTAATCGACAAAATATCATTCTACTGACAGCTGGCCAATTATCGGAACCCCAAAGAAAACGGACTATAAATCTATAAGAACTGCAGCTTTTCCCATCTTTATCGTACTCCAATGAAAATAAATAATCTTGCACTCGGGCCAACCAGTCACCGATTTCATACATATTGCGTGAATAATGATGTGCACGCTTAACTTCAGATCAGAATGGAGGAGCGCATCCAACCTAATCTATCAGGATAGAAGGTTAGCGATTGATGTTGAAACGCTAAATAAAACCATTTGCCACTGGACGCAAGCATCCATAGCTGGTATCAACCAGACTCAACAGGAGTCTGAGTCACGAACAGTCTACGGTCACGAAGCAGACTCTGTTTTTTGGGTTGATAATGTCGGACATCGTCCTCACTCTCAAGGTGCGTTTCCATTACCCTCAGAAATGCGCAAAATCTAAACAGCGAAATAAAAAACTGGTAATGAAAACACTGTCTGATATCATGAAATTTGCTCTCCGATCTGCAGTATTAGTCACCGAAGCTAAGGCCTATTAAATAGACTATTGGACTTCTGCAGCAGACCAGCTAGTGTACTTGTAATTTCGCGTATTGTGGAGCATTTACATCCTTATTGTCAGACAAGCATTTACAAATTTGCCGCGCGCACAACTCTGCTGGCAGTGACTTGGTCGAATGCTTTGCCATTTTCATCGATGCATTAGTAGCTACAGCCGAGCTGTGATTGATAGGCTGATGGCACGTAGAATGGTATCACAGCCGAGCTGTGATTGGCTAATGTACGTAATGGTATCAACCGACCTGTAAAAAAAAAAAAAAAAAAAATTCGCGGCCCGGCATAAAACGCGATCCGGATTGATTAAATTTTTGGAAATCCCTAATTTTCTAATTTAGGAAACAGTATTTTAGAACAGTCGTAATTTTCTGGAAACATAAATATTTTTCCATACTTTATTTTTTTCATTTTCCATACTTTTTAATACCTGTAAATTAATCAAATTTATTTCCATACTTTTCCATACTTTCCATACTTGCGTAGCAACCCTGATAGAAAGTGTTATTTGTTCCACAGACTAAAACCCACTTTAGTGCACAAAGCGAGTGCAACTGAAATTTCCACCAGGATCACGGCACTGACCATCCCTCGGGACCGCGGGTGACGAAGCAAGCATTGAGGTGCTGAGCTTTCCAATGCCTGAGGCCACTGTGCTCCCACAAAATTTTGCTTATCTCACTACTCATAATTCCTCAACATACAGTTTCCTGAGGTACTCACCCTGAGTGGCGATGAAGTGGTTGGAGCGATGGTAGCCCTGAAAGAGAGAGAGGGGGGGGGAGAGAAAGTTTAGTAAAGCCACTAGCAGTTCCCGAGTAGCCAAGAGAGGAAGGGGGTGGCTTAGCCAAGATTCTGCCTCATTGCGGCTTGACAAGCTGTCATTTGATGGAGTGAGCCTGTGTGTCTTAGGCTAGCTCCTACATAGCTCTGCAGCAGCGAGAGACAGACATAGCCTCCATACAGCTAACAGGGGTGTCCAGGCTTCAAACCACATCACTCATACCTTCATACCATCTCACTCATGTCTTCATACCAGCTCACTCATTTCATCTTCACTGCTATAAATTGATACTGCTTGGCTCTAAAGCACCAAGTCAAGGCCACCCAAACCCATTTGGGAGCTTTTCTTACTGAGCTGCCTGGTTCCAAATTGTAATACTGCAGAAATTCACAGAGAAAGCCCTGATTCCACACTGTAACACACTGCAGAATCTCAAAGGGGAAGCTGCCCTTGTTCGAGGCAAAAAAAAAAAAAAAAAAAAAAAAAAAAACATTGAGGGGAAATGGGGAAAGCCTTGATTCCAGCAACTATTCCTCACAAAGCTCCGGTTCCACACAGTAATGCTGGAGAACTTCACAGAGTTCAGGTTCTACCCAGTAATGCTGTAAAACCTCACAGAGCCCTGGTTTCACATAGCAAAGCTGTGGAATCTCAAAGCGTCCTGGTTCCACACAGATATGCAGTAGAATCTCACAGATCTCTGGCTCCACACAGTTTTGTTGCACAACTTCACAGAGCTCTAGTTATGCTTTAGAACCTCACAGAGCCCTGGTTCCACACAGTAACACTGAAGAACCTCACAGAGCCCTGGTTCTGCACAGTAATGCTGCAGAACCTTACAGAACCCTGGTTCCTCACAGTTATGCTGCAGAAACTCATAGAGCCTTGGTTCCACAGTCATGCTGCAGAAACTCAGAGCCCTGGTTCCACACAGTTATGCTGCAGAACCTTATAAAACCCTGGTTCTGCACAGTAACGCTGCAAAACCTCAAGGAGCCCTGGTTCTGCACAGTAATGCTGCAGCATCTCACAGAACCCTGGTTCTATGCAGTTATACTGCAAAACCTCACAGAGCCCTGGTTCCTCACAGCAATACTGCAGAACCTCTCAGAACCCTGGTTCGACACAGTTATGCTGCAGAACCTCACAAAGCCCTGGTTCCTCACAGTAATGCTGCAGAACCTCACAGATCCCTGGTTCCACACAGTAATGCAGCAGAAGCTCACAGTGCCCTGGTTCCACACAGTTATGCTGCTGAACCTAACAGAACCCTGTTTCCACACAGTAACACTGCAGAACTTCACAAAACCCTGGTTTCACACAGTTATGCAGCAGAACCTCACAGAGCCCTGGTTCCACACAGTTATGCTGCAGAACCTTACAGAGCCCTGGTTTTGCCCAGTAATGCTGCAGAATCTCATAGAACCCTGGTTTTGCACAGTAATGCTGCAGAACCTCACAGATTCCTGGTTCCACACAATTATGCAGCAGAACTTCATAGAGCCCTAGTTCCACACAGTAATGCTACAGAAACTCACAGAGCCCAGGTTCCATGCAGTAACACGGCAGAGCCTCACAGAGCCCTGGTTCCACACAGTAATACTGCAGAGCTTCACAGAGCCCTGGTTTCCTAGGCATGGCAGAAAGTTACATTTCCCACAGTCTGACTGTGCTGGTGAAGTTAAAGCTCCATGTGCTGGCAGAGAGCAGGCATGGGGGGCTGCTGAGGGGCACAAGATTTATGATCCTAATCTGCTCTGTGACGGCTGGGGCAGCCAAGAGCCCGGCTGCTCTACCACAGTGGCGGCCTCAGCAAATTGGCGGGCACACTGGCTCCATATCGCCAACCTTCAGAAGCCAGGAAACCCACAGGAAGCCCAGCTGCCCAGCCGCCACAGCCGCCTTTCTGACATCATGACGCCACACCATCCGTGTGCATCCAGAACACCGTGCCAGCCGCAGCAATTACTTCCCTGACAGTGACTGCACATTCTGTATATGGAGATGCTGCAATATAAGGTGAATACTTCAGATTAAATGGACGATATATTTCACTGCAGGGTATTCCACTGAGCAAATATCCTTCAGCTGGTTATGGTTCTTCATTAGCCCATATAAAATACATAGCGAAGCTTAGCCAGTATTCATAATGTACAGTGCTCTTCAGATTTTTAAATTTGAGGTCCATATATTGGCAGTACACCCCACTTTCATCAGCAATGTAAAGACAAAGGCTGCTTGGCAACATCATAAACCAGAGTCCCACTTGTGAAGCAGTCGCTATGGAGAAAATAATCAGAATTGATGTTGATGGGGGGAGACGGGGAAAAGAAACTATGGAAAGAAGGAAAACAGTCGAGAAAGAATCACGCACAGACCACATCTCTCCTCATGACATGCTGCTTTTCCCCCAACGTGCTTGTGCTCGGACACTCCCTTTATTACACACAGCTGCGCCATCTCAAACACGTCTATGCCAGCATGCACCAGACACAGAGAGCCATCTCTACAGGCGTGATGCGAGGGGGGGGGTGGGGGGAGCCACAAGGGGGAGTAGAGAGTGGTGAGAGGAGGGGTGGCAGCAGTAAATATAGTATAGAAATAGCTGTGAAGTACTTACTTCCCTGTTAATCCGAATCTACAGGGTCCCAAATGTGGAGGACAAGAAAAGGAAAGGAAGAGGAAAGATAGGAAAGTTAGAGAGAAGAAAAATTACCACACCCACACGCACACACACACACACACACACACACACACATACACTTAGGGCTGGGCGATTAATCTATTGCAATGATTTTAAGCGCAATAAAAGTAACTGCCACGATAGGGCAGACAGATGATCTTTTTTATAGTCTTTTCTATGACACATACCTGATGCGGTGCTGAATGAACATCAGAGGTCATTTGAAATGCTTCCGGGAAGAAAACTGTGTTTTGAAGTCCGCTAATTACCAGCAAGGTTGGGCAGCCTACCTTAAATAATTTCCTGTGTACTTTGTCTCTTTGCCTAACTAGTAATCAAGCCATTTATTTAGCCAACTGACTAATCAAAACCAAAATGTAGCCTATAATGATTAAGAAGAGATGATGAGAAGCAGGCAGAAATCAGGCTACCGTGTTAGATTGAAAGAATACCAATAATCTGAATAAATAGAAAAAAATATTAAAAAATAAAAAACGACCTCTGAATTCCACCTCTCATCGTGTAATTTTAAATATTATTAAAAAGGTTTCTTAAAAACAAAATCATTTTAAGATGGCCCTGGTTTTTAAACATGTAAAAATATACGCAAAGTGGAAAACATTTTGTGAAGCAAATCGAACGTGAAAGTGAGTGTGAAATTATTTTCGCATTGCACGCAATAGTCAAATGCGCTGAAGACTTAACAAACACGTTCAGGCAAATCTGTGCTGCAAATTTGTAGCATTTTTTATTTGATAATTGAACAAGATTAATTTAAAATAAAGTAATTCATAGCTCTTGATTTTGGTTACTTTTGAGCGCCTAAATAGCCTACAGTGAAGGTGGAGAACATTTTGTTTAAGCGTATCAAACGTTACCAATAAATTGTAATCGCATTTGCATGCAGTGGCCAAATGTAAAACTAGAAATAATTTAGCAAACACAATCAGGCAAATTTTTCATGTTCCATGATCATTTAAATTTCAAAATGTGACAAACAAAAATGACATCTAAATAAATTAGACTGCAGTGATGATTCTAGAAAATTTCAAAAGTGGGCCAACTCCCCCGACTTAAAAAAAAAAAAAGGCCAATGGGAAAAAAGTGGGCCAATTGGGTTTACCTGGTAAAATGCCATTTATATCAAGTTTTTAAACAGTACCTTGACTGGCTCACTTATTTATATGTACACACATTCAGTTTTTACACTTTATTGACAAAATAAGACATGAATGACAGTTTGAGTTTAAAGTTTTAATAGAAAACCTTCACAGTCTGTGCCAATCATAACAATTATTAAGTCAATGACAAAATAGCGCATAAAAGAATAGTTCCTAACGCCTGATTTGGTGCACAGCTTAAAGCCCGCCTCCTAACCGTAGTCCTACTGTTAAAGTTGTAAGTACGATACTTCACCAGGCAGTGAAGCCATTCTCTTCATAGGTGTACATTGAACAGCGCGCAGAGACTCACAATTTTACCTACATTTCGTTTTATTCATTAAAACGAGTTCTGAGGCATGCATCGTTTTTTAAAACCTATTAGCAAGCCTTGTGCTGCTTCAACCGCAAGCGATGCCGTAGCTTGCACACCAGAAGCTATGGCTATGGCCCCGGCTCCAGTGCCCCCCAAAAGCACTGCCCCAAACCAGTTCCCTCTCTCTGCTGCCTCAGCCCTACCTCACGCGGTTAGTGACTTGAATGGCGATGCTCCATCCCAGCCAATATTAGCTAGCTACCCAAAGCGTGCATTCGGTGCTTTATGGCGATCATTCAATCCAGCCTGGTATCTTACACCGACCGTGGCTGGAGTACTCAGTTCAGCGGATGCATGCTTTTGCTTTCCTGCAGGAAATATGTTACTGCCGGTGAGAGGGATGCTGTTTTTATCTCGCGTGGTTTTACCAACTGGAAAGCAGCACTCGAGCGTGACAGGGGGTTACAGAAACATGCATCCAGCCATAGTCATATACAGAAGTCTCTTCCTGCCAACATTTTGACAACAATCTTTGCAGTAGGTGTATAAATTTGTTGAATAAATGCACGGAAGTTTGTTATAGACGATGTTTTCATATCAATCTACGCACTAGAACAAAGGATTCGTGCTAAATCATATATGTAATGCGTAATTGCTGGCGCACTGAAATCTTCGTTTAGCGCCAAACCTGTCAAACTTGCGGGATCCCGCAAATTACGCGTCCAAGAATCATCACTGAGACTGTCTACCCATTTAAACTGTCAATTGAGCAAATCAACTGTTTGATTGCAAATTAAGTAAACCAGAGGGGGGTGAGAACAGTTGTTGGCTGGAAGGTGATCATTTTGCAGAGCTTAACTTTGCTCCGTTCAGCACATCACTGATAAATGCTGAAGTCAGTGAAATTATTTTCTGGAAGCATTTCATATGGCCACTGATACGGTGGCCGACAGCAGCAAACACGCTGCAAAGGCCCAAAACATCTCCAAAAGGAGAAATGCGCTGCAAAAACATAAACGATCCAAAATCAAAAATATGCAAACTGCAAAGCAAATGCAAGAGAAAAACTCTGCATATCCATGTCAACACCAAGGTGCTGCAACGGCCTAAAACATCCCCAATTGGAGAAACGTGCTGCAAAAACAGAAACGATGCAAAGTCAAAAACACCCTGGCCACAAAAGCAAATGCAAGAGAAAAACGCTGCATTTAGACATCAACATAATGGAAGTACTCCAAGCCCAACTAGAACAGTTTTTATATTTCAACAGAGCGAAACCGGTTAGAGTATTTTGTTTTACAGTTTATACACCACAGCGAAGGGTTTGCTCAGGGCTGTGACCTTTTCAGCATGCACAAAAGGTTCGCTAAGCTTTGTGACCTTTTGAGCATGCATGAACGGTTCGCTTCGCCATTACAGCCTTAAATGTGATGCACAGAAATCAATGGATAGCCATGAATAGTCATAACTTTTCCATTTAGTTAGTAACCTAGCATTTACATGCATCAGATATGACTAGCTAAGTCGGCAAAAAGGCTTTCTAGCTCGCTAACATTAGTTCGCTTGCTTAGCTAGCAACTTTGCTAGCCTAACTGGCTAGCAATAATATTTGGTATAATATAGATGCTTGCGGTTCAACTCTAGCTAAGTGAGATAGCGAAATAATGGATATTTTTTATTCACTTATTTTCTATTGACATCCGTGCACCAAATATAACTATTCGCTAGTGAATTAGCAATGCTAAGCAAGCGAACTGACATTAGCTAGCTAGCTATCTAGAAAGCCTTTTGCCGACTTAGCTAGCTAGTCTCACTCTGGTCAAAAGTAAAAGCTGTTCTAGCTGGTGCTCCCCATAGTGGCTGGGAGCACTTCCATTGTGTCGATGTGGATATGCAGTGTTTTTCTCTTGCATTTGCTTTTGTGGTTTGCATGTTTTTGAGTTTGCATCGTTTTTGCAGCGCGTTTCTCCAACTGGAGATGATTTGGGCTGTGACAGCGCGTTTGATGACGTGAATGTGCAGCGCTTTTCTCTTGCATTTGCTTTTGCGGTTTGCATGTTTTTAAATTTGCATCGTTTCTGTTTTTGCAGTGCATTTCCCCAATTGCAGATGATTTCGGCCGTTGCGGCATGTTCGCCCGCGGCGGCCACCATACTCTAATTTTTGGCAGCCATTCATTCAAGACCACATCAGGTATGATTTGTGGAAAACAAAAGGGGCAAGTTCGTCTGTAAGCCCCATAGTGGCAGTTACTTTAATTGTGTTTAAAATAATTTCGATAGATTAATCGCCCAGCCCTATGTGCACTCAGATACAGACACGCAACACATGCATATCCATACACACATAAACTCAGATACAGACACCCCACACACAAATATGCACACATACAACTACACATGCAAAAACAGATACACACAAGACACATACACTCAGATATACATGTGCATACACACGCGCATATAAATGCACACACATAAACACTCATACATACAAATACAAATACACACATAAACGAACATACACGCGCGCACACACAGGGACACATACGTACATACAAATACACAAAAACACACTATACACATACACTACACACATACGCACAAACACACATACAAATACATGCACACACATACAAACACATGCATTCACGCATACATTCATACACATGCACACATACAAATACACATTCAGTCACAGATGCACACAAATACACACATACTAATACACACACACACACACACACACACACACACACACACTCACATTCATTCGCAAACATACACACACTCAGAGAACTATAGGTGTGTCTAAGGCAGAATTAAACATTAGGATATAAAATTGGCTAGAAATTACAGAGTACATTATACACCAAGAAAAGCACAACCCGTGTCAAGTTGACTGAGATATGTGCTGTGAAATGGAGGCCCTGGACTTTGGACAACCTTCCCACCACTCGTTACACACACACAAACACATACACACACGCACACACACACACACACACACGCACACACACACACGCACACACACACACACACACACACACACACACACACATAAGGTCACACAACTGCAGAGAGACCAGAGAAAGAGGGGTAGAAGAACAGTACAGGCCAGAAAAAGGAATAAAAAGAAATCATTTCTCCTGCTCTCTGCATCCATCTCCTCCTCTCCCTCTGCCTCCCTCTCTCTTCTCTCTCTCCTTCACCCCCCTCTCTTCCTCTGAATACAACACACAGTGGTGGCTGGCAGTGCCGGGCCTGGTATTACACTCTTGACAGTGAACATCGCAGTGTTAATGATGCGTAGAGCCAGCTGCCCTGTACTCTAATGCAGAGGGAAAAGAAGAGATGGAGATGAGGAAGAAAAAGGGAGCATAGAGAGATTGGAAAATTGTGGAGAGAAAGAGGGTGCAGTCCACTCAAACAGAAACCAGGCAGCTATTCTGTATTTGCACTCAGGAAAATCTGGCATTTAAGCTCTGCTCCAAGCATACATTAGTGTTTGGTATCTGTTCCTAGGGCATGTTAGTGTTTTGGTTCTGTTCTAAAGACATGCTAGTGTTCGGATTCAGCTCGAAGGGCATGATAGTGTTTAGGAACTGCTCTGAGGACATGCGAGCATTTAGATTCAACTCTCAGGACATGCTACTATTTCAGTTCTGCTCTGAGGACACGCGAGCAATTGTATTCTGCTCTAAGCAAATGTAAACCTTTGGGTCCTGCTCCCAGCGCTAACTAGTACTTGGACTCTGCTCCCAAGGCAAGTTCGCATTGGGGTTTTGCTCCTGCAGTATGCTATTTTTGGTTCTGCTCCCAGGAAAACCTAACTGCTGGCAAATGAGCCCAATAAAACAGTCATGAGCAATTCCAAAACAACCTGCTGCCAAATCCTGTCTCAGTCCACTCCACCCTCCCACCATCCTGGGCGCCACACCCCCACCCTCATAAATGTGCAGATGGACAGATGAAACCCACGCGCTCAAGTGTGCACACGCACACCTTCAGCATTGTTCTAGAATCTTCACCTCGGCAGCAGTTAAACGCATGAGGGACGAGTGTTTTGTGGTGACATTGCGGCCTTATGTGTGCAAGGGTGTGTGATTTCAGTATAGTTGGGGGGGAGTTTTAATACCTCCATCAGCATATAAGCGCTAGTGCACAGTAGTTTAATTACAGGGACTTGATGTAGATCTAATTTTCTGAGATGAGCCATCAGGGGGAAGCTTTATGACATTAGAGTGTGATTCACTGTCTGAGCTGCTCAGGACACAGATGTTGAGTCCACCATGTGGGGCGGGAGAGAAATTAGAGAGTTTCGTTTTCAAAAAAAAAATACTCAGGGACACCCGCTGTCTTTCTCTGAAATTCAATTTCAATTTTATCTCTTGCTGACCAGCAGGGTAGGCTCCAGCTCGATATCACAACACCTTACTCGGGCAGTAAGTCTAAGAGGTTCTATGCCAACCACAAAGTTTTTAGGACCAACTTTGTTTGTCATCTGGTGATTTAAACCTGGTGTTTGCCCACCCTTCTGTTTCCCCATTAAACATCTTTGCGACAGTGCTTCCCCAAAAACATAATCTAAATGAAACTGAACTTAAAATGCTTTCATTGCTTGTAGAGAGAAAGAGGGCACAGTAGTAAATGCTGGCCTCAGGGGGGTGGTGGTGGCAGTGTTCAGGGGTCAGGGGTGAAACTCACATCAATATAGTTGGCGTTGATGTAGTCCGAGTTGGGGTCACTGAGGAGAGGGTGGAGCTTGACCCTGTGACGGTCGTCTGAAATTAACCGCAAGAACCAATTAATTTGACGCAGGCATTCATTGACGTGTCATATTATTGCATGCAGGACAATCCAGCAGGACAAAACCAAAGAAAGATAAATAAAGACCCTTTACTGCGGTTACATGTATAGATGTACAGGAATACTTATGAAAAACAGTATGGGCACATATAGTGTATTTTGGAATATCTGTAAATACTGATTTAGTGATAACGTTTGGGACAGGTAAACTGTCCTGCTGGGGTTCACTGTATGTAATAACAGAAGCATTGACTTACAACCCATCAGACTTTCGTGTCTTCCCTTTGTTTTGTCCTTCTTTGTAACATCCCATCCATCAAAGAAACTCTGAAGAGAGAGAGATTGAGAGAGAGAGAGAAAGAGAGAGAGAGAGAGAGAGAGAGAGTGAGAGAGTTAGAATTTCTCACAATCTTTTGAAGGTATAGGGTAGAGCAGCTCCATTAGCTGCCTGATAGGCTAGCACTAAGGTTTTGAATGTGTTGTGTTTGGATTTTACCCCCCTCTCCATGGACTCAAATGTAGGACAATAAAGAACCAGCAGACACCTCCTCTCAGGAGAACAATGGTTTGTTTACACTTTGAAAGGAAGACACAGACTCAGAGCACTCGAGCCGTATGTACAGACAGAGCCCCAGAAGACTGGAGCCTGTGGTGCGCTGAAGCACACTGCTTTCCCATGCAGATAGAGCTCTGAGCTGAGATGAGCGGCTGGCTGGAGATGAATGCTCTCGCCCATCTGTAGTAACCCAGCTGAGCCGTTTACGAAGAGCATCAAACATCCTTCCTGCAGACACTACAGAGGCCTTAAACAGGGACATATCAGAAAGAAAAAACACAACATACACATTCCCACTGGATGGAAAGGTGCTCCAATGGGCAACACTGTCACCTCACAACAAGAACGTTACGGGTTTGAAACCGGCATGGTGCCTTTCCGAGAGGAGTTTGCATGTTCTCCCTGTGTTCACGTACTGTAGGTTCCCTCCAGGTACTCCAATTTCCTCCCACAGTCAAAAAAACATGCGTATTAGCAGGCCAGCTGCAGGTTTGCCTGTGCCTGGGACAAGGCAATCCAAGAGCCCCCCCCTTGCCACACCTCACCCCAGTCCAACTCACAACTCAAACTCCATTCCTCAGATACAGACACAAGAGACATTCCCTTACATTATAACAATTACTGTTAACAAACCACCTTTGTTTTTTCAGTCAATCTTTCAGATGTAAATATGTAAAACAGAGACTGGTTATTTTACATATACCATGCCCAGAGACTTATATGCACACTAGTACTGAGCAAAATAGGCATGTTATTGTGATTATCAAATGTGGCCCAGAATAACATTCATGAAATTTCAGTGTTTCAAGAAGCCATCAGAGCCATGTCCCAATAGTTCCAGTGTCTTTTGTGGTTGTTAGTGTTTACATGCTTTGGTTTTGATGGGAAACAGGATTTTTGGGTATTTGCAATATGAGGTGAGCCAGACGGTTTGATCAATATGTATTGAATGAGTATTAGGAGATAAAGAGAGGCCGTCGGGTCCGACAGAGCATATCACCGATTTGCTAATTCCAGCTGGGATCTCTGTTTGCCTTCAGTTCCGACAGGACAGTACGCACTAGCACCTTTTAGTTGGAGGTTCCGTATGCCCACATATGGAGCTCACTTCTGGGGGTTTGGAGTCCATTGAACCAATTAAGTTGAGTGGTTCAGGTGAGGCCCAATTGTAGAGTATTGCTTTTTATCAATGTGTAAACCCCAGGATCAATCAGCAACAACTTCTGATAACATTAAAGAAGTCATATGCAAATGTCTGTACTTTTACATGTATAAAGTTTCTTATGAAATTAAGGAATTTTGAACTCTGCATCATGCTGTTGTTCCCACAGCCGGCTGTGTAATAAACTTTTTCTTGCTTTTGCTACGAACATCGGAGTCTGCTTCTTCATCGGGACAACGTTCTTGGTTTTTATCAATTAACCAGTTTGAAGTCTAAATGCATGCCATGCATCAAACTTCAATGATGGCACTATTATTGATGAAGTCCAGTTTCTGGGAAAGTCGTAGGAAAGCTACGATATGAGACTGTATGGATGGCAATTATCTAATTAATTAATTTGAAACAAAATCTAAACCTTATCTAAATACAATCTTCAGCAGCTTTCACTACACAGTACTCTCCTTCAAGATGGATTTTCAAGAAATTTCAGTTTGTGGCTGTCAATCTAATCTCATATTGTAGCATTCCTCTATAACGCAAGGCTAAATGTCCTAATCATTTTTGGCAACGCAGCTAATTGTTCGCCTATTTCCTCAGTATATTAATTCAATTAATTGTTCAATTCTTAATGGAAACAGGTTGAGAGTTAATCTACATTATATTAATGTCACTGGTTGCACACAGGGTTTTATTTTTACTCATAGCAAACTTAATACATGGATCTGAATCAGCAAAACTGCATTTTTAAAAGGGTTTTGTCAGGCATATCGCAGCTGATCGGACATTAACGGTAAAAAAAAATATTAAAAATTTTGTGAGCTACAGGAATTCAGACGCTTCAAAAGACATTGAAGTTTTATGTCATCATTAATGTGGATAGGACAATGCTTGAAAACTATTGGAATGAACAATAATGCCAAGTGAGGGGAAAAGGCCCGTAATTCCACAAATTGATCCTCGCAACTGAGCGAATTAGCAATAATTAGCAATAAGATGCCAATGGCAAGTCCCGGGTAGAAAAGGTTAAGCTTGGCTGAAATCCGGTTGTCAATGGCTGTGCTGTGTGTTTAACTGTCTTATCTTGCAGTAGATAATCCTCGTTGGTCACTGTAATAATTTTGTACGCTTCACATCTTTTTAAAAATTTGGTCATTAAATTCCTTACACCTCTCTTTTAATTTTCTCTTTTTCTTTTCTCCTGTCTTTTGCATGCTCCTGATTTTTGAGGCCTGGCCATTTTGACAGTTCACACTCACAAAAGGGGGGCCAGGGGTGGCCGATAGAACTTTTGAATTTACGCGGTGTAATAGACCAAACCATTTTTGCTTGGAGAGAAAGTAAAAATGTTGTCGACCACTATGTCAAGGTTAAGTTTGGGAAACAAAAATGCGCAAGCACTAGATGTGAAACAATACTACATTTTTTTTTTTGCGAAAAAGCAAATTTTGACAAATTATTCCAGCAGATGTTTTAACGGTCAGAGGGTCCAGTCCTGCCAGGGTTGTCTCCCCACTGTCGGCAGGCATGTTAGGCTAACTGGAGACTTGAAATAGCCCATGGGTGTAAATGAACTAAAAGACGGGTGATAATGAAACTGGGAACCTATTATATGCCAAGTGACATAAGCAGCCATTAGAGAAAGGACAGAAGGGGGGAGACATGGCTAAGTCTGGGGAGGATTAGGGTAAGATAAGCAGCACAGGTCAGAACTATGACAATACATACAATTGGAAATATGTGGTTTTAAACATTCTTCTTTTTAAACTCGTGTATGGTAATGTCCACACCACAACTACAGCAACAAGAGTAACAAACAGAATCGTTCAAATGACAGAAGCACTGACAACTGATCATCACTATCTAAATGGAAGATGACATTTCCAAGAGGCAATTTGCACACTGTTATTATTCATTTGTGTGGATGCTCACATCCTTATAGTTATGCAGTTATCTGAATGGTTGCAGTTCTTGCTTAATGGAGGGACCTTACGGCTGGGTGAAGAATGCGGTGACAAAGAGGAGGATGTCCAATGTCACTACATCGTGGAGCTCTGCTGTTGCGGTAGGATTAACATTACGGCACTCATATTTCAGCAACATCAATTTTAAAGTCTTTTTTTGGACTCGACCTAGTCTATTAACTGCTGGAACCGCGCTAAATGCCCAAAGCTATGGATTAACTGAATCGAACCCTTCCTGACCTGCATGGTTGCTTCAGTATTCACTTACTGCAAGGTGCCTGGGGTAAAAGCTTCCCGATACTGCAGACAAGGAATCTGCATGTCTGACAAACTGCTATGATGTTCTCAGTGAGGGACTGTGTGCAGTCCAGTCCCACTCACTGCCAGGCCTGACAAATGAAGGGAGAGGCACTGTGGTGCCAGTCAGGATGGGGACTTGGCTGGGAAGCAGAACATCTCAAGTATAATCCACACTGAGCTGCTGGCTCCAGGCGATGATCTGTCACAAATCAGCATGAGCTGTGTCACAGGCAAGCCGAGATGTGAGCTGAGATCGATGTGTATGAGCGCGGGAGCAGAGGAGAGGAAGAGCAGTGTGTCATCATGAGAGAAGCCAGGACAAATCCAGCTTTAGGAGGATATGGCAGAACTCTATGGGACGGGAAAGACTGAAGTCAGACTCTGTACGCTGCATAGAGCACAGCACAAGTGCTCCCAAACCTCTCCTTCTGGCTCACAAGCAGGATCCAGGAAGAAGTAGTGTTCCATCTTAAGCACAGCTCACACAACTAATCAAGCGCACTGTAGTAAAATGCACCAGAGATGCATCAGGTGGAGCTGCCTGCAGCATAGAGGCTACAGAGCTGCCTATAGCATAGAGGCTGTAGTGCTACTTGATGCATACTGACACAGAGCTGCCTGCAACATAGAGGCTACAGAGCTGCCTATAGCAAAAAAAATAAATATGGAGCCGCCCAAAGTAAAGAGGCAATGGAGCTGCCGGAAACATAGAGATTGTGGAGCTACCTATAGAATGGAGGCCATGGAGTTGCCTACAGCATAAAGGCTATGGAGCTGCCTATAACATAGCAACTAGAGAGTTACCTGAAGCATTTGAGGCTTTGGAGCTGCCAATAGCATAGAGGCTATGGAAATGGAGCTATTTGTAGCACAGAGACTATGGAGCTGCGTGTAACACAAAGGCTAAGGAGCAACCTGTAGCATAGAGGCTGTAGTGCTGTCTGTAGCATAAAGTCTATGGAGCCATCTATAGCATAGAGGCAATGGAGCTGTCTGTAGCATTGAGGCTGTGGCGCTGCTTGGAACATAAAGGCAGCATAAAAGTGATGTGATGGAGTCTCTGATTATGCACTCATTTTATGACCATGAACCCCCCCCCAAATCCCAGAATCTGGAAGCCCACATTGAGAAGATGATTACAGCTCCGTCTCACATCAGACTAATCCAGACCAGGGATTTTCCCGGCTGCCTGGTTGCTGCTCGTCCTGCTATTGTAATCTCTGCACGTTTCCCTGGCAGCTCTCTAGACATGGAGCAGATCCATTTCACAGTCAAGAAACGCAGCAGGGGGGTTGGGGTGTTTGTGGTCATTGAGGCTCTGTAATTTTTTTGGGGGGGGGGGGGTAGAACTAAAAATCCGGTCAGAACACCAAGCAAGACCCAAACACCAGATCTAGAATCAGAACCATTTCCACCTCCACATAACTTCTAACACACTTACAGGGTAAGGGAAGGATGCAGGAGTGAATGTTGCATTAAATATATCCCTTCCCCATAAACACTCAAAGGACTTTACAATCATATGGCAGAATCTCACCTCACCACCATCGATGTGTTGCACCCACCTGGGTGATGTACAGCAGCCATTTTGTGCCTGAAGGCTAACCACACATCCGCTGAGGTGGTGAAGGGACAGGGTAATTTTCATAGCCAGTTAAATGAGGGGCTGATCAGGTGGCAGGTTGAAAGAGCCAGGTTTGGAATTTTAGAAGAGACAGGACACCTACGAATCTGCTGCTCTTGTCTTGGGATCTTTAATGACTACAGTGAGTCAGGACCTCAAATTTAGGTCTCATCCAAAAGATGACGCTTCCTAAAGCCCAGTGTCCCGATCACTTCACTGGGGATTACTTGACCAGAGAGAAGTCTGCCACATACTGACCCACCAACACCAATTTCAGCAGCATCTTAATTTTCCCAAGTGGTCTCCCATCCAAACACTAACCAAGCTCATGCCTGCTTAGCTTTGGCAACCTGGCCAGAGCAAAATCGATGGCAGTGTGGTTGGTGCCCATGTCTCTTCATCTTCACACACCCACTCCGTAACCTGGACCTGGCAGGTTCATGTCAGACTCTGAAGGGACAGATGTTGACTCGATCAGGGTCAGACTTAGCCAACCATCCCATAGGATGGCACATACTGTACAGTAACTGTGCTGGGGACAGAGGGCTCCAATGGCACCTACAGAACTGAATACGCACCCATCCAGCGTGAAACACATCAGCCCTGAACTGAAAATGTTCCACACTTACCGCGAAAAGCTCTAAATAAGGGTTCATTTTTTCCGAACACGTCGGCTGACAAACGCTTATCAAACCCAGGCTAACCCTCAAACTCTTCTCACTGAATCCACCCAGCGCAGTGTGACTGAGCCGTCCACACATTCATACCACACACTCAGGTGCTTCTGAGATGGTGCTTGAAACATACTCATGTCTTGCCTTGGTCGGCAGGCTGAACAGCTGTTGTGGTAATAATGTGCGGATTATGGCTCATGCCGCTGAACCTCTTTCTCTGCAGGCAGGGCCACTTCAAGGTCTGCTATACTCATTCTCCGATTGAATAAAAAAAAAAAACTCAATCGATATTTCATTTGAAAGCTTTAGCCTAAGCCTCCCAGGTCACTCACTCCTGGCATGACACAACAAAGACTGCAGCAGCTCTAAAGCTAAGCTCTCCCTAGCTTAATGCTACACAAGGACTCTGTCTTCTCCATTTGCTAAAAAAAAAAAGCATTTGGGGTAATTCTGTCAAGTCGGGGAGCTAAAAAATCCCACCATGCACTGCAAACAGAGTCGATCAATGACTGATCCACAGGTCTTGTGGGAAATAATAGATATGAAGCCAAAGGGTGATAGGCAGAGAATTGCACCTCATTTTCTGCTTTTAGACAGACTTGGGATGAGGCAAACAGAGAAAACAAACACTAAAACCTGTACAAAATGACCCATGTATAGATTTCAGGCCCGGAGTTTCACCCTCGAGGCCCAGTGTAATGAGTCTACAAGCGAAGCAGAATTCCGCAGGGAGCATGTAGACCTAGCGGGCAAAACAGAGGGAAGCCAGAACAGAAAATTGTCTGAGAGCTTGTTTTGTTTGTTATTACGTCTTATATAAGTGCCTTGAAAAGTATGACTCTTCAGGCATCGAGTGTCAGCCAAAAAAGTAAGAAAGCCTCAATCATAATGCAACACCTGCTGAAATAAATTCTCCCAACATTAAAAAATAATGAAGCAGAAAAATCACCTCCCTGTTATTCAATACGTTTGAATGTGGGTAGAGTTACTGCTACTACTGACATATCCTATTGCATAAGAGTGTGGGCCGTTACTATTACTGTTACTACTGCAAAACTGTGGGGAGTTACTTTCACTGTAACTTCTGATATGCACAACTGCGCACGAGTGTCGGTAATTACTATTACTGTAAATTTTGACATGCACAGCTGTGCATGTGTGGGTAGTCACTGTTACAGCTACTATTGACATGCATTACTATGCTAAAGTGAGGGTATTTAGTGTTACTACTGACAAACACTACTTTTCATAAGTGTAATTACGGTTATTGCTGACATACATTCCTGTGCAAAAGGGCTTGTAGTTACTGTTACTGCAACTACTGACGTACACAACCATGCAAAAGTTTGGGTAGTTGCTGTTGCTACAGACTTACACTACACTGCAAAAGAGTGGGTAGTTACTGTTTCTACTGACATACTGTACTCTACTGTGCAAAAGTATGGGTCCTACTGTTACTGTTACTACTGACAGACACATATGTGCAAAAGTGTGGGTAGTTACTCTTTCTGTTGCAACTGACATACACTACCCTGCAAAAGTGTGGGTAGTTACTGTTACTACTGAAATACACTACTATACAAAAGTGTGGGTAGTTATTGTGACTGTAAATATTGACATGCAGCACTGAGCAGATGAGTGGGAAGTTACTGTTACTACTGACAAACTACTGAGTAAACTTGAGGGTATTAACTGCTACTGCTGACAAACACTACTGTGCTAAAGTGTGGGTAGTTACCGCTACTGTTAGTACTGCTATTAACAACTACATAAACGTGAGGGTAGTAGCTGTTTCTGTAAATTCAGATGTACATTGTACACTACTGTGCTAGAGTGTGGGTAGTTACTATTACTACAGAAATACACGACTATATGAAGAGCTCATTTGCAAAAACAGTTATCTGCATTTTGATTTATTTTTCTAAATCATGTTTTTTAATTGTGCATGTCATGGAATAGCAATCAAATTACAGTTGGGTTATTTCAGAAAGACATCTCAAAATATTTTACTTTTCTTAAATGATGTTTTTGGATTGTATAGTCAAAGGAATATTCATCAAACTGCTGTTGGTTTATTCATTTTAAGAATGGCCTTTATCTGTTTTTGCAAATGAACTCTTCATATATAAAATGTGAGTATTTAATGTTACTGAAATTACTGACGTACACTACTGCCCCAAAGTGTACGTAGTTATTGTGACGATACACTATTGTACAAAAGGTGTTGGTAGTTACCATTACAACTGGAATGCACTACTGTGTAAAAGTGAGGGTGGAAATTATTACTGTTCCTACTGACATTCACAACTGTACAAAAGTGTGGGTAGTTACTTAATACTGACATACACTCCTCAGCTAAAGGTTTCGGCATTCTAGATTTTTTTATTCAAATGTTCATTTTTTGCTAAATTGATTTTTCTGAGGATAAAAAGCACATTTGAGATATCGAATGATAATTTAAAAATGTTTTACTAAAACAAGTTCATATTTAATTAAATACAGTTGAAACAGATGATACAGCCTTGACAAAACCCTGATTTGTCAAGCGTTCATCAGTGCTGCCAGGTTTTACCAGTAAGGACAGAATCAAGTGAGACTGCAAGCCTGCAGAAGAACTGTACTGAGTTCTCCAATAATTCTTTAAACAAGCAAGAATCTAATCATCCTATAAAACTACAGGGCACTGTACCACATTTTTATGCAAAGAGAAGTCACACAAAAAATTGATTTGATTTAGTTTTGGACAGGTGTTTGCTCTGCATGGTACATTTTTCAATGTGCAGAAACCTTTCATTTCATGACTTATGAACGCATCTTTACCAAACAAACTAGTTCTGAAGGTGCCTAAAACTTTTGCACTGTGCTGTACACCACACAGTCACAGGTTGTTAATTACAGTAACTATTGGGAAAATTCATGTGTAGTCCTTAGGTAACAATTTTGATCTCAGAGTTCAGTGCTACAAACCCCAATTCCAGTGAAGTTGGGACGGTGTGTAAAACGTGAATAAAAACAGAATACAATGATTTGCAAATCCTTTTTGACCTATATTCAATTGAGTACACTACAAAGACAAGATATTTAATGTACAAACTGATAAACTTTATTGTTTTTTTGGAAATGTTCACTCATTTTGAATTTGATGCCTGCAACACGTTCCAAAATAGCTGGGACAGGGGCATGTTTACCACTGTGTTACATCACCTTTCCTATTAACAACACTCAATAAGTGTTTGGGAACTGAGGACACTAATTGTAGAAGCTTTGTAGATGGAATTCTTTCTCATTCTTGCTTAATGTCCGACTTCAGTTGCTCAACAGTTCGGGGTCTCCATTGTCGTATTTTGAGCTTAATAATGCATCACACATTTTCAATGAGAGACAGGTCTGGACAGCAGGCAGTCCAGTCTATTACCTGCACTCTTTTACTACGAAGCCACGCTGTTGTAGCACGTGCAGAATGTGGCCTGGCACTGTCTTGCTGAAATAAGCAGGGATGTCCCTGAAAAAGACATCGGTTGGATGGCAGCATATGTTGCTCCAAAACCTGTATGTACCTTTCAGCATTAATGGTGCCTTCACAGATCTGCAAGTTACCTATGCCATGGGCACTAACACATCCCCATACCATCACAGATGCTGGCTTTTGAACTTTGCGCTGATAACAATTTAGATGGTCCTTTTCTTCTTTAGCCCGGAGGACATAACGTCCATGATTTCCAAAAACAATTTGAAATGTGGACTCGTCAGACCACAGCACACTTTATCACTTTGCATCAGTCCATTTCAGATGAGCTTGGGCCCAGAGAAGCTGGCAGCGTCACTGGGTGTTGTTCATATATGGCTTTCGCTTTGCATGGTAGAGTTTTAACTTGCAGTTGTAGATGTGGCGACGAGCTGTATTAACTGACAATGGTTCTCCAAAGTGTTCCAGAGCCCACATGGTAATATCCTTAGCAGAATGATGTCGGTTTTTAACGCAGTGCCGCATGAGGGACCGACGGTCACGGGCATTCAATGCTGGTTTTCTGCCTTGCCGCTTACATGTAGAGATTTCTCTGGATTCTCTCAATCTTTTGATGATATTATGGACTGTAGATGATGAAATCCCTAAATTCCTTGCAATTGCACGTTGAGAAACATTTATAAAATGTTGGACTATTTGCTCACACTGTTGTTCACAAAGTGGAGTGCCTCACCCCATCCTTGCCTGTGAACGACTGAGCCTTTCAGGGATGCTCTTTTTACACCTAATAATGGCACTCACCTTCTTCCAATTAACCTGTTCACCTGTGGAATGCTTCAAACAGGTGTTTCTTGAGCATTCCTCAACTTTCCCAATCTTTTGTTGCCCCTGTCCCAACATTTTAGGAACGTGTTGCCGGCATCAAATTCAAAATGAGTGAATATTTAAAAAAAATAAAAATAGAGTTTATCAGTTTGAACATTAAAAAACAAGTCTTTGTAGTGTACTCAACTGAATATAGGTTGAAAAGGATTTGCAAATCATTGTATTCTGTTTTTATTCACATTTTACACAATGTCCCAACTTCATTGGAATTAGGGTTTATTCAAAATGGACAGTAAAACACAATACATACATGGTCATAAAACAAATTTGTTTCTTGGTACTACCTGGCTTTCTATAATAGTATTTGCCATTTAATTAATAAAAACAAGCTGGTTGTAGACCACAGAAGTCCCCCTCCAAAGATGATATGCACGCATGCACGGAAACACAGACAGACATGGCCTAAATCAATTATCCCCTGACCAACCCTTTGGGTGGCGGGGGACGAAAAATATGGATGCTATTTACCCAGTAAATACAGTCAAGTAAACTTCTGAAAAATAAAAAGCTATTTACATTTGCTGTGTGTTGTATATTTATTGTGGGCAGCTGTGCATTGTATTTAACTGTCAAACTAATTGCTGTAAAGTGTTGAGTATAATATGCATTGTATACATTGTATTAACCTGTAGAATTAATCACTGTCACGTGCTGTAACACACTCATACACATTCATTCTCACACTCGTATGCATAGATTTGAAAATGCACACATATATCTATACTCCCACTGATATACCCTCATCCTCATATGCACATATTTTCATAACATGCATGCATGTGTATGTATGCATTTGCATATATATGTATGTGCATTCCAGTATGAATGTACGTGCTCAGATATATGTACATACATGCATGCATGAGCAAGTGCTTAGTACCACTATACATGTATGTGCAAGTGAAGTATTCAAATTTGGCCTCGGCGGCTTCTCATATATATTTATTGTGTGCATTTTATTTTCCAGTGGGGCAAATCGCACTAATGTGCAGTGTACAGTATATTCATTGTATGTATTATATTTACCATTAGCGCTAATCTCTGCTCTGTGCTGTGTACAGTGCATGCATTGTGTGCACTCTACTTTCAAGTAGGGCTAATCGCTGTAGCATGAGCCTTGTACAGTACATAGATTTGAAGTGTGAATTGGGCACAAACACATGCAGAGATACATGGGCTACAGACAGAAGCAGTGCTCATTCAAAGCCTCCTGCTCCAGAGGTAGAGTTTATTAATGACCAGCCTCCTTCATCTCATTAATTACAGCTAATTACCCCTGAGCAGGGTTGCAGGCAGGGACACACAGACACACTGCAGTCATCACTCATTCTGCCCCCCCATCACGCTCTACTACTCTCCCTCTATCACCCAATCATTCATATTTCAAGCAGTCTACTTAACATCCCTTTCTCTCTATACATCTCTCCCTCTATCACCAATAGCTCTGATCTCCCCTACCATCCCTCTCTCCCTCTTTCCATACACTCCACCATTGATCCTGTAGCTTTTGCTTTTAAATGAGTAACGCTGTCCTTCTTTTATCCACTATCTCTCTCTCTCTCTCTCTCACCCTCCATACATCTTCTTACCACATATAACATTATTATACTCTCCCCAATTGATTTGGCATCTTACCCAGCAACACACAAGCGCAAATGTACACACGCAAACATAACTGTACACTCACACACGCACACACACACACACATCCTTGTACTTCTATCCTAGTGAGGATATTACATTGACTTCCATTCACTCTTTCTGTGTCTCCAGAGCCTTTCCCTAGTCTTAACAAGTAATTCTTTCCTAACCCAAACCTTTACCCTACCTTTAACCTATCCCTTATTCTAACCTTACCCCTAACCTTAACTAATAAGTCACAATTTGCCCATGCAGTTGTGAGGACACATGAAAATGTCCTCCCTTCCCAATTGCGTGCCCACTCTGTAGAAAAAATACGTTTTTTGGCTCTCACTTGGTCACAAGTACAAGAGCAAAGACACATTCTCACAGCTATGACAGTGAAGGTCATTGTATATTTGCATCCTGTTGAAAATGTATTTGATAAGGCGGTGGGGTGGGGGGATATTATGACTCATGGCAAACACGGTGACGCACAGAGCAAATGGAGAAAAATGGAAGGAATAATGAATGGGTTGGGAGGGACGTTGGGGAGGGAGCTTTTTATAAAGTCCAAGTGTGTTTTTTGGTTTTGCGGCCATGACACTGAGGAAACCCTGTCCTTTACAAAGACCATAACAGAGCCCTTTACAGCCCACATTGTCAAAACATCAGTTTCAAAATTGCCACCAACCAAAAGAACATTGTTTTAATGATCCCCAGTGCCCACCAACCAAATAAAAAAAAAAAAAACAGGTCAAATATTCCCCACACACTGAAAGAGCATGAGTTTAATAATCCCTGCCAACTGAAATAACATGGGATTAAAATTCCCCACCAACCAAAAAAAAAAAGTTAAATTTTCTCCACCAACCAAAAGAACATCAGTTTAATAATCTCCACGAAAAAAAAAAGGCTTCAATAAAATAATCCTTGCCAAACCAATGAACATGGGTGAAATAATCCCCACCATTCAAAAGAACATTGATTTCATATTCACCTCCAAACGGAAATACACCAGGTTAATAATGCCTACTAACCAAAAAAAAAAAAAAAAACAGTGACTTAATAATCCCTGATAACTAAAAGAACATGGGGTTAATAATCCTCTCCAACCAAATGACCGTCGGTTTAACCCATTAATGACCACTGTTCCGTTTTTGGGACGCGGCACATTTTAACTTCTGTACCCCAGGTGAGTGCCTTACTGTGACTGAACTGCTGTAGATTAATCAAGGTAACACATCCAGGAAAAGTGCTTATGAGCGAAGTCTCCCTTTACAGCAGTGTAGGGGCTGCCATTTGCATGAATTTCTTGAATCTGTAACAGCACTGTGCAACACTCTAAAAGGTGAGCATGCCATTTTTTTCTGAGACACATTTTTACAAAACAATAAGAACAAAAATTGGAGATTACAGCATTATCTAAATATATTTTTCTCAGAATGATGACTTTTTATGCTTTCAACAATCTGCATACATTGGTAATGGGACATACATATTTGGGGTCCTCGATGACAAAAAATTATTTTTTTTCACCGGAATTTAAGTGTTACACGTTCCTTGCACACCGCATCCAATAGTAAAATGTAACTTTTACTTTGAAAATAAATTTGGGCATTGATGGCTTAATGGTGCAAATCTACCAAAAGACCTTTCCCTAAAATCATACCCACCACCCAAAAAACAACCGCAAGTCATCGCATCTGATCGCTCATTCATCGAAGCAATCCTGGTTCATAACACAAACCAGAAACTACGCCTTCAGAACTGTGTGCCGTACATTTAACATGTTTTTCCTGCCACTTCCCGCGTTGAATTTTACAAAGTGTTCTGCCAGTGAATTGAGAAAACCTGACTAATTTCAAGATTCCCTAATGAAGCAAGAAAATTTCATTTGTTGAGCACACAGTAACTTAAGATGTGCAAATGTTTTCAATAAGACTAAAATATTTGAAACATTTAAGCTGTAACCACCTAATGTGCTACCACATACTCCGGACATATTCAACTAGACAACTCAGTCACCACAGGGACTGAGTCGTGTATCTCCCCGATCCCCAAATTTCAAACAAAATGGCCACCAGCAGCCATATTGGACATCCGAAATTGACGGAAATCGGTCTTGAGCACTTTCATATATATATCTTCGCCTGTGTAAAATTTGAAAACATTCCTGTCATAATTATGGCTTCCAGAGCTCGAAACATAAAAAAATTTCGGACAAAATGGCTGCCAGCAGCCATATGGGACGTCAGTCTCGAGCATTGTCATATATATATCTTCGCCTGTGTAAAATTTGAAAACATTCCTGTAATAATTGTGGCTTCTAGAGCCTGGAACACATAAAATTTCGGACAAAATGGCTGCCGGCAGCCATATTGGACCTCCAAAATTGACGAAAATCAGTCTTGAGCATTGTCATATATGTCTTTGCCTGTGTAAAATTTGAAAACATTCCTGTAATAATTGTGGCTTCCAGAGCCCGGAACATGAAATCTCTGCGGCGGCGGCGGCGGCCCCGGAACTAAACCATGGTATCTCCCCACTATCGTCGTCCGGGAGATACAATAAGGCAGACCTTCTGCGATTAACTTTGTTTACTGCGAACAGTCACAGCTTCGGGATTTCTGATGAACACTCCATTTAGTCCACTACTTTGCCACCAAAGACTTTTTAATAGACATGGAAGTGCCATGTTGATACATTTTTTTGGATTCTGCAATATTACAGGGCTTCATTGACAGTGGTTCTTCTCACATGACAGTTAATAGAAGATCATTTAGTGCTGCAACAAGGTGCAGAGAATGATTGAGTGATAACTAATGCTCCGAGTGATACTCCAATCATCAGCCATATTTGCCAGTCACCATCACCGTTTCTGATCGTTATACGTTTGTAAAATGTTTCAGGCATACGTAAAAAAGTTAGTGAATGTTAGCTGATGTTACATCTTTGAGCACACACACAAATACACACACACAGACACACACACACACACAAACACACAAAAACACGCACACAAAAGCACAGATATGTACACATGCACACACACACACACACGCACGCGCGCACACCTGAACCCTCACCTCGTACTCCTGCTTGAAGCCGTACCCCTCTGCAGTCTTCATCTGGTTGATGTGCTGCAGCAGGTCTGCGACGCGCACGGCGGGGTGCAGCTGTCCTGTGTGATAGGGGGAGCCTTTCCTTCCCCCGCACTGACGGAGCGGAGAGCCCCCCAGCAGGCTGCTGGACTCATTCACCGAGCTGCGTGGGTCACCTGGACACACACACACACACACACACACACACACACACACACAAATATAAGGAACAGACAGATGTACACTCAAACAAAGGAATACACACATAAAGGAACAAAAAAGTTGAAATGGAGACCCAACATTGCACTGAGGTTGATCAGCGTGTACATATTTCACCCATAATGTTATCTCAGCCATGCTTTCATTTCAGCCATGCTGTAATTTCCGATTTATTTCAGTCGTGCAGTTGTTATCAACTTGTTTCAGTCATGTTGTTATTTCAGACTTATTTCTGCAATGCTGTTATTATAAACTTATTTCAGCCCTGTTGTTAGTATAGACTTATTTCAGAAATGGTATTTCAGTCTTGTTGTTATTTCAGACTTATTTCAGCGATGGTGTTATTATAAACTTATTTCAGCCCTGTTGTTATTTCAGACTTATTTCAACAATGTGGTTATTATAAATTTATTTCAGCCCATTTTGTTATTTCAGACGTATCTAAACCATGCTGTAATTTCAGACTTATTTGAGCCGTGAAGACATTTTAAATTCATTTCAGCAATTCCATTATTTCAGACTTATTTGAGCCGTGAAGACATTTTAAATTCATTTCAGCAATTCCATTATTTCAGACTTATTTGAGCCGTGAAGACATTTTAAATTCATTTCAGCAATTCCATTATTTCAGACTTATTTGAGCCATGCTGTCATTTCACACTTATTTCAGCCATGCTGTTATTCCAGCTATGCAGTCATTTCACACTTATTTCAGGAATGGTGTTATTTCAGAATGAAATTAAGTTTCAGTAAGTTACAGAGTATACAGTTTTACCATAACTTTCTGTGCAGCTATTTGTGATGTTCCAACTATATTGCTGTCAAATAAAAATCTTTAGGCATTCGGGGGCCTAAAAACCACAGGTGATAGTAGAAAAATCAAATTTTAGACATTATTATTACCTCCGCCAAGGAGGTTATGTTTTTGCTTCCTTTTGTTTATTTGTTTGTTTGTCTGTCTGTTAGCAGACTATCTCAAAAATGGTTGCATATATCTTAACCAAACTATGCAGGATGTTAAAGTAGCACAACAGGAACAAGTGATTAAATTTTGGCATATCTAGTTCAAAGTTCAAATCCAGCTATGCTGGCGGAGGTATGGGCTCTCGTGAGTCCAGCTCTAGTTGTAGTAGTTTTATTTATCAATATTTAAACTATGAAGCTTGGGTTTGGAAATGAGGACTAGAGCTGAATCACAGCATCACACTTTCTTTTTATTTGTTTGAGCCGCAGATGCAGTGTGTGGGCGTGGCACTCACTGCGCGTGCTGCACGTGTGCGCATCCATAAAAGACAGCGCCATGCGCTCGTCCTCCTGCAGAGTGCTCTGATCTCCAAAACTGCGCTCCATAGATCCCATCACCGCCGGCTTCTCCTGCCTGTATGACATCGGGGCCTTTGCCATGCTCACCGGCTTCCTACTGTAGAGAAAGATAGCAAAATAGAGGGAGACAGAAATGGGGGAGAAAAAGATATAGAGAGGGACAGAAAGAATTAAACCAAAGCAACAAAGACAAAAATGCAAAGATGGAGAGAGGCAGTGAAAAAATTAATGGAAGATGATTGAAATGAGTACGGAATAAAGAAAGATACAATTGCATTGGAAGAACACCACTGGAGTCAAAATGAAGAAGGGGCATGACAGAAGGAGGGAATGGAGAGCAGGAGGCTGTCACTTACGGGTAGTATGAGTAAGAGTAGTAGTCCCTTCTGAAGGCATGAGGAGGGGAAGAAGAAAGAAAGGAGTGAGAAGGAGGAAAGATTTATCCATGCAATGTAAGATGTATTTCTCTAGGAGCAAATACTGTCCGGTATCATGTATTGCAGCTGAAATATGTATAGTATTTTCATGTGAGCAAACACTGTGAGGTATCATGTACTGCAGCTGAAATATGTATTTCTGTTTGAGTGAACACTGCAGTATCACGAACTGCAGCTGAAATATGTATTTCTGTATAAGTGAACACTGTGCAGTATCATGTACTACAGCTGAAACATATTTCTTTTGGAGCGAGCACTGTGTGGTATCACATACTACATCTGAAATATGTATTTCTGTATAAGCGAACACTGTAGGGTACCACGTACTGCAGCTAAAATATGTGTTTCTGTATGAGCAAACGCTGTATGGTTGTTATGATCCAGACCAGGAATCAAGTGTTTCCGACGCTTAACGTGCAGGATCTGGTGCACTGTGTAGATGGGGCCACCATCAATGAGCCTGGGGGTATGAAATGAGCGGACGGAAGGACTGTGGGGAAACAAAGACACAGGTTTAAAATTCCTGAGACATGAAACACAGGGTGACTGTCATGGAGGGAATGGGGAAGTAGGAACCAGACAGTTGAAGAAGAAGGGATTCTTGAAATGATGAATGGGCCAATGAACCAGGGAGCGAGGTTCTTTGACATCTCCCTGAGCAGGATATCTTTTGCAGCGAGCTAAACCTTTTGCCCTACTTAGTAGGCAGGAGCGGGCCTACGATAATGGTTCCCCTGCTTCTGGAAGGCGGATACGTGCTAGAGTAGTGACGCAGTAGTAAGCTCTTCTCCAACCCAGGCTGGCATGGTGAACCAAAACCTGAGCAGAGGGAACTGCTACTTCTCTCTCCTAAGACTGGAACGAAGGCAGTTGGTAACCCAGACAACTTTGAAAAGGTCACATACTTAAACCAGCCACTAGTAACAAATTGTGAGCAAGCTCCACCCAAGTTAACAAACAAGATCATCTGGCGGGGTTAGCTTCGGTCAGGCAAGCAAAGAGTCTAACCCAACTCCTGGTTCAGCCTCTCCACCTTGCTGTTAGTTTCTGGGTGGAACCCAGAGAAAAGGTACAAAAGGGCCTCCCGAAGTGACTGGAAAATTGGGGCCTGTGATCAGAGACCACCTTTTGGGGCACATTATGAAGATGAACCATGTGTTGAAGGGGGAGTCGGCAGTCTTCTTGGCAGTGGACAGCTTAGCCAATGGAACAGAGTGGGCTGAATTTGAGAACCAGTTGACGATGGTAAGGATGACCGTAAACCCATCAAAGGGAGGTAATCCCTTGATCAACTATGGCTATGCAAGTCCATGGTCGGTTGGGAACACCCAGGGGCAGCAGCAGACTACAGGGTCATTAGTTACTTGATTTGAAGTGGCGCACAAACTATAGGCTGTGACAAATGTCCGGGCATCTTAGTTGATGGTTGGCCACCAAAAGCACCAACGTACAAGGCAGAGGGTGCAAGAGAGTGCAGGATGGCATGTTAGCCGATGGAATAATCCCTCTCAGCAGCACACTACCGATGAGAAAAGTAGGCACAAGGATGAGATTTGCCATGGTCAGTTCGCTGTGAGAGGATAGCATCAGCACCCACGTCAGGGGCATCGACTTCCACAACAAACAGGTGCCAGGGGTCAGGGAGCTTAAAGATGTAAGCATTGATGAATAGCCTCTTGAGATGGTTAATGGCGGCAGCCCCCTGTGAGTTCAGGCAGAGGGAAACATCAGCGTTGTTAGGGGGGCAGCACCAGTAAAGTACCCTCCAATTCATCACTGGTTGAAGTTGGCAAACCCCAGGAAACTTAGTAGCTCCTTGTGATCTTTAGGGTTTGGTCAATCCAGCACAACCTGCACCTTCTGTTGATCCATCTACAAAGCACCCTTTGTTACGACAAAGCCCAGGAAAGAAATGGCGATGAGATGGAATTTGCACATTTCTGGCTTCAGATCAAGTTGATTATGCAGGAGCCTTTGATTGACTAAGCAGACATCGCAAGTGTGATCCTCCAGAGTTTGAGAGAAGACCAATATATTATCTAGATAGACATGAATGAACCAGGAGACCATGTCTTGGAGGACATTATCTATGAGGTTCTGTGACACAGCGGAGGCGTTAGCAAGCCCGAACGGCATCACAAAGTATTTGTATACCCAAGGTCAAGTGAAAAACCATCATTCACTCATCTCGTTCTCACATACACATCAGGTGGCATGCGTTGCGCAAATCCAGCTTAGTCAAAAAAACGCTGCCCTGGAGATTGAAGAATGCTGAGTCCATCAAGGGTAAAGGATAAGGATTCCTTATGATAATTACATTTAGTCCCTGATAGTGGATGCAGGGATATAGCGACTAATTTTTCTTGGCCATGAAGAAGATACCAGCTCTGGCTGGTGACAAAGAAACCAAAATTATTATGCAAGTTAGGGACTGATTTATGTACTCCTACATAGCTCGGGACTCCTGCTTAGTAAGAGAGCACAGCTAGCCCCTGGGGGGGCAATGTTCTAGGAAGCAAGTTGATGGCATAATGATTGGGTCTATGTGAAAGAAGTCACGTCACTCAGGCTTTGCTGAATGGCAAAGGTTGTTGAAGTTGAGGGTAACGCCCTTCAGGTCCAGGGGCTCCTCTTAGTGGTTGGAGGATGGAGGTGTAGAGAGGCTGGAGTTGCATCCAGCAACTCCATGATGAGACATACCAACTCTTCAGTATGGTTATAAGAGGTCAGCATGGGCACCGGTTGAATATCGTCTGTGATGTCAGGAAGGGCAATCCCACCCAAACGCTCACACAGGAGGGGTACTGGCAGTGGTACAGTCAGAATCCTCAGGCGCCGTATGAGACCAGGATGGATAAAGTTCCTGTCAGCGCCAGAGTTAACTAAGGCGCAGGTGGTAATAGGGCGACCCTGCCAGGTCATGCAAACAAGAAGGAGTAGATGAGACAGCAACACCAGACAGCACATCTCCATCAGATGTCAATCGCATCCGCAGAACAGGGCATTCAGCAATGGCATGAACAGCACTTCCGCAGTACAGGCATAGGGCAGCTTGTGAGCCCAATTTCAGTCAACAGCCATGGGTATTGGAGGAGCCAGGTGGGGATCAGCTCCGGGCTAGGCATCCTGGGATGCAGGCAGGGGCGGAGTATGAAACCTTGCCCGCCAGTCCAACTGCCGCTCTTGCAGTCGGCCATCAATTCTGAGTGCCAAATCGATGAGGTAGTCCATATCTCTGAGAAGGACACAGGTGGTCATTTTGTCCCAGATCTGCTCTGCCAAGCCGAACAGAGAGGCATCATACAGCGCCATTGAGTTTCAGAGCATGGAAATAGCCAGAAGTCTGGAGCTGCTTATGGGTGGTGGCATGGCTGGAGCAGGGCTGGTCAAACAGCTTTCTCATCTCTTAAGCGAAAGCAGTGAAGGCAGACACTGCAGGATCTCCTGTCTCCCAACAGGCAGTAGCCCAGGGCCCAGTTGTTCAAAGCTCTGTTAATTTAACGGCTGGTTAGTGCTAAACACCTGGCATTATGACCACTCTCTAAATAATTCTCGCGAATGCTCTTCACTACTTAAACTAATCAAGGGGAAACCTAAAAAATGCATCAAAAACATACAAACATTTGTGCTTTCATTCAGATATAGATACTGTTGTTTAAACTTAATCACCGGTTAAAGTTAACAAAGCTTTGAACAACCAGTCCCAATTCCTGGCATGACCTGAGAGGCAAGTTATGACAAATCCTATCCTGGAGCATTCGCTGTAGAATGATGATGGCTTAAGTTTGAAGACCACTGAAGAATGGGCCAGGAAGCTGCAACAGCTGGTGAGGTTGCCACCGTAGAAGTCCAGAACCTCAAGGTTTGGCTCCCAATGGGAAACACCTGAGGGTAGACCTGCGAATAGCACTGGCTGCCTGAGCGGCAGAGCTGAAGTCCAGGGAAACATCAGTAACAGCCTTAAGTTGACAGAGGAAGGCACGGATGCTTTCATGTAACTGGCAAAGCATCTTATCATGCTGGCTAAGAAGCACCCCCTGGTACCTCAAAGTATCAAATAAGCTGGGCTTCTACACTGATTCCTTTCTTCAAGGTTGGGTCGTACTACTTTGATCCAGACCAGGAATCAAGTGGAGAGGCAGAGTACAATCCAATTTAGGGTTTTTGACAGCAATATGGTAAGAGTGGGATAGAGATCAGAAGAAGATAACGTGGTTCAGCTCAAATGTTGTGGGCGCAGCAGAGTTAGCACTGCCAATCTCTGGCCATTGGCTTTCCAAGTTGATTGCCAGGTAGAGTGCACACTTTGTCAGAGCCAAACTGTCCAAAGGCAGGAATGAGTAAGTCAGAAAAAATGTGGTTCCAATCCTGATGACCGTAGGACTAGGAGCATGTAGCTCATTAAGTGGACAGAGGAACAAACTGGTACAGGATCAACAAGAACGTAGTCCCAATTCTGGACCCTGAGGGAGGCCTGAGAACTTGTTCCTATTAACGAAATAAGGAAGGAGGTTTCTGTAAACGGCTATCATTAAAGGTTATGTTTTACTTTCAAAATACCAAGTTTTACTATTAAAGGGCATCTAAAGTCAATTCCCATTGTTTTTGTTTATCGGCCAATCAGCGAGCCGCACCTGCGCAAACGAACCAGAATAGAAGGATTATCTACGCATGTACACAAAACATTGCTTTATAAGAATTAAATTGGTCATGTGACAATGCAAGATGTCAACAAAAGTAAGTGATTTGTTTGTAAACATTGGATGTTCAACGTCCCGTCTGAGAATCGACTTTAGATGCCCTTTAAATACTGACTAGTAATACACACAGACAACGAATTACAGTCCAGCAACTTGCAACTCAAAGGAGGCGGTATATATACGTCACAGATACAAGGGGTGCGCTAACGATGATCAAGACGAACTCGGATTTACGTGATGTGTAAAATATGTCCCCGCCAAACATGGTAGATGATCTTTGACCCCTCCCCACCTGCAGGAAGCATACGTGTGACTTGACCCAAGGATCATTTCAACCAAGTTTCATGAAAATCAACTGAAGTATGCGGATACAGTGATCAATGATGTAGATTTTGGATCAATGACCCCAAATGACCCCTAGATGACCTTTGACCCCCACCTGTTGGAGACACATGTGATTTGACCCAAGGATCATTTCAACCAAGTTTCATAAAAATGCAGCAAGTATGTGGATAGAGTGATCAATTAACATCTTTGGTGGACGGACGGACGTATGTATGCATAGACGGCCAGACCGATACACGCACTGCTTATTTCACATACCCGTTCCGATATTTTTTCGGCGGGGACAAAAATCATATGTTCACATGCATTTTATGTTTTTCTGCATGGCTTCTATTCCGGGAATGTGTTTATTGAAGTCAGGGATGTTACACCAGCCTGTGTTTATCTGAGGTGCAGATGATTATTCCATTCAGACCTACACTGTAAACACGCAATCCTGACTCCTGAGAGTGACGACAGACAGGCAGCATTCACATTCAAGCAAAGTAAATATCCCGCCTGTTTTTTTTCTGATGAATCATACCTCGGTTCAAATAACATTTTACATTTTTGGGATCATATTGTTTGTCTCAGTAAAACAAACTCACTTAGTCCAATGCAGAGATGCATTTTAATAAAAAACACATTTTAATAAAAGTTATTCAGAGAGTTTTGTAATTTTACTTTGTGAAACAGAGCCCAGCTAAATCAGGAACTCTCTTTTGTGAAAGCAGACCCAACTAACTTAGAAATCCAGCTTTGTGAAACAGGGCCCAGCTAACTCAGTGATTCTGCAGTAAAATAGTGCTCATAAATCTGTAGCCCTGCTTAATGAAATACGGCTCAGCTAATTCAGTAATCCTGCTTTGTGAAACCAGTCCTCGACAACTCAGTAATCCTGTTTTAACAGGACCCAGCTAACTCAGCTATCCTGCTTTGTCAAACAGGGCCCAGTGATCTCAGTGATCCTGCAGTGAAATAGTGCTCATAAATCAGTAGCCCTGCTTAATGAAATATGGCTCAGCTAATTTAGTAATCCTGCTTTTGTGAAACCAGTCCTTGCTAACTCAGTAATCCTGTTTTAACAGGGCCCAGTCAACTCAGTAATTCTGTTTCTACAGGGGCAGCTAATTTTGTAATCCCGCATTGTAAAACCAGGCCCTGCGAGCTCAGTAATCCTGCTTTATGAAACAGGGCCCAGATAACTCAGTAATCCTCCTTTAACAGGTTCAGGGCTGTTGAATGTGATTCAGCAGAGCAGCACCCATAAAGTCCCAAGATCAGCAGAGGTGGGAAAGGTGTATTTGATGCCTTTTCAGAGGAGGGGGCTGGGATTGTTCGGGTACGCAGTCCCTGTAGTCGATGATCTGTTTTGGGGAAAGAGCCGGGCGGGAGGATGAGCTGATTATATCAGAAAGCACAGCTATTCCCAGGTGATTAGCGGCTAATCCAGGGGCTGGGTCACTGCTTGCTCCTAGTAATTAAATGTGTAATTTATTTGCACCCCCTCCTTAATTAATTGTTTCGCGCTCATTTGGAGCCTCAGAGACAAAGCCCAGCCCACTTCCCCTAACAACCCCCCCCACCCACCCACCACCACCATCACACCCTCTCTCCCAAGGATTGTTTATAGGGAATGCTAACGTGCTAACACATCGCCCGGCAACATCTTCTAGGTTTCCTTTATTCTGCCCTGTATTTGTCCCCTTCCACAAGGGGTGGTAGAATAACATACATATACACACATCTGAAAGAGGAGAGCTCCAAATGCAGGCTTTTATTTTTTTTTACTGGGGGGATGCGAGTTGTGAGTAAAAAGGCTGGGTACCTTGAATGTAGACTGTTATATACTGACAGAATATCAACGCATTGTTTCCTTTTATTTTAACTGTAAGTGGAGTCCTGCGCGCATTTAACTGTGGTTTACACTTAACATATACAGAACACAGTTGCAAATTTATTGTAAACTTACAGTTAAAATAACCAGTAAAAAGGTGCCAGTTTATAACAGTATAAGCACTGTGCTACAGGGGAGCCAAGACGCAGGTCAGTTGACAGGCAATGGAAGAGTCGATGGTTCGAGGCCCTGATGGAACTTGGGGTTCTGACTTAAATCTGCATAGGTGAACTTTGGAAGACCTCAGCCGTTGGGCCCCTGCACAAGGCCCTTTACCCCAAAACAGCTCCAGGCTCTGTCCCTACAGCAACTGACCTCTCAAGTATTTGTGAAACAAGTTTGTGAAACATCAAAAAACATAAAGAAAAAAAGAACAGGATGATGATGAGGATGATGAGGGGGATGAAGGCTCCAGACTCACCCCTTTTTTATGATGACGATGATGGCTCCCAGCAGCAGGATAAGGACCACCAGCCCCCCTGCACAGATGCCCAGGATCAGGCCCATCTCCTCCGAATGCTGCGACAGCTCCAGAGCGCGTCTGTGGTCCTTACAGGCCGCTGTATACGAGTAAACAGACAGACAGACAGACAGACAGACAGACAGGCGATTGAGAGATCACTATAGCTTCCACTGAGCGTAAGGCTGGCCTCATATTTCAAGTCAAAGGTCCGTCCGTCCCCTCATAAACACACAAAACCATTCACTCATCAAACAACAGAGAAACACACATACACAAACACACACAAAAACAACCATCCAAAAATGTGCATACACTGACACACACACACACACACACACACACACACACACACATAAACACTTAGAAACACACACACAGACACACAAATACACTCAGAAAACAGAGTTTTTCTCTACAGAATTAATTCATTGCAGAGCCACTGAAGCACAGGAAATAAATAAGGCCAGCCCTCCACTACGGCCTCCCAATGCACACACATAACTCTCGAACTCATCACGTTTGTCTTCATTTCATCTTTCTCCATTTTATTTCCTACTATAATGGGATAAATAAAAACAAATGGCATGTTACGGCAAAGAAACAACACTGCAATAAAGTTTATAGATGCTGCTGCGATGTTGAGCAGTTGTAGGAGTTAGGACTTCCAGGAGGTGAGCTTTGCTGAAACAGAGAGAGCAGTGAAGCAGCTTTGGACAGGATTTTTTTGGGAAGTGCAGAGGGACAGATGCCGCTTCGTTGGCAGTGATAAGCAGGCAGTTACATAAACGCACATAATGTTCGCAGGCGGGAAATCGGAGACAAAAAAAAACAAGTTAAAAAAAAACAAAAGTAGTGGAAACGCAAAAATGACTGTTTCAAAGCAGACTTCAGATTTCACATGAAGGTCCAAGGATGTCACAAGAACTAAAGTACGACTTGAGCCGATATTAAAAGTTTGGTTTGCAAGGGCTGCTTATGCACGGTCGCCAAATACTTTATATGACAAATTTTACGTATTTGGCTAATGCTTCTACCCGCCAAAAAAAGGAATATGTATAATGAGGGTATTAGTGAGGTCACTGGAATAACTACAGAGGACGGGTCACACAGAGCACAAGATGAAGCATCAGCCTTAAAGGACGTCACACTGCACAGCCACATTATTAAGAAAATGCCCTTCAATTCACAGGGAATGATGACTTCAAAGGACACATTGAACCCGCAGACCAAAGAGCTGCGATTAGTTAACATGCTAGCACAACAGCGCACAGATAGCCTGGCAACCCGGGGAAAGTCATCCAATGCATTAGCGGGAAGATCAATCGATGTCGCTTACAGTAAAGCTGTTTCCCCATTAGGGCAATTTTCCCAATCTGTGCAAGGACAGCGATATCACATTCAAAACGCAGGCAATTTCCTCCCAAGAAACGCGCAAGTATGAGCTTAATTTAGCAACAGGAGCACGGCCTGGCGGGCTGCGTCTGAGAAATGAATCATACTACATGGAGCGGGAAGAACGAAACACAGTGACCACTGAGAGTATTGCCAAAAAAAAAAAAACTATAAATGTTTAATTTAAATTAAATTCCATTCATATAGCTGTCACTTAGATGCATTAAAGAGAAGCACACAAGCGAACACAGGGCCCAAAGCCCCAAATTGCAAACATATTTTGCAGAAATTGCTCAGATTTGGAGAAAATGCCCACATTCCCACCCTTAACTTCCCCTGAGCTCCCAGAATCACGCGGCTATCGCACAAACCCCTGTGTAAGACCACTCCTTTCCCTGTTTCGCGCCGGATCGATCGGAGATGGATAAACTCACCGGCAGTTAGCAGTCCCTCCGCAGGAGGAGATATCTCCAAAAGCGCAAAATCAATCAATACAACGAACGCCATGAGTGGAGAGGGCCTTTCTCAGACGCTGGAGATCAAAGATCTACCTTACTGAAAGATATCTCCGGTGTGCACAGACTATATGACCTCAGGAGAGGAAAGTCTACAAAACTCACCCTCCACTCCACATAATAAACCCTAAAATACAGAACAGAACTGTTTCCAAAAGGACAAATTCAGTCAAAAAGATTGAGCCGCATCTGAGGTCTGGGGTTCACTGTGGTACAGGAGATCAAAGATTGTGCTCACAACATGATGCATGGGGATCTCTGTACACAGAACTGTAGCCTTAGGAAAAGAAATACGTTTCCCCTCTTTTTCTACCGAACAAGATACGGGCAAAAAATGAGATTAATCCAGCAGTAATTTTTGGAATAAAATCCCCACCCCCCTCAACACTTGAGCTAAGTGCCTCAGAAATTGAGGGGGAACTGGATGAGGATTTTATTGGGCGGATTGTGATGACTAAGAATCCTGGCATCCTGAGGGAGAAACAGAAGAACAGGGATGTTTGAATGCCAAATCACTTCTAACGATCACACCAATCTGAAACCACTGCTAATAATCACACCAATCCAAAATCACTGCCAACAATCACAACAATCCGAAATCACTGCCAACAATCACAACAATCCGCAATCAGTGCAAGCAATTAAACCAAACTGCAATCACTATTAACATCTGAAATCACTACTAACAATTACACCAATCTGAAACCCCTGCAAAAATTCACATCAATCCAAAATCACTGCCAAAAATCACACCAATCCAAAATCACTGCCAACAATCACAACAATCCGCAATCAGTGCTAGCAATCACACCAAACTGCAATCACTATTAACATCCGAAATCACTACTAACAATTACACCAATCTGAAACCGCTGCAAAAGTTCACATCAATCCAAAATCACTGCCAAAAATCACACCAATCCGAAATCACTGCCAACAATTACACCAATCCAAAGTCACTGCCGACAATCACACCAATGTGAAATCACTTCTAACAATCACAACAATCCGAAATCATTGCCAACAATCACAACAATCCACAATCAGTGCTAGCAATTACACCAAACTGCGATCACTGTTAACATCCAACATCACTAGTAACAATTACATCAATCTGCAATCACTGCCAACAATCACCCAATCTGAAATCACTTCTAACAATCTCACCAATCCACAATCACCACAAACAGCTGCATCGGCGGTTAGGAAGGGAATCTGTGGAGTCCTTGTCATTTTCTTTGTCAGCACGTGGCATGCTTTCATCCACTGGCGACAAGCGGCAACGCACGCAGTACCATACAGCTGTGTGGTTAGACTCTACCGTAACGTGTGTAATACTAAACGGCTGTGCTGATAGACTCCAAGGTAATGTGTATTACTGTGTGGCTGTGCTGTTAGACTCTGCCATAACATACATAATACTGTGTAGCTGTGCAGTTAGAATTTGCCATCATGTGTAATACTGTGAGGCTGTGCTGTTAAGACTCTGAGGTAACCTGTGAAATACTAAGGAGCTGTACTGACAGACTATGAGGTAGCATGTGCAATACTGTGTTGCTGTGCTGTTTACTCCCGGTGATAGTATGTGTAATGATATGCTGTTATGCAGTAAGACTCTGGAGTAACGTGCGCAATACTATGCAGGTGGAAAATATTGCTGCAGAAATGCACCAACATCTCTTGAGTTCCGAAGCAGCTGAGCAGGTTATAACTGAGACGGTAGGCAATCATCACTGAGAGGAAGACAGCAATATGACAGCAAAATAAACACGGGAACAGAGGGAAAACAAGTTAGAGAGAGAGAGAGAGAGCAGAAAGAAAGAGATTGATGGAGACAGTGGTCAGGGAGAGGGGGAGAGATTCATAAATAAGGAGTGAGAGAAATGGACAATGAAGAAGAGAGATAAAAAGAGGTCACACCTCTCCCGGGCCTCTCTATAGCTGACCTGTACTCCCTGTATCCTGCCTGAACTCCCTGCAGCCAGCCTATACCTCTTGAAGGCTAACAGATTCATTATCAAGTCAAGTCAAGTCACATTTATTTATATAGCACATTTAAAACAACAGAAGTTGACCCAAAGTGCTTTACAGAATAGGCTGTAAAAATAAGAACACATAAGAACAGAAATAAAAAATAGGCTAAAAAACATAAAAAGTCAGGAGATAAATAAATAAAATTAAATAAGACATGGCAGAATTTAAATACAAGTATAAGTAATTGTGATAAAGATAAAAAAGAAATAGCAGATAATCATAAGAAAAGTGAACTTGACCAAGAAACCAAGTGGCAGCCTCAAACTGAGCCAAAAGCAAGATTAGAAAGATGGGTCTTTAGTTTTGATTTAAAAAGATCAATTGAAGAACAGGTTCTGATGTGTAATGGGAGATTATTCCAGAGACTGGGGGCAACAACTGAAAATGCACAACCACCTCTAGTTTATTAACCAATTATTATTATTATTATTATTATTAGTACCTAACCAAAATGTCCAACCCAATTAGAGCAGTGCATTCATTATCTGAACTCAATATCCACCCCAATCAGGACAGTAAATTCATTATCTCACCTCAATATCCATCCTAATCAGGGCAGCACATTCATTATCTCACCTCAATATCCATCCCAATCAGGGCAGCACATTCATTATCTCACCTCAATATCCATCCCAATCAGGACAGCACATTCATTATCTCACCTCAATATCCATCCCAATCAGGGCAGCACATCCATTATTGAACCTCAATATCCATCCCAATCAGGACAGTACATTCATTATCTCACCTCAATATCCATCCTAATCAGGGCAGCACATTCATTATCTCACCTCAATATCCATCCCAATCAGGGCAGCACATTCATTATCTCACCTCAATATCCATCCCAATCAGGACAGCACATTCATTATCTCACCTCAATATCCATCCCAATCAGGGCAGCACATCCATTACTTGAACCTCAATATCCATCCCAATCAGGACAGTACATTCATTATCTCACCTCAATATCCATCCCAATCAGGACAGTACATTCATTATCTCACCTCAATATCCATCCTAATCAGGACAGCACATTCATTATCTCACCTCAATACCCATCCTAATCAGGGCAGCACATTCATTATCTCACCTCAATACCCATCCTAATCAGGGCAGCACATTCATTATCTCACCTCAATATCCATCCTAATCAGGACGGCACATCCATTATTGAACCTCAATATCCATCCCAATCAGGACAGTACATTCATATCTCACCTCAATATCCATCCCAATCAGGACAGCACATTCATTAACTCACCTCAATACCCATCCTAATCAGGGCAGCACATTCATTATCTCACCTCAATATCCATCCTAATCAGGGCAGCACATCCATTACTGAACCTCAATATCCATCCCAATCAGGACAGTACATTCATTATCTCACCTCAATATCCATCCCAATCAGGACAGCACATTCATTATCTCACCTCAATACCCATCCTAATCAGGGCAGCACATTCATTTTCTCACCTCAATATCCATCCTAATCAGGACAGCACATTCATTATCTCACCTCAATATCCATCCCAATCAGGACAGCATATTCATTATCAAACCTCAATACCCACCCCAATCAAGGCAACTCTTTCATTATCTAAGTATGTGCTCATAGCTCAGATTCCGAGGTCTATGGTAATACCCATTATATATTCTGAAACTGACACTTCTTCCTCTTAAAATAATATAAGGCTAAAGTATAGCCAGCCAGCTTTCATTTGTGGGTAATGAAACATATTTCAATTGAACCTTGTTGGATTTACAACAATTTTTTACACTGTGACCCTGCCCCTAATACTTAAGGACTACATGTGCTGTTGGTGTGTTGGGGCCAAATTCACACCCTGAGGCACAAGTCAGATCCAACAGGCAAGACCCTGGCCAGTGAGGCTCACAAGCTTCAGACACGGTAGAGAGCATTCAGCTTCCTGGCTAAGAGGCTAATGCCTGCAGCCCAGCGAGGATTCGCAAGCAACTGTTAGAGCAGCTGAATCAGACATCTCAAAGCATCCTTGATGTCAGAAACACACTGCTATTTAGATCGTGTTAATAAAAAGAATAAATAAATAAATAAATAAATGCTCTTCAAAAAAACCCCCAAAAAACCAGGCTTTATCTTGCAACAGAGAGTGGCCGTCTAATACTGGAGTTCCTTTCACTTTTTGGACATAAACGTGTAGAGGTGTCAGGCATGTGTACTCAGTAGTGATCAAGGGATCAGAATGTCCTGAGCGGATTCCTGTCCTGGTGTCACTGAGCGATAACATGAAGGCAGTAGAATTACATTCAGAGGAGCCAAAAAGGCAGTGGCTGAGAGAGACTGGAGCTCATGCGGACTGTGCAGTCACAGAAAGAACCGTTACCAGGTTTCTGTGCTTAGCTTCAGGTTAGATGTCAAACACTTTCTGCATTTAACACTTCCAGACAGGAGCATGAAATTGTTTTTTTCCAGATACAATTGCACACCTGCCAGCTCCTCAAAAGAGACAACAGAAAAAGAAAAAAAAAAAATGCATCGTGACACAAAATTCAGCAGGAAGCATCAGTTCTATAGTTGTTTTTTTTTTTGGGAAGGGGTAGGTTAATAAAACAGCAATGAAAAACATTTTCACAACCTTGATTCTGACCATAGGAGTACAAAAATGACAGGCAAAACAGAGCTCTCTGCACTAGATAGAAGTGCTTCAGCTACAGCAATATGACATACTTCTCAATTAAAAATTTAATTTTTTATTTTTAATTGCCTCACTATAGTGGCCATGATTATGACCGTGCATGAGCCTTTGTGTGTTTCTGCCCATCTGTATTGAAGTATACATTTCTTCTTCTATCTGAGCATACTTGCATGTACACCCCGTAAGTATTCTGACACTGATACGTTTCCAAGGGCTCTTATTCCTTGAGGGTTCAGTCCTTAGGTGGCACAGTGGTGCAGTTGTTAGCGCTGCTGTCTCGCAATGAAAAGGTGCCGGGTTCGAGCTGTAGCTGACCAGGACCTCTCTGCATGCAGTTAGCATGTTCTCCCACGTTTACATGGGTTTCTTCCTGGTACCATAACTACTGGTAGGTGACTAGGCTAGGTTCTGTAGCTAGGTTCAAACATCCAATTCATATTTCTTCCAGTTCAACATAATATATTCACATTTGGCATGATGCGATTTAGCGGCCAACACTTAACGTTACCATTTGTACTTAACATGCACAATAGTCTCTGGGTTTCCCTGGGGCTATTCTTTTTCTTTCTGTGGATGAACGAGTCCAATAAAACTTCAATCAAATTCTTTCGGAAACACGGCAAGCGTATCTTTCTTATCGACTAAAGCTTTAACGACAGACATTTATTCTTCTTTTATGGAAAATGTCCAGTCCAGTTTGTTTAATACTGTCGCAATTGGAGATTCAGTAGTCCATTTGACATTGGCGCCAGCCATCTTGATTATTTACAAAAAATACTTCAACGTAACTGTATGAAACCCAGCCCATATTTCCTAAACAGCCGTGAATGACCCAACTAGAACTTGGCCGGGCAGATATCTTTTTGAATGGGAAGGTGGCCAGATTCACCTGTCAGAGCAAATAAAACATGAGCTCACAGACTTATCAGGTTCCCAAGCAAGCAGACCAGGGGTCTGGCATTAGAACTGGTGCTGGTCCATGGGCACTACACTGTGGATGCCCACTGCTCCTAAAAACTCTATGGGTCAAATGCAGCGTACAAATGATCCCATGAAGTTCAAGAAAGCAAACTGTACAGGAATTACAGCCTTTACAATTTCAAACATTTGACATCATTGTACAGTACGTGTTTTTATCATTAATGGTAAACCAGTTATTGGTTATGATGACTATGACTGTGACTGTATGCTTGTGTCTACTTGTATGTGAGAGTGTGTGTGTTTTCATTGCAGTTAAATGGAATGGTAACTACTCAGCTGCATCTGTACAAAGCACAGGAGTGTGACGGGGAGTTAAATGGCTCCCTGGAGATTTCGGCATCATGCCTGACAGTGCACATGTCTCTTCTCATTGCTCAGCTGCAGGAGAGGAGCTCTCAGATCCTGATGTTAGACCTACACATCGCCAAGCAACACGCCAGTTTACCTATAATGCCACCTTACTGCCACATGCCAGCAATGATAGAGTAACAGCTATGACAAAAGGGCAGAGGTGTAAAATCCAAAGGTCAGAAAGTAAAAGTCCTGCCAGGTTTTTCTCCCTCCCACAGAATGAGCTGATCACTCATATTGGCTCTATCTCCTGTCCGAAATAAATCCAGGTGGTTGGAATAAAGTTCTGGGAAGGATTTTCACTTTCTGAACCTGGACTTTACACCTCTGTAAAAGGGTCTTCTCTAACAGTATGAGCTCTCATCCAGAGACAACAGCAGAGAGAGAGAGAGAGAGAGAGAGAGAGAGAGAGAGAGACAGAGAGAGTATGACAGTCAGAGAACGAGTCACAGAAAAAGAAAAAGACTGAGTAACAATGGCAAAAAGAGATATTTACCTGATCTCCCTTTGTAATTGTATTTAGTATTTATGACCCTTTATCATTTGCTTGTACTGTTGCTTTGAAATGATTACATTTGTTCTGTCAGATTTTACAAAGTGTCTTTCCTGCCCATAAAGCACATTTAATTAAATTCAGACAAATAGAGACAGAGAAATATAAACAGAGAGAAAGTGAGAGAGAGAGAGCAAGAGAAACTGAGAGAGAATAAAAATAGCAAAATATTTTATTCATCAGGAGCGTTTCTGAATAGTCAAGGTCACCTTGCGAAGTATTAAAAATAAGATGAGACTGAGAGTGAGGGTGTACAGGGATATTTCTTCCAGAAAAAAACAAAACAAGACAAAACAAAAACACTGGGAAAGTTGGGGGGTATGGGGGGCAGTGGTGTCCTCCAGGTGCTGTTTGATGTGTACAGCCCCCAGTATACCCCCTCAGCCCTTCTGCAACCCCCACCCCGACTATAAGCTGCTGATACTTTGCCCCAGGTGCTGCTGGGAATTTTTTTTTATCCCGTTGCTTTGATAAAACGTGTGTCACTCTCAAGCGCGCATCCTCCGTGAAAATACAATAAAACAGAATAAAATAAGATAAATCACAGTGTGAATGCAAGGACCTCTCCACAACCTCGCTCTGTTTCTTTGGGGGAACTGGTTCCCCGCGGAATTCAATTTACCCCCCCCCCCCCCATACACACACACTCATACAGACATACACACACCCAGTGCTGCCAGTTTTTACAATGTAGAAGAAGCCTTCTCAAAATATTTTCATTTGTCAACTCAACTTCAAATTATCATTTTCTAAACAAAAACACAAACAGGAGATGGAGTAAAATCCGTTTGAAGAGTGAGGACTTACCTTTTCGTGCTATCCGGACACAGTTAATGCGACTTTCCTGGGAAAAAAGAGAGAAGATGGAGAAAAGTGAAGTAAAGATTTGAGGGTACAAGACAGCCATGCTCTCAATAACAGGGCTAAAGGGGACAAATGAGGCAAAAAGGATAATGTGACCTTAAAATGACCTTGGAACAGATTTTACAAGATCATTCAGTGACGAACAGATTTGCCTGACCACCTAGATAAAGTAGGTCTACTTCATCTGTTTGCTTTCCTTTTATCGTTTTTGTATAAAGAGAGGCAGATAGCCGTAAAGACAGCCTCTTCACTACCAACTGGGGACCAAAAGAGAAATCTCAGCTGCCAGGGTTATGACAAGGACCTTCCTCAATGAGATCCCCTACCGTAATCCAATTTCAGCCCTTGAAACGCTTTGAGGGGATGCATTATCGAATGGAGATTTACAGATGCTAATTTGGGTATTATGGGACAATTATGCAAATCTGCTCATGAGGAGAGGAGGCCGTCTCTCCGAGAGCCAGCTAAGAGCTTTAACTGAAAATCCATTTCAAGCAGGTCCTCTTCACATTTACAATGTCAGAGCACGAATATGGTATGAGCAGATGTATATTCACACAAATACGCACAAACTCACACAAATACTCGCACACTCACAAAAATACGCGCGTACTCACACTAATACACGCACACTCACAAAAATATGCGCACGCTCACACCAATATACGCACACTCACACAAATACGCACGCACTCACACAAATACATGCACTCACACAAATACACACACAAATACGCAAACACTCACACAAACACACATGCACGCACGCATATATGCACACACGCAAACCCATAGCCAGATCTCTGTGAACGACCCCAGACTCTTATACCACTGTAGGACACACTACTGGTCGAATCCTTCTGAGATACAGATACCGACCAATCTATATGCTCCGGACGCTTTCATCAAAAAAATATCACAGCAAAAACATATGCCATCTGACACCTGGCATTACGGAGAAAACCAATGAAAGGAGAGAACCCGGACCATTAGTGGCTTTTAAGTGTTGTTCCCTTTCATTTGTAAGTGTAGCTATCATAGGATCTTAAGATTACTTATCAACGGGGATGTGGGGGGCTGCCGAGATAAAAGGGGAAAGGAAAATCTGATGGCAAATCTCCCACTGAAAAGCTGAATTTAAAAGAAGTGACCGCACTGAGGGCAAGGTGCACTCTGGGTAATTCATCCAGTGAGAAAACTGAAGTGGAAAGGGGCAGTTGAATGAAGATGTATTATAGCCTGAACCCTTATCCTTATCTGAAAGGTGAGGAAACTGAGATTTGTGAGGCCTGATAACAATGTGCTAGGTGTCAGTGAGCAAGCCTGTGTGCGTGTGCATGTTTGTGTGTGCGTGCGCACGGCGTGTGTGTGTGTGTGTGTGTGTGTGTGCAGGGTGTGATTTTATGTTTGATTCCTTAACCGCACTTCACACCAGGTAAGCCACAGTTTGAATTTCAGTTCCCACTCAAGTATGATTTAATGATGGTGCTGGTAATGACCATGATTATGATGATGGTGATCCTGCCGCACAGGGTCTTCATGTTCTACTCTCACTGTGGGTCTTCAAGCTCTACACTGAGAGTGGATATTCATGTTCTACACTCAGATCGGATCTTCATGTTCTACTCTCAGCGTGATTCTTCATGTTCTACACTCACTGTGAATCTTCATGATCTACACTCAGTGTGAAACTTCATACTCTACACTCACTGTGAATCTCCATACTCTACACTCACTGTGAATCTTCATGCTCTACACTCAGTGTGAATCTTCATACTCTACACTCACTGTGAATCTTCATGCTCTACACTCACTGTGAATCTTCATACTCTACACTCACTGTGAATCTTCATGCTCTACACTCAGCATGGATTGTTAGGTTCTACACTCAATGTGGAATCTTCAATAACTTTGCACAAATTGGAGTTTCATACTTGATATAATGCTACAAAATTTAACTTACCAGGCCTACATTAGATCTGAGGCCTGCTGATGCAGTAGGCTATGGCTGTTTATAACCCAAATGGCTGGCAGTAATGCGCAAGAGACCGTGAGACACATAAAATTACTGTAATTTAGCTGCCACTTTTCTCAAAGCCACTTCTAGTTGCCAAGGCTTGATTGTGGCTACACTGCGGCTTGAACCGGCAGCCTTTATAGCATCCAGTCAAGCGGCTTAGCTACTAGGCTATTGTCAGAATTTCCACTACATTCAACCCATGTCAACAACAAGTATTTGAGGACACTCATTACTGATGTACCAGATAGTCCTTACAGCACACAGCTGCTGAAATAACTCCTGTATGTTGTATCTTTTAGCATCACCCCAGTGCATATATGAGCAAACCAATGACAGAAACACAGCAACATAGCTCTGAGTGAAAATCAATGTGTGCATGTATTAGAGAAAGAGAGGGAGGTAGTAAAAGAGAGAGATAAAGAGACAGACCAAAAGAGAGAGACAAGGAGAGAAAGATCCATATGAGGGTGGCATTTGTCCAAGATGGATAACTCTTGAGCCATTAGAGAACTGGAGAGAATCTTTCACATTCTATTTGAGTATCATCAATCACGGAGATTAGCGAGAGCCTCAGCCGCTAGCACAGCCAAACTGCAGCTAATTACTCACAATAAACTGCCAAAACATTGTTCCTATTGTTTCGTGGGCCACATGCAAATGTCAAGTTGTCCCCAATAAGTGCATGCCCACACACAGACAGCCATGAAGGCCATGACCTGATAAGAAAGTAAAAATAACAGTAAGCATGGTATGACCAACTTGATGTGTCGGTTAGCCTTTATCTGTTTGATAACTCTTTACGCAGGTCATCTAGAACCCACTGTTATATTCAGGCAAACCTCTCTACCTGTATCACTACCAAGAGTCCCTTGATAGAGAAAGTTGCGATATGAAGTTCCCAGAAAAATCTGGTTATGCGACGTATGAACCCATTTGGTTTCCATCTCGTCATTGGGCGCTGTTTCAAATTGAATGAGTTCATCATTTTAAAGATAAATCTTCAAAATTTTTTAAGATGACAGGTTGATGTGCCAATGGGACATTAGATGGTTCGATTTAGCTCGCCAGGATTGGTGATAACAGAAATATTTACAGATCGTCCCAAGAACAGCAAATTTTGAAATGCATTCAACCATCCATCACATGGTCACAGTAAGCCTCTATGACAGCTCGATGATAGTGACTCATTCATAGTGATAGGCTGTGAATAATCAACTTCCATGGTTTGTCCTTATCATTGTGTACCATGTTTCACAAAAGAGTACATATACAGGAACTAGCAAACATTTACTTTGGCTAGCTAGCACCTCAAATGGTACATTAAATTTAATGAAAGTGAGGTTGCGAGAGGTATTTATCAATAGTCGGTGTATTACCTACAGTAGATGGTGACTGGAACGCCCCAGTTTGGAGAAGTAGGTATTGGCACTAACGAGAAGCAATGTACTACTGTGGACTTGCCAGCAGCAAATTGTAATTTAACCTCTTTAAAAAGCCCACCTACGAGAATTAGAATCAGTTTAAGAGTACGCTATATTTAGAAAATTTTCACCGCTTTACCATGCCATCAGACCATTTCCTCAATAACAGAACTTAAATATTCCTATAACTTATATGTTGCGTGCTTGTAAAACTTTTCTATCAAATGATTGTGTAAAACACATAAAATGATGGGAATTACACCACTGCCAAAAACTTACACATTATCAAGGGATACTAGTTTCAGAAAGAAACTGCCTAAAATACAACAGAATGTTTTAAACCCTTTCGCGCAGATATAGACGCCGGCGTCCGTAAATTCCGAAATTTAATTCCCAAATAGTTCCGTAGTTGAATTTTCAAATGTTTTGCTTCACTGGAATAATTTTCCAAAGTCTCTGTGACACAAATACTGATTTATAAAGCCTAAATAGGCTCATGCATAACAGGAAAAAATTGGCATTATTTTTATTTTGCGCAAAGGGGTTAAAGAAGAGAGGGAAATGTATTACATTACTCCAGCCCATTGCTCAGTTTTTCCATTTTTTCTTTCCTCATGTCTGAACATTTCCCCTCTTTTGCTAATTGGTTCCATAGCTAGTTGGATAACTGTTTTCAGACAATGGAAACAAAGTTGGATCAAATCCTGAGTTGTCTCTCTTTATCAGGGGACTCTTATCACAATCTAAAAAGATCACCAAAGCAACTCCGTCATATTCGCCACAGCTGGGTCAGCATAATAACCAAGTTAAAAGGAATATACCAGTTGGATTTCCTTGCAGAGAAAAGGAAGGGTAATAATTAATACATATCATTGTCACTATTTTGCCTTCATTAGTCAGTCACTACAATGGCTGCACTGACAGTTACTAGTGCTGATGCTATCTTAGATTGTTGGGTTGTCACTACACTTATTACACTCAGAGATACTATCACTTGCACCATGTTAGTCTATGTCAGCCTGTCGTAAACAATGAACATACACAGACTCAGGAGTGCTGATGAGCCTGGAATCCATCTATATCAAGTGCTGGTCACTCCCAATGGTCACTCACTGATATAGTCTGGCCTCAGTCGGTAGGCCAGCGTTTAGCCCTTACGTCACTAATGAACCGGATATATAAATATTCATGTTTTCTGCTCTTGGCTGATCGGGAGACCTTTTGGCGAGAACCACCAATCGCGCGGCGCCATTTGCAGAATGAATGCTGACCGGGTTATCCATCGCATCTTGTTGTCAGAAGGGTTAACTAAGTAGGCGAGCAATTAAACGTTGTGATATACAAGTGTCTATCTTATATCTGCATATATTTCCTTTTACTTTGCTACATCAGGCATTTTACAACACAACTAACAGCTGTACTCAGCATTACAAATATGAGTTAGCTGGCCAGCTACGGCATCCGTGAATGTTATTTGACATGAGCTTAAAAATTAGATTGCGGCTTGCTTGCGTTTACTCTTGGAGTGGTTGATAGGTTTTGAACAGGATAATATTTGGCCATATCTGCATTTTGTTTATTTCAGTGGGATTCCCCGGTATAATGAAGGCTAAATTAAACAATACTCAAATTACATAACGTATTTCACTGTAATTGGCATTAGCTATGCCTTGAAGGGCATGATTGCATCAGCTAGGTTAAGCCTAGAAAGCTGCTATGTAAAATGACAGTTGCTAATTTATTCCTTGCCTGTCTACTTTCTTCGGAAAAGAGAAGGTGGATAGCTTGTTCCTATTATTGCAACCTATTGCTGCACAACGTTTCGGCATTTTTAACGTGGATGGCCAACGCTTATTTTGCCGCTTTTCCCCGCTTGTTTAATATCTGATATCAATCCAGTACAAGATCACAGCGATCAAATATATCCGTTTTCCCTTTAAAAACGATTAAACATCGATGGCAATAACAGTATCACTGAACATATAAACACATGCATTATTTCAGTTTGAAAAGTTTGCCACAGTCCATACTGCATTTCTGTATTGCCAGATGTTACGTGACCGCCGCTGAGAGAGACACAGGTCTCGAACAAAGTTCATTTTCTGCTGATCTATTGGTCTTAAAAATGCCATTGCAGCACCAGAATGTTTGGAAGATATGTGGCCTGTGAAAAATAAGTCCAGTATTTAATTCTGACAATGGGGCAAAATAATCGGTGATAATCTGTGCTCACGTTCACTTCACTTCTCCCCATTGGAATTAATTCATTCAGGACCCCCCGCAAGTCCGTCTAAAGGGGCGGGGCACCCTTGCGACTGTGAGCCAATCACAGATCTCGCATGGATTTTGTGCAAATATTTGAAAGTCAAACGCTGGCCTACCGACTGAGGCCAGATATATTAGTGACTGACTGTTGGGAGCGACCAGCACTTGATATGTATGGATTCCAGGCAAGATGACATGTTCGCCTATTGCTACATTGACCATATACAGACTCATGAGTACTGAGAATTTGTATGTCAGGTCGTTATCAATCAATGAAGCTGCTTGATAATGAGCGGATCATTTGAATCACCTGTGCTGGAGCAGGGAAATATCTACAACAAGCAGAACAAGCGGTACTCCAGGAGTGGTTTTGGATATTTTATATTTTACTTGCTTTGACTAGCTTAATGGCTAGGTGGGTATACTCAGAAAGCTTATGAGGTATATTTTCATAAACATAAATATGGATTTGCTTTTAATATATTATGACTCCATAATGAATTCACCAAAAACTACATGCATGAGTCCACAAAAATGCTTTACACAGCTTCTCTGACTGATTATTTCTAAGAGAGCTTTATAAAATATGTATAACATAGTGAGAATTTTTGCCAAGAACCTGTTTAGAGTATTGATCATAAATTAATTGTCTGAAAAATAAACTCAGTGGACCCCAACTAGAATACTACATAAATAACTGCAGGTCCACAGAATGCTTTTACCATTAATACAGAAAACACAATCATTTAAAAAAGAATGTCAATAAAACCAGTTGCACTGAAAGTTCCTTTTCCGTGGGGCTGTTTACCATTATATCATACCTCTCTGCTAATAGCAAGGCAAGGCAACCTCTGAATATTTTAGTCCATGTTTCTGCAATTTTCCAGCTAACATCTCCCTAATGAACTCCAGGAGTTACCAGAGGAAACCAACACAAAGAAGGACAGAACATGCAAGCTCCACATATAGATGTCCCAGGCGAGAGTCAAACCCATGACCCTCTGTTAGGCACCAGCGCGACCCACTGCGCCACTGTGCCTCACCTCATGTAACACCATAAATTACCAAAGTAATGTAGTTTAACCTGGACCTCAATTCAGAATTGAGGTCAACATTTCAAGTATTTCAACAAAAAATGAATCAGACATCTTAGCTTGAGAGTATCATTAGTAATGCAGGGGTATCTACAGTAGTACTGGATACACACTGCATGTTCAAAACAGGAAGGACACTGCTATATTTGGGGATGTTTTTCATGGCTTGGGCCAGGCCACATCGTTCTACTGAATGAGCAGGAATCAAATTTACATTTCCAGTTTCAGTATGGCGATTGAAAGGTCCATAAATGGCTGGTAGAGACTGGTTTACAAGAACTTCTCTGACCAGCACAGAGCCCTGAATTCAACCCCATCAACACCACTGGGATCAATTAAAAAGCCAACTCCTTGCTAGGCCTGATCATTGCTTGACCTCACCAATGTATTTTTTCTGCTGAGAATGGAAGCAAGGCCCTGCAGCAGTGTTCTGACACAGGAAAGTTAGGGTGGAATGCCTTACGAAGAGTGGAGGCTGTTATTGCAGCACAAGCAGGGGCTGCTACATAATATTACTGTCAATGATTCTGGAATGATATGCTCGATGAGCAGGCATCTACATAGATTCAGTCCTGTAGTCTCTTATAGCCTAGCAGGCATCAACATCCGTCAAGTTCCTATGCTGTCCAAGTAACAGAGCTTGTGATTGCAATGGGTGGTTAATTCAGGAAATTCAGGGCAGTTTTCGCTCAGTAAACTGGGCAGTATTAGTTCACAAAAGGGTGCAGATTTTCTTCAAATAACATGGCTGTTTTCCTCTGTAAAAAGGGCAGTTTTGACTCAAGAAACAATGGTCCTTTCGCTCAAGAAACAGGTCTGTTTTCAATCAACAATTAGCAAAGATTTATCCCAGGAAATGGCAGTTTTCAGATAGAAATGAGTAAAGATTTAGCTCAGGAAAGGGCAGTTTTCAGTCAGGAAAACAAAGATTTTGCTCAGGAAACAGGGCAATCTTTGCTCAGAAGACAATGCAGTTTTTGCTCAAAAAACAGCCTTGTTTGCTCAAGAAACAGGAGTTTTCACTAAAAAAAAGGAGCAGTTCTTGCTTAACTGAGCAGTTTTTGCTTGGAAATGGGACAGTTTTCATGCAGGAATTATCCATTTTTACTCAAAGAATAGGACAGTTTTTCTCTCAGGAAATGGGGTGGTTTTTGAAAAAAAAAAAAAAAAAACAGGCCAGTTTTTGCTTAGGAGACAGAGCGGTTTTTGGTCAGGAAACTGGATAGTTTTCTCTCATTTTTTTGCTAGTGAGAGCCCAGCAGCCTCCTCCACAAGATTACACTTCTCTAATTCAGAGCACAGCACAAGATTCTGTATTATATGGTAACTTCATTCTGTTGTCAGCTAATCTCACATCAGCCAATTCAGAAACATTATCATTCACTAGTGATACACAGGAAATCTCTCAAAATCGAAAAAAGATTATTCTCACTGCAAAACATGATATCTAATTTGTGGGGAATAAATCCACCCTTTCTAAACTGTCCATAATGACTAAATTTCTCTGCAGGATATGAAATGCAAAAACAAATCGCATTTCTTTTTGCATTGTGATCTGGGCCAATGGCCATGTATGATGGTAGATGACTTGACTGCACACAATTCTGGTTCAATGTCTCACGAAACTGGAGAAATATAAGTCATCTGTCATCTTTGCTGTAAAGTTTGGATAGTGTCAGAATGTGTGGGATGGTGTTTCAAACTCCGCGGGGGCGTGAGCAGGGCAATGTCACCCAGAAATATGAGAATCTTGTGCTGAAGCATGCTGAAGCTTCAATTTAGAGGAAAGAGGACTAAAATTGAAGCACTTTTGCACATCTCTTCCAGTGTTGAGACAGAGGAGGGAGGGAGGAAATAAGATTGGGATCCAGGGAAGGGAGAGGAGGAGTAGTAAGTGGAGGAGAGGAGTGTACATTCTTGGTAAATGGGACAAACCTAAAAAGTACCATGGCAGAGATCCAGTCTAGGGCTCAGGTGGAAGCGGTAACGCCAAAGAAATACTGCAATAGTTCTGTGAGGTCATTGTCATTTTATGCATTCAAGCAGTGGCGACAGTAGCCCCAAGGAGAGCGAAAATCCTGATACTAACCCCCTTGCCCACCAACATATTTATCTTGGTTTTCCATTAAGATGCAGGAGATTAATTTTCACACAGTCCCTTACTCCATTACCTCCACGTGCTGCACCAGGATTCCCCTATAGGCTCATTTCAGCATGTGTCTCTGCTTCTCATCATCTCCAGCTTAATTGTACGTTTTAATTTGTCTTCTCTCAACATTCCTATCCCCAGACTCCCTTCCCAAAATTAAATACATCAAAATGTCCCAAATGAAAAACACAGCATGTCTTAATTAACACCGTTTATAATTCAGATCAGCAAATACGTACTACTGAATTGCCTGTAGGATGAAAATGGAAATTTACATTTTTGTAAGGGGAAAATAGACACCATGAAATAGATTTAAAATTTTATGGATGTCAAGTTTTTCAGGGTCGGAGAGAGACAGAGTGTGGGGGAGAGAAGCACGAGGTGACCGTGTCTTTTTATTTTAACTGTATTACTCTTTCCTTACAAATAAACAACCCCAAACCTGCCCTATCAACCATTAAAACTCCCTCACACCTCCTCTATCACCCCTCTACACTCTCCCACACCTCCCCTCTCACCCCTCTATCCTCCCCCCCCCACCTCCTCTCTCTCACCTCTCTAAACTCCCCTACACCTCCCCTCTCACCCCTCTAACCTCCCCCACATCTCCTCTCTCACCCCTCTATCCTCCCCCCTACACCTCCTCTCTCACCCCTCTAAACTCCCCCACATCTCCCCTCACACCCCTCTAAACTCCCCTACACCTCCTCTCTCACCCCTCTAACCTCCCCCCACATCTCCTCTTTCACCCCTCTAACCTCCCCCCACGCCTCCTCTCTCACCCCTCTAACCTGCCCCCACACCTCCTCTCTCACCCCTCTAACTCCCCCAAATCTCCCCTCTCACCTCTCTAAACTCCCCTACACCTCCCCTCTCACCCCCTCTAACCTCCCCCCACATCTCCTCTTTCACCCCTCTAACCTCCCCCCACACCTCCTCTCTCACCCCCCTAACCTCCCCCTACACCTCCTCTCTCACCTCTCTAAACTCCCCTACACCTCCCCTCTCACCCCCTAACCTCCCCCACATCTCCTCTCTCACCCCTCTATCCTCCCCCACACCTCCTCTCTCACCCCTAAACTCCCCCCACTCCCCCTCACCCCTCTCCCCCCACACCTCCTCTCACCCCTAAACTCCCCCACACCTCCTCTCTCACCCCTCTAAACTCCCCCCACACCTCCCCTCTCACCCCCCCAACCTCCCCCCACATCTCCTCTCTCACCCCTATATCCTCCCCCTACACCTCCTCTCTCACCCCTCTAAACTCCCCACACCTCCCCTCTCACCCCCTAAACTCCCCCACACACCTCCCCTCTCACCCCTCTAACCTCCCCCCACATCTCCTCTTTCACCCCTCTAACCTCCCCCACACCTCCTCTCTCACCCCTCTAACCTCCCCCCCCACACCCTCTCTCCCCTCTAAACTCCCCCAAATCTCCCCTCTCATCCCCTCTAAACCTCCCCCACACCTCCCCTCTCACCCCTTTAACCTCCCCCACCTCCCCTCTCACCTCTCTAAACTCCCCCACAGCTCCCCTCTCACCCCTTTAACCTCCCCCACACCTCCTCTCTCACCCCTCTACACTCTCCCACACCTCCTCTCACCCCTCTAAACTCCCCCACACCTCCCCACTCACCTCTCTAAACTCCCCTACAGCTCCCCTCTCACCCCTTTAACCTCCCCTACACCTCCTCTCTCACCCCTTTAACCTCCCCCACATCTCCCCTCTCACCTCTGTAAACTCCCCCGCAGCTCCCTTCTCACCCCTCTAACCTCCACCACACCTCCCCTCTCACCCCTCTAACCTCCCCACACTCCCCCCCCTCATCTCCCCCCTACACCTCCCTCTCACCCCTCTAAACTCCCCCACCTCCCCTCTCACCCCTCTAACCTCCCCCACACCTCCCCTCTCACCCCTCTAACCTCCACCACACCTCCCCTCTCACCCCTCTAACCTCCACCACACCTCCCCTCTCACCCCTCTAACCTCCTTCCACACCTCCCCTCTGACCCCTCAAAACTCCCCCACACCTCCCCTCTCATCCATGTAACCTCCCACACCTCCCCTCAGACCCCTCTAACCTCCCCTCTCACCCCTCTAACCTCCCTCAACCTCCACACCCTCCCCCCACTCACCTCCCTAACCTCCCCACCCTCTCACCCATCTAACCTCCCTCACACCTCCCCTCTCACCCCTCTAAACTCCCTCCACCTCCCCTCTCACCCCTCTAACCTCCACCACACCTCCCTTCTCACCCCTCAAAACTCGCTCACACCTCCCTTCTCACCCCTCAAACATCTACCACACCTCCCCTCTCACCCCCCTAACCTCCATCACACCTCCCCTCTCACCCCTCTAACCTCCTTGCACACCTCCTCTCACCCCTCAAAACTCCCCCACACCTCCCCTCTCACCCGTCTAACCTCCACCACACCTCCCCTCTCACCCCTCAAAACTCCCTCACACCTTCCCTCTCACCCCTCTATCCTCCCCCCCACACCTCCCCTCTCACCCCTCAAAACCTCCCCCACCTCCCCTCTCACCCCTCCAAACTCCCCCACACCTCCCCTCTCACCCCTCAAAACTCCCTCACACCTCCCCTCTCACCCCTCTAACCTCCACCACACCTCCCCTCTCACCCCTCAAAACTCCCCCACACCTCCTCTCTCACCCCTCCAAACTCCCCCACACCTCCCCTCTCACCCCTCAAAACTCCCTCCACACCTCCCCTCTCACCCCTCTAACCTCCCCACCCCTCCCCTCTCACCCCTCCCTCCACCACACCTCCCCTCTCACCCCTCCCTCACATCCCGCACGCCTCCTCTCTCACCCCTCTACACTCTCCCACACCTCCCCCTCTCCCCTCTAAACTCCCCCACACCTCCCCACTCACCTCTCTAAACTCCCCCACAGCTCCCCTCTCACCCCTTTAACCTCCCTACACCTCCTCTCTCACCCCTCTAACCTCCCCACACCTCCCCTCTCACCCCTCTAAACTCCCCCACACCTCCCCACTCACCTCTCTAAACTCCCTACAGCTCCCCTCTCACCCCTTTAACCTCCCCCACACCTCCTCTCTCACCCCTTTAACCTCCCCCACATCTCCCCCCTCACCTCTCTAAACTCCCCCGCAGCTCCCTTCTCACCCCTCTAACCTCCACCACACCTCCCCTCTCACCCCCTCTAACCTCCCCCACATCTCCCCTCTCACCCCTCTAAACTCCCCCACCTCCCCTCTCACCCCTCAAACTCCCCCACAAGTCCTCTCTCACCCCTCTAAAGTCCCCCACAGCTCCCCTCTCACCCCTCTAACCTCCACCACCCTCTCCCTCACCTCCAACCTCCCTCACACCTCCTCCTCTCACCCCTCTAACCTCCACCACACCTCCCCTCTCACCCCTCTAACCTCCCCCACCTCCCCCCTCCTCATCTAAACTCCTTCCCCACACCTCCCCTCTCACCCCTCTAACCTCCCCCCACACCTCCCCTCTCATCCCTCTAAACTCCCCCACACCTCCCTCTCACCCCCTAAACCTCCCCCACACCTCCCCCCTCTCACCCCTCTAACCTCCCCTCACACCTCCTCTCTCACCCCTCTAAACTCCACCCACACCTCCCCTCTCACCCCTCTAAACTCCCCACACCTCCCCCCTTAACCATCCTCACTCCCCTCTCACCCCCAAACATCCCCTCCACACCTCCCCTCTCACCCCTCTAACCTCCCTCACACCTCCTCTCTCACCTCTCTAAACTCCACCACACCTCCCTCTCCCCCTCTAAACCCTCCACACCTCCCCTCTCACCCCTCAAACTCCCCCACACCTCCCCTCTCACCCCTCTAACCTCCATCCACACCTCCCCTCTCACCCCTCTAACCTCCACCACACCTCCCTTCTCACCCCTCAAAACTCGCTCACACCTCCCTTCTCACCCCTCAAACATCCACCACACCTCCCCTCTCACCCCTCTAACCTCCACCACACCTCCCCTCTCACCCCTCTAACCTCCACCACACCTCCCCTCTCACCCCTCAAAACTCCCTCACACCTTCCCTCTCACCCCCCTATCCTACCCCCCACACCTCCCCTCTCACCCCTCAAACCCCCCCCACCTCCCCTCTCACCCCTCCAAACTCCCCCACACCTCCCCTCTCACCCCTCAAAACTCCCCCACCTCTCCCCCCTCTCACCCCTCTAACCTCCACCACACCCCCTCTCACCCCTCAAACTCCCCCACACCTCCTCTCTCACCCCTCCAAACTCCCCCCACACCTCCCTCTCACCCCTCAAAACTCCCTCACACCTCCCCTCTCACCCCTCTAACCTCCACCACACCTCCTCTCTCACCCCTCTAACCTCCACCACACCTCCCCTCTCACCCCACTAACATCCCCCACGCCTCCCCTCTCACCTCTCTAAACTCCCCACACCTCCCCTCTCACCCCCTAAACTCCCCCACACCTTCCCTCTCACCCCTCTATCCTCCCCCCACACATCCCCTCTCACCCCTAAAAACTCCCCCACACCTCCCCGCAGACCCCTCTTAACTCTCCCACACCTCCTTTCTCACCCCTCTAAACTCCCACACACCTCCCCTCTCACCCCTCTAATCTCTCCCCCACCTCCTCTCTCACTCCTCTAATTTCCCCCACGCCTCCCCACTCACCCCTCTAAAGTTGCTCATGGCCTGGAAGTAGATGAGGTAGCTCTTGCGGGGGTCGAGGGGTGTGTTCCAGTAGCCGTTATAGGTGTGGTTGTCCCCCACGGTGAAGGGCGTGGCCTCAGGGAGGCTGCTGGGGGCCAGCTCCGCAGTGTAGTAGTGCAGGTCGCCCCGAGACTGAGCCTCACTGTGAGACGCCGCCATGGGAAAGCAGTCCAGAGACCCCAACTCCCGCCTCATCCTCCTGCTGCTCTCCTCCTCCACCACAACCTGGTACGTGCTGCGTACACAAACACATACACACACACACACACACAAAACACAAAATCATGTAATAATCACAGAAGCTCTGAGAGGAGATTTTCCCTCTGATGAGAGGCCGTACATACGTGTGTACATGTTCATGTATGTATGTGCATGCATGTGTGTACATGTGTGTGTGAGTGTGTGTGTGTGTGCGCGCTCTTCATTACCCTGGTGTGTGATTGTGCATACGCTGAGAGTGTGTATTGACATACGTGTGAGTGTGCCTGTTTTCACATTGAGAGTACGTGTAGTAATTTGTGTGTATACTGGAACAGGTACAGGTGCGAGTATTTAAATGGATACAGGTAAAGGTGTGTGTATAGAAATATCAGAGGTATATGTAATATATACAGGTACAGCATTGAGTATATGAACAGATGCAGGTCAAGGTATGCAAACAGAGATGCAGGTACAGGCATGTGTGATAAATAAAGGTACAGGTGCGTGTGAATAAATACACACGTATACGTAGTTATGGGTAAAGATGTGTTTGAGTGTGTCTGTCAGTACGGGGACAGTTCTGTACGCCAATGAGCCATGAGATTAAAAACACATGCCTTGAGCTGCTTTCACACCAGACGCAAAACAAATTTTTCGCGCAACAGATTACATTCAAAGTCAATGCAAAGACGCGAATACACGCGAAATGCATGTATTCGCGTCTTTGCATTGACTTTGAATGCAATCTGTTGTGTGAAAAATTTGTTTCGCGTCCGGTGTGAAAGCAGCTTAATACAGTGAAAGTCCCCCTTGTGCTGCCACAGCTCGATCAAACTGATGTCACTTGAATTCCCAAATCTCTTCCCAGGTAAGTGGTGTGCATGTCCCCAGTCAAAAGACATGATGTAAAAGAAAATAGGACTCAGTGGACTACTCAAAGGTCCAGTTCTGAAGCTCAGGTGCCCGTTGGGGGAACTGTTAGAAGTGGACCGGGGTTAGAGTGGGTACTTCGACTGGTCAGCAAGTTAAGATGTGCAATACACAGCTGGGTATGATGCACTGTGCATTGTGACCTTATGTAAATATTTTTGGAATTCTCAGCGACTTGTGCCATGGTCACCCTTCTGTCCGTTTGGACCAGACGGGCTTGTCCTCATATATCGATGAGCTTTGGGGACCCAAAACCTTGTCGCCGGTTCATGGTTTGTCCCCTCATGGACCACTGTCAGTAGGTACTCACATCTGCTGACAGAGTACCCCAAAGGTCTTGCCACTTCAGAAATGCTCCAACCCATACGTCAGACCATAACCATTTGGCCCTTGTCAAAGTCGTGCAGTTCCCATTTCTCCCATATCCACCACATTGACTACAAGAACTGACTGTTTGATTACCATCTAAGATCAGACTGCAGACCTGAACATGTGCCATCGTTATGAGATAATCAACAGTGTTTGTTGCATTTGTGAGTGGTTTTAATGTTTTAGCTCATTGGTGAACCTGGTTACAGGTAATGCGATAATACTCAAATAATAAAATGTAATTATACAAGTTGGCAGAGGTGCAGGTATGTGTGTTTAGGTACAGATACAGGCGCGTGTACACTGTTATAAACTTGCACCTTTTTTGCCTGTTCATTTCAGTGTAATTTTACGATAAGTTTACGACAGAGTTCCGTGTATGTTAAGTGTAAACCACAGTTAAATGCACGCAGGGCTCCACTTACAGTTAAAATAACCAGGAAACAATGCGTCAATTTAACTGTTAAATTCAGTCAGTTTATAACAGTGTAGGCACAGGTATGAGTGTATAATTACAGATAAAGGCACATGTAGTTACAAATAGAGGGGAATATAGATACAGGTACAGGTGTGTGTATGCATACAGGTGGAGGTACATACATGCACAAGCATGGGCGTAGGAACTGGGGAGGACGGGGGGGCGTGTCCCCTCCAATATCGGAGACAGGCGCATTTGTCCCACCTAAAAATTATACCGCGGAGTAGAAAAATATTTGATTTTGAAATTTTTAACTTACGTGCTTTTATTTTGAAAGCGCAACACAGCGTCATGTCACTGGCCTGCCCCCTTTCTCACCGGCTCTGAGAGTGTTTGGGAGGCGGGAGACAGCAGCAGTCGACACCAGGCGGTCTGATGACAGAAACTCTTTTCATTATTTCCATAGTACTATATATCGGGTTGCTAGCAGTAGTAGCTAAATATAAGCCAGGTGGATATGTCAAATTATGAGGTGAATTTCAGTGGAGAAATCCCGCGAAGGCGCCATTATTAATTAATTATTTTATATGCAGGAACCACAGCAGCAAGCAAGAGAAACCGAGCAAGCTGTTGAGGATACAGGAGTATCAGGGCTTCTGGTGAGGTCATAATTATGACTTGCTTTGTGGAATTATAGGGAAAGCGTTAAAGTTAGTCTCATGATGTTCAGCAAATATAACCTTTGAAAGTCAAAATGTCCCAACCAACTTTGGCTCAGTGGGTGAAATGAAAGAAACACGTAATCGTAAATTTAACATGATCCAGTCCGATTAACGCTCGGTTTGCGGCTTGTCCAATTCATAGTCGGTGGTCCATTTTGCAGTGTTTATCGCAGTTGCAATTGTGTTGCCGCATATTAAGATGCTTAATAGAGAGGATTGCGAGCTGGCTTGCTAACGTAGTTATATATCCACTCACTTGGTATCAATGTCCAGGTTATTGGATCTGAGCGGGTTTCATGAGTGCGCTGATATGGTTTGCAGCTGTCCGTTAAGGTTGTGGCAAGTTTATGTATGTGGCATCTTTGTATGAAAATTTTGGAGGCACCTTGCGTAGCCCAATTAAAAAAAAATGGAGAAACACTCATTCGGATAATCTCTGTATACAGTAAAGGCAGTATCTGCACTTAGATTTACAAAAATTTTCCAGCTCGCGGGCTATGTGTCCCCACCAATTCTCACATTAAACCTACGCCCTTGGTCCCCCCCAATGTTAAACTCATTCCTACGCCCTTGCGCACAAGTGTATTTAGCACAGCTCTTGGTGTGTGTAAAAGTACATGTACAGATAGAAGAGGTAGGTACAGGTGTGCTTATAGGTACAAGTGCATGTATATGTACAGGTGGAGATTTATACAGGAACAGGTGTATTCAGTTACGGGTACCGCCGTGAGTGCTTAGCTACAGGGACAGGTGAGTATAGTTGCAGGTCCATGAGTACACAGATTCAGGTACAGGCAAGTACAGGTATTGAGAAGAAAAGGGGTATTAGTGTTCAGGCATGTAAAGTTCCATGTACAGAAGTGCATAGTTACAGGGACAGGTATATTTTGGTGCTGGTACAGCAGTGTAGGGTAACAAGTACAGGTGTATTTGGGTAGAGATACAGGTTTGTATATTTGCAAGTACATCTGTATTTGGGTAGAGATGCAGGTGTGAATATTTACAAGTACAGCTGTATTTGGGTAGAGATACAGGTGTGAATATTTACAAGTACAGCTGTATTTGGGTAGGGATACAGGTGTGAATATTTACAAGCACAGGTGTATTTGGGTACAGGTGTATATGCTTAAGTACAGGTGTATTTAGGTAGAGATACAGGTGTGTATATTTAAAAGTTCAGGTGTATTTGGGCACAGGTGTATATGGTTAAGTACAGGTGTATTTGGGTAGAGGTACAGGCGTGTATATTTACAAGTTCAGGTGTATTTGGGTACAGGTGAATCTGGTTAAGTTCAGGTGTATTTGGGTACAGGTGTACATTGTTAAGTTCAGGTGTATTTGGGTACAGGTGTATATGGTTAAGTACAGGTGTATTTGGGAACAGGTGTATATGCATAAGTTCAGGTGTATTTGGGTACAGGTGTATATGGTTAAGTACAGGTGTATTTGGGTAGAGGTACAGGTTTATATATTTACAAGTTCAGGTGTATTTGGGTACAGGTGTATCTGGTTAAGTTCAGGTGTATTTGGGTACAGGTGTACATTGTTAAGTTCAGGTGTATTTGGGTACAGGTGTATATGGATAAGTTCAGGTGTATTTGGGTACAGGTGTATATGGATAAGTTCAGGTGTATTTAGGAACAGGTGTATATGGTTAAGTTCAGGTGTATTTGGGTACAGGTGTATATGGATAAGTTCAGGTGTATTTGGGTACAGGTGTATATGGTTAAGTTCAGGTGTATTTGGGTACAGGTGTATATTGTTAAGTTCAGTTGTATTTGGGTACAGGTGTATATTGTTAAGTTCAGGTGTATTTGGGTACAGGTGCATATGGATAAATTCAGGTGTATTTGGGTACAGGTGTATATTGTTAAGTTCAGGTGTATTTGGGTACAGGTGTATATTGTTAAGTTCAGGTGTATTTGGGTATTTGGGATACAGGTGTATTTGGGATATATGGATAAGTTCAGGTGTATTTGGGTACAGGTTTATATGGATAAGTTCAGGTGTATTTGGGAACAGGTGTATATGGATAAGTTCAGGTGTATTTGGGTACAGGTGTATATGGATAAGTTCAGGTGTATTTGGGAACAGGTGTATATGGATAAGTTCAGGTGTATTTGGGTACAGGTGTATATGGTTAAGTTCAGGTGTATTTGGGTACAGGTGTATATGGATAAGTTCAGGTGTATTTGGGTACAGGTGTATATGGTTAAGTTCAGGTGTATTTGGGTACAGGTGTATATGGATAAGTTCAGGTGTATTTGGGTACAGGTGTATATGGATAAGTTCAGGTGTATTTAGGAACAGATGTATATGGATAAGTTCAGGTGTATTTGGGTACAGGTGTATATGGTTAAGTTCAGGTGTATTTGGGTACAGGTGTATATGGATAAGTTCAGGTGTATTTGGGTACAGGTGTATATGGATAAGTTCAGGTGTATTTGGGTACAGGTGTAGATGGATAAGTTGAGGTGTATTTGGGTACAGGTGTATATGGTTAAGTACAGGTCCTATTACCTGACAGGCGCTCCTCTACCCTGGGCGGGGCGCAGCAAAACCGTGATGGTGCTCTCTGTCTCACTCAGAGGAGAGGGCATATCGCCATAATCAAATGTGGGAGCTGCAGACACAAACATACACACACAAAGGCACACACACAATTAGGAGGCAGTACATACAGCAGAAAGACACAATAGTTAGGGGCAGTCTTAAAGGGCCCAATGTATCCACAGAATTTTTAAGGACACTGCCCCTTTCAGGCAGGATCTCTCTCATTTATAGGGATTTGCCTTGGAAGGTGGGCTGGCATGGAGACGGCTTCACGATGGCTATAACACAGTGCTCTCCAGCCTTTGTTTAATATCAAGAGTCCATTTTCGAGGGGGAGAGACGGCAAACAATTACAGAGGAATCAGTGATGAGGAGCTTATAATGACCTCAGCGATTGCAGCTAAAAGAGCCTCATCAAATCCAGGGCATAAACTCGTATATACACACACCTACAAGCACAATTACGCGCGTGCATGAACACACACACCCACACCCACACACACACACACACACACGCGCGTGCATGAACACACACACACACAAACACACACATGCACACACACATATATACACACCCATGTACACAAACGCATAAACGCACACATTCACACAAACACTCGCGCACATATGCACGCATGCCCACACACACCTGCTGACAAGCACGCAAGCTCACAAGCGCCCAAGCCCACACGCACACACTCATACAAACACATTCACACACACCACTCTCCATCACGGAGCCCCTGCTCAGGAAGGCCTTATGGGGCAGTGAGGCGAAGACGTTATATTAAACTCGCTCTATTGCCTCCGTCCGTTTCTATCGCCATGCCATCCGCGGCTTCCACACAAACTCCTGTTCTCCACTCTCTCAGGAGCAGTTTTCCAGCAACAGACTTCTGACACCTCCGTAACCGTCCCCAGTCCTCCAACACTTACATTCCATGTGATTATTCATGCTCTGTGGCGTTTGACAGAATACCACAGTGACCATCTGCGGGAAGGAGCAGGTATAATGAGTAGCAATGCTAAACTAAACTGAGTCTCTGCAGATCTCTACAGATCCAGAGGGGCTGTTCACTGCCACTCAGCTCCGGCTCAGTGCAGCACTCATCCTTCACATCCCTCGCTTTATTCCCCCCATCCTCTCCTTGTTCTTAGCTCAAGAGTATAGCTGCAAGCAGCGATGGCAGTCTCCAAGCTAGTCATCAAAAGCTATCGCTTCCATTAGTTAGCTATACAAAGACACAGCCTGAATCAACTCTGCTCATGAAATGAGCCCCTAAGAACCATACCGGGCCATCCCGCACTTTTGGCGAAATTGAGTTGAGGTAGTCAGCATGTGCAGAAAACTGAGATCTACATTTCCTAAATGAGCCAACCCAATCTACCCACATGGATTGCTCATATAAGCAAACGTCCTCTCTGCCACTGTAAATATGCAATGCTCTGCCTTAGCCATAGTGGACCATCCCACAACTTTTCCATAATTCAATGTAAACATGGCGTTAGGTATCTAAATGAGGAATTGCTTGCTACAGATTGATGATGATGGTGAAGTGGAAGATAATGGAGACCCAGAGTTTGACCCAAATGAATCAGAAGATGATGGTTCCTCTTCAGAAGGAGGTAGGTTTCACTTTAAATGAAACAGAAGGGCATCCAAAACCTGCATAAGAAGTGCACTACGAACTGTACATATCTTGAGTTTTAACAGAAGCAGTGTTTCTAGTTCCCAGATACTCTAAATGACAAAGCTGGCAACTTTGAGTCCCATTTTCTCAAAAGTTCCAGCCTGGGTCAACTCTGCTCAGGGGCTCAAATAAAGATGAGGTGCCGAATCATTGCTAAATAAGGCATCAACAGGTGTTCGGTAAATAATCGAGATATAACATTCAGAACCTAGAAAAGTATTCTACAGATAATATGGTCACTGAAAGATGGATAATATTTGCTTGATACACTCTAAAGCATTTTCAAATTTTATAGCACCCCAACAAACCGTATGCCAGAAATTACGAAGGCAGGAAAATGTACTCAGATTTCAAGTTTACTACTAATGGAAATCGCCAAAATAACGAGCCCTCAACATAATAAATTTACTCTAAACCAAAAACATTTAATAATGGCAATCATATAATGAAGTTAGTGCATTTCCATTATTGACAACATCTATATCATCAACAATTAACAGAATTATGGTCATTGACATTGATGGTAAAATGGGAAAATCATGAAAACTGGCCATATTCAATTCAATATGGCCGCCAAAGCAGGCCACTAGCAAACCTTACTATGAGTATCATTTAATCTACCTTCTGTGTAGATCAAGTGCGCAAAATTTCAGTCAGATTGCTTTTGTAGTTTTGGAGATGTTTCTCAAAGGTTCACACCGTCAAAATCGCTTTTTTATCCATAATGTCAACTTTGACCGCTGTTACTTTGGAAATGGTGATACTTATTTGATGCATATTATATGACGTAGAGTTTCATGGCTTGGCTTTAGCTACACATTAGTGGAAATTGCATCATATCGGATTACTGGTTATGCTATATGACCTCGGTGAGATTACTGGTTATGGTACATGACCTCAGTGAGATTACTGGTTATAGTACATGACCTCGGTGAGATTACTGGTTATGGTACATGACCTCGGTGAGATTACTGGTTATGGTACATGAACTCAGTGAGATTCTGCCAATTGGGTTATCAGCTTTTGCCACTTGGGCCCTTCTCGCCAATCTAACCTTCCTGCAAATCTACAGCTATACTGCAATTACATATCCAACAAAAATCAGCAGCATGCTTTTAGCAGTTTTGGCTGTGGCACTGGAATGAGAAAGCATTGAGAAAAAATAACTTATAAGAAGGAGGAACAGATAGAGGAATCACAGAAGCGAAATCAGCAAAATGGAACCTCCTCACTCCTACAAATGTCAGATCTAAGTGATGTTAGCTATAGGCTTTGAAAAAGAGCGAAATATCAATCATGGCAGGACGTTTTATATGTCCAATATTTTGGAAGAATAATCCCCTAAAGTATGCGCTTGGGTAACCAAACTTAAAATACAGAAGTAGGAATTTGAAACTTCGAGTTCAGGCACAAGAAAATGATGCAAGGGCACAAAAATGAGAACCAATCAAGGAATCACTGAACACTACTCGATAGCCTCTCTGTGAACCTGAATTTGCAATGTTACTCACAAAGATAGTGAGTTATCATGGTTAATGTGAACACTGCACATTTTTATCCCCCCAGCATATAATGCAGGGGGATATAGTTATAAGTATGTCTGTCCGTCCGTGTGTCTGCCTGTGCGTCCGTCCATCTGTAATCATTTTGCTTCCCGAGCAGAACTCAAATACCATTCAATATTTTTCAACAAAACTTGCTGTGCATATTAATCAGGTCCTAGACTGGTGCCTTTCGATATTTTGGGATTTCTGAGATTAGACTGTGGGGGCCGGGGGATATGTCATCCTCTGATGACTCTTGTCTTTATTAGTCTTGACTTTACAATCAAAATCTTTTACAATTTTCTTCTGCAAGGTGGGAAATGACCCAAATTAATCATTTAAATTAATAGTTAAACTAGCAACAGAGCAGACCAAGAAAATATTTAGACCGTAACACTGTATAAATATTCCTACATGGTTCACAGATAATACCGGTAAATACCCACAAAATAAAGCTTGAAGATAACATTGGATATATTGAACCCCATGGGGTTAGTTATCCTCTGCATATGACCCACCCTAGTTGCTTAGGAGTAGTGGGAAGCCATAGTGCAGTGCCCAGGGACCAACTCCAGCTCTACAGCCAGAGCCTATGTGAGGAGTGCTGGAAGAAGTGTTCCTGTAGAGTACAGCATGTTTTTCGAGGTTGGGGTAAAGTAGTATCCCGAGGAAACCCATATGAACATGGAAAGTACATGCAAACTCCACTGCTCCACTGAGCCGTCTCCAGCTGGACCTCACAGATATTACTACATTGCAGTGAATTCTAAAACAGTGACAACAAGAAAAAATTTGTCTCGCTATCCCAATACTTAATGACTTGACAGTAAAATACAGTACAAACCCACTTTTATCTCAACATTCTTAACAACATTTCTACTGTGCTTTATCACTGCCTTCTGTCCCCCTCTAAGAATGTCCTTAGTGGAGAGTCAACATCGTTTTTCATCTAATTAACTCTCCCTCATTACACCCGAAGTGTTTGATTGCACCATCAGCTCATTTCAAATCAATGGAAATAAAGGCCTTATTCAGCAATGAGCTGGCCTAACACTGGTGTTAATTATGGTCTACAAGCCCTGCCTTGTGCCTTGTGTGTGTGTGTGTGTGTGTGTGTGTGTGTGTGTGTGTGTGTGTGTGCATGTGTGTGTGTGTGTATGTTTGAGTTCTAAGTCGATTCAAGCTCAAAAAACAGGGCAGGAGTCTGAGTGTGGATGGGAGATGAGATCTCTGGTCATAGTTACAATGAAAACAGCATCATACAGATAAAACAACACCAGCGGTGGCAGTTGATTTATATGAATAACACTTGTGTGTGTGTGTGTGTGTGTGTGTGTGTGTGTGTGTGTGGAAAAACTACCTTCTCACCATGTAGAAAATTATCAAATATGATAAAATGTAATTACACATGTATTACATTACAGACATTACTATAGTTACTAAAATCGCTTCTCCCCATTAAGAATGTTATTATTTATATTATATGGTATAATCAAGTGTAATTACACAAGTATTGCATTACAGAGACAGCATTACAGAGACTACTTTGGCCAGTAGAATTCTCCACATGGAGAATATTATTATATTTAATAAAGTGTAATTACACATGTATTGCATGATGAACACTACAATAGCCAGTAGAACAGCTGATCTCCAAGGAGAATATAATACATGTGTATTGCATTAAAGACACTAATACAGCCATTAGAATAGCTTCTTACCATGGAAAATACTGTCATATAGAATAAAGTACAATTACACATGTATTGCACCATAGATACTAGTAAAGTTACTAGAATAGCTTCGCCCCATAGAGAATATCATTAAATAATGAAATGTATTTATCCAAGAATTGCATTTTTAGACTCTACTATGGCCATTGTAATAGATTCTCCCCTGGGAAAATATTATTATATATAATAAAGTGTCATTACTCCACCCCTAACCAAAGGGGTTGTAATCACCTTGGTTTGTGCATTTAGTCATTTATTTGTTGGAAAGATTACAAGAAAACCACAGCCTCAATATATATCCAAATTAAGCCAAAAGTTGGCCCATGACCCAGAATAGATTCCATTAAAGTTTGGAATTAATTGGGCAATGTCAAGGTCAAAGGTCACTGAAAAGGTCAAAATTCGTATAAATTGAGGCTTTGGTTTTCTCCTAATCTTGCTAATGAACAAATAAATAAATGCACAAACTGAACCCATAACAATACCCACGCCCACCCCTTTCGCTTTGAGCGACCTTCAAAGGTCAAACCCAAGCGCACATATACCTGAAATGCAGATCAACCCATTCAACAGCTAAAATATGTGCGAGCGACAAGGTTAGTTGTGCCAGACATTGTATTCTGTTACACATGTATTGCATTATAGACACTACAATAGCCAGTAGAACTGCTTCTCCCCATGGTTATTATTATTTTACATAATAATGTGTAACTAGAGGCAGTCCGAGAGTGCAAACCTCTGCCAAGGCAGCACAGTCGAAATCTTGCTGAGTGAACATGGCTCATAAGAAATTTAAGGATAGGTTCCGTCTCAGATGCAAAGACCAATCAACCTACAAAATTTGAGTGATAACTGGGAGCGAAGTTCATTTATCGCATGCCATAGGATTTCAAGATGGCTGCCGTGGCGGCCATATTATTTGACCCATTGTGGTTAAAATCAATAGGGTCCTTCCCTGATCTAATAGCAACCTACCCACAAAATTTTATCGATATCAGTTTGTTACTCTTTGAGTTATCTTGTACACAAACAGACAGACAAACCAATGTCAGCAAAAACATAACCTTCTTGGCAGAGGTAATTACACATGTATTGCATGATACACACATAATAGCCACAGGAATAGCTTTTCCCCTTGGATAATGTCATTATATATTCAAGAAAATGTAAGTACATATGTATGGTATTATAGACACTGTTATAGCCACCAGAATGACTTTTCCCCCATGGGAATGTTGTTGTATACAATAATGTGTAATTACACAAGCATTGCATTACAGACACTAGATAGCCACGTGGTTACAGGCCACCTGCAGATGACCCTTGACCCCTGTGGTCCTGCATTCTCACCGGAGATGTTGGTAGTGATCTCTGTGAGGGCAGTCTGGCCAAAGCCCTTGGCAGTACGGGCGCGGACGGAGATCAGATAAGTGGTTCCAGGGTGTAGGTTGGAGAACATATGGTACGTTTCATTCCGCAGTTTAGACACTGTCCGTCTGGGGCCCGGAACGTTAACACCTGGGTCTGACGACTCGATGCTCTGGTAACTGATCTGGTAACAACATAATTACTTAGGGTAAAAACAAGCAACTGTGATTGCCAACTTAATTATAAGCATAAAAACATAATTATTTTGGGATGTTTATTTTTCTCACATCATTACAAACATATTTCCACCTCGTAATTAACATAATTAAGAACATGTTTCATATTCCAGGCCATCTGCTACGCAATGTCAAGCCGCACTATGCTACATACAACATGCACATGCATTCCTCCTATTTATGTCTTTAATTGTTTATCAGTATAAGCTGTAGTTGCATGCCCTAATAGAAACACACACACTAACTCTGTATATATGTGTGTGTGTGTGTGTGTGTGTGTGCACGTATGAGAGAGAGAGAGAGAGAGAGAGAAAGAGGTGTGTGTGCATGCTTGTGCGCGTGATGTGCGCGTGCGTGTGTATGCGTGTCATGCGCACATCACAAATATACAAAACCTTAATCTTTCACGTCATTAAAAAAAATAATTTGGAATTTAATCCCAATGAATTTCAAAAACAGGGTAAGTGTGTGAGATATCAACACGAAAAGTCAGCAGCAGTTCAAAGTGCAATGCAAAGATGGAGATGATTTAAATACTCATGAATGGAATAAACATGTAGTGTATTCATTTTGCACACAGAATATACTGTGTACACACACTGGCTTGCAGGGCAATTCTCCATAATACTCGTAATTGTGTTGAATTACTACTACCCCCCCCCCCTCCAGTTCTCACCCTGTTACTCATCCCTTCATGGCTCACACCAGCTGAGAAAAACAAGCCATTATCTTGCGCTCTGGCACGTGGGAGTTTTCAGTTAACGGCACAGAAAGTTCCAGAAGGTCTGAGAAAAACCTCTTCTCTTCGCCGCCTCTCTCTCTCTCTCTCCCTCTCTTCTCCTTCTCGTGAGACCACCCTCTTCTTTTCTTTCATCCTTCCATTTTCCTTTTTTGGTTTAACTCCAGCCCATTCTCGCCCACACCTCCCTGATCCGGTAACTCCACAGCTGAGCGCAGTTTCACAGAAACACTCTGCTCTTCATTCTCTCTCAGGCTATTTTATTTTTACTTCTGCTTCCCTCTTTCTGTCATACGGTTTCTCACTCAGTGTAAGTGTTTTTCCTGGCTGCAGTTGACCTTCGCTAAGCAGAGGTTTGCGAGGGATATCTGTGTTTATTAGAGCCGTTTTAACCCCACCCATGTGGAGGCTCTGGCACCACACAAATGCCCAAATCCTCCATGAAGGTCATACAGCTTCAACAGCAGGAGGTCAAGGAGCGAGTACAGATCTCAGATCAGCCATGGAGTAAATGTAGCAGCTTTCCCACTAATGGAAGATTATTTCAGGCCCTTGGACCCCTGTCTGACCCCAAGAGTCCTGCCATGGTTCTTAATGTGCAGGAGAAAGAAAAGCGATTAGCGAAATGAGCCTGGAGGCAGCCTGCTGATGGACATGCTAATGCTGGATATGACCACCATTTTCTGGCCCAATATTTACGGCATCTGAGGTGGTGAAGAGCCAAGCAGAGGAGAAGAGTATCTGCTGAGGGGGAGATGAGAGCAGAATCTGTGATGATTCTGGACACTGGGGCGCCCCCAAGCTGCCACGACTGGATCCGTACGACAAAAAATAAAAGCACCCAAAACCCATGTAAGAGAGAGCGAGTGACCATCCTGCTGTGGGGAAGAGCCCCACACACTTCATTTGCGGGCTAATCAGGTTTCCATCCAACCGTTTGTATGCGAAGCTAGAAACTCAGTTCATGCCTGAAATTCAAGGCATTTTCTGAAATACCACAGTTTTTTGTTGGGTCAAAGTGGCCAAGTATTGAATGTTCTTTGTTTATCAATAAGCCAAAAGTGCCTTATTCTCAAAATTAAATGTTTAAATGTTAATCGCGTCTCTCTTGGAAAAATGATTGTGTTTGTAAAAGGGCAACTCTTATGCTTCGGTTTAAGTAATTTTGTTGAGAATATGCACTGATTCTAAACTAACATGCGGATATTCTGAGGCCAACATTGACTTCTTTAAATATTTGGAAAGCTTGCATAATTAATATTTGTACAGGACGGCATGATGGTGCAGTGGCCCTATTGCCTCGCAGCAAGATGGTTGCAGATACGCATCCAGGCTAAGTCCTTTGTAGAGTTTGCATGTGTTTGTGAGAGAACACACGGTTTCCACAAGTTTTTCTGTGCTGTTGGAGGAAACCTAAGTCGCTCCACGTTAACTGGAGACCCATACGTATGGTGAATTTAGAGTGCGTGAGCAAGTACTGGGTGATTCCTGCAATGGACTGGCAAGCTAAAGGGCGTGTGACTCTTGCCTAATGTAAAGCTCCAGCCCTTTCACAATCCTAACCAGGAGTGAGTGGGTTAGGTGCAATGGATGGATGGATGGATGGATATTTGCATGAAAATGTAAAGCAGCACCAGAGTAATACAGCTGTGTGCTGCATTCAGGGGGGAGGAGCTGCGCACCTCGTATTGTGTGATGAGACCGTTGGGTTCCAATGGCTCTTCCCATTTCAGGAAGATCATCTCCTCCAATGGAGTGAAGGTCAGAGACTCTGGAGCGATTCCACCAGGAACTGTGGGTAAAATATCAGAGACAGACTAGCGTGAGAAACCCATCGACACTGCCCAAATCCAGGTTAAACAGTGTGAGGAAGCCGTCTTTGACAGCAACTGAGAGCTACTGGGGTAGTATTTTACACAAAGTGTCTGGCACACTTTATCATAAAATTCAGAGCTTATGCTCATTTTAAATGCCCTCCAGAGAGATAGGAAGATGGGGGGGAGAAAAAGAGCACTTGAAGGAGAGGGAGGGAGGGAGAAAGAAATAGAAAGAGGAAAAGGAGAAACTGAATGAGAAAAAGCAGGAAAGGAGAATACAGTTGTTCTGAAAAATATTTTATACCTAACTTGACGAACTGGACTGAATAGTAGCCATATGCGAAGACATACGAGCAGCACCAATATCCACAAAGCCAGAAACAGCAGATAAATGAAGACAGAGACGGTGGGTCATTGAAAAGATCACAACATTCTAATGAGATTGCTTCTGTTTTCATTATGGATTGATTTAATTCAATGTTTATAACTTAAAAATGGGAATAGCCCATTACTGAATGATGCAACCGTAATGCAATGAACAAATAACAATTAAGAATTTAAATTCTTTAAACAAATCAGTCCAGCTAGCGCATCAAAATACAAACTTTTCAGAATAAAGGGCTGTTCCCACTCCAAGGCCTTTTCAACACAGATGATAAACAGCCCAGCTAGATCCATCATACCAAAGACATCCTCTCTCCATCTTCTGCACTGACACATTCATCAGTTCTCACTGACCACCATCAATATTTAAATACAGATGCCATCTGTGATCCTTAAATGCTGTGATAATTTGGATCTCTTCATTCATAAGTGTATTTGGGTGACCGACAGCATGAGCCTGGGGTGACCGAACTAGTCAGGGGGTAGAATGACCGCTGGCAAGGGTAAACTGAACCAACTGGGGGTAGAGTGACTGTTAGCCAGGGGAGACTGAACTTACAGTGGGTAGAGCAACCATTAGCCAGGGGAAACTGAACTAACTTTTAGCCAGGAAAGACTGAACTTAACTGGGAAGTAGAGCAGCCATTAGCCAGGGGAGCCTGACCTAACTGGGAGTAGAATGGCCGTTAGCAATAAGGGAGCCTGAACTAGCCGAGGGATATAGAGCAGTCGTTAGCCAAAGAGACTGAATTAGCCAAGAAGTAGAGCAGCAGTTAGCCCGGAGAGGCTGAAATAGCTAGGGGGCAGAGCAGCCGTTAGCCGGGAAGTCAAAATGCTAAAACACTTCATGAGCAAAATTAAAGTGCTTAGTACAACTCAGTAAAATCAGAGGAAAACCAGCTTTAGCTCTCAGGACTAAACTGACATTTAATGCTGCCACTGTAGAACTGTTCTGAAGGGGTTTCCCTCTCTCCGGCGAACTCTCTCACTATGACCATAAAGTGACTGTGAGGTGACCTGCAAATGACCCTGAGGTGACCTTAAAGTGATGAGGTGCCATAGAGAAGTTAGGCTCTCAAGAGGTAATTTGCTGGATGTGTGGTTATCTGCTGACTATTGTGGGATTAATGTCACTCATGTACATGTGCACACACTGTTATGCAGACACACACACGCACACACACACACACAGTGTGATACACAGGCACACAGAGACACTATGATGGATACACACGTACACACGCACAGATACACACACACACACACACACACACACAAACTCACACCTGGTCAGGAAACAGCATCCATCTTGCATTTGCAGAGAGCTGAGGACGGAGGAGCATGATGAGGAGTGAGCAGCTGGGGGTGCAGTGATGGATTTGGTGGGAATGTTCCTGTCAGGGTCAGCATGATGGAGCACAAGTGGTGAGGGGGTGAGGGGTGTGGGGGGTGTGTTGGGGGGGTCGATTGTTCTCAAGGGGAAGGGGCTGCTATGATGAAGGACCACACCCCACTGGAGAGAGTGTGTGTGTGTGTGTGTGTGTGACTTTGTGGATGTATGTCTCTGTGTGAGTGTGATTGAGTGTATGAGTGTCAGTGTTTGTGTGTGTGTGAGACACTGAGTATGTATGTGTGTGTATTTGTGTGTGACTGTGCCAGTGTATGGCTGTGTGTGTAAATGCGTGCATGTGTGTGTGTGTGCGCCCACATGAGTGTACCAGTCAAGCCCTTTCATTCAGTAAATCCATAAAATGCAAAAGAAAACATAAAAAGTTTCTCTATAGTCAGCCAGGGCAGGAGATGGAGTCCTGAAGCCAGTTATTCATTTTTCATGCCAATACATTTTTTAATAATGCCCCATTCTACCCGCTTTACACTGATCTGACCCAGTAAGAACGCGGCAACCATCTTTATTCAGGCCTGGAGAGTCGTCTGACAGAAGGAACGTTGTTCAACACCAAGCAGCTCTCTGAAACAGCGTGCAGCCTCTAGCTCTCATGTTACAGCGCGCTGCTATTAAAAAAAACAGGAGTTAGTTTGGAGACGAGGTCCACCAGAGGGCTCTTGTTTGGTGGCTCATAACAAGCTCTGTTTCAACTCATACCTCCACGGCCTGACATTCTAAAACATGCCACATATTGATGTCATCAATCCGCATGCTGCAATTGAATGTAAGTCAGCCAATCATTGCTCAATGCCAAACAGATTCTGCCCAACTAAGCAACCTAGCCCCACTACACATGCACACACACATACTCACACTCACTCAAACAAACACACAGACACACAAATCGAGTGGAATTGAGTGTGATTTTTACAAAGCTCATAACAGTTCCAATCATGCATGTTGATTGGCCAGTTAGGATATTTCTTGTGCATTCTGGTTGCTCAATGAGTAAGGATCCACATTCTTTCACTTATGTCTAAGATATCAGGAAGCAACACAAGATTCAGAGGCTATATGGTATCACTGAGCATGAGACCACAGCAACATCATCCATACCCCTGGGTTAGTTTGGCTGTGCTTCTACAATCCTGCCACAGCACAATAGCCCACGGTTATGGATTTCAATCCTGGTACCAAGGGCCAAACCATAGATGTGTTAAATATGGGTACCAGCTAAAGCTGCTTAAACTCTCAGCTGAATAGAAGTGAAGCAAAGTTTGAATTGTGATTAAAAATGAGTCATATTTTGCTAAAATTGAGATTCAGAGGTGATTTTACTGTGGTTAAATCATTATGAAATGGCAGTTGATTAAATATTCAACCCTGTAAACTCTGACTTTTTCACTTTAGCTTTCCCTCAAGTAGATTCGACATTACAAAACCATTTTTTTCTCATTATAAGACAATGTTACATACTCTGTATCCCCTAGTTGCAGCGCTTCACTGAAGCTACATCACACTTTTGTGTATATTGAGAGAAATTCAAACTCAACTTTTTATGGCCACAGTATTACATTCATTCATTCATTGTCTATACCCGCTTATTCCTCACTAGGGTCGCGGGGGAGCTGGAGCCTATCCCAGCTGACTACGGGCGAAGGCAGGAACCCACCCTGAACAGCTCGCCAATCCATCGCAGGGCGCACACACCGTTCGCTCTCACACTCATACCTATGGGCAATTTAGTGTCTCCAATTAACCTAACATGCATGTCTTTGGACTGTGGGAGGAAACCGGAGTACTCGGAGAAAACCCACGCGAACACGGGGAAAACATGCAAACTCCACACAGAAAGGCCCCAGGCCAGAATCGAACCCACGACCTTCTTGATGTGAGGCGACAGTGCTAACCACTATGCCACCGTGCTGTTCCCTGTAATTCAGCAAATGGAAAATATCTTGATCTTGCTCATCATTGCACATTTCCCTGTAACCTATTTGGGATCTCAGCTAAAAGGTAAAATAGGCCTTAAGTTCCATAGGTTTAAATACAGCAGCTGCACTTGACAGGTTCATATATGGGTCAGTGGGTTTATGGGGTTAAACAGCAGTTACTCACTATCCTCCTCAGTCTGGAAGGTGACCTCTCGGCCCTCCTTCTTGCCTTCGGGGTTAGCGAGGGCCAGACGGACGTGGACGGACCGGTATGGCGGTAAGTCTCGGAGAGTGAACCGTGAGGTGTTGTGTTCCACTGCCAGGCACTCGCGGACCGTGGCATTGTGCCCGCTGCCGCCCCCTGCTGTGGAGTAGCGGTAGCACAAGGACACGGAGTACGTGTGGCAGCGTGTCAGGTTGAAGGCTAAGGTCTCCCACTGTAGCGTCAACTGCCGAGACTGGACCTCCACAGCTGTGAGACCACGCAAAGCTCGCATAGGTTCTGTGAGAGAGAGAGAGAGAGAGAGAGAGAGAGAACATTAGATAATTCTTCACCAAACTTAAATGCCAATTCTACATCCCAAACCCATCCAAATAACAGATTGTTCAAGCTCTGCAAGGCAAGCCTGCCAAAAAACTTAGCAGTGCAACATGTCCTCACCATCCATAGCTGAGGGTGCAGAGAGGGCGTAAGGGAGAGAGAAAAACAGAGGGAGAGAGAGAGAGAGAAAGAGAGAGATGGGCATTTTGGTCATAACTTGAACTCAAGCCTTTGGCAGAACAGCTGAACAGAATTGTGGTGAAACAATCCAGACCCTTCAAAAACTAATGAGGCCAGTAACCCTAACCCTAACGACACACTGTCATCACACTGCAGCGCGACTGACACAAATACAGAACCAACTCTATCAATAGACTGCAGCGCTACTGACTCAACTACAGAACCACACTCCTTCATTAGACTACAGCACTACTGTAAAATTACAGAACCAGCTCTTTCATTAAACTGCAGCACTACTGACAAAATTACAGAACCAGCTCTTTCATTAGACTGTAGCACTACTGACACTATTACAGAACCACACTCCTTCATAAGACTGTAGCACTACTGACACAATTACAGAACCACACTCCTTCATTAGACTGCAGCACTACTGACACAATTACAGAACCACACTCCTTCATTAGACTGTAGCACAACTGACACAATTACAGAACCACACTCCTTCATTAGACTGCAGCACTACTGACACTATTACAGAACCATACTCCTTCATTAGACTGTAGCACTACTGACACAATTACAGAACCATACTCCTTCATTAGACTGCAGCACTACTGACACTATTACAGAACCATACTCCTTCATTAGACTGCAGCACTACTGACACTATTACAGAACCACACTCCTTCATTAGACTGTAGCACTACTGACACAATTACAGAACCACACTCCTTCATTAGACTGCAGCACTACTGACACAATTACAGAACTACACTCCTTCATTAGACTGTAGCACTACTGACACAATTACAGAACCACACTCCTTCATTAGACTGTAGCACTACTGACACAATTACAGAATCACACTCCTTCATTAGACTGCGGCACTACTGACACTATTACAGAACCACACTCCTTCATTAGACTGCGGCACTACTGACACTATTACAGAACCACACTCTTCCATTAGACTGCAGCACTACTGACACAACTACAGAACCACATTCCTTCATTAGACTGCAGCACTACTGACAAAATTACTGAACCACACTCCTTCAGTAGACTGCAGCACTACTGACAAAATTACAAAACCAGACTCCTTCATTAGACTACAGCACTACTGACACAATTACAGAACAACACTCTTTCATGAGACTGCAGCACTACTGACACAATTACAGAACCATACTCCTTCATTAGACTGCAGCACTACTGGCAAAATTACAAAACCACACTCCTTCATTAGACTGCAGCACTACTGACACAATTACAGAACCACACTCCTTCATTAGACTGCAGCACTACTGACACTAGACTGTAGCACTACTGACACAATTACAGAACCACACTCCTTCATTAGACTGTAGCACTACTGACACAATTACAAAAACAACATTAGACTCCTTCATTTAGAACCACTGCAGCACTACTGACACAATTACAGAATCACACTCCTTCATTAGACTGCAGCACTACTGACACAATTACAGAACCACACTCCTTCATTAGACTGTAGCACTACTGACACAATTACAGAACCACACTCCTTCATTAGACTGTAGCACTACTGACACAATTACAGAACCATACTCCTTCATTAGACTGCAGCACTACTGACAAAATTACAAAACCACACTCCTTCATTAGACTGCAGCACTACTGACACAATTACAGAACCACACTCCTTCATTAGACTGCAGCACTACTGACACAATTACAGAACCACACTCCTTCATTAGACTGCAGCACTACTGACACAATTACAGAACCACACTCCTTCATTAGACTGTAGCACTACTGACACAATTACAAAACAACACTCCTTCATTAGACTGCAGCACTACTGACACAATTACAGAATCACACTCCTTCATTAGACTGCAGCACTACTGACACAATTACAGAACCACACTCCTTCATTAGACTGTAGCACTACTGACACAATTACAGAACCACACTCCTTCATTAGACTGTAGCACTACTGACACAATTACAAAACAACACTCCTTCATTTGACTGTAGCACTACTGACACAATTACAGAACCACACTCCTTCATTAGACTGCAGCACTACTGACACTATTATAGAACCACACACTTCCTGCCCTCTCTGAGTTAACTGTATAGGCAGAGAGGTAGAGAAAGTGAGCGAGGGACGAAGGGAGAGTAAGAGATGGAGAATTTGGTGAGAATATTTTGAAAGGCCAACATATCTACAGACAGCGTGTATTCAGCTGTTCTGTTTCAAGCGCTTTAACATGAAATAAAGAGCTAATAAAGCAAATTGTGTCAGAAAGAATAGAATTCAATCCAAGGAACATTTTTGACAGTGTGCCAAATTTAACCAAATTGCTTAAGAATTTCCCCCAAAACAAGCATGAAATACTCAGGTCCCCACCCCCCAGGACGGAGGACAATGGAAGCATGAAAACACACCTCTGCACTCTAAGATGGATCAATAAATTTGATTTGTGGAAAAATTTTGAAGGGTTTATAAGTTCTGGCCTGGAAAAAAAAAAAGCATGACGGACAGACACTCGGATGGACAGATGAACGGACATGCAGAAAGAGAACACTCATTCCTATGTGCCCTTTCCACTTCATGGTAGGAGATAAATGCCAAAAATGTCCCAAATTCAAAAATGCACCTGCTACTGACAAAATGTCCTTCTTCTTGGAGGAAATGAAGACTGCTACAGATTTTAGTCTCTAACTGCCACAGTCTGAGGAACAGAGAGTGACCCAGTCATTCACAGCCCCATGCACAACAAAAACACACACAACATCCCCACACTTACCTGCTGAGTATCTGCACATACACATGCTCTCCCTCAAAACCAACCAGCTCCTACACACATATAATCACACACACACACACACACACACACACACACTACAAGTTCTTGTACACGCGGGCACACGTCTGTCACTTGTTCTACTGCAGTATCAATGCGTATATACTGTATTTTATAGAGTTACATCAAGCTTTGGCAACAAAGTGTGCAAATTTGTATTGCCAATAAAGGCTTTTCAATTGAATAGAGAGAGAACGAGCGAGAAAGAGACAGAGTGATAGAGAGGGAGGAGAAAAGGAGATAAACAATGATAAAGCAGTCTTCTCTCCCTCCCATTCTCTCTTTACCTCTCTCTCTCATTCTCTCTCTCTCTCCCACTCTCTCCTTCTGTCTCCAATTCTCTCTTTCTCTCTCTCCATCTCCCTCTTGATTTGATTCTAACTCAATTCAATATGCATTGTTGGCATGAATGTCAGGTATTTTGCCATGGCGTCAAGGACAATACAATTATCCCAGAAAAAATAAAGAATAAGCAGAAGTAATTATATATGTGCGTTCTTGTGCATTCCTGTGTGTGTGTGTGTGTGTGTGTGCACAGTTCATTAAATAAAATAGGTAAGTAAAAAGAACAAAGAAATGGAAAATGGCAGAGAACAGTGAACAGGAGTTTTGTGTGTACATAGCAGTTATTAATGATTGTTTAGGATTGATAAAGAAAGAATTAACATTCATATATTAAGACAAAATTGTACATATCAAATGTGAAATAAGTAAATGAAATGGAAGGCAGAGTGTGAGTTCTGATGAGACAGACAATAGCGGTCATGTGTCACACTGGTTGTCCCTCAGGCTGTGACAGATCTTACAGCCTCTGTTCCAGTGACATCATTTTCGACAAGCAGATGTTGCATTTTAGACTGGTCAGAGAGTGTATCAAAACTTTTAAGAGTTTAAAATTAATTTTTGTAATGAATGTTTTTTCTTACATGCTCAGACGTGCTCCTTTCTGATAGGAAGTGTAATTCTGTCTCAAACTCTCCCTGTGGACAGAGCTGGTACAGCCTCTCTTCTCAAGAGAGCCAGATCTGCCTGTGTCGGCCATGGTCAAGCTCAATGGCCTCACTCTCTCCCTCTCTCTTTCCCCCTCTCCCTCTCTCCATTTCTCTCTCTCTCTCCCTCTCCCAAACCCCTCCCCTCTTCGCGTGGTTACCCATGTGTGACTGACAAACGAAAAACGTTAATCATCGCATGACCCCCCCCTCCCCACCCGGCCCCCGCCCCAAAAAACACGCCTCAGGGTCCCGCAGAGGACATGCTGATCCCCCAAATCCAAATCCCGCCAGGGCAGCAGCCCAGTTCAGCGTGACAAACTGATGGCAATTAGGGTAATTAATCAGACAGGCAACAGGGCATGACCACCCCGCCCCCGTCATCGCACCCCCTGCCCCGTCCACTGAGCACACTGACCAATCACCTTCCCCCATCCTGCCCCAGGGGCCTCTCCACACAAATGCATAACCGCACTCCAAGGACGTTCGATCCCGACGGTTATAATCATTGCCGGGTCATCGTCAACGGGTCGCGTATTTTTAGACGACCCCCTACCCGCCTTACTGTCATCGGACTGTCGTTTCTGGCCACCGCGCTCGCCCTTTTCTCTCCCCGCACCACATAAAAAACACAGAATAAAAAACAAATCCTCAAGAGCACGGCCAGGAGTCCCTTCCCGTCTAATGTTGCAGAAACGTTAGAAGGGGGGAAGCGAGATAACAACGCCAGGCTCAAAAGCGATCGCAGCGATAAGATGGAGGTGATCCAAGGACAGAAGCTGTATCAGTGCATGCATTTGTCACGGTCCATTATTAAGACGATCAATACGCTTTTGTCAAACAATATTCCCCATAATGTATTGTATCGCTTTGTTCTGTTAAAAGTAGCCCCAGAATGAGAGTTCGTGCGGCGGGGATTTGGGCCAGACGCTTTCACATAAAGAATTGGTCACCGGCCGAGGTCTTTAATTCCTGCACGGGCTTTTATCTGCAATAAGCCGTCTACCACGGAACAGACCACCGACACGGAGTCCTTAACACAATGAGGTCCAAGTGCATCTGGAGCTGTGAGCCAAAATGTTTTAGTCCATATGGAGGCAGGAGCCCCAGGTTAAAGCAGCTCATCCATACGCAGTGAGTAATGCAGCAGTCACAGCTCTTAGATATGGAGTCACTGCTTAAATACCAACAGACTGCACCATCAGGACACACACAAACACTTACAGATACACGGACACACACCAACACACACAAACACACTCATGCAGCAGTTACAGTTCTTAGACATGGAGTCACTGCTTAAATACCAACATACTGCACCATCAGGACACACACAACCACTTACAGTCACACAGACACACACCAACAAACACACACAGTCATGCAGCAGTTACAGCTCTTAGATATGGAGTCACAGCTTAAATACCAACATACTGCACCATCAGGACACACACAACCACTTACAGACACACGGACACACACAAACACACACACAATCATACACACATAGCCAGTCACACATTCATTCACACATAAACACACACACAGTCATGCAGCAGTTGCAGCTCTTAGATACGGAGTCACTGCTTAAATACCAACATACTGCACCATCAGGACACACACAACCACTTACAGTCACACAGACACACACCAACACACACACACAGTCATGCAGCAGTTAGTTACAGCTTTTAGATATGGAGTCACTGCTTAAATACCAACATACTGCACCATCAGGACACACACAACCACTTACAGTCACACAGACACACACAAACACTCAAACAATCATACATACATAGCAAGTCACACATTCACTCACACACAAACACACACACAGTCATGCAGCAGTCACAGCTCTTAGATATGGAGTCACTGCTTAAATACCAACATACTGCACCATCAGGACACACACAAACACTTATAGATACACAGACACACACAAACACTCAAACAATCATACACACATAGCCAGTCACACATTCACTCACACACAAACACACACAAACACCCAAACTCACACACATATATGCGCACTCACTCACTCACACAAAAACTCACACTCGGACTGACATACACATATGTACATAAACACAAACTCCAGCACAAAAACTCCCACACACCCTCAGACAAACATGTACTTATACACCTACAGAAAAACATGCATGCAAGCACACACACAGACACACACCACCACCAGATAAACATACAAATATGCACACACACACACGCACGCACACACACACACACACACACACCCTCGCTTCCCTTTAATCCTTCCCACTCAGAGCTCTTATCTGCCCTCAGGGACGAGCTCTCAGAAGGGCTCTTGGGATACTGGAGGAGATAACAAGCCAACACAGTAAACAACACACCTACACAATGCCCCCTCTCCCCCACGTGTATGTGAGTGTGAGTGTGTGTGTGTGTGTGTGTGTGTGTGTGTGTGTGTGTGAGTGTCTGTGTAAGTGTGTGTGTGTCTGTGTGTGCATATGTGCTCGACCCAGCCATCACAGTAAACAGCACACCTACACAATGCCCCTCTCCCCCAGGTCTGTGTGTGTGTGTGTGTGTGTTTGTACTAAGAGTAGGGCTGTGCGATATGATGATATATATCATGCCACGGTAGAAAAATGTCTATCGTTCCATGTTTGGAACTTTCAAACCATTGTCGAATTTTCCGACCTTATGATTATCACTAAATGTTCTGGTAATTTGCCAACACTCTCCAACTGCTTTCACTCCAACTACAAATGACTCTTCATCATCGTCACTTTCCATTCCTTTTTTCCTTTTCTCTTTCCCTTTCTCTCCCTCTTCCCACTCCACTCTTCCAAAATCTAAAATCCCGGCTCGTTCCCAGAGACCAATAAAGTTTTTGAAACATGTCTTCTCCCTTCTCTCAAAAACTTTATTAGTCTCTGGGAACGAACCGGGAGGCGGGACTTCCGTTGAATGCGCCAAATTGCTTGAAGCGTAAGTGTAGAATTTTAATTTTTTTTTTGCGAAAAATAACCGCGTTTCTGGAGTTCTGAGGATACGAGTGGACAAAGCAGACTTGGATTATACTGGATGATGTGTTCGACGATGGTTTGAAAGTTTGTCAACAGACGTTTTGTGGAGTTTTGCCGTTGCTACTGGGTGACCCCATTTGCTTCCAGAAAAAAGGAATTAGGATAATTTTTCAAAACTCCCCAGTGGCCATAAAGTTGCGCCAGGTGAAAAACAACTTTGTCTGTTCGAGACATCTAATGCTGAGTAATTGATATACAAATTATAGTTTCTGGGTGGACTATCACTAAGTTCAATCCTGTGAGGAAGTGCGGCAGCTATGCTGTAGTGGTCGACATGAGCTGTGTTCAAAATCATCCACTCATTCACTCACTCCCTATCCCCTACATCGTGTATATGATATAGTGCATACATAGGGAATGACCAAAGGAGATTTCGGACACTACACCGGAATTTTCTGAACATGGTTGCGTCAGCAAATGCGTTGGATATTCCTGTGATGTGAGCGGATGCGCCGAGCATCATGTAAACAAATCGGACACTTTAAGCTGCTTTCACACCGGACGCGAAACGAATTTTTCGCACGACAGATTACATTCAAAGTCAATGCAAAGACGCGAATACACGCGAAACACGTCCGATGCGAAAGCAACATTACTGTTGGACCCCGTGATGGTTTTCTGGAATGTGCTTGACACGCAGCTAGAATAGATGCTATGGCTCTATCCGTTAGCTGCATACCGGTAACTTAGTTATCTAGCTACCTAACAAGCTTGGTAACATATCAAGGATAATAATTAGCCGGTTAGCTAATTATTAGTCTTTGCATTGACTTTGAATGTAATTTGTCGTGCGAAAAATTCGTTTCGCGTCCGGTGTGAAAGCAGCTTTACGGGAACATTGGAGAATGTATTTCTGCAGGGCGGAACCATCTCGCTCTTCACATTCTTCTTCGGTGTAAAAACACGACCGCAGTGCATTGTGGTATACGGCACTACAATATAGTGTACATCACTTGTTCACTCGATTCTGCTGTGCATTATGGGTACTTTATAGTAGGGATGTAACGGTAGGAAAATTTAACCTCACGGTTATTGTGACCAAAATTATCACGGTTTTCAGTATTATCGCGGTATTTTTAAAAATGTGTTCAATATGTTCAGAAAGCACTGATAGGCCTACACAAACTGAAATAGTTTTTAAAAATGTAACGGTGTTTATTATATTTCAAAAATATAGGCAAAACCTTATCAAAAGTGCAACTCTTAGTATCAAAGGAACAAGGGTTCAGCATGTAAACAGCTTATTTGTCAGGAACATTTCCAGTAGTGCAGGTTTAAATTATACAAATCCAAACATTCAAGCTAAGACATAAAGACAATACATAAACAAATCTAAGAAACACCACTTATTATATACCTGTTTTCTTCATCATCAAAATTAAAATGTAGAACTGTACACCTGAGCACTTTAAAGTAAACCTTAAAAGAACAAGACAAAAGTACATTATGCGTTTAAAATAGCCACTATAAACAAATTACAAAAATAACTACTACAATCATATGTAATCAAATCCAAATGTTCAAGTGTTGATGACATTAAAATAAAAAAAAATATATGTAAACAAATCAGTGGAACAGAACTGATTGTATACTTATTCTCTCCATCATCAACAAATAAGATGCTGCTGATCTAGCATCATGTATTATTATTATCATTGGGCTACCATTCATATCAATGTACATACGATTTCGCCTATAGCTGTTTTTGTTGCAAAATCAAAAGAAAACGATTGGCTAGAAATTCATAATCTTACAGGGCAAATAATCATGTTTCGTGTTTTCAAAGACACTTGGCTCAGACCGTGTGACTTAGTAAATTAAAGTTATCCAACTTCGCTAGAATTAAACCATTTGCTGACCTTGGACAAATACAAATGGACGCGCTACTGTGCGAATAATGTTACGGCCCATCCTTACTGGCACAGCTGCTAAGTAGCTGCTCATAAGGAGCAGCGGCTGTTCGAATAGCCACTCCGAATACAAATTATGCAATCTTTTAGAAATCAAGAAATGCATGCAATGCAATAAAATACTGTAATCTACTACTGTTTAATAAACGCAAGTGGGCATCCGTCTAGCTCTTAGGCTAAGGTTAAGAAAGTGTCCAGCAGCTAGCGCCATACTGCACCACTGAACGAAAATGTGGATTTTAGGTAGAATGCTTCTGGTATCATGTCATTCATTTCAGCAAATGTTAATGACATTGCTGATTAGTAGTGTTAACCGTTGTCATAGTAAACAAATCTGCTAGCGCGATTTAGCTGATCTAGCTGCTAGCTCCTATTTGGTTGATTCCAACATCCATTTAATGATATATGGTAATATACACGTAGTCACTGTCAATTAAATTTCTACAAAAAACAAAGTTTATGGCATTTTTGATGCCTTCAACTAGCGCTAAATAATGCCTTGTTTTCACCGTTTCACCGTCTCTTCGTGAATTAAAGTTTAGCGGTTTAGCTTAGAATATTCACTGCTAGATATGCATTCTCGATGACGATGGGCACTGTACTTAGGGTTCTTTTTACATTATTGACAAGTCAATAAGTTAGACAGACGGATCATTGCATTCAACCTCAACCCGATGTCCCCACATCATGTATTTCAGCTAAACGTTAACGTTAACTTTGCATTGGCTATAAAGTTGTGGGTGATGGTCACGGAGATGTGCCATGAGATTTGACGTATTGCTGCCTTTAGCAGAAACTTTTTCTGCAGACAGGATAACTGTCTTCAATCAAGTGTCTCCTGGCATTCTTATAATACCCAAAATATGCCCATACTTCAGACCTAGTCCTCATAGAGGGCTGATAGATGTCCTGAGCGCGGTCGTCTCCTCCTTCCGCCATGATTCCATTTCCAATTTAAAGAAAGTTTAAACGCAAGTTGTAGGCTACACAGTGCGCCTGCGCGGCTACTTCAGGAGACTCGGATGAAGCTGGGAAGGATTAAACACACGGTTTCCACACCTCGGTAATTCACCGAGATAATAATTTTATTTGAAATGAAAACGGTAATTGTTATTGTCAACATTTTCATCGGGGTTTACCGTTACACCGGTAATCGTTACATCCCTATTTTATAGTCCACTATATAGTGGATGAAAAGAATTCGAACAACACTACAAAATGGCGGACACACTATATAGTGCACTATATCCGTGATAGGGGGCGATTTCGAACACAGCCATGGTTTGTTCTGAGAGTCGCACTTCACCGATCACCACAACAAGACGGCAGCGTCATTTTATTAACCGTGCTAATGAAGCTCAGATAATAGAAGAAGTCGCGACTGTATTCTCTAAAACAAAACGCTCACTCCAAAGCAATGTTTTGATTTATTTCTCACCGTCAATTTAGTTACTGCTTGCAGTATGCAGAATTTGGGGATGGGCTAGCAACATCACAATAGATACGCAGACCAGCATCGTGTTGTCTTCATCAACTGGCACGAAATTCGGAGGTCGCACAACAAAGTCTAGCGGACATAAACGGCCTTGCATCTCCCTACATGATGCTCTGGTTTTGGAGAGGTGCAGAGAGCCTCTGCAGGAGCCGCACACACCTGCGGTGCAGCTATGGCCAAGTTTTGACAGAATAGTAAAAGTGTCGCTCCATATGGTGCATTCATTGGGCACCATTGTTGCCTGGGAAAAAATGTGCCAGCATCAGGAAGCATGTACAGATTGCCGATAGACTCCTTCCATCATTACACTTCTCTTTTACAGTCGTATTGTACATTTTGTTCACTGTTGAATTGAAAATTTGCACAAAGGTTACAAATGAAAGGCGAAAAATAGTAAAATATGATTAAGTACCTTTTATTTGTGAAGTACATCATTCTAAATGCAATAAGAAATAGCCCTTTCCATGTGGTGATTTTATAGAAACTATTTATTCATGAAAATTACAGAAATTGTGCTATATTGTGATATATATCGTTATCGGGATATAAGGTAACCTATATCGGGATATGAGATTTAGGTCATATCGCTCAGCCCTAACTAAGAGTGTTCGGGAATCTTAAAAAAACAAATATAAAGCCCTGGAGTATTTTTAATGATGATTGATAGAGTATATTTAATGTTAGTTGATGAAGTTTTTTTTTTTTTTTTTTTTTAACTGGATAAAGCATTTTAAAGATGGTGGAGGGAGAGCTTTTAATGTTAGGGGGTGAAGTGTTTTTAAGAACAGTGGATAAAGTATTTTTGATGATAGTGGATGGAGTATTTCTAATATTGGTGGATAGATTATGTTTAATGATGAAGGGTTAAATACAATCCTAATTCCGAAATAGTTGGGACAAAGAGTGAATTGTGAATAAAATCAAAACGCAATGACTTTCAAATCACACCAGCCATTATTTTATTCACAATAGAACAGAGATAACATAGCAAATGTTGAAACTGAGAAATTTTACAATTTTATCCGCAAAATGAGCTCATTTCAAATTTGATGGCTGCTACAGGTCTCAAAAAAGTTGGGACAGGGGCCTGTTTACCATGGTGTAGCATCCCCTCTTCTTTTTAACACAGAGTGGAGGTGTCTGGGCATTGAGGAGACAAGTTTCTTGAGTTTAGCCATTGAAATTTGATCCCACTCTTGTTTAATACAGGCTTCCAGCTGCTGGAGAGTTTTGGGTCTCTTTTGACGGACTTTTTCGTTTAATTATGTGCCAAATGTTCTCAATCGGTGAAAGATCAGGACTGCAGGCAGGCCAGTTCAGCACACGGACTCTTCTACTACGAAGCCATGCTGTTGTGATAGCTGCAGTGTGTGGTTTTGCATTGTCCTGCTGAAATACACAAGGCCTTCCCAGGAATAGATGCTGTCTGGAGGGGAGCATATGTTGCTCTAAAACCTTTATATACCTTTCAGCATTCATGGTGCTTTTTAAAACATGCAAGTGTCCCACACCATATGCAGTAATCCATCCCCATACCTTCAGAGATGCTGGCTTTTGAACTGAACGCTGATAACAGGAGGGCTAGTCTTTTTCCTCTTTAGCCCGGAGGACACAACGCCCATGATTTCCAACAAGAATGTCAAATTTGGACTTGTCTCACCACAGGACACTTTGCCACTTTGCTACAGTCCATTTTAAATGAGCTTTGGCCCACAGAACACGGCGGCGCTTCTGGATCATGCTCAACAATGGGTTCCTTTTTGCATGATAGAGTTTTAAGTGGCATCTCTGGATGGCACGGCAGACTATGTTTACAGACAGTGGTTTCTTGAAGTATTCCTGGGCCCATTTAGTAATGTCAATGACAGAATCATGCCGGTGAGTAATGCAGTGGCGTCTGAGGGCCCGAAGATCACGGGCATCCAGTAAAGGTCTTCGGCCTTGTTCCTTAAGCACAGAGATTTTTTCCAGTTTCTCTGAATCTTTTGATGATGTTATGCACTGTCGATGATGAGACCTTCAAAGCCTTTTGCAATTTGACGTTGAGGACATTGTTTTTAAAGTATTCCACAATTTTTTTTTTCAAGCCTTCACAGGTTGGAGAGCCTCTGGCCATCTTTACTTCTGAGAGACTCAGCCTCTCTAAGACATCCCTTTTATAGCCAACCATGTTACACACCTGATACCAGTTAACTTAATTACTTGCTATATGTTCTTTCAGCTGATTCTCTTATTTATTAATTGTTTTTTCAGCCCTTTTTTGCCTGTGTCCCAACTTTTTTGAGACCTGTTGCAGCCAGAAAATTTGAAATAAGCTCATTTTGTGGATAAAAATGTAAAATTTCTCAGTTTCAACATTTGAAATGTTATCTATGTTCTATTGTAAATAACATATTGGCTCAAGTGATCTGAAAGTCATTGCATTTTGATTTTATTCACAATTTACACTTCGTCCCAACTATTTCAGAATTGGGGTTGTATTTGAACACTAGTGTATGGAGTATTTTTAATGATGGTGAATGGAATATTTTTAATAATAATGATGGAGTATTGTAATGATAGTGAATAGAATATTTTAATGATAATGGATACAATATTTTTAATGAGTGGATGGGGCATTTTTAATGATAGTGGATGGAGTATTTTTAATGATAGTGGATAAAGTATTTTTACTGATAGTGGATGGAGCATTTTAACCCCTTAAACTCCAATGATTCACTTAAATTTTCCCTTAAGTATTATCAAAGTCAGAAAAAGCATCTATTTCATATTGCAGGACAATGTCACATATATTCTGTATCTGCTGGTTGCAATGCTTCACTAAAGTCAGATCACATTTGTATTGAGAGAGATATTCGAACCCTGGATGCCCCTGTTTTATGGCCACAACATTAATAATAAATGGAAAGTATTTATATCTTCTACATGATTTATACACATTACTCTGTAGTTCAACTGAAGTTACAGAACATATTTGGGATCGTTGGAAAAATTTGGATCCCCACCAGAATTCAAAATTGGCCCAAAGTTCAACAGGTTTGAATACACTGGCTGCATTTTATGAACCAACTTAATGATAGTGAATATAATATTTTAATGACCGTGGATGGAGTTTTTCAAATGATAGTGAATGCAGCATTTTTAATTATAGTGGAAAGAGTAAGTTTAAGGGTAATGGATGGTATATGTTTAATGATACTGGATAGAGTATTTTTAATATTAGTTGTTTGAGCATTTTTAATGATTGTGGACAAAGTATTTTTAATGATGGTAGATGGATTATTGTTAATGAAGGTAAACATCATATTTTAATAATAATAGTGGTTGGAGTGTTCTTAATAATAGTGGATATGATGGTTTTAATGTGTTATGTATGAGTATTTTGTGCACAGCACTGTATATCATTTGTAAATGGAGATTTGCTAGGCAATATTTAAATACCCATTATGACTGGTCAGCGATTTGTTTATTTTGGTTATCATTTAGCACCCTCTGGTGGTATGTCTGTGTAACAGTCTATTTTGCATGGTCTGATGCAATACCACTTGTTTGTGATGAAATAGACTAGTGCTTTCTAAAAGCTCCTGGCATCTTCTTGCCTGGAGGGGGCCGGATCATCCAGGACTCCTGTAGATCTTTCCAGAATAATCCTAGTCTATATAAATGCTGTGATTTTGGTGAGTGGGGATAGAGTTTTTTTTGTTTTGGCAACAGAGTTACATAGTGGCATTAGAATGTTATTATAAGATTGCACAGTGGATTATTTGTAGAAATTTTTGGACCTAATCAGTGAAGAATAAATTTGTTTGAGTTGTCATTGCTGGTTTTCTTTGTTGTGATTTTCAAGTCATAACAAATGGTAGCAGATAGAGTATTTTCAATGATAAAGAATGGAGTACATTTAATGATAGTAGATTTAATAATTTAACAATGGTGCATGGAATATGTTACATATTTATAATGATAGTGGATGGAGAACTTTCAATATTTCCAATGATAGTGGATGGAGTACTTTTCATATTTTTACTGCTGATGGAAGGAGTATTTTTACTGTTAATGGATCTCTATCCACTTCCAGCTCAGGCTCGAGGAAAGGAAAGAGACTAAAATGTGCCACAGGAAGAAGTCTTGAGCCCAGCAGTTTCCTCTGGGTCATGAAGAACACTCAAGTGCATCACTCCAGATGTAACAGGGCTGTCATTATGAAGAGGGCTTTTAGCAGAACCCAAAAGCCATTTTGTTAATCAGAGGGAAGGCTCTAACACTTCACCTGCAGCACCCAGTCCCCACACTGCTCTGGTCCCAATCAGCCCTGCTCTTCGGCTGCTGGCTCCAACACCAGGCCCTGCTCAATAGCAACTATCGCCAACATTCTCCCCTGTGCAATAGCTACTGCTAGAAGCTGAAGCTAATAACTACAGTAATTACCTTTGTATTGCACTTTAAACTCAAAAATAATCAAACACTGTTTACCTGCTACAGTTGATTTCTTGCTCTGCCAGTTAATTGGTAGAGCAGAGCGGGAGTGAAGGATAATTAAAACAACAGAACACATGGAGCTCAGCTCTCATTCAGCCCACTGCTTACAGTACGGACCCCCCACACCCTGCAACAGCCGACTGCCCAAGTCCTCCTCAACACTCCTGCCTTCGAATTCTCACTGCTACCCCGCTGTTACATCGTAGGTGAAAGTGGAACTCATTTCCGCTCAGTCATTTAGTTATTTATTTATTTGGTTCGCAACTTGTGAGTGAGTGAGGGAGTGAGTGAGGTCTGTCAGTTACAATGAAGTTCCAAGAGCGATACAACGCAGCTTTCTCGTAGCTCACGTTTGGATACACACACACACACACACACACACACACACAATAACATGTCACTATGTGTCTGTAACATAAATCCAGCCTGTCAGACGGTTTAATGGATGAATAGGCAGTGACGGCCTCATTAATCAACTTTCCTGTGCTCTCTTTTCCAGATGACTCCTTTAAATGAGCATTGAATTGGCCTCTTAGATGTGTGCCTGTCTGTCTGTGTCTGTGTATGTGTGTCTGTTGCTGTGTGTGTCTGTGTATGCTTTTATGTATGTGTGCCTGTGTGTCTGTGTGAATCCAGTCTGGAATTCAGTAGCCATCTGCATATACAACGTAGGTCAAGCATGTTTCAACGCACACAATGACCTTTGCTTATAGCCCATTGTGAAGTGAAGACATGCAAACTCACCCAATAGCAGACTGATACACTAACAAACTTGCACACTAACAGACTCACCCACTCGCAGACTCACACACTAATAGATGCACATACCAACAGACTCATTTACTAGCAAACTCGCTCACTAACAAATTTGCACACTAATAAACTCACACATTATCAGACTTGCACAATAACAGACTTGCATGCTATCAAACTCGCACAACAACAGACGTGCACACTAAAAGACTCGCAGATTAACAGACTCTCACACTAACAGACTTGCACACTAACAGATGCGCCCACTAACATACTTTTACTCTAACAGACACGCACACTAAAAACCCGCACACTGAGACATGCCCACTAACAGATTTTCACTCTAATAGACACGCACAGTAAAAACCCGCACACTAACAGACTCGCACACTATCAGACTTGCACACTAACAGACACATGCACTAACAGACTCATACACCATCAAGCTCGCACACTAACAGATGTGAACACTAATGGACTCATGCACTAACAGACACGCACACTGAGAGACTCGCACATCAACATACTCGCACACTAACAGATTTGCACATTAACAGACACACACTCTAAAAGACTCGCACACTAACACACTGGCACACTAACGAACACGCACACTGACAGACTCGCACACTAACCGATTTGCTCACTAACGGACACGCACTGTAACAAACTCGCAGACTAACAGACTTGCACACTAACAGATTTGCTCACTAACAGACACGCACTCTAACAAACTCGCACACTAACAGACTTGCACACTAACAGATTTGCTCACTAACAGACACGCACTTTAACAAACTCGCACACTAACAGACTTGCACACTAACAGGTTCGCACACTGATAGTTTCTTGCAGTCAGCCATGTTGCAGACATTATGAGAGTGCACCCACACAACCAGCCACAGTCTATGTGCATCGATTACAGGATTCTCCCCCACAACTTTTAGGTAGGAGCCCAAAAATTTTGATCTTGCACAAATGCACTCTTGCGTAGGTATTGATTTTGGCAAACACAAAGCCTCTAGTGTGAGACTCCAGTAATTCATTTATGTTCTGCCATTAGGCTAACTATAAACGACAGTGCTGTGAGAAAGATTTTGCCCCCTTTCCAATTCCCTCAATTTTTGTGTCAGAACCTGCATGTCTGCTTAATTGGCTCCACCCCTGTTTCAGCAGTCTTGGGGGTTGTTCCTGGTAATTGACGGATTGGCTTGTAATTCCGTTCGTGCAATCAGCTGTAGCCACTGATTGTCCTGTGTATGTATGTGGTAGGTTTTGACTCAGTCAGGGCTGGATCATCTTACTGGAAGGGGTAACTCAAACCTCTTACTTTAAATTTGTTCTCCCCCTTGGTGTCTCCCCCTAGTAGCTAAATTACTAGTGAGCAAATTATTAGGTACAGCAGGTTCTCTGCGCCTCCCTCCGTCTTTCCTCATCCTCCTCATTACATACTCATTCAAGTGGCCTTTTGTCAGTCCTGCAAATGGCTCCCCCCCCCCGGCCCAGTTCTTAACATTTTGCATATATGTCACACTTAAATGTTTCAGATCATTGAAGTAATAAGGCAAAGATAACCTGAGTAAACACAAAAAGCACTATTTAAATCAAACAATTAAACTTATTTAATTGATAATCGTGCTCAATTTCATGAAAAGCACCTAGGCATGATTGCTGCCTGCCCCGTTGAATCTAAACATCAATTTACTACACCTTGTCTGCCAAAAAAAAGTAGACAAAAAAAAAAAAAAAAAAAAAAATATGATGCCACAATCTAAAGAAATTCAAGAACTGAGGAGAAACAAAGTTATAGACATCCATCATTCTGGAAAGGGTCACAAAGCCATTCATAAATCTCTCGGACTCTAGCAAATTATGGTGAGAGCCATTATCTCCAAATTGAGTAGACATGGAGCAGTAGCGACCCTTTTCAGGAGTGGCTGGCCAACCTAATTTCTCTAATAAAAACGACTCATCCAAGTGGTCATAAAAGAACTTAGACTGACATCTAAAGAACTACAGTACTCACTTGCCTCAGTTAGTGCTTACATTTCCACTATAAGAAAGAGGCTGTGATAAAATGGCCCATTGGAGAGCTGCAAGGCAGAGAAAAGTGCTGACCAAAGGGAACACAAAGGCTCACATTTACCAAAAAACCTCTTGATGACCACCAAGACCTTTGGGATATTATTCTGCACACTGAGTCGCATTTCCATTTTATGCAGGTGGAACCGCATTCAAAGGCTCTTAACTCCTGTTTAAAGGCTTGCGGATAGTCAATCTCTCTATAACAGACTTTTGCACAAATAAAAGGAATCCAGCATCATTAACCGTCTAGCAATGACCCTTGGCTGACAGGTGACCCTTAACAATGAAGTTGTTTCATTTCTGTAGATGAAAAGATTCCTATTTCAGAGGCGAATAACTCAGAAAGAAGAAAAGATAGACCAATTCTGATGATAGATTAAAAAAGCCTCGGCCCAAATTACTCAGGGTAGCAATTTTCAGCCCTAAACTTTGATTTGTTTCCAAGATATTGACCTTCCAAAGCTCCTCTAAATTTACCTCTGCATTTTGCTGGTGCAAAAAGTGGGCATGGCACCTGATTTTTGAATGGCTAAATCTCAGACATTCTTGGGAGTTTCAGCCAAAAAGTCAGCTTGTGTTCATTATGCATTTAGAGATACTCCCTCAAATTTTTTGAGCCAAATTGGAGTCTGTGACCGCACCAGATTCCTGAAGTTTGGTAGAGTTCACAGGGAATGCCTTCCATCGTGCAAGACGCCCAGCGTATCTCTTTCTCACATTTTCATTGGCTGTTGTTCATTTCCGGTCTTAGGCTTGTCATAGGTAGTGCGCACACTTGAAGTCAGGACCACTACACTTTAAACTAAATTGAAAATTATCGCAGCATCTGCAATGACTAAATCTGAGTGAGATCACGTTTTTATGTTTGTCCCACACCAGGTAGACTACAGTTATATGAGCAATTCTGCATTCATTCATGCTGGCCTGTCTGACTAGCTGTGTGTGTTTCTTACCATTCATTTCATCTCTCCTCATCAGTTTTTCCATTTCTCTCTCCCCATCTCCCACTCCACCGCTCTCCCTCTCATTCTCTCTCTTTCTCTCAATCCCTCACTCAATTCAATTTTTTGGCATGACATTGAAAGAAAAACACGTTGCGAAGGTAACTATTCATGCATAAACAGTAAAACTCAATAAACACTATGTATATTACAATAAAAAAATACAAAACATAACAAATAGAATGAAAGAAAATGAGCAATATAGAGCGTTGTACAATGTGCAATTTGAATATCGCACCGTGTGTCCGACATTACGACGTGGTAACAAACTCCCCTGCCAGCGATGCTGCATGACTGTCTTCACCGAGAACCGTTTCAAGAAAGATTTGGATTAAATTATAAAATTTGCAGAGGATTTCCCTTATTTTTTAGTGTTTTGGAAATTTGATGAAAAAGTGGCTTTCTGTTTCCATTTCTCCTACTGCAGACTGGACACAAACTCTATGGTTTCATTCCAGCCATGCTTTCTTATGAAGACCAGTTGAACGAAAAGTTTATGATCATTTAGTCTGCATTTAGATAGTAGTTTGCTTTGTGTGGACTTTTCTTTTTTTGGGTTAAATTTTGGGCTAATATGTGAAGAGCTCGTTTGCAAAAGCAGATAGAGGCCATTCTTAAAATGAATAAACCAACAGTAGTTTGATGAATATTCCTTTGACTATACAATCCAAAAACATAATGTAAGAAAAGTAAAAAAATTTGAGATATCTTTCTGAAATAACCTGTTACTAATTTGATTGCTATTCCATGATGTACACAATTAAAAAACATGATTTAGAAAAATAAATCAAAATGCACATCACTGTTTTTGCACATTAACTCCTCATGTATTCTCTGTTGAAGAGGTTATAATATTCTAGTTCATAAAATTGAAGGTAGGGTCTGGAGTTTTTTGCTCAAAAATTAAACACTAGACTTATACAAATGAAATCCGGCTTAATCATCACCTATGGGCTTCTAGTCCTGTGTGGTGGTGACGGCGTTTGCAGCGCACCCTCCCCCTGCCTGTATTTTGGTTTTTTACTTTGTTTTGTTGTGGACGTGGACGTTTCTGGGCGGAGAGTCGGTGTGTTCTCTCCAGCCAATGAGAGAGCTCAGGGCGTGTCGCTCTGTGGGCCTGCATAGAGCAAAGCGACTGGAGCAGTCACTGCCGAAGCAATGGCGGACACTGCCAACAAAAAGAAAATATACAGAGATGAAACGTGCAGCGGACATAGTACGCTTGAAAACCAGAGTGAATGCTGGCTTGGCTTTCACCTGCTTCCGAGCCCTGAAGGAGAGGCTGGGGCTGAATAGCGACGCGGAGTTGGCCTGCTTACTGTTGGACAGGTACATGCCAAACACGGTATGTTAGCCTGCTTATTTAGCGGCGTGCTATGCAGCTTGTCGTGGAGGTATAAGCAGTTTATGTACACACTAAGTCCGAGTATCAAACATTGTAAACACCTTTACATTTGCGCTGCTAACTCGCCCCCTCGCTCTACCTCTCCCTCAGCTTCGACCTCCGGTCGCTCGTCCTCTCCCTCGGGGCTGCGCTGGTCCGTAGCTGACATCAGAGTCTGTGTCAGAAGCTCTGGAAGCTTCGCTAAATTCTATCTGGCCATATTACGGTCATATGATAATTATCTGTTTTCTCGATGAAGGACGTAACTCGGTATGACTAGACATTGTAATTACGTTATTATCAGAACACAAATACTTTTATACGTACATTTGCAAACTGTCTGTTAGCAAGCAAGACTGAACATTATAACATAATAATTAGCAATATTATTAGCATAGCTGTTTATTAAAATGCACAAACAATATCATGTGGACACGATAAAACATTTGATACTATATTTGCAAGATACCTCGTCACTCATTCCTGCAGGTAGCGTGGTGTACAGATCCTGATTCAATACAATACAGCAAGCCAGATGCTGGGCTGGGTGGGAGTGTATTGGCAAGGCTGGCAGCGGCAGGGGGCGTGCATCGCTGAGCCCGAGAGGAGGGGCTTAGTTTGACTACTGTGTTTACAAACAGCAACGGACAAAACTCCAGACTCTACCTTTAACTGGGTTTCATTTTGCCATTGTTGGTTTTATCTTCATTTATTATTTATATCTAATTGATAAACTTGTATGAGAGGGATAATTTTCGTGTCACTTTGAGGTGAAGGTGTACATTTGTTGCTTGATATGACCTAGATGTTTGGGTATAGATGTCCTTTTTGTTGCGGATAAACTTCGTGTTGGTGAGTGTCGAGGTCTGATTCAATTAAGTGGTTCCAGAACTTAATGGTCCTTTTCTCGATTTTAATTAAGTGAGAGAACTGCCCCAGTTCTGCTCTACACCCCAGGTTTGAACAGTTTCAATGAACACTAAGTATGTTTTTGGAGGACTCAAGTTGAACTTTTTCGATTGTGTCAGAGTCCCAGTGCTGCTTTCATCACAGGTCCCCATATTTCAATTCCTTAGAGAAGAACTGGTTCAATGATGCTGTTAAAAATTCTAAGCATAATCTTTGTTGGGGGGATTAATTTTGATAAAGCTTTTTGGATGCTGTAATAGGCTTTACAAGCTTTGTTGGCCAGTGTGGATATTGCTTTTACAAAATGTCTGAATACTGTGTTTGTTAGCCAAGTGTACAGTATGAATATTCCATTGTATGGTTTAATGTTGTTTTGCCAAAGGTAAATTAATGCTTCTTCATTTTTTTACCTGGCTTTTTAAATATCATAATATTAGTTTTATCAAGGTTAACCTTCAATTCCCAGTTTTCACAGTATTTCTGTAATATACACAAACTTTCTTGAAGGCTTTGCTCAGTTTGTGATAATAACAGAAGGTCATCTGCATAAAAGAGGTAATTGACTTTTTTACCCTTTAGATCAAGGCTAGAGCTTATGGACTTTTTGAATAACTTAGATGAACAGTTTATGTATATATTAAAAAGTGTGGGGGACAAATTGCAACCTTGATGAACTCCAACACTTTGGTTAAAAAAAATCTGTTCTTGTTTAATTAATTTTATTGCACACATTTTCTGAGTATTTAGATTTTATCAGGTCATAAATTTTGCCCCCAATACCAATTGAAGGTAATTATCAGAAAATCCCATTGTGCCAGATGGAGTCAAAAGATTTCTTAAAATCAACAAAGCAAGCATTGATTATCCCTATATTTTTTTGGCGTACATGGTTATGAATTAGAAAATGAAGGGTAAATATACTGGACAAATAAAGTTAGGGATCACCTCAAATTTTGAATTTGAAATATTTGATAGTTTGTATTTTTTTCCATATCATATTTTAATATTGAAAAGTTGGGTGATCCCTAACTTTCTTTGCCCAGTATATATGGTCCAATGTTCTGTGATTTGGTAAATATCCAATTCAGGATTTGCACAGTATATTATTTTCACTCAGGTCGATCTTGAGTTCATGCTACTAGAAAACATTTTTCAAAAGTTTGAATTTACATAAATGCCCTGTAATTAATGGATTTAAGCTACATATCTCCATTCAGAAATATAGGCCTGACTAATCCTTAGTTTCAAATATCAGGGTATATCCCACTACGTGAAACCAAGTTGAATAATTTTAGTATTCCTATTTGGAGCTTATTGCTGCTGTGTTTAATGTTTCTGTCCTTTCTTTCTCTCTCTCTTCCTTCCTCTTTCCCTCCATCTCTGTTTCTCTCTATTTCACACACAGACACACACACACACACACACAAATCTCTTTCTCTCTCTCTCTCTCTCTCTCTCTCTCTCCCTCTCTCTCTCTCCCCCCCTCTGTGTGATCAACAACAGTGTGTGATTTATGACAGGCTCAGTGGATTGTGACAGTTCAGTAGCATGCATATGTCTGTGTGTGCCTGTGTGCATGCGTGTGTTTGTGTGTGCATGTGTGTGTGTGTGTGCGCGCACATGTGGGCTTGTATAGCTATACTTGTGAAAACCAACTCTTGAGAAACCACATTTTGTGAGGAAATGTGGGGTTATAGGGACATTTACAGTGGTCGTCACAGAGGATTAGGGAAGATTACAGCTGATTGGTCTCAGTTAGGGTTACAGTTATACCTGCATTAGATTAGGTTAGGGTTAGACACTATTTGGTTACGGGGGTCAGGAAAGACTGTACAGAATGAATGCAAGTCAATACAATGTCCTCAAGAGTATTGCAATTAAAAAGTGTGTGCGTGTGTGCATGTGTGTGTGTGTGTGTGTGTGTGTGTGTGTGTGTGAGAGAGAGTGTGTGATGGTTATAGGAGGCACAGTGATTGAAAGAGGAAAGAAAAGCTTGGGTCAGCAGAGGTCAGAGTGCAGTCTGGGAGCAGAGTGCAGGGTCACGGCACACCTGTCAGTCCCAGTTTAACCTCTGAACCTGGAGATGTCACCAGGCATCCTGAGATGACGCCTGCCAGTCCCGCGCTCTCTCAAGGACATTCAATGATTTTCCACATGGGAATGCGGCTTGTTCTGAGAGATCAGTGCAGCAAACGCCTCACTGTGTCAAAGATCTACACACACTGCCCCTCATAACAAACATGCATACATGTCAAAATGACTCATTCACAACACATTACAGCTAACGTTTAACCGCAAACCCACAGCATATTGCAGAAAACTTGTCTTCATATAACAGTCAGTTAGTCCTGATTATAAGTATTTAAATTGTGGTTTCTGTCTTAAGCACTGAGTAGCAGTCCTGTGTGTTGTGTGTGTGTGTTGTTGTGTAATGCACTTTTGTCGACCTAAAATCAGGAGAGACAAAGAGGATGCATGCTATCCTGGCAGTGGGGGTGTGAGAACACACACAGCGATTCTGCTTCTGTTGCTGCTCATTTTCGCATACACTGTCCCCAGGGGGTGTTTCAGGAGCTGCACCAAGGCCAGAACAGACACCCCCCCCCCACACACACACCCCCCCCAACCCCATGCTGCTCTAGCAGACTGACAAAACACAGGTGGAGCATTCTGCTCTCATCTGTTCCGGTTTTATTTCTGTGCCCTAGTGTTTCTCCGCATTAGAACAGAGATTCACTGCTTTAAAACTGAGCTACACTGAATAAAAACAGAGATTCCCTGGTTTAGAACCAGGGAGAGACTCACCAAATTAGAACTGCGCTTCACTGTTAGATCAGAGCTTCACTGTGTCAGAACTAAGCTTCACTACATTAGAACTAAACTTCACTGCGCTGGAAATGTGATTGCCTTAAAATTGAGCTTCACTGCTTCAGAACTGAGCTTCACTGAATTAGAACAAAGCTTCACAGCTTTAGGACTGAGCTTCACTGCATTAAAACAGTGCTTCGTCGCATTAAAACTGAACTACATGAAATATGAACAGAGATTCACTGCTTTAGAACAATTCACTGCGTTGTAACCAGGTTTAACTTTTTTAGAGCTGAGCTCCATTAAATTAGCACGGAGCTTCACTGCTTCAGGACTGAGCCTCACTGAAGTAGAACAAAGCTTCACAGCTTTAGGACTGAGCTTCACTGCGTTAAAACAGTGCTTCATTGCTTTAAAAGTGGACTACATTAAATATCAACAGATTCTCTGATTTAGAACAACAACTCAGCGCACTGTAACAGGGTTTCACTTCATTGCATTAGAAATGAGCTTCACTGCTGCAGAACTGAACTTCATTGCTTTAAAACAAAACTACACTGAAAAGGAACTGAGCCTCAATGCACTGCAGCTGAGCTTCGCTGTTTTAGAACTGAAATTCACATCACTTCAGCAGAGATCAAATGCATTCTCAGGTGTGAAATAAAGATCCAGTCAATAATTTGATCCCAATCAGCCAGACAAAGCAGTTTGGACAGGAAGTTCAGCCAGGCTGGCTAAGTTCATGAGGGGAGGGGGCGAGAGTTTTTGACCCCAGGACTTAATACTTCCAGCTGCAGTAGAACTGAGGTTCACTGTATTGGAACTGACATTGTACCTCAGCTGAGCTATAGCCAGAATGAACAGTGCGCATTCATTGGTTGCAAGAGTGAAGAGGGGCAAAAGAGAGATGGATAGGGAGACAAATGAAAAGAGAGATGAATAGGGAGAGAGATGAAAGAATGAACAAAAGAAACGAACACAAGGGTTTAATGGACAGGTTTGCCCAGCAACTGCTGCAATCAACAGGCACTCGTGATTTGAAATCGGCACACTACACTCTCAAGTGCTCATTCCGAAAAGCCCATTATCAGCCAATTAAATCGCAGCACTGAACATCTGCCTGCTGAATGCCTCTCTCAATGCTCTAAAATACCAAATTTCTGAGAGAGGGAGCAGGAGAGAGAGAGGGAGAGGGAGGGAAGGAGGGACGGAGAGGGAGCAGGAGAGAGAGAAGAGGGAGGGAGAGAGGGAGCAGGACAGAGGAAGAGAGGGAGGGAGAGAGGGAGAGGAAGGGATAGGCAGGGGTTAAAAGAGAGAACTAAAAGGCACAGAAGCAGGAGGGCAGAGGGTGAGGGAGTGAGAGAGAGAGAGAGAGAGAGAGGGAGGGAAAATAGGATGGAATGAATGAGAGAGAGGACTGAAATGAAAGAAGCCAGCAGGTGGCACAGAGTAGATGTGTAATCACAGACCTTTGAGAGACTCACATCGCCCTGGTAGCGAGCCCACTGTCACACCTGTGAAAGAGCCATTTCAGAGGCGGCCAGCCGAGTGCCCTGCGCTGCCCTACACACACTCACACCGGATATCACCGGGAATCCTAATGACACCGCCGTGTCTCATTACCTTACATAATACAGACTGACGCTGTGTGTGTGTGTGTGTCTGCATGTATGTTTGTTTGTGTATGTGCGCGCGTGTGCTTGTCTGTGAATGTGCACGAATGCATGCATGTGTGTGTGTATCTGCGTTTTGTGCACATTTATGTGTCTATGTTGGATGCGCGTGCGTGTTTGTGGATACGTGTAAGCGCCTGCCCTTTTGAGTGTGCCCGTGTCTGCTTGCGTGTGCACATGCCCGTGTGTGGGTGAATGTGTGTGCGAGCGCATGTGCGAATGCCATTAGACACACTCAGAATAATAGCCAGCAGACAAGTACGGACGAGTGAGAAAAAAGCAGAGAGAGAGAGAGAGAGATCATAAGAGTGGCAGAGAAAGAGGAAGAGAGAATTAGCGAGTGATTTGGTATTGTAAAAACACCATTAATTATCAAAACCACAACCTACAAAAACTCAAACCAAGCAAATAAAACAGAAAAACATCAACAAACAAACCCCTCATGCACACACACCAAGAGACACTGCGAGAGAAAGAGTTTGTGTGAGAAAGAGAGAGAGAGAGAAACAAGAGATGGCTGTGGATTAATTCTCCACCACCCAAAGCTTCCTCAGTGATTCCAAACCTGCAGGTTCCAGAGCCCAAACAGTTATCTTACAGAAGGATCACATTCTGTTAGTATAGCACATTCTGCAGAAGCACATCACAAAAACACTTTGAAGAGTAACAGAATGGCAGGCCTGTGACCCAAAATAGCACGCAAATGAGGTTAAAAAAAAAAACTCCTTGATGAGAAGACAGACTACCCAGACTGTTTGGGGGAGATGATTTCGCTATTGGGGAGCCTGCAGCGTTGCAGATAAGTACAGTAAGGTGTGTGTTAGCTAAAGACCGAGGGGCCCACCTGCACACTTAGTCCTGCTGATGAGGGGTGGTCCAGGCGGGCCGGTGCCGCCTTCCCCGGGCCGGCTGAGGAGCACGCTGATGTGGTACTCTGTGTCCGGGTCCAGGTGCCACAGTTTGTAGGTCACCATGTTGACCCCGTGCACCTCGGACCAGGGAGACTGGCTGGCCCGGTACTCAATCTCCTTCCGCACAATCGGGCCGTCCCCCAGGATGGAGTTGGTGTTCAGCTGGATGATCAGGTACGTGGACCCCGCCCGCAGGAGCTGAGGGGGTGCGATGGGGGAGGGGGGAACTGTGGGAGGAGGATACGAGTTTAGGGGGTACTGACCAATCAAAGTGCTCATTCTGACTACTTTCTACACACCCCTCTGTACGCGTGTATTCGCGTCTTTGCATTGACTTTGAATGTAATCTGTCGTGCAAAAAATTCCTTTCGCGTCCAGTGTGAAAGCGCCTTAAAATTTCAGGGTTGGATATGAGGTGATGCGATGATCACGATTCACAATTAATCGTAGGAAATTTTTGAACCGTCCAAAACTTTTCTAAGATCAACACGATTGCCACGACTGACCTCAAGATCTGATAAGATCTGATAGGATCACCACGATTACTCCACGATTAAGACCACGATTTCAATCGTGCCGCAAATCGTGATCGTGGGAACCTGGCATCAAAGATAATGGACATCAATCAATTTCTGAACCAGGCAAGATAAAGGAGCAAGAAAATAGAGGAAGAAGTATCGAAGGACGAGCCTCGCTGACAGAGAACCAAACCTCCCGATTACTTAATAAACATGACAGAAATGTAGTGTGACAAAAAGTACTTTGGAAACTGTGAAAGTGACAGATCTTTATGTGCCCTGAAGTGTATGTGATCTTATTTCAAACTTGATAAGGATTATTTGTTCTGAGTAATTGCAGTCCATTTCATTTCTGAATAAATATGCGCTATCTCCAACAGGCCGTCACTGAACCCAATGGAAATTAGCCCAGGCTGCAGTCAGACTCTCAACAAAAATTGGACTCATGAATTATACAAGCTCCATCTGTGAGGGCAGGCTTTGAAAAGCCTTTCTTTGAAAAGTTAAGAGAGCTTTTTTTTAATTTATACAGTAAATTTCCTCTTTTATGAAACTTTTTTAAACAAAGCAAACTTGGTCCACAGTCTCATACTCTGCTTTAGACACATGAGAATTTTAGACCCCCACCTACCAGCCTGTATTTTAATCAATTTATATTCTTTAGGGAATTTAACCTCATTTGGCACTTAGTGAACTGCGAAATAAAATGAAAGCATTTGTTTTGTCCGTGCTGATTTGGCTGAACAGAAATTCTGGGATGTGAATTTGAGGCATGTATTCACCATGGCATGAAGAGCTTCTGATATAACCTGGTCCTCAGGGGGTCAGCTGCTAATCCTGCCGACTGCATAAAAACTGCTGAACTATAGAGAGCTGTCAGCTCATTTCAATACTGGCAGTAACGGCAGGGACAGGCGTAAGATCAAGAGCAGGATGGGGGGAAAGAATGCCCCGTGAACTCTGCGGAAAACTCATTGGTCAGGAGCTCAAGAATTCCCAGGCAGTAGCAGAGGCCAGGCAGGGTCACGGGGTCAGAAGAGGGGAGCCCAGGTAAAGTTGGGGGCAGGGCACCTGGTCTGGAGCAATGCATTCAGGGCAGTGAATATTAATCCCAATGGCTACAGTTGAAAAATTAGCCTCTCTGACTAGCTGAGGTAGAGCAGAAATTAACGTCCATTATTTCTTCTGTTCAAGAATAATAAAGAAAATTTTTCATTAACATGTATCGACCTAGTCAAATAATTTTCTTTTAATTTTATTGGTCCAGTAAACTGGCCTTGCAGCCCAAGAAAAGGGGTGTCATGCAACCAAATGATGAAGCCAGTAGCGTTTTATCAAATTTATTTTGGTAGTTAAATTTTAAGGAAATAATTGAACCCCGTTGACAAACAAAGAGACTGCTGATGTCTTGTGACCCCCCTGGTACCAGAAAAAAAGGACCCCAGAATGGGCTCTTGCAAATTTATGCCAGAACAAAGTGGGCTGTTCTTTACAGTACAATGTTCATGCTGATTGGATACAGAAAAATGAATGGTCATTCATTGGGTAAAACCAATGAATGACCAACAAATCGGGACACAGAGGTGAGGAATGCTTCCTTCCTACACATGGGGTTTAATTGACAAGGCCAGAGAAAGCAGAAAAATTTACATGGCTGACATCGCCAGTGTCTGCATGTAGTAATTCAGAATGATCTATGAAATGTTTAATGCTGCCTTGGGTGTATCAAGGTGCATGGTAGAGCAAGGCTGTGGACTGTCCTCTCAGAATGAAGAATGTCTCCGGTTTTACTCAAGCGACGGAGCGCACCGCAGAGCTGAGCCTCCTCGTAACCACACTTGGACAAGGACAAGGCCGCATTATTTACGAGGGGCTCGTAATTCAGCGTAACGACCTGCATCCTCACTGACAGACCACACTTCAATCGCAGTCTGTTAATAATGTCACCGCCTCTTAAAACTACATCATCTATTAAACACTACTTCACCGTCCGCCGTTTGACAACTCGAGTCGCTGGGTGTTTAAATTTTATCTGATGGGAAAATGGCCCAATCACCTTGGACTATAATGGCTGTGGGAGGGTTTTCTCTTCCTGGTTGGATGATGAGTTTTGAGTTTATTTGTTATAACCTACCTCCAGTAAAAACAAACATATTAGAAAGCACAACAAAGTAAAACAACGGCCATCAGGAGGGGGCATATCCCCCCGGCTCCACATCATCAACTTCAGATCAGCAAAAGGCACCACGTCAGGTCATGATTAATGTGCACAGCAAGTTCTGTGGGAAAATATTGAACGGTTTTCAAGTTATGCTCCGGAAACAGAATGTTCACAGAAGGACGCACGGACGGACGGACAGACGACCGCACCCATGACTAAATCCCCCCGCATTATATGCTGGGGGGATAAAAAATGAATTATCATAGTACATTTTAAAAGAGGCAGATTATATGAATCGGCTTTAAGCAAAAAACACTCAGGGTTCGCAGTTCGGACGAAACCAGTTTTAGCACACACTAAGATGGCAGGTCCCCTCCCATAGGTGCTGTGAAAGTAATCAGGTACCGTATGAGTCTTTTTCTTGTCAGCGATCTGAAAGTTGCTTTTAACCCTTCCACAAGACAAGAGATGCTTTTCTACTGCAGCTTCCACAGGAACAAGACGAATATGTAAACAGGTGTGAAGTGTGTATTCCTGATGTAAACTACAGAGTATATTTTTGATACTACCTGTCAAAAGTTTCCATACACTTTTCCGAAGTTTTTGTTCATGTCTTCAGTGAAATATGAGCGGTTTCTACTTGAGTAAATTACCTCAAATGGTACAGGGTAAAAAGTGAATAGTGAGAAGTAAAAATTATTCTGTTATTGCACAGTGTAATAACATAAGTTTTGGAGAAAATTAAAAGCCATTATTGGTCAAATTAGCCAGTAAGATAATTACTTCCATTTTACAAGAAGGAAGATAAGATAATTTGGGACAATGTGAGAAGCTAATATTAGAAAGAGTACTCAAGTGGCAGTCAAAAAGTGCAGCACATCAGTGGGAGCTTCAACCGAAATGCTGTGAACTAGCAGGACCTTATGACTACGCATGTGGAAAACACACCATGAATGCGTTATTATAACAACAGGTGTATTGATGAATCTAATATTTATGGGTTTCTTCCAACAAAAAAAAAATTCTATATTTAATTTTTCCATTTCTAACTGCTTGAAAATAGGAGTGTAAAAATGTTTTTGACGGGTAATGTGCATTAAATAGCTTGCTGCCAGGAAAAGCACAGCAGAGATTGTTTTGATTCCTGCCCGTACTGCATATAATGGAGGGTGACTTATCACAGTCATCTCACTGAGCTCAGTTCATTATTTCATCAAAGACTTGGATGACATTTTTCCACTTCACTGTGGCGTGAGTTTTTGGGCAGGTGTTAGCTTTTGCGCAGGTGTGTGTTTGTTTGCATTGAAAGCTCATGGGAAACAGAGGGAAGCAGGGGAACGTGGGTAAATTTGTATAGCCAGCGGCGCGCGGCGGGAACAAAGCAGCGTGAAATGAGTTGATCGGCACGATTAAAAGCCTGATTAGCTGCTTGTTAGCGCGCGGGGTCGGGCAAAGAGTCTCGTCAAAGTGGTGCACAATGGTCCCCGTGGAAACGGCCCCTCCCCTGCGGTGTTGCCACGGTATTCCCACGTCTCATTTCCGCACCACACAAGAGTGGAGGCAATCACTCTTTTGAGGAAGAGAAAATCTTACCACATATCGAGCAGATCCGCAGTTCAGATCACAGGGCAGTGTAAAGGTTTGTAAGTCAAAGGACACTGACTTAATTCCACGGCTATTCTGAACAAACCCAAATGGCACACTGAGATGTATTACAGAGGTGCAGGAATATCATACTATAATTCAAGGAATATGTGTGTGTGTGTGTGTGTGTGTATGCGTGGTCTGTACTTACCTAACCTTGTCTGGACAAAATGTCCCCATAAGACATGAAATTTCAGATTTCTTTATCCTTATGGGGACATTTTCAGGTCCCCATGAGGAAATTGAGCTATTTTAAGGTCAGAGGTCAAGGTTAGGGTTGGGATAAAGTTAGAGTTAGGGTTAGGTATGTACTGTTGAGGGTTAAGGTCAGGGAAAGGGGTTAGGGAATGAATGCAAGTCTATGGAATGTCCCCACAAGACATGAAAACCCAACATGTATGCACGTGTGTCCGCCCGCCCCCTTGTGTGTGTGTGTGTGTGTGTGTGCGCGCAAGCGTGGGTGTGTGTGTCTGCATGCGAGTCCCGTGCATATCTCCACAGTTGTTTCTCTGAACGACTTCAAGCTTGGTGCATGTATTGCTGAGAACCCGAGGAAGTGCCTTGTCAAGTGAGAAGTAGTTCGGCTGAGCGGTGCTCGAGAAATGGAGAAAGCTGCCAGCGCCAATACTGCTCAAGCAGCATTTGAACAGGCTCTGTGCTACTGAATATAAAATCACCATGCTGCTCTGAGAAGGAGCGCTGCACGCCGGTACCCAAAGGGTCAATTCAATTTTACTGGAAGGAAATCAAACAAAATGAATGGATGAATTGAAAACAACTTCAAAAGGATGCTGTAGGCATTTTTTTTTCCAAGCCAGCGATTGAAATTCAATTTTCCTGATGTTTCGCACTTGACGGATTTGAAATGGAATTGACTCGGACTCTGACAGCATGTCTTTAAACTGTCACTCGTTCAGCACTGAAAACGGGAGAGAAAAAACACAATAAAAACCTTCGACAAAGAGAGTCACTGCGTCTCTTCTAGGGCTCGGCGTAAATGCTAAACCCTCCCTGCCCACTGGGGAAAACACTGAGGAAAAATTACTGCAAAATCTGCATCGTCATGCCGACTGTGAGCCTCATGGATGTTCAATATGAGCATCTAGGTTTAAAAGCAGAGAAATGAGAGAGCATGTCCCGCACATCAGGAATATGCCACTACTTTTCGATGGAAAGCCTCTGTGTAAAAAAAAACCACTTGGCGGTAAATCGCAGCACACTTCTTGCCATCACGCGCGGCTTTCTTTCCGTCAGCCGCCATATCGGAGACATCTGCGGCCCGAGCAACGTGTGGAGCTGCTTCTTTAGAGGCTGCTGGCGATATAATCCGCCATTCTGCACTTTTCTCTGGGATTAGAGCAGAGAATACATCACAAGAGTACTCATATCCTCCAGCTTTGAGCAGGGATTTTTTGGAGGGAGGTAAAAGGTGGTTTTAGGTTTGTTTGCCAGTGTCCTGTTGTGGTCTCCAGAGACTCAGGGGTGTGTGATGTCAAATCCTGTTCCCGGTCACACTTTGGATGAAGTGTTGCTCATAAAGACTTTATACAACATGTATAATGCCTTGTTAAATGAGACATAATGCCTTTATAAATCATACATAAGCAAATGTCATGCATAGTAACGGGTGAAATAACACATCCTGATTCAGCATGTGATGCCAGATGTGACAATGACAATGTCACTTAGCTGACAATGTCACCTTTTATAGCATTTAGCCACTAGCTAAGTGACATTGTCAGTTATATCACATCTGACATCACATGCTGAATAAGGATGTGTTATTTCACCCTTTACTAAGTATGACATTTGCTTATGTATGATCTATGAAGACATTATGTCTCATTTATGAAGGCATTATACATGCTGTATAAAGTCTTTATGAGCAACACTTCATCTAAAGTGTGACCCTGTTCCCCAACATAACAGGCTGTCTGTACCTCCCTCCCTTCCTGTCCTTGTGTACTTTTCTCACTCCCAGCAACACTGCAGGACTGAAGGAAAAGTGAAAAAAGGACAGAAGAATAGAGGTATCAAGGAACACATGTAATTCGGTGAATGGGATGCCCTTGTTCTTTCAAACATCTTTTATGAAGCTAAATAAACATTGTTCTCTCCAGTGGCTCATAATCCAGGGACCTGTTTATTGAGAACACAACCACATCAAAGATCTCAGTGTCCCAGTCCAGGCGGCCCGTTTAACGGCGTGTTTCTCAACTGTCTCCGGAGATCTCTCGGGAGCTCCTGCTGAACTGCAGTCACTCATCACTGTGAGGACCTCATTTTTCTTAATCGTGATGTGAAGACGCGCACTTCAGCCGAACAGGGCTCCCACTTCAGCTTCAATTACCCACAATCTGCTGTCATTCACAGCTCTGCGTCATACCATAGCAACAGGCCTCATTCAGAGCGTTTACGCCTCTGCTCAGTTTCTAAGTCCAATACAAAGACTCTAATTGGCCCAACTTTGTTTGAGCTCAGATATGGTGTTTTCTAATTGGCCAAACTTTGACTGCTCCAGCTCTCAATGACTCTCCACATCACACAGTCAGGACAGGAAGGTGTTCTAGAGGGGAGGTTATCAGTGTTATGGTTTGAGGCAGCGTGGTGGTGTTGTGCTCACCTTTGACGATGAGCTCAGCGAAATTGGAGACCCCGCAGCCGTGGGCGGACTGTGCCACGCAGCGGTAAAGGTCCTGCTCCCGGCGCGTCACGCTCTCCAGCTGAAACGCCGCCACAAACCGCCGATGGCTCAGGTGCTTCACCGAAGCTGCAGAAGACAGGTCTCCACTGTGCCTCTGCAAGTGCGTGCACACACACACACACACACAAACATATTCAAACACAAAGATACACACATACACACACACCCACAGAAAAACAGGCACAAACACACACACACATGCACACAAGCAGATAGACACACACACACATACAAACCAGTTAATTCTCTGAGGTCACAGCAAATTCTAACATCAATGTGTCAGACAGTAAGGTCATGTTAGACCTTGCAACCCTTTGTTACTCAGACAGACTTGATTGATCAGGCACAATTAAAAACACCACTTTTACCTGAGAGGCTATCTCTGTGCCTCGCCTCCTTCCCTCTCTCCCTCCCTCCCTCCCCCTCTTTCCTGCCCTCTCTCTTTCTCTCCCCCTCTCTCTACCCTCTCTATCTGGCCAAGTAGAAGACACAAGATGAAAGGCACAGTGTCTATGGATGTTTCAATGATGTTTTGGGATCTGCTGGCTGCTTGGTAGAAAATCAAATTTGTACTTACTACAAAATTTCAAACTTGGAGGAATTTGTTTCTTTTAGAGGATGTAGAGATGTCTTGTGCCTCTCTCTCTCTCCTCTCTCCCTCCCGCCCCCACTCCCTCTCCCTCTCTCCCCCTCTTCCCCTCTCCCAGAGCTGCTAATGGGTAGAAACCCACAGGGGACAGCAGAACTTTTTTTTTTTTTAATATCCCGCCACCACCCCCCCCGCTTTGGAGGACAACTTTATTAATTCAGTCAGTTATAGAATTGTGTACGAGTCCTCCTACCATCACCCGACAAAACAAAACAAAACACACACACACACACACACACACACACACACACAAACAAATTAAAAAAATAAATAAATAAAATAGAAATACAATACAATAACGATTACATTCACCATGCTTTTCAACCTTTTGCACTAGTAGTTATTAGCTCACCTATTCCATCTCTCATTATTCCCAACCTTCAGCCTCCCTTAGTATATCCCATCGTTTGGCATAAATTACAAGTCCTGTCTCATGGGCCATCACACACTCAATTCTGCTGTAATACTTGACAAAATTTTTGAATTTCTCAATTCTTAAGCAGAAACAGGGGACAGCAGAACTTTCCGGCACACAATGTGAGACCTCACACTTTCTACACACTATGAAGTGTTTTATAAATATAAGACCTCACACTTTCTACACACCATGTGTTTTATTAATATAACAACTCAGATTTTCTCACACCATGATTGTTTTATAAATATGAGACCTCTCATTTTCTCACACTATGATGTGTTTTGTAAATTTAACAACACAGATTTTCTCACATTTTGAAGTGTTTTATAAATACAAGACCTCACATTTTCTCACACTATGATGTGTTTCATAAATATAAGACCTCACATTTTCTCACACTATGATGTGTTTTATAAATATAAGACCTCACACTTTCCGCACACCATGATGTATTTTATAAATATGAGACCTCACATTTTCTGGGCAAACTCACATCAGATTCGCAGACCCTCTCGCCAACTCACAGTGGAAACAGAGACGCAAAACAGGAAACAGCCCTGGTTTTCGTGCCCTAAAGATCCACAGGGGATGGTCTCTAAACTGCAGCTATGCTCCAACATTGTCAGGAGTGACGGCCACCTCTTCACTTCAATACAGTTTCATCAGGTGAGATGCAATAATTGAATAATTTGGTGGAATCGTCACAGCAGAGACCCTCAGAGGTCGAAAAGTGTCAATTCACCAGGGAGTGACATATATACACACCCAGACACACACACACAAACACACACCCAGACACACACACATACACACTCTGCCCCTCTCACCTCCAGCAGGAACCTCTCTGCCTCAGCGGCACGCCCTGACGCCACACACTGGAAGGAGGCGTTCTGACCCGCGTTCACCTCTACATCTCCCAAACGCGAGAAGTGGGGCGCCTTATCTGCAGGACAGGGTCAGAGGTCACAGGTGAAAGGTCAGAGCCTGGCTCAATCCTTTTACATTATATAATTATTGACTTCAGTTGCGGGGAATCCAATGATTTATCCCCCTTGGACAACTGATATCACTTGACCAAGGTGGATAAATCATTCAAGTCACCAATAACTGAAGTCAATAACTGTTTTATTATATGACCGACTTGAAAATATAAAATAAGTGAAGGGCAACAACTGTAACGTAAAGCTCCTCACAGGGATGAAACGACACGAAATACGGACACTGTCAGGAGCTCCAGCGGGGAAGCCTCAGCTCCAGGTCGTTGGATTGTTCGAGTCGCCTCTCGCGCACTTTCGCACAATGAATATCACTGTCTACAGTGACCGGCAGAGCTCGCCTCGACCAATCAGGAGAGAGTGAATCCTTACGTCATATAATAATACAAATGATATTAAGATGAGTCTCAGACTGCACACATCCATGAGTTTGAGTCCAGACTGAAGAGCAGTTTTGCAGAGGACAGACAACGGACCTTGATGGTTGAGGACAGTGATAAACACACCCCTGTCCCAATGTTGGAACATGTTGCACACACTCAATTTGGAATGAGTGTATATTCCCAAAAAACAACAAAGTTCAGGTAGTAAAACATCTCAAAACTATACAACCAGATAGTTGTATAGATAAAAACAGGTCAAGACTGGTTTACCGATAACTGCTTCCTTGAAGCAACATTTGGGCTGATTAACTGTCCAGTGTAAACAGGGGGAAAATAATGAAACACAACAGGCAATAACAATTTCATTGTGGGACAATTTTCACATTCCCTTATTAAACGCTGCAGGTGATAGCTTCATAGCCATAAATGCCTCGGCTGACACTGCCTGACGTTTATAATGTTAGAAAAAAGATTTTGTCAGCAAACATACCCATATGACAATGAGCCACCACTATTTCTGCTGAACTGTACGGCACATAGTTCATCGGAGTCACTTCTTGAAATGAAACTTCAATGTCCGTTAGAATATGCCAGCGGGTTACAGGAAAGTTTTAAAGTTATGGCTCAGATGACCCCTTAAATTGCCTGAGTCGCATAATGAATGAAACTTTCTGCACAAACCCAAACCCCTAACCCCTATACACTAGCCCCTAACCCTAACCCCAGCGCCTAAACCCTAATCCCTCATCCCTTACCCTAACCTCCAGCCCCCAAACCCTAACCCTGATCCCTAACCTCTGACCCTTGACGCTAACTGTATCCCTTAGCCCGTAACCCCTAACCCTAACTCCTGGCCACCTAATTCCTAACCCCTAATCCATTCTTGCGGCTCAAGAGTGCGCACTTTACAGCCCTGAATGGAGTGCACACACAGTTAGGTTGAAAAATAGATTACGTTTTAACAGTGCTTTCAACCCTGAAGGTAATATCTTGCCAGCAATAACCACTGCACCAGCCGGCTGCCCTCCACAAGTTTAGAAGTCAAGAGACAAAAGTTCGTCTTTTAAGTGCATCTGCTATTTTGAGGATTTTGGTCAGGCGCTGCCCTCTATCTCTGTAAAGCGTCTTCGTGATGGTCCTTCTCTGTAAAGTGCCAAACCAATAAAACTGGCCTGAACCGCACTCAAAATTATAATGTATTTCACAGGACAATATCCAAAATTTTGTAATTCATGAAAAATCCATGTTTGGCTAAATAAACACATTATTTTCACCTGCTTTTACATTTTCCAAACACAGAAGAAAAATAAATCAAATAAAAAGGTCAAGGAGAAGCAAAAGCCACAACTTTCAGAGCCAAAGTACTTTCATTGTTGAAAAAAAATACATGAATAAGCTCAGCCGTTAATACGGCAAATACTGGCAATTTTGATGAATTTCAGATGATAGTTAAAATGGGTTTACATTCCTTCTTATCCTGGAATTGCATGAAAATTGCAGGAGTATTCACCCTTTTGACTGGTACAGTGTACGCAGACACATGAGAGAACCAGAGACTTATCAGAGCCATAAACTCAGCTGCTAATGAGCCAGAATAAGCCTCTATTCTGCCTATGAAACAAAGGTAACCACTAAATAAATAGATCAACCCCTTCACTGGTTAAAAACGCTGAACACATCAAACTCTGACTATGGCACACGCCATCGCTCAGTGTAAAACAGAGGATAAAATGCAGCAAAGTCATAAGCATTTTAAGCAACTTCGATGAGGGGGCGGGGACTAAGTGAAACAATGAAAAAAAGAGACCAAAGGCTGAGGAGTGGGTCGGCATAAAGAATAGGAAGAAATGTCACAGCCGATTTGATTACCAGTTATTAAGCTAATGACTGCGGGAACGGGGGAATAATCTAAAAGAATAAGCCTACAGTTATGTAAACCCACCACTCTGGACTCACACTCCTACAAAAGGCATGTTTTCAAACCACTTTCAAAGTTAACTGCACCCTATGCGCTTCCGTTCTGAATGGATCAACGGTGAATGGGCGTATAATTATACGTCATTCCAAGCAAGCCAGTAGTGAATTGATGGGCAGTTAGTCTTTTTCTTGCCCATATCGCAGCTGAAGTAAAACCCACCTCGTATGTAGGAGTTACAATATATCCTTGCTATATAATAGGAATGTGACATAAAGAAAGAAAAGCCATTACAGGGAGAAAGAGATGAACGAGACTTCCAGGTTAGGGAAGCTACTGTTATGATTCTCTCCAGCAACAGAGCAGTGAGGCTGGGCAATAGAACAGTAAAGCAAGGCAACAGAGCAGTAAGGCGGGGCAATAGAACAGTAAGGTGGGGCAATAGAACAGTAAAGCAGGGCAACAGAGCAGTAAGGTGGGGCAATAGAACAGTAAGGCAGGGCAATAGGACAGTAAAGCAGGGCAACAGAGCAGTAAGGAAGGGGAACACGACAGTAAGGAAGGGCAACAGAGCAGTAAGGCAGGGCAATAGGACAGTAAGGCGAAGCAATAAAACAGTAAAGCAGGGCAACAGAGCAGTAAGGAAGGGGAACACGACAGTAAGGAAAGGCAACAGAGCAGTAAGGCAGGGCAATAGGACAGTAAGGCGAAGCAATAGAACAGTAAAGCAGGGCAACAGAGCAGTAAGGCAAGGAAATAGGACAGTAAAGCGGGGCAAAAGAACAGTAAAGCAGGGCAACAGAGCAGGAAGGAAGGGGAACACGACAGTAAGGAAGGGCAACAGAGCAGTAAGGCAGGGCAATAGGATAGCAAAGCAGGGCAACAGAGCAGTAAGGCAAGGAAATAGGGCAGTAAGGCGGGGCAACAGAGCAGTAAGGCAGGGAAATAGGGCAGTAAGGCAGGGCAAAAGGATAGTAAAGCAGGGAAACAGGACAGTAAGGCAGGGCAACAGAGCAGTAAGGCGGGGAAATAGAACAGTAAAGCAAGGCAACAGGACAGTAAGGCAGTGGAACAGGACAGTAAGGCAGGGCAATAGGACAGTAAGGCAGGGCAATAGAACCGTAAAGCAGGGCAACAGAGCAGGAAGGAAGGGGAACACGACAGTAAGGAAGGGCAACAGAGCAGTAAGGCAGGGCAATAGGACAGCAAAGCAGGGCAACAGAGCAGTAAGGCAAGGAAATAGGGCAGTAAGGCGGGGCAACAGAGCAGTAAGGCAGGGAAATAGGGCAGTAAGGCAGGGCAAAAGGATAGTAAAGCAGGGAAACAGGACAGTAAGGCAGGGCAACAGAGCAGTAAGGCGGGGAAATAGAACAGTAAAGCAAGGCAACAGGACAGTAAGGCAGTGGAACAGGACAGTAAGGCAGGGCAATAGGACAGTAAGGCAGGGCAATAGAACAGTAAAGCAGGGCAACAGAGCAGGAAGGAAGGGGAACACGACAGTAAGGAAGGGCAACAGAGCAGTAAGGCAGGGCAATAGGACAGCAAAGCAGGGCAACAGAGCAGTAAGGCAAGGGTATAGGGCAGTAAGGCGGGGCAACAGAGCAGTAAGGCAGGGAAATAGGGCAGTAAGGCAGGGCAAAAGGATAGTAAAGCAGGGAAACAAGACAGTAAGGCAGGGCAACAGAACAGTAAGGTGGGGAAATAGAACAGTAAAGCAAGGCAACAGGACAGTAAGGCAGTGGAACAGGACAGTAAGGCAGGGCAATAGGACAGTAAGGGGGGGCAATAGAACAGTAAAGCAGGGCAACAGAACAGTAAGGCAGGGAAATAGGGCAGTTAGGCGGGGCAACAGAGCAGTAAGGCAGGGAAATAGGGCAGAAAGGCAGGTAACTAGGGCAGTAAGGTGGGCCAAAAGGATAGTAAAGCAGGGAAACAGGACAGTAAGGCTTGGCAACAAAGCAGCATCATTAACTAACTGAGTCCCTCAATCAGGAACAAGATAAGGAAAGAAAACACTTGGCACACAGTCAGACCAGAGATTTGTTCTGATTGGATGTGTAGGAGAGGTTACCCCTTTCCCATTGTCAAGCCGGAACAAGACTGGCACATTATAGCCCTTTCTGACTATAAAGCTGAACCAGGCTGGCTTATTAAAGCCTTTTCCCAGTGTACAGCTGGAACCAGGTTGGCTCATTATGGCCGGTGATTATCAGATCAAAGTAGTAGCTGTCATCTTAAATTGAAGATCCTAGTGCTAAAGGTACTTAAGTCACAAAATGGTAATTTTGAGGACATTGAGAAAATCGACTTGGGTTCCCATCCATGCCCCACAGTGTGTGAAAATGTGACTTCAGTACTTTTAGCACGAGGCTCTTCAGTTGCACCACCCTGCATCATTTTTGCTGAATAAAATCCAGTACTGGTTTCTTGCTAATGTTGTGGTGTGGATTCTAAAAATAGTGTCTGTTTTCCTCCAGCACATCACATTTTCTCACCATATACAGTATGATGCGCATGTCACAGCATTGTCACTCAGGACAACGACTTGTAAGATAAAGAATTCTTGTATCATCCCTTAACCAGCAGAAAACTGCCACAAAGACATGATTTCCATCTTCCTCTGAGTCAGGTGAGAACTGCTTATTCAATTCTCAGCTGATTCTCACAAATATGAATGATTCTAAATACATTATTTTATGCCTAATCCTGTTTCCAGGTTTAGTGACATGGCCACTGGCAGAAGAAAATGCAGATGTTTTCTGCTACATGTGTGGGTGTTTCACAACACCCAGACAGTGACAGAAAATGACAGACTTTATGAAAAAAAGCTACGTATGAAATGATTAGGAAAATCCTCATTCTTATTTTGTGAAAAAAAAAAAAACTGAACATGAACCTTTACTTGCATTCTAAAACTCAGCATCCTCAAATTAGAAAATATGAAGGCTTTTTGGGAAATCAGCAGAAATTCTTTTCTCATCATGTAGGGTGGTGTTGTTGGTATTTATATCCATAGTGCTTTGAATAATTTAGGAATTATGGTTGTTTTTACACAGCACCATAGTCCAAGTACGTATGGACTTCAGTGCAACTCCTCTGTGTCTGGAGAGAGGCTGGTTTTGCTGAAATCTCTGAAAAGAGAGCGACTCCCTGCATACTGTCGCCGCCTGCCTTCTTGACCGGAGGCTAAGCGATGGCTCCTGCCTGCTGTGCAGTGGGTGACAGAGGGCTGAATTAATTAAGCCTGGCAGCACGATTGGAGGCAGATGATGACACGCACACGGAAGGCGGGGAGCAGGACAGCCATGCGGCCAGTCCTGCGGGGTCAGCGGGAGCTCGCTAGTGTCCGTCACGCTACACTATAGTGGATGCCTGAGAGCAAAGCCTCTGTCTAATAAATGAAAACTCATTCCACACAGACATCTATGAATGCTTACTAAAGAGCAGCGACTAACAAACCTCATTCTTATGACATATTTTAAAGTTGAACCCCTTTGCGCAGAATACAATTGATGTCAATTGACTTTATAACTCAGTATTTGTGTAACAAAGACTTTGAAAAATTATTCCAGTGAAACAAAACATTTGGAAATTCAATTACAGAATTGTTTAGGACTTAAATTTCGGAATTTACGGACGCCGGCGTCTATATCTGCACAAAGGGATTAAAGTGTCGAATGGCACTATCCTCACACACTTCATTTCTTTGTTAATAGGAAACAATAGTTTTTAAGCAAACAACCATGACTCTGTGCACAATAACTCTACATTGAATGCAGCCAAGCTCATAACCATGAGAGCTCATTTTCAAAGGTCCATTTGCTTTTTCTGTCCATTTCACTCAAAGCATTTTCTGTCCTTATCTCATACTCTCCTCCACCAATGCTCTCTCTTCATCTTTCAGCCTCCATTTCTCCATACTTTCCTTTCTTTATCTCTCCTCTCCCTCTCTCTATGTGCCCATTTTCTCTTTATCTCACTCACTTTCCCTGTGAGATCAGAGCCAGATACAATTCTCCACATAAAGTCAGCCAGACTGTGAGCTGAGACTATTGTGAGCTCAGAAAACCTCCACAGAGGCCTGATCTTCCACGGTCAAGCACCCCACAAACTACAACCAGTCAGCCCCATACATCTAAGCGTGAGACAATCTGGGAACTCCAAATGAACTCAGGAGTTGTAAGGGTTTGTCCTTGCAGTCCCTCCCCTGCTGCATTCTTCACCTCCACCTTAACGGGCAACAGGTGTGGCTCGTTGAGGTGGAGGTGAAGAGCTGCTTATTTAAGAGTTGGCTGCGCATTAGTGACTGCAGCAGCATTCTGAATTGTTGCCTTGCTGTTTTGTGCTGCTGCTCCCCTGTTGCTATGATTCACTTTTTTTAACTATTTATTAAAAGTCTTTTCTATTTTTACTCAGCCTGTGCGTGTGAGTCCCTTCCCCAGCCTTTGGGTCCATGGTCCCAGTGCCCGCCGGATCGCATGTTGCATCCGGCGGGACAAAACCATGACAGGAGTTACACCAGGGGTCCCCAGTCTTCCCCAGAAAGGGCCTGTGTGGGTGCAGGCTTTCATTGCAACCAAGCAGCTACACACCTGATGTTACTAATCAAGCTTATTAGCAGAGTCCAGGGGTTGATTAGTAATATCAGGTGCGTAATTGTTTGGTTGCAATGAAAGCCTGCACCCACACCGACCCTTTTTGGAAAAGATTGGGGATCCCTTAGTTACATTAAAACCATCATACCTGTATGGAAATAAATTGTGCACATTTCATCATAGAGAAAAGTTTAGTGTTCTTCTACTTCAGAATCATCATCTTTCTCTTTAGCGTCTTCATAATATAAGAGATAAAAATTAGGGAGGACAGATTAATTTGATAGCAGTTCCAGCCTTAAACATAAACACAGATCTTGTATTTTACTCTAGAGGACAAGAGAGGAATTATTTTTAATATTTGATGCTCACTGACACACAGGCCGTCCCTGCACTTGTGCCTTGAAAATATTCTTGTTTACACTCCTATCCTTGAACCAGTCTACTTTGGGACCATGAGAAAAAAGTTGAGCAGAGACCTTTTTTTTTTAAAGAAAATTTGAGTTTAAGTCTGAGCTGGCCTTACTGCAAACACAACACCTCGGTGCCCATATCCTCAAGCCGCTTCAAATACATACAGTGCTGTGAAAAAGTATATGCCCCCTTCCTGATTTCTTCTATTTCTGCTTGTTTGTCATATTTAAATGTTTCAGATCATTTAGCTCATTTGTCAGATAAGACAAAGGCAATGCAAGTACAAATAGAGTCTTTCAAAATATCACCCATGTGAAAAAATTGCCCCCAAAACTTAATAACTCGTTATGCCTCCCTTGGCGGCAAAAACTGCCATCAATTGTTTGCGATAACTGGTAATTAGTTTTTTTTAATATAGTTGTAGAGGAATTTCAGCCCACTCTTCTTTGCAGAATTATTTTAATTCAGCCACATTTGAGGGTTTTCAAGCGTGAACTGCCTGCCTAAGGTCATTCCGTAGTATCTCAATCGAATTCAAGTCAGGACTTGGCAAGGAAACTCCAAAACCTTCATTTTGTTTCTTTAAAGCCATTCAACAGAGAACTTGCTTGTGAGCTTTGGATCATTGTCCTGCTGCGTAGTCCAACTGCTCATCAGCTTTAGGTCAATAACTCAAAATCCTCGTTTAGGATTTTCTGGTAGAGAGCAGAATTCATGGTTCCAGCAATTATGGCAATTCACCAAGGTCCTGAAGTGGCAAAACAGCCCGAGACCATCAAACCACCACCACCTGTTTGACTGTTGGTATGATGTTCTTATTGTGGAATGCCAGGTTATTTTTACGCCTGATCTAACAGAACCCATGTCTTCCAATAAGTTCCACTTTTGACTCATCAGTCCACAGAACATCATACCAAAGATCTTCAAAATGTATTCTGACAAACGTGAGATGAGCCTTTGAATTCTTATTGGTCAGCAGTAGTTTTTGCCAGGCAGGACTCCCACGGGTGCCATGTTTTCCCAGTCTGATTATGCAATTGTGAACACAGACCTTAGATGGACATTTTGCTGTTATTCAACCTTCTGTCCACTGATGTGAGTTAGGGATAAAGTGTGAAAAATGCGTGCAGTTTTTGCCAAGTATTTTGTATATATCTGAATATCAGCCACACAATCTGTCTACTTCCCTCTCCAGTGATGTACAACTTGTAGTTGAAGGCTAGGAAGAACTACAAGCCATTTCAGCTTTGATTTCTCGTCTCCACTTCTGAGTTGCGAGGTGTGTGCACTAGATGCCACTCAGAAACTTCCTTGTTGTCTTCGGTAGCAAACCACCTGTGTTTACAACTAGAGATGTCTGATATTGGCTTTTTTGCTGATATCCGATATGCCGATATTGGTCGACTTCGGTTTCCGATTCCGATATCCACCGATACCGATATATGCTGGCTATGTTTCTTCCCAAACTAATTTTAGGCAGCATGACATATCTCCTGCCGTGGAATTAACACATCGGGCTCTAATTTCTTGGCGCAGCGCAGGGTGGCGCAACCCATGCAGTGGTAATTTCCTCCGGTGCAGCCCGCGCAGTGGTAATTTTGTGCGGTGCAACACCGTGCTCAGCCACTTTGGCAATTTGGTAGACGGACATGCGCCGAGATGGGTGTGGCGGCATACTAGGGGGAGGTGTCACATATTCATCATGACACAGAGACAATTTCGTGGCAAAAGGCTCCGCCGAAAGTGTGCAGAGAGCTCGCCAGCTCCGACCTGGTTTACTTTCTGTGCAGTGGTAATTTGGCTGACCGGCGCACACGTCACCGAAACCTCACAGGCAGGTTTCCAGAATGTCAGGCACATTCCAATGCAATAAATAATTACAGAAACCACTATTTAATGTAACTATCTGAATCAGGACATAAATTATAGTATCTATATCGATTGTCCTGATGTCAGATCAAAGGCGGTTGGCACGCATAATGGAAACTCGACCTGGCTTAATCAACGCAGCTGAATCTATGATGCAAACTAACAACTTCACATCTTTCTCACCCAACCACAAACTGCCTCAGCATCAGGTAGTATAAAAATAATGCTTGCGTTCTACACTCAGTAAAGCCGCTTGCACACTGGACGCAAAACAAATTTTTCGCACTACTGATTACATTCAAAGTCAATGCAAATTCAAAATCTTTGCATTGACTTTGAATGTAATCTGTCGTCTTGAAAAATTTGTTTCAGTCCCAGTGTGCAAGCGCTTAATACTATTATTATCACTTAGGTTTTATCATTTTTAGTGGGGGAAAGGAATACAACCTGATTGCTATGATCTCGTACTGAGTTAAGATCACATATTGAAAACAAGAGCAATCCGAGATTTCTGATCTCCGCCAAGGGATGATGTTGATACAAATGCAAGATCTTTCTCTTTGGAAGATTTCAGGACCACCCATGTGACAAGTTTAAATGGGATTTTTGTATGTTTGAAGCATCCATTCTCCAAAGCCGTCATCAAAGTACAGAGCGATCACATGATCTACCTCTGGTGAAAATTTCATGAAGATCCGTCAAGTAGTTTCCGAGAAATGCCACTAAAATTGTAAATACAGATCCGGATCCAGAATCCAGATCCGGATCCGGATCATCAAAAAATTTAAATGGAGTCGTCCCTGGTCCAAGATCTACCTCTGGTGAAAATTTCATGAGGATCCATCCAGTAGTGTCCGAGAAATGCTACTACGATCGTAAATACAGATCCGGATCCAGAATCCTGATCCGGATCTGGATCATCAAAAAATTTTAATGGAGTCGTCCCTGGCCCAAGATCTGCCTCTGGTGAAAATTTCATGAAGATCCGTCCAGTAGTTTCCGAGAAATCCTGTCCACAGACAGACAGAAGGACAGACAGACAAATAAATAAATAAATAAATAAACCGACTCGATCGCATTATCTCCTTGGCGGAGATAATAAGTGTGTAACGTATCTTGCATTGTTGTCCATGCATGTTAATCCCAAAATTTAAGCAGCAACAGGGTTTAAAAATAAGAACATGCTATCCATTGTTTCTCTTCCCAATGATGCAGGCAGAAGAAATAAATGAACAACCATTGTATTTCATTCCAACTTCATAAGTTTGAATGATCTGACGTAGTTTCGTTTTGAAATTCCATTCAAGTTCGCTATTGGTAATAATTCGCGAATGCCTAGCTAGCCAGCTAACTCATATCCGTAATGCTTAATATACTGTAGATGTAAACGGTGCAGAAAACGTGCCTGAGGCAGCAAAGTAAAATGCAACATTAACGCATCATTGCAGATATCAGACAGAGGCTTCTTTATTCCAACAATTTAAAGGTGAGGAGAGGAGCTCATTTGATTGGTGAAGATTTGACTCGGCTGTGTTAAACCCACTCATGCTTTCTCTCCTCCCTCTTTGCCACTTGCGCCGGCAGGAGGGACAGAGGCGGGACAGAGGAGTACTTGTGCCCGGCACGAAATTGCAAAATACGCCTGGATACACCCCGTTGGCGCGGCGCTCCCCCATTCGCCATGCCTGCGCCATGCCTGGGCCGCGCCTGGGCCTGGTCAACAAATTTAGAGCCCATCATGTCAACTTTTCTTGTGATGCCCCACTGGATGCATTCACAAATGCAACAAGGCTTTCCAAATGTAAACAATAAATAAGAAAAAAAAAAAAGAAAACACCTTCAACTTAAGTTATGGAAAAAGTGCCATACTTATTTTTCAAAATTTTGTCTCAACAGTTTGGATCACTCTCCCCCTGAGATAATCCTGACAATGCCCCCTAAACATAGGCAATTTGACTACTTCACAAATTTTAAAATATTGGACCAGTACAACTGTCTGCAGCAAGTAAGGCCGACTAAAATAGCATGCAAGTGATTAAATTTTGGCATATCTAGGCCAAAGTACAGCTGAGATAAAAGCCAAGGTTCAAATCCAGCTCTGCTGGCAGAGATTTAGTCTTCCCAATGGGCCAGATTTCCAATAGGCGTGCTTTTAGGTTTTGCTGCCACCTGGCGGTGGAATGCAACAATAACCTACATCAGCCAACGAAAATAACTAATGGACAGAGTTGCCTTGGCGTGGTGCTGCACTCTCTGAGTGCTCTTGTTTCATCGGTTTTCATTATCAGCAAAAAATCCGATAACAATCTTTTCCGATATTACATTTTTATGCAAATATCGGCCGATAATATCGGTCTGCCGATATTATCGGACATCCCTATTTACAACAGCAAAAATGGCACTTCAAAATATTAGTACAGAGGATGTTATGGGCGAGAATCTAGTTTACACAAAGCTAGCTAGATAACATGCCCTCTATAACGTTACCTTTTGTTCAGCTTGTGAAGGTTTTCCGTGCGGTTGTGGCAGACTGGAGCAAGCTAGCAAGCAGAAATTCTCACCAGCCATTTCAGCAATATAACCTTACTGTTTTAGCAAGGCCAGCTTCATTTTTGTCAAGAAACGTTAACCTGAGTTTATGATAGTAAGGTGAGTTGGCTGGGACTAGCTGGCAAGTGGAAAATTTCACAAGTCATGAAATTTTTGCAAGTTCACTGCACTGACATAAGGAAACAGCTAGCTTACTCCCCTGCGACTCCGTGGTTTGTCCTCACTGCTCCAGCGGGGGTTCCAAGGATGGAAGTGAGCCTCGATTGATGTTAATTGCTTCATTTGCGCACTGTTACTGTGTGGGGGGAGAAATCATTTGTGATGTTTTATAAAGTTCATACAGCAGTAAGTTCGAAAATCCACGCAGTGCTGTATTTAACACAGTGCGCAATGTGTGTCTACATGAATCACTGTCGGCATCAGCTAATGCGTAATCTATAAATTACTCTGTTTATTTTATTTAAAAAAATAAACGATTATCATTTTAAAAAATAAAATTACAATGACGGATAATAATTGATTATGACGGAATTTTTACGCCCCTGTCCGTCACAATGACGGACAATCAGAAAGGGTAACGCGACCTCTGCATTACATCTCTAGTTTTGACATATTTGTAGCCCGTTCACCTGTGCACAGATCAAACTGTAGGCATGATCATCACAACCAGTCGTATTTGCAGTAAAGTGAACTGTGCACCAATGCAATGCTATCTGTGATACCTGCAGGTCACAGATCTGCACGGGGCTGAAGATGTGTCTGAAGCAGTGAGTCAGCACAATGCATTGGGGTAGTTGTTGTCTATGCAACAAATGCATAGGGAAGCCATGGGGTGATAAATACGTGAATATCTGTGGGAAAATGTGTATGGTTTGTGTGCAACTTATTTACACAAAGCCGACATCTTGAAATTATATTATATTGATGTTTTGCCCCTTTAACTGAGGCAGGTGGAAGCCTGCAGTTCTTTGGAATTAAGTTCTTTTGTGACCTCCTGGATGAGTTGCTGCTGTGCTTTCAGAGTGAATTCTGGTAGGCTGGCCACTCCAGACAAGGTTCACCAGTGTTCCAAGTTTTCTCTATTTGCAGATGGTGACTCTCGTCATGGTTCGATGGAGCCCCAGAGCCACAGAAATAGCTTTGTAATCCTCACCAGACTGATGGATGTCAACAATTTCATTTCTCATCTGTTCTTGAAATTTTTTTAGATTGCCGCAACATGTGCTCCTTTTGGCCTACTTTCAGTTAAAAGACGTTTCAGTTCAACAGGGCTGGCAGTATTCATACCTGGGTCTCGTGAAATTGAATCCAATTATCAATTAAACTGCTTTAATTAGTTGATATAGTAGCCAAAGGGCAATTACTTTTTCACATAGGGCCAGATAGGGTCGAATAACCTTTTTGCTTCAATTATTGAAATTATCATTTTAAAACTGCATTTTGGTTTAACTACGGTTATCGTTGTCTAATTATTATCTCCGCACTTCCGAAAAAGCAAGGAGATCTTGTAATACAGTTTGGTGTCTGTCTATTCATCCGTCCGAAACAGTAACTCCTTTTAGGCCCTTAGACCAATCAACCTGAAACTTTGGTGTGTGTAAGGTAGTGACCCTGAAAGGTGCAGAACGTGTTTAGAATTTAAATTCATTTCCTCTTCTGGCCATCAGGGGCCTTTTTGTGAAAATTGAAAAATGGCCATAAGTTCCTTATGCATTGAACTAGGACGCTCAAATTTTTATGGGAGGTGCATGGGATGCCCCTATATCATGTATCAGACGGGTTTTTGATTTGATCTAATTTTGACTGTTTTCTAGGTCAAATGGCATCAGGTGTGCCAATCGCTGTACCGTACGTCCTTTCCATTCATAATACTCTCATTTCAAAATGAAGAGTAATTAATGCCCTCAACAGACACTCAAAAAGTACTCTATCCAACTAACCATCTATATCACACTGCTATAACTCTGATCAGTATCAGTGCTTTGTCACTGCAACAAGCAGATTATCATTTGTACAGCAGAATGCCAGTTCAGTGAATTGCCCTCTGACACATTACTACTACTCCCATAACATTCGTTGCGGAGCGCGGAGATTTGCGATGGCCCGCCATTGACATACGTCTAGTATTGAAATTCTTTTGATGATCTGAGATATTTAAGCGTGACAAATATGCAAATATCTAGACAAAAAATTGGTAAGGGGACAAATACTTTTTCACAGCACTGTATGAATATTAGCAATTACATTCACATACAGCACATTTGTATTCACATACACTCCATTAACATTTACAAACACGATATTTACATTCACATATATTACATTTTCATTCACGTGCACGACATTTACATTCACACACTACAATCACATACATTACATAAGTATTCACATACACCAAAGTTGAAATCACACATTCAACATTGACATGCACTACATTTATTTTCAAAGCTACATACATTTCAATACTTTCAAATGGGCAATTAAAGATCATTTAGTTTTGGAGAGAATTTCTAGTTTTTTGAACGCTGTAGGTATCCACTCCTTACACTGATGGTCTAAGTCCCACCTGAACACGACTAAAGAGTAAGCTCATTGAGTGAAAGCAGTTTTTTCAGTTTTGGCTATTTATTCGGGTAAATTTGAAAAGGGAACGTACGGTGTATTTAGATGTTTAGAGGTTGAGCTGCCGGATAGCTCACTCGGTAAAGCATCGCGTTGCGAAGCAGAAGTGACTATTACGTCGCAGGTTCGAGCCCCGCTTCGTACCAGCCGGCAGTGGTCGGCAGCTTTTTCAGAGTAGCGCATAATTGGCTATTGCGCTACAGGGTTGCAAATTGGGAAGGGACTGCCGGAAGGGATTACAATAGTTGCCTTGTTCGTTGCTCAAGCGCCTCCTGTTGGCCAGACGGGCGCTCATCAGGAAGATTCGAAGCCTGGTCATGTCCGGGTATCCTCCGCCCTCGTTCTGAACTTGCGAAGATTCAACCAATGAGTGTATAAGAAGCGGTGGTTGACAGGCATGTGCTTCGGAGGAGAGCCGCGAACTGTCTTCACTCTCCTGAGTTGGCAGCAAGGGGTCGCACACGAGCAAGCCTTGTACATAGTTCACCAATTGGGCATTCCAGATTCGGGTGGGATTGGAGATGCCAAATTTAAAAAAAAAAAAAAAAAAAAAAAAAAAAAAAATGTTTAGAGGTTAAATGTGGAAAAATAGAGTATACTGATCATCGATGTTTAGCAGCTAGATCTGGGAAAAGGAAGGTACAGTGACCATAGATGTTTAGCAGTTCGATTTGGAAAGGGAGAGTACACTGATCATTGATGTCTTGTGGTTGGATTTTGGCTGGGAGGTACATTGATCACAGATGTTCAGCAGTTAGATTTAGGGACAGAGGTATGCTGATCATAAATGCTTATCAGTTAAGTATGGAAAGGGACAGTATAATGATCATAGATGTTAAGCCGTTAGATTTGGGGAGGGAGGTGTACAGGTCATTGATGTTCAGCAGTTACATTTGGAGAGGGAGGTATATTAATTATATATGTAAAGTGGTTAGTTTGGAGAGGGAGGTATACTGATCATAAATGTTTAGTAGTATGACTTGCAAAGGGAGGTATACTCACCATAGATTACTGGAGAGGGAGGTATTCTGACTAAAGATGTTCAGTGGTTAGATTTTTGGAAAGGAGGTATATAGATGTTTAGTGGTTAGATTTGTAAAGGGATGTATAGATCATAGATATTTAGTAGTTCGATATGGGGAGGAAGGGTATACTGCCCCACAAAGCCTAAGCGCTGTAACTACGCATTGGGTAAAATTCGAGTTGAGCAGATTTGGGCCTGAAAGTATTTGGAGGTTAGGATTGATTTAGATAGAAATGATACCATAGCAAGTCAGTAAACCATAATCTATCATAGATGTGCTAACTATATCTTTATTGGGACAGCAAACAAACTCTGAAGCCATTTTTTAATGCTTAAATTATTTTGTAGTTACTGCACTTAGCCTTTGTAGGGCAGTATACTGATCAAAGGTGTTTAGTGGTTGAATTTGGAAAAGGACAGTATACTGATCATCGATGTTTTGTACCTAAATAAGCAGCGGGAAAGCACACTGATCACAGATGTTTAGCAGTTAGATTTGACAAATGTTAGATCTGGAAAAGGAGAGTACACTGATCATGGATGTTTAGTGGTTAGATATGGAGAGGGAGAGAACACTGATCATGGATGGTTAGCAGTCAGATTTTTGGGGTGTGGGTATACTGATCATAGATGTCAAGCAGTTAGATTTGGAAAAAGAGACTATACTGATCACAGATGTTTTGCAGTCTGATATGGAGAGGGAAGGTGCACTTAACAGTTAGATTTGGAATAGGAGATTATATTGATAGATGTTCTGCAGTTTGATATGGAAAGGGGAGGTAGACTGATCATAAATGTTTAGCAGTTCTGCCAATTACCCTGAGACGGAGCACACTTGTTGGAAAGTTAAAAATCCAGGAAATGTTTAGCTTTGCTCCTGAGCCATTCTCAATTCTCAGCCATTTATTGCAATCTAAGGGAAAAAGCATAAAAACACTAAAGAGCATCTTGCAGTGGGATTACACCAGCTGTTCTTCCTATCCCCCTGTGTCCATTGCCCTTGCTTGGACCACACCCACCTTTGAACTCTCTGTTCATTGTGGTCTCAACCACACTCCTCAAAAGTTTCATGAATACACCTTATATATGACGCCTTCGCGCCAATAAAGTCTGTCCACAGACAGAAATACAGTCACCTGGCAAGGTGCTCAAAATCACTTCTGAGGTAGTTCCTGCTACAATCGGTGTCTCCAGGACAACATTTAGCCACAATAATGAACACAGTCTCTCAAGGTGAAAACGATACCAGCGGACACTGAATCGGCTGGTAATAAACAGACCTAAATTAGTATTGTAAAGGGTGCCAGTGGTCTGCTTTATTCAGAACATTTTTATAGTCTCTGTGGTTATCAAATCATAAATCGCTACATTTTGAATAAAAGGATGCATAAATAGGCAATGATTGATTACACATTTATATGCAGGGATTGATATCATTTTTGAACAATAAAAAAATAGAGCTGAAAGTCTTTAAATATAAAAAGGTAGCCAAATATCTTGAGATAGTGTTCAATATTTATCCACCATATGGTGACAGGGCTAGACAGTTCAGGCATTTTTATTTTTGAAGTAAAAATGAAGCAGAAATGCTGCATTTTCCACCCTTTTTTGCCATTATGATTTTACTTTTGTAGTTCCTTTTTGCCCTTAAGGGCATAAGAGTCACTCCCCACTTACAAAAGCTCACTACATTTCCCAAGAGGCCACAGTGGGGGGTGATTTGACATGGGAAGATTGCCCTCTCACCCTCTCTGGCTTCCAGAATCAAAGAGTAAGGTCTGTATTCTGGCCACGATGAGCACTATGGCAACAGATGGATGGGTGAGTTAAACAAACTTAAGCCTGAGGGGTGAGGTTCCTCAGATGATACAGCAAAGCTCTTATAAGCAAAGAGTAGGAGAGGAAGAGAGACAGAGAGAAACAGAGAGAGAGAGAAAAGACGGTGCTGTCTTTTGCCAGTAAAGCCTGCTGTTTTTTAGATGAGAGTTTGAGGCTCTCAGTGTGGGCACACACAGTCACAGCTGTTCAGTGACTCCAGGGGGCAATTCACCATTCCTCTGCCCCGGCTCACATAAAACACAAACACACAAAAGCAGGGAGAGCTCTACAGTGTGTGTCATTGACACAGTGGCACCTCAGCCTCACTGCACTGTAATTACAGCAGGGACAAATGCATAGAGTAATAGAGTAATAACAGCTGGGCTACATGAGTAAAGTAATAGTGCACTTTACAGCAGGGGTACATGAGTATAGTAAAAGAGCTCGTACAGCAGAGCTACAGAAGTACAGTAGTAGAGTACTTACAGTAGAGGTACATGAGTAGAGTAATAGCATATTCACAGCAGGGGTACATGAGTAGAGCAACAGGGTACTTGCAGCTGTGGTACATGAGTAATAGTACACAAACAGTAGAGGTATATGAGTAGGGTAAAAGTGTACTTATAGTAGAGGTACATGAGCAGAATAGTAGACTCGTTACAGCAGGAGTACAGGAGTAGAGTAGAATTCCACTTTCAGAGAGGGTAACTGAGTATAGTACAGAGTAGCAGGGGTAGTTGAACAGTAGCTTATTTCCAGAGAGCGTAACTGAATATAGCAGGAGTAGTTCAGTATTATTACACTTAGTAGCAGGAGTAGAGGAACAGTAGTGTACTTACAGCAGGGGTAGTTGAGTAATAGAATGTCGTCCATGCCAATGTAGCCACGACGCTCCTTAGACACAGTGGCCTCAAAGAGCACCTGGGAAAAACAATCAGAGATGAGTGTGTGTGTGTATGTGTGTGTGTCTGAGAGAGAGAGAGAGAGAGCGAAAAGAGAGGGTAAGAGAGAGGGAGGGGGGAGGGGAGAGAGAGAGATGGAGAGAGACAGACAAAATGAATGGCTCCTCGCATCTGCAGCTCAGTGACTCGGTGACTCACTTATTCAGTGAATCTCTGAATCCTTCGTACTTTAACAATCTGAATCTTCAATATTCTGACTCCTGTGTGTGTTTCTGTGTGTGTGTGCGTGCGCACACGCATGCGTGAATGTGTACACACACCCTACATTTCTCTGTCTAGCAAATGCATCTCACTCCCTCCACAGCACAGACCCCAAACACCTTTACAGGTGAAATACACAGGCCCGGAGGACCAGGCGCATTCTGGCTGACACACATGTACTGTGCGCCACATGCGATCAGATCACCCCAGTGTGTTCAGGTGTGCTGGCAGGGTGTCTGCCCTGTTCCTCTGCTCACCATCATCTGTTTCATTAGTTTTGCTTACAGCGATCTGTTGCAGCCCAAAGATGGATAGAGTCCCTAGATTTAGTAAAGTACACAGTGTGCAACTGCTTTGCACATGAATAATGTAATAATGATGCATAGACACACACACACACACACACAGACACACGCTCTATCATGCACGATTGCGCACACACACACACACCATATCTCATAAGCACATAGAAATACACATAATATAAATCAACCTCTGCAAAAGCCTAAAGACAAACACAAGCATGCACACACACAAACACACACATCTCTCTCTCTCTCTCCATCTCACGCACACAAACATACACCATCTCACTCTCTCTCTTACTCTCTCTCTCTCTCCATCTCATGCACTCAAACACACCATCTCCCTCTCCTCATCTCTCTCTCTCTCTCTCTCACACACACACACACACACACACGCACACGCACACACAAGGCAATACAGGGCATAGGGTGCATGATATTGTGTAACAGTTAGTTCATAATTAGGCGTGATAAAAGACTGAAACAATTGTGTTCACATTAATAAGTTTTATTTTTCCCATTGATGTTGCATTCATCACAGCACATCCCTCCTTTAGATTACACCCTGCTCCTCTGCATCCTAGTTCTCTAAAGAGCAAAAGAATCCTTCCTCGAAAAAGGACATGAATCAGAAATAGTTTGGCTGGTTGCCATGACAAGGAATGTCTAAACTGTCTATTTCGTAAAGGAAAGGAGGCAATTAGCTCTTTCATCGCTTTCTGCAAGCCGGGGAAGAAAAGAATCATAGATTATGCACCTGAATCCTTTGCAGTTGTAGTGACTTAATACTTCAATCCTTGTAATTGGATCAGTCATGCCATTATCAATTGCTGTTGAGTTCATAACATATTGAAGGAAAGGAGATCTGATTTTACTCAAACATGTCCAAAGTTAATGGGAAACTCTCCCAACAACTTCGGCTTGGCGTGTGTGACGTTTGCTATCGAGGGCAAGGAAAAGTGCATAGTAAGGGAAAAGGCTGCCTGTTCAGGAGAATTCAGATGCACCTACTGTTTATTAAAGCGCTGGAATGGCCAGCTTTGTTAACCCAGGGTGCATCACACATACACACGGACACACAAACACACACACCCGCGCGCGCGCGCCCAGAGACATGCACACGCATACTCAGGGCTTCTGGTAGACCTTTAACTCCAAGGGTTTTTTTCAGGGCAGAGTTTTTCCCAGGGATGAGGACATTTGAAGTCCTATTTTATGAAGGGTGAACCATCAAGACAGAGAATGAAGGATCTAGACATTGCCACAGTTATACTTTTAGGGAAAAAAAAGGAATCCTGCACCAGATACCCCAGGAAATGTGATAGGCTTGTGTAACTCAGTTTCAACACTACAATGTTATCAGTTGTCAAATCAGCTGTCTCTTCAAAACTGGAGAGATTAGTGACAGCAATAGAGTCAAAAAATAAAAGGGGGTGACAAGTCAGTCAAATACCTCAAATTCTGCTTGCCTAAGATACACATTTGAACTAAAAGTAAAATCCAGAATAATTATTTTATCCATTTCATTATTTAGTCATTTCAACAGCAAAACAATGTTTTTAATTATTTATTGATTTACTCATTCACACAGAAGAGTAAAGCATTTTTGACTGTCAGGCCTTCAGATTCCACACCCGACATAAAGACTGGTATCTGCCACTTCCGAGCTAAAATGGATAATAACCACTTAAAGTAGACATGTATTAAAAAATCCAAAAACGGGCAAATTATACCTCTATGGAAAGCTAATGTCATGGAGATGATGAATAAAACACTTTCTAGACACCCACTCAAATAGGAAGAGAATAAATTAGGCATTTTTAACACCCTTTCAACACGCGTGGATCCTGAAAAAGAATGAATGAAAATAGCCCCTTTCTGATGACGTAATTCGTGGGAAACAGGGACAAGCGGTAAGGAAGTCCAGTGTGGTTACAAGACTCTTCGTCCCCGGATTTTTCGTTCCCGAGGACTATTATAAGGGTTAAGGTTAGTGTTAGGGTTAGGGATAGTGTTATAACACAGGAAGAGGGCAAAGCATTATTGGGGGACGAACCATCCAGGGACGAAGAGTCTGGGGACGAAAATTCCTAAGGGACGAAAAGTCCGGGGACAAAGAGTCCTAAAGCCGTCAAGTGCATCACCTGTCTGCCTGTTGTAATTTGTTCATTTATTGGTCTCGTTTCATTTTATATATCTTGCAAATCAGATTTATGCTCGACAAAAAGTATGTTACTGTTGGGCTACTGGTTTAGCTCACCCAGTTAAGGTGCCGCTTTGGGGAGCAGCAGTGAGCACCACAGCCCGGGTTTCAGAGCAGCGCACAATAAAGAAAATAACTTGGGAGGGACCGTCGATATGAGATTATAGAATTGGGTCAATGACAAATAAGCCTTTTTAAAAATGTACAGAATACATTTATTTGAAATTGGAAGAGTTTGTTTAAACAAGTCTTAATGGTTGCACAACATTTACAGGGTTTTGGTACAGTTTTAGACTGTATTTGCAATTTCACCAGCCAAAAAATGTCAGGTGGCGCAATCAAAAGTTTCTTGAAAAAAAAACACACTTCCCTCTTTTTTTCCTAAGTGATTTTTTTAGTAAGTATACCTGAGAGTGTCTACTCTGCCAAAAACATTACTATTTTGTAATTGAGCTGGGTATTAAAAGTAACTTATGGATTCTTTATTGTAGGGGGCGGGTATTTTGGTTTTCCAAACAATTAAAGAACAATTAAACTATTAAACTTTGTTATGTATGAGTATTTTATGTAAAGCACTGTATATCATTTGTAAATAGAGATTTGTTACATGCTGTTTCTGCTGCCTTGCTGGTCAGCTATTTATTTTGTTCTTCAGCACCCTCTGGTGGTGTGTCTGTAGCAAAACATGATCTGATGTAATATCACTTCTTTGTAATAGACTAGTGCTTTCTAGAAGCTTCTGGCATCTTCCTGCCTGGAGGGGGCGGGATTACCCAGGAATCCTGTAGATCTTTCCAGAATCTTGCTAGTCTATATAAATGCTGTGATTTTGGTCAGTAGGAGCAGAGTTTTTGTTTTGGCAGCAGAGTTACATAGTGGCTTTAGAGTGTTATTTTAAGATTAAACAGTGGATTATTTGTAGAAGTTTTTTTTTTTTTATCAGTGAAGAATAAATTTGTTTAAGTTGTCATGGCTGGTTTTCTTTGTTGTGATTTTCAAGTCATAATAACTTTGTTTATTTGAAAGGTTTTCAATCTAAAATTATGCCCCCATATTAATATTATATTAATTCATATTTTAAATTACATATTTAATACATTTCACATAGTGTTAACTTGCTCGGACGGTTGCGCCACCTGACATTTTGAGGGTTTGAGATGGCAAAACATAAAATATATATCATTTTTATAACAAACTGGAAATATGTTCAAATTAAACAGGTTTTATAGAATAAAATGATGCTTTTTATGAATCATTTAAAATTATTTTAAACCAAAGTAGTTTACTCGGACAATGTCACGTCATTGACCCAATTATAGCTAGCATGGTTCGTTGCTCAAGCACCTCCAGTTGGCAAGCCAGACGTTCCTCAGTAAAATTCTAAGCTTGAACATGTTTGGGTATCCTCCGCCCTAATTCAGAGTTTCTAAAGTGTAAAAAGAAGCCGTGGCTGACAGGCACGTGCTTCGGAGGAGAGCCACACACCGTCTTCGCTCTCCCACAATAGCAACATGGGTCGCATACGAGCCAGCTTGTGTACATAGTTCGCTAATTGGGCGTTCCAGATTCGGGTGAGCTTGGAGATGCCACATAAAAAAAAAAAAAAAAAGTATGTTATTGGTGAAGATGCAGGGCACACGTTCCTGTAATATCTTGTTTTCAAATCCGTGCAATGAGAAAATGTATAAAACTTTCCTTGACGAAGTTCTGGGTCACAAAAGCCCACCTTACTTCACCTCATAGAAACTTAAAAGTCCTTAAAACCTATAATAAAGTGGTAGTTCATATAATTATCAATATTTCTCTGAAATTTTATTTACTTTGGCCAATTCCCAGAGTACTTCACTAAAATCCCAAACTCGGACGGAGGAACTGGTAGGTGGCTGTTTTGCATCACAACTGTCTGGATTTGGGCTTGCTAACTGTTCAAAACATCACTATGCATATTTGTTGTCAAAGTCAAGCAGGGGGTGAAAAAATTCTGACATTTTTAGTGGATTTTGATGTCTTGCTTGCAATGTAAAATACACATACAATAGCCTACAAGTCACAATTGATCCCACGAGTGACGTCACAGCTCTTGGCCCAATTCACACTGCTGTTCAAGGACGATATTGGGGGTTGCTAAAAGGCCATTTTACATCCATGATTACTCTATTCCATTATCATTTCTGGGTGAAAAGTGTTGATAGTTAGAGAGAGTATTGCATGCTCTTTCAGATGATACCAAATACAACAATTTTGTCTAAAGTTTCAAGTCAATACGTGTCAACTTTGAACCTGATGGGTTGAAGATTATACAAGATTTGGAATGTTTTACTCCCATCTAGTGTGTCTGGAGAGAATTGCAGTCAATAACTGCTTAACTCCCCCTGGTCTGTAATATCTGCCAAAAGTTGCCCAGGTCTGTCATACATGCCTCAAGTCCCACAGGTGTTTAAAACCTGCCCATACTCCCCCGAGTCTGTAATACCTGCCTGAACTCCCCAGGGTCTGTAATACCTGCCCTGTTCTGGTCTCTTGTCATGGCTAAAAATACTTGTGCAAGATTTTCCAAATGATTTCCTGAGTTTTTCGTGAATTTCAAATAACTATCTAAAAATGAAAATCATGTTAGCCAGGCTGCTGCGATGAACAAATATGCGCGTGGGCGTTCAAACACACGCACACACACACACACACACACACACACACGTGTGCACACACATCAATACTTGTACACACAGATGAATTCTCTCACCCTTAAACTCATGCACACATGATCATTCAAACCCACACACACACACATGCGTGAGCACACACACAACACACTCACACATATGCACATAAACACACATGCACACATTTGTATACACACTCAATCTCACACAAACGTACATGCACTATCGCACCAACACACACACGCACACACAAGCCAACACACACACACGCGCATACACACACAGACACTCACGCACACGGATGTGCACATGCACACACACACACACACACACACACACGTAGATACATTCACAAGCACATACTCACCCGCACACACAAACACACATGCAAACACTGACACAGACACACATATGTACTCACATGCACATACATACACACACACACACACACACACACACACACACAGCTGAACTGCAGAGAGGATGAGTTGGTAGAACATTGCGTAGAGGAGTGAAATGTCAGTGTAATCCCCTCTGTCACATTGGCCTGGGGCAGAACAGTCTGATCTCGCTTCGATTAGATGTGCTCTCATAAAGGCACATGCATAGACACACAGACAGGCTCACACACCCATATAATTCTTAGTGAATGTGGAATTGCCTGTATGTGTGTTTGCATGCTCCCACTGTGTGAGTTTGCTTGTGTTTACGTGTGTGTACATGTGTTTTTTCTTGTACTTGCTACACAGTGAGGACTAGAAAATGTTTTTTCCAACAGAGTGGGGACATTATTGGGAAGTGAGGACATTTTCGCCTGTCCTCACAGCTACAAAGGCAAGTTGTGACTTATCAGTTAAGGTTAGGGGTAAGGTTAGAACTAGGGACAGATTAAGGTTGTGGTAAGGCAGGCGTTGCTTATAGTTAAGACTAGACAGACTGGTCAGACGTGGCCACATGGGTGTAGCCCCCGAAAGCCTGCCTCTCCCCAAATTATTTGGCCAATACTGTCGCCATGGCAACCAAAATTGATAGGTCTCTTAAGTGAAGTGTAACACACGTCCATAACAAATATGAAAGTAATGGGTGAAAAATTACAGCCTGTGCAGCATCCACAAGGAAGTGTCCGCGGATGTGGACACGGATGTGGAAGCGGCGGTGGCGGAGACGAGCATGAATCCATAGGAGCCGCCCCACTTTGTCTGAGGGCTACAATTAAGGAAAGGCAGTATGGGAAAGACAGAGAATGAATGGAAGTCAATGTAATGCCCTCACAAGGATAGAAGTACAAGGATGCCCGTGTGTGCGTCTGTTATGTGAATGTGTGATTGTTTGGGTGTGTGCATGTCTCATGTGCAGGTGTGCATTTTAATGTGTTTTCAATGCCTGTGTGTACGTGTGTGTTTGTGTGTACGGGTGTGAGTGTGTGGAAGCAAGACGGAGAGACTATGGATTCACTATTTGCATCTAATGTGCATGTGTGTGTGCACACATGTTTGTACCTATGTGTGCATGTGTGGGCATATGTTCGTTATTATGTGTGTGTCTGTGTGTGTGTGTGCGCACGTATATTTGCATTTGTGCATATGTTTGTGTGGATGTGTGTGCGTTTGAACATTAGAGCTACCGTTAACCCGGGAGCTCGAGTAAAATACGCTACAAGAGCCTGACTAGCGGTTAATTTATGCATGTGAATTCTTGTACAAAAACATTAGTACGCACAGAATAACTCCAAGTACGCCTGGCAAGTGACCGCTGGACACCAATGACCAACACTGACCAAACATTTTTGAAATTACTAATTTTATGCGTCGTCATTTTGCCGAATAAATGCTGAATGTTTGCGTTTAGCCTTGGTACTGTACAGCTCTGTAGAGGGCACCAAAATATTTCCCTCGAGGTTCTTGCCATGCAATGATCTCTAAGCTACTGCGAAGTCATAATGAACGTAAGATACTGTGGAATAAGTCTAGGCTAACACTTGCTGGAAAATGTCCTGAGAGCATACGCTCTATTTATTGCTCAAACATGCTTTTGTCTATTACCTACGGCATAGCCTATAAGGTCCATCAAGTGAAGCCCATAAGTAACTAGAAGGCACTTGGAGAGCACATTGCCCCCATCGTCGTAGTACCATTGAACTTGTGTGTTTAATGGCAGTGCTGTCTTTAGGCGTGTAAAAATTATTTTGGATCCTAGATCAACAACAGGTGTCAGATTTTCTCCAAAATATAATCACTTTCTCCTTAAAACGATATTTATCAACATGCAACATTTCATTAACATCCATCTATAACATTTTGACATATTCCTCTAACTGATGAACAAACAAACAAACAACCCAACAAATCCTGATGAATACTTATTGCCCCCTGGCAGAGGTACAATAATCAAGCAATATATTCCTTGGTAATGGCAATCTGCTGAAGGAGTGTCCATTTAAGGCAGGCATTACATACCTGGGACACTTTTGGCAGGTATTACAGACCTGGGACACTTCAGGCAGGTATTACAGACCCGGGGGAGTTTAGGCAGATACTACAAACCTGGGGCAGTTTAGGCAGGCATTACAGACCTGGGACACTTTAGGCAGGTATTACAGACCTTGGACACTTTAGGCAGGTATTACAGACCTGGGACACTTTAGGCAGGTATTACAGACATGGGGGAGTTTAGGCAGGTATTTCAGACCTGGGACACTTTAGGCAGGTATTACAGACCTTGGACACTTTAGGCAGGTATTACATACTTGGGAAATTTTAGGCAGATATTACAAACCTGGGACACTTTCGGCAGGTATTACAGACCTGGGACACTTTAGGCAGATATTACAGACCTGGGACATTTTAGGCAGGTACTACAGACCTGGGACATTTTAGGCAGGTATTACAGACCTGGGACACTAGGCAGGTATTACAGAACTGGGACAGTTTAGGCGGGTATTGCAGACCTTGGACACTTTAGGCAGGTATTACAGACCTGGGACATTTTAGGCAGGTATTACAGACCTGGGACACTTTAGGCAGGTATTACAGACCTGGGACACTTTAGGCAGGTATTACAGACCTGGGACATTTTAGGCAGGTACTACAGACCTAGGGGAGTTTAGGCAGGTATTAAAGACTTGGGACACTTAAGGCAGGTATTACAGTTTAGGCATGTACTGCAGACCCAGGGGAGTTTCAGCAGGTGTTAAACACCTGTGGGACTTATGGCATGTATGACAGTTTTGGATGACTTTTGGCAGACATTAGAGACCCAGGGGAGTTAGGCAGGTATTACAGACCTGGAGGAAGTTAGGCAGGTGTTAAACACCTGTGGGACTTACGGCATGTATGACAGATCTGGACGACTTTGGGAAGACATAACAGACCAAGGGGAGTTTAGGCAGTCATCACACACTTGGGACAGTTTAGGCAGGTATTACAGACCCGGGGGAGTTCAGGTAGGTATTACAGACTAGGGATAGTTTAGGCAGGTACTACAGACATTTAGGAGTTTAGGCAAATATAAAACATTTGTGGGAAAGATGACATGTATGGCAAACCTGGATGACTTTAGCATACATGACAGACCCAGAGGAGTTTAGGCAGATATTATATACCTGGGAGAGTTTCGGCAGGTATCATAGACCCAGGGGACTTTAGAGAGATATTACAGATCTGGGGGAGATAAGGCAGGTCTTGCACTACTGGGGGAGTTTTGACAGGTTAAATCTCTATTCAACATAAAGGCTTGACTCTTTAATTAGCCTGCTGTTAGACAGGAGGAGTCTGAAGTCTAAACATTCAGAAATTCTGGTTTAATAGAGATTTTCTCCAAGAGCCCATTTGGCAATAAAACACCCCACAAAGCAAAATCCATTTCCACATTCCACTGCAGTTCATCCAAATCAATCCCCTCTCTACTCACAAAGGAGGTTTAAAAAGCAGGTAACCGGAGACAGGTGAAGATTTGCAACCACGATCAAACAAAGATTAAAGGAGCATCTTGTAATCTGGCCACGCGCCACGACAGAGCCCCAGGAAGCATCGACCAAGCACAAATCAAAATGCCATCTCCTTAAAAAAATCAGCTGTTCGAGAAATGGGATGTTAGAAAGGCCTGGAACAGGAGACACAGAGTGCTGGCCACCAGGGAGGCGGTGAGTTTAGATAGGTGGCATTCACTTCTACCATAATCCAGTGATGAACTTTGCAATCTACGGACAACAACACTCGTAATACTCACCAAACACTCCAGCACACAGTCTAGGTCAGATTCACATAAGATGTACATGCCCGCGCATGTCAGTAGAGAGAGAGAGGGGGAGGTAGAGACAGAAAGAGTGAGAGAGAGAAAGAGAGTGAGCGATAGTTCCACTGAGAAACATGTTCTCAAGGCCTGGCTCTTCTCAGCCAGCTCAAAGGAGCGTAACAAGACAACCTATAACAAGGTTTCACAAGTACAACACCCATAGCAACAGCACACAAATTTACACAATGCAACCCACCGCTCAGGAGATACAGTCTGCATATATCTACATATCTCAGGTTTGAGGTGATCTCTGTCATTTCATTTTATCACCACCTCTGAAGTCTGAATCTGAAGCAATATGGCAGGTTTACCGCCGTCGGGCTGAGAACAGATCGGGGGAGGAATGAAGCCTGTTGTTAACACCGCGTCTCAGCGAAAAGACAGAAAATGAAAGATGAAAGAGAGGGTTTGAGGAATCTGAGACTTTGGCAAATTCATTTACGTTAGCGCATAAATCCTGGCGGAGCCGGCATGGATGTGTGTTATAATTACAGCTAACAGAATTTATGCCGCACTGCTCGTTTTGAGAGTGCTCGCTGTAGAGGCGCTGCTTCCAATAGATTAAAACTGCAGCAGCTGACAGTAAGTAACAGTAATAAAGGTAAGATTTGTTCTGCAGTTAATGATTCTGGCGCAGCTTCATTTTCCTACAGAAGCAGGGGGAGCAATGTTTATGCCGGCCCATTAATTACCCAGCCTCCCTCCCTGCTCCCAACACACTGATCTGAACAGCCCATTCTTATTCTACTTTATTTCTTTTCTGCCAGTTTGTCAAGGTTAATAAAATACTACAGCATGTAATTCTGTGTGTAACTTCTGCATCAAAACCTTAATTGATTAGCCCCTTGCTCAGTGCGCTCCATACCATCTATCTCTCATTAGAACATGGAGGGATGGAGCGAGGGAGGGACATAGAGGAAGAGAGAGAGAGAAACTTGCAGAGTTCAGCTTAAAACTGGGGTCCCAGACAAAGCTCAGGTTAAATCTGGGGCCCCATACAGAGCTCAGGTTAAACCTGGGGCCCCTTACAGAGCTCAGCTTAAAACTGGGGCCCTGGACAGAGTTCAATTTAAAACTGGGGCCCCAGACAGAGCCTAGGTAAAACTTGGGGCCCCAGACAGAGCTCAGGTTAAACTTGGGGCCCCGGACTGAGTTCAAGTTAAAACTGGGGCCCTGGACAGAGCTCAGGTTAAATTGGGGCCTCAGACAGACCTCAGGTTAAACTTAGGGCCCCAGACAGAGCTCAGGTTAAAACTGGGGCCCCGGACAGATCTCAGGTTAAAACAGGGGCCCTGAACAGAGCTCAGGTTAAAACTGGGTCCCAGACAGAGCTCAGGTTAAAACTGGGGCCCCAGACAGAGCTCAGGTTAAAACAGGGGCCCCGGACAGTTCTCAGGTTAAAACAGGGGCCCTGAACAGAGCTCAGGTCAAAACTGGGGCCCCAGACAGAGCTCAGGTTTAATAGAGAAAAAAAAAAAAAATACACTTTACAGCCCACTGCGTACACGATGAGTTCTGCAATGATATTCAGATTTTGTTCCATTGTTTGTCGCAGATTTTGTAGGCTACCATTTGTCATATTATATATTGCTCTGATTTATTGTACAGTATTTTTTTCAGATTGAAGTCACAACACATGAAACCGCCGCTCTGTGGGAGCTGCCGACAACAAGTCCAGATCTAGACAAGCAGATGAGCAAAGTAAAACCTCTGCTTGTGCACAGTATTATAAAATCAGCATGTCTGAATGTTAATAAATATTTATCCCTCCCCCTTCCCCTTTATGAATATAGCCCTTATTATAAGGGTGTTATCAGTTCAATTAATGAATAAGCTTGATTGCAAGATAAACGACTAAGTATCCTAGTCTAGTGATGAATTCATGCGACACGCTGGAATACTGGTGACAAGACTTTTGGATGATGTGCACGATCAATACTTAATTTGTTCAGTCGACTAAGTTTAATACGTTTTTGTTTAGATAACCGGAATACGTTTTTGTTCAGAGAACAGGAGTAGGTCGCATATAATCCCATTCCTGAAGCGTCACCTAAATTGGCAAATGATCTTTAGCAGGCGGATTGTCCTAATATATGAAAAAAAAAAAAAACTAGCCTAACAATGACAAGGAGAACTATTTCACTTTACGTAGTGTCTAGAAATTCGGCAGTATTATAGGTACGGCTGTCGATTTGAAGGGATTAGGATAAGGATTAGGGATTATGGTTGTTGTTATTATTATTATATAATTATTATTACAGGAACTTAGAATTTAAATAGGCCTGTAAAAGCGTTTATATAAACCGTCATCCATATTCAGTCGTCGTTCACAAAAGAATATCTGCGCCCATAACCTAAAAGCTCACTTAACACATGTTAGCGCCAAATCGCAGAAATCAGCATAGTCTATACAAAAGATAAGAGAGTTTCATATAAAACAAGAGGAGTCAGCAGTGCCGGGAAGATCTGGGATCAAATTACCTCACTGAATGACTTTCTATCTTTCTTTATTTCAGAGAGATGCCTCGAAACTACAAACGAATAACGACACGTGGCAATGCCATTAGAGAATGACTCAAGAGGTTCCTTACAGTAGCTTCGTGGGATAATAGTAGTAAGGCATCCCCCTTAACTTGCCTACTTAAGTGGGAAACACGTCTCACTTAATAAGCAAATTCTTAGTGCAACAAAATGCCCCACAACCTGTAGAAAACTACCCCTCCTGTAACAAACTACCCCATTTATGGGGTAGTTTGTTACAGGTGACAGGGGTCTATTTTTTCCTCACCAGCATCACGCATGCGCAGAATATAGGGGTTGCAGCAGATCAGTCATGTAGTCTAATAAACTTTCTATCTGTACAGTGCATATTGGTAACAAAAACCTGATAATGTCAATTCTACAGCCATTAAAAGAAAAAGTGTAACAACTAGACCCGGTCTCCCTTATAGCTGATTATTTTCAGTCATAATGGCAAATTCATTGTTCTCGACACCCTTAAAATGTTGCTATAAATCTTTATCGTTGGGTGATATTTTTTATTACATTATGTAACTTTAGCTGACATAGAAAAAATCAGATAGGCATACAGAAAAACACAACTGCAAGACCACGAAGACGACGGCAGGCAAAGGGTAGCATACATGCACGTTTCGCGTTTTCCAAATTCTGGTCCCACGTCGCCAGTCAAATGTAGGCCTACATTTCAGAAAAAAAAATGAGTGACGACAATATTTTATATAACTGATGCATAAAACAGAGAGAAGACTCCAGCTGTAACACTGAAAATTTCTATCTATAAAATCTATCTATAGTAAATGACGGAAAATGGGGAGATGGTGTTTACCGCATGAACTGTCAGATACATCTACAAAATCTGCAATAAAAAACTCAGAACAGTTGACTACAAACAGAAATTCTTGGATTGTGAACATTTTTTAATGAACGGAGTTAAGTTTTATATGAATGGCGTTCAGTTTTAGATGAACGCATCAGGCCTTGGGCAGGCATCGGTAATGAATGCATCAGAAAATGAACAGAAGGGTGTTCATTCTCGAATGCAGTGACCAGGTTTGCAGCCTCGAACGCATCCAAAAATGAACAGGTGTCCGTTCAAAAATGAATGTGTTCACTGTTCAGAATATTGACAAGCTCCCTTAGCTGCAGGAGTGCTGAGGAGAGCTAATTCTGCACCGACTGGGTATTTCATATTTGGTTTTAATTTCTGGCTAATCAGAGACACAGAAAGCTGGTATTTTCTACTTGCTTTTTTATCGAAATGACTCATCATTCGCTGTCTGAAAATCAGCAGAGATATTTGCTAAAATGCAATGAAAGATCTTGGATGGTTCCACAAAACCAGAGGCATCCATTTTTTTTTTTTTTCCCCAAAACGTCCACTTTTTCACATTATTAAGAAGAAAAGCCTGATTAGACTCATCGGGGAAATAGACAGATAAATCACAGACAGATAAAGAGAGTCAAAGACAATTGAACAAACTCAAAGGACGGGACGGGGAGAGGTCGATTGCGAAAATAGACAAGAAGGAAGAGAGATGTATAAAGAGAAGTGGTGGGTGCGTGTGCGTGCGTGTGTGCGCCTGTGTGTGTGTGTGTGTGTGTGTGTGCGCGTGTGTATGTTTGTGTGTGCCTGTGTGCGCGTGTGTTGGAGCATGCATGGGAGTGGTCTCTATCAGGATGATAATGGCCTGAGCCCCACAGGGCACAAGGGGTCTCTCACTGGTTTTATGAGCATGAAAAGGATCCTAAATATATTTCACCACCTTCGTAGTCACCAGATCTATGGGAGATGCTGGAACAAAATGTTCAGCACTCTCCATCACCATCATCAAAACACCCAGTGAGGATACCTTGGAAGGAAGATATCCCTTCAGTACAATTTAACACTTGAAGACTCCATGCCAAAGCGTGTTAAGCTGGTTGGGCAGTTTATGAAGGCCCAACACCTTAATAAGACTTTTTATGTTGATCTTTACATTAATTTGTCACCAGTTCAGAGGTCACCTACTCAGCAAGCCCAAAAACAGACACATTCACAAACACAAACATACATACGGGCATGCGGCACACACACACACACACACACACACGCACACTCACACTCACACTCAAAAACCACAGAAAAATGTCGGGTGGAAGTTGTAGCAGCTAACGAACAGCACACATCAGAGATATGGAAGCCTTCCTCAGATAATGAACATTATATCTGAGATGGCAGAAGTATTTTCTTTTGGCAATGAGCTTGAAGTACAGACTGTCATCTCTAATTTGAGGATTTTTTCATCCAAATCACATAAACTGTTTAGACCTGACGGCACCTTTTGAACATAGTCCTTCCCATCAAAAACTATTAGAAATTTTAACATAATGTGGAATTAAGTAATCATCAGTTTTAATATTTGTATGCAGTGACTGCTTTAAGTCCCTGATGCAGACACATCACTAGATGTTAGATATCTTCCCTGGTGATGCTCTGCCAGGCCTGTGCTGCAGTCACCTTTCTGCCTTTAGTCTCCTCTTCAGCATGTAAGATGCATGCTCAGTAAAATTCAGTCCCAGTGATTGATTTGACCAACAGAAGCAAACCAAAGGAAAATTTTTTTTTTTACAATCCCATGAATTATGGTGCTCTCTATAAGTCAACTCTACCGCCACACAGCAACAGACACAGGTGATTTCAGCCTCAACAGCCTCAGGCTCACCTGAGCTCGACTCAACTGACAGGGGGTTTGAGCCACAGACAGGAACTCAATTCACATCCCACAAGTATTTTTAACAATTTGTACAACTCAAGTTCAGAAATGTAAAGTCCTCCTTATTATTCAGTTCCAAGCCCTAGGATTCACTAATGATCTGAATTATTCATCCAGGAGGAAGAATGAACAAGTCACATCAGTTGTATGATTTCATGGGTGGATAAATATCTGCCTGCTGAATTTTATAGCGCTTTCACACCAGGATAGTCCAGGGGACTCAGTTTGATTGGGCGGGGAATAACAAAAAATTTCACACCTTCATTTGGTTTGGTTCACTTTCACACTGCACTTCTGAAAGCGGACCAGATCGCCTGGACAACGTCATGCCGTTACAACAGCTGCTTGTTTGGGGCGTTATTGCCCGAACGAGCACTTACCAGGAAGAAAAAGTGCATGAGGAAGAAGACAACCCAGCTTGTTGATTGGCCAGGACCTCTCTTTGGTTCACTTCCTCTCTTCGGTTTGCTGGATAGTGCATTTGCATTTCCCACTGTAAGCGAACCGCACCGGAGTTCAATTGCAAACGAACCGAGACCTACGTTTTCAGGCGGACCAGAGTTCGCTTGTTTGGTCCGCACCAGAGTTCAGATGAGCTTTTAAAGCGGACCAAACAGCTCTGGTGTGAAAGCGCTCTTAGGGCCCTATCTTACGCCAGAGTCCCTAAACCCGTTATTTGGGGATTTAGCATTGCGTAAGAGGCGTTCCCCCGCAAAAGTTGCTATCTTGCACACCTGCCTTTATCCCTAAAACACCTGTGCTACCCATTATATTATGCATAGGCGTGGTTTGGGCGTTACGCCAGTTAAACTAATCAGTGTGCCAGGTGCCATTGCCTTTAGGAGCAGGCTGCGCTATCCCAAATCCTCAAACCGAAACCCGTGATGGAGAGAGGAAGGTCGCCACGTTTCTCCGAAGACGAAGTTAAATTGCTCGTGCATGAGGTCAAATCCAGACAGGGGAGGATCTGTTTTTGTTAAGTTAATCATGAATTGTATTATTTTATTATTATTATTATTTTTATTATTATTATTATTATTTGACATTGACATATTGTTTAATGTTTGGTATGTAATAAAAAAAAACATCAAGCCTACCCCTTTTGTGATGGAAACTTCAAAAAAAAAAAGAAAAAGAAAAAAAATGTGTTTCGCCATGATTGGGTCATGCCTCCAGTTGAGCTGAGTGGGTGTTGGAATGACTCACTAGCATAGAAAAATAGTGCTACAGTAACCCTAACAGCAACGGGCAAGGCATACGGACAGCTGGCAGCGGTGTAAACATCATCTGCAACCAGGTGACATAATTCCGTCACTGCCTGACGGGAGAGGTGCAGTTTTGTCACTCATTCTTGTTCTGTGGGAAATAATACTTGTATTGTATTATTATAATTTTTGAATATTATATATAGGCCTAATATATATCATTAACTTATATTATATATAATAATTATATATTATTATAAAAGCGGAAAAAATTGATTGATGCAAAATACAAACAATATAGACTTACCTGAAAGGCCTAGGTAGCTGGTGCGCTGGCAGTACTCGCTCTTCTATTATTTAACTGGTGATCAAGGCGATTTAGTAGCCTACTATCTCTGCCATTTTCTCAGGGGTTCAACTGAGGCTAAAGCAAGGTGGCTTTTTATAGGCGAGTTAATTCGGGGAGTGGAGCCGCATGTGCACGTCCACATGTGTCCAAGTGGACGCGCATCGAAGCCGCCTGGGTGCGCTCTTGTAAAAGCCCAAATGGGTACCGGGTGGTTTGAGGACCCGCTATACGCTTTCCCTAACGTGTGTGGTCAAGATAGCAATTGTAGGGAAAGCGCATAAACACGCCCACTGGCACACCTCCAGGCGCAAATAAAGGATTCGGCATAATGTATAGCGGGTAGTGTGGCCGCCAGATACCGTCTAGGGATAGTGGAAGCTGCTAAATGCGTAATTCATGGGTAGCGGGTAGTGGCAACGGGTAGGGCAGTGTGAAAGATAGAGCCCTTACTCTCAATGAAAAATGAACACCATGACTGATGCTTGCCAAGACTTATAGTCTTTACTTGTAGTGCATGATGGGAGCTGTAGTCTTTACCTGGTACTCGTTGGGCCAGAAGGTGCTGATGGCGAGCTCGACCTGATGCCACTGCCGGCCATGTGATCCGGAGGCGTTCCACACCGGACTTCCCAGAGGGCCATTGTTGACGCGCACGAAGGCGCGCAGAGCGCCGGGGCTGTGGCCGTCGCGACTGTACAGGAAGTAGCTGAACTGCACACAGTGCGTATCGTTCTCACTCAGAGTCTGAAGCAGCAACTGCGCCCGCTGTCCCGCGGCATGCTGGGATGCGTTCACCAACATGTAAGACCCTGGAGAGAGGACGAGGAGGGAGAAGGTCAGAGGGGGGTGTGCATCATTATTTATCCATTGCATTGGGTCAAGGAGCAACCTTACTGCCAACATGAACGGACAGGTCATGTACTTACTGTACGTATCTTAGGAACTCACTGGAATTAGGCAAAGGATAACACATTAACAGGAACATTCAACAGCTATTGAGAATTAACAAAATGTAAAAAGTATTTTAAACTCCAAGCAAACAACGAACAACAATGAAACCAGTGCAAAAGGCACAGCACTTTAAAGGGAGCTGAACAGTACATTCCCAGTACGTCTATAAACAACTATAATAAATGGACCACAACTGTCCCCCCCAACACACACACGAAGCGCGCTCTCTCTCTCTCTCACACACACACACACACACACACACACACACACACACACACTGCAGCAGTGGGAAATTGGGTAACCAATCATGAAATTCTAGAGAAGTGATATTATTAATCAGATATAGTTTTGATTGCTGTTTAGATAACCAATGCATTAGACTAACCCAATTATTAATGATTATATACTACTCAAAATTTGATAGGGATCATAGGAATTTTTTTGTGAAATGACATGCAAATTTGGTAACTGCCACTGATGAACAATATATTGGATAAATGACATGCAGTCAGACACAAAACACATTTGCACGTGCATTTCATGACATTAAATGAGCGTGCAGCCTCACATTTTGGCTTTGACTAACACTTCACCATTTCAACTCAGATGTGTGTGTTGCTTGTTGGTGAAAATTTGGAAGTTCCCAAATTTTTTGCATTACATTTAGCAATAACAATGTCTCCTCAACCTCTTAGACGTCGATTGACTTCAGAGCAATTGGGAAGATGCATCGGAATGCTTGACTCTGGCTTCTCACAACGTCACGTTGCTAATGCACTTAACGTCAGCCAAAGCGTTGTGAACAGAGCGTGGAACCGGCATCAAACGTTTGGTACAGCAGCACACCGTCATGGGGGGTGGTCGCCAGAGATCGACTACACAACAACAAGACCACTTTCTCACACTTCAGGCACGACGTCATCCTTTCTGGACAGCCACCACCCTAAGAAAATGACCTTCATAACGCCTCGGGGGTCAGGGTATCCACTCAGACGATACGGAATCGTCTTCATACTGCTGGCCTCAACTGAAGAAGGCCATGTGTTCGAATCCCACTGACCGTGCGTCATAGGCGTGACCATTTGGATTGGGCTCACGATCATGTCACATGGACACACAACGATTGGGCTCCAGTTCTCTTTACTGATGAGTCCCGATATTGCTTGGACTTTACTGACAGGAGGCAACGGATGTGGCGAAGACAACGTGAGCGATTTAATGATGCCTACATCAACGAAACCACGACCGTTATGGTGGCGGATCAATTATGGTCTGGGGAGGAATAAGCAGGAACGGCAGAACGGACCTGCATGTCATGGGGAGAGGGACGATGACAGGGTACGGTACAGGGATGAGATCCTCAATGTGTGCACGTAAGACCATACGCTGGTGCTGTTGGCCCTGATTTCATCTTGATGGATGATAACGCCCGTCCCCATTGTGCTAGGGTGGTGAATCAATTCCTAGAGCAGGAGACAATTGTCCGCATGGACTGGCCAGCGTTAAGCTGAACCTAAACCCTATCGAGCATGTGTGGAACATGCTGTAGGTCGCCATTTCGGTCGTCGGGGCACAACCCATAACTCTAGAAGAGCTCGGAAATGCCCTTGTTGAAGAATGGAACAACATTCCAATTGCAAGCATCCGGGTTCTGATTGACAGTATGACCCGACATTGTCAAGCCGTCATTCAAGCTAGGGGAGGCCATACCCGTTATTGACATTAACTGTGGTAATGAAACATCAAACGAACACTGTCTGTTTTCACTTTACATGTCAGAGGTGAAACCATGAAGTGTTCGTGACAGCCAAAGTGAGGGGCTGCACGCTCATTTAATGTCATTAAATGCACTTGCAAATGTGTTTTGTGTCTGACTGCATGTCATTTATCCAATATATTGTTCATCAGTGGCAGTTACCAAATTTGCATGTCATTTCACAAAAAAATTCCTATGATCCCTATCAAATTTTGAGTAGATACTTCCACATACAATGCATGTTTTGATCTGTAGTCATTACACAGTATTAGTATCAGAACCCTGTGCAGAATGTAGTCCTGAAATGATAGAAATGCAGAGCTGCAGGCCTGTGTTTGGCTAAAGAGAGAGCTCAGTGATGTGAGTCCTTCAGACATCTCTCTGCCCCCCACCCCCTTCATAGAGACCTGCAGTTTACTGCATGTAAAATGGGTGATACAGCTTCTTGTGTTTCAGAGCTTAACAGCACAGCCTGGCACTGTGCTTCTAGCCCAACATCCAGTGGCCGGTGATTCTGATGAGATACCACCAATATGACCGCGTTATAAAACCAGTGTGAGAGCATAGTGATGAGGACATCACAAGCATTTTCAGGGAAACTTTTTGAAACTTACAGATTAATGTAGCACTCATGATACTCAGTGAAATACATGATTAAACTCATTTTAATCATTTCAAATTGATTCTTCAATTCTCTAGTCTTGTCTAATGGGCGCCTAATATTTTGATTAAACTGATTTTCATCTGCGAAGAGTCTCTCCCAAGTTTTTTTTTTTACTTACTGCTGAATCAGTTTGCACCAAAAAGCACACACACACACACACACACACACACACACACACACATCATGCGACTGTGCCACCACACCCCCACATCTGAAACTGAAATTACATCCCTGATCATGCGTAAGAATTAATTACCAGAACAAGGACAACAAATCCAATGTCATTATGCCTATTACAGCAGTCATTTCCAATTAATTATTTGTAATTGATTAGTAATAATCACCAGTCTGCATCAGAGTAAAGTGGTCACCCTGAATTTTAAATTATTCATCCTGAAATTCTGCTCAATATAAAGTGTGACAGTTATTGAATTTCTCAGATACAGTCTGAAGGCTGTAATCAACAACAACAATTGGCTGTTTTATGGAAATCAATTATCCACTATGTGCAGTCAGTCATACAATAAGCAAAACTAGGAGCCAAAGAAATATACTTAAGAACAGCCAGGAACTCACCCAACACAATAAGTGCAATCAAAGCACTGCTTTTTTTCTACTTCATTGCACCACAGATTTTTTGAGACCCTGTAGGGGTGGGGATATTGGCCACATCAAATTTTCCAAAGAGTACATCGGTTATGTTCAGTTTCAAAAAGGGAACAGTGGTCATGTTCAGTTTTTAAAAGAGAACATTGGTCATGTTCAGTTTTTAAAAGGGAACAGTGGTCATGTTGAGTTTTTAAAAAGGAACATTGGGCATGTTCAACTTTTAAAAGAGAACATTGGTCATGTTCAGTTTTTAAAAGAGAACATTGGTCGTGTTAAGTTTTTAAAAGGGAACAGTGGTCATGTTGAGTTTTTAAAAGGGGACATTGGTCATGTTGAGTTTTTAAAAGGGAACAGTGGTCATGTTGAGTTTTTAAATGGTGACATTGGTCCTGTTCAGTTTTTAAAAGGGAACATTGGTCATGTTGAGTTTTTAAAAGGGGACATTGGTCATGTTGAGTTTTTAAAAGGGGACATTGGTCATGTTCAGTTTTTAAAATGGAACAATGGTCATGTTAAGTTTTTAAAAGGGAACAGTGGTCATGTTAAGTTTTTAAAAGGGGACATTGGTCATGTTGAGTTTTTAAAAGGGAACAGTGGTCATGTTGAGTTTTTAAATGGTGACATTGGTCCTGTTGAGTTTTTAAAAGGGGACATTGGTCATGTTCAGTTTTTAAATGGTGACATTGGTCATGTTGAGTTTTTAAAAGGGGACATTGGTCATGTTCAGTTTTTAAAAATGGAACAATGGTCATCTTAAGTTTTTAAAAGGGAACAGTGGTCATGTTAAGTTTTTAAAAGGGGACATTGGTCATGTTGAGTTTTTAAATGGTGACATTGGTCCTGTTGAGTTTTTAAAAGGGGACATTGGTCATGTTGAGTTTTTAAATGGTGACATTGGTCCTGTTGAGTTTTTAAAAGGGGACATTGGTCATGTTGAGTTTTTAAAAGGGAACAGTGGTCATGTTGAGTTTTTAAATGATGACATTGGTCCTGTTGAGTTTTTAAAAGGGGACATTGGTCATATTCAGTTTTTAAAAGGGAACACTGGTCCTGTTGAGTTTTTAAAAGAGGACATTGGTTATATTCAGTTTTTAAAAGGGAACAGTGATCATGTTGAGTTTTTAAAAGGGGACATTGATTCAGTGACGTGCCATCGGAGGTCAGTTAGGGGAGGCAGAATCCTCACCGTTAAACAAACGATAACTCTATTACTTTGCTTGATTAGCAATCTGAGGAATTAATTTACAAGACTAAACGGCAGAATGGCGTGCCAGTTCCATCCACGACATTATTGCTCAGTGCATCGAACTTAAAATGCTCAAGAGACAGCAAGTTTGTTCATATTTGCTTAGAGGAAGCTGACGCAATGCCATTAACAAATACAACGTATTAAAACCTTTCTTATGCGGCGTTCAATGTGTGGTCAATATGTTTACGATAACATTTCCCCCCTTAGTCACGTACTTTTTAATGCTATTTTTATGAAATAGGGAGTTTATTTTCAGTCTTCTTTCATAATCCGATAAACAAAAGATCAAAACAATACACAGAATTACAGAGAGAGTTGAGATTTTTTCCTAATTAATTATTAAGATTTTCTTCCTTGCAGTCTCGAATCAAAGCATAAAGGTAAATTAATCTTTTTTTCACTATCACCTCTTAATCATTACAGGCTTAACTGACCAGAAAAAAGGTCAAATTGATTTATTGACAATCAGGCATAGTATGTGAAAACAGGTTGACGAAATCTAGCGATAAAAAAAGAGAAGTCACTGCCTACCCTTACTGCACGTCCCTGCATTGGTCCTGTTGAGTTTTTAAATGGTGACATTGGTCCTGCTGAGTTTTTAAAAGGGGACATTGGTCAATGGTCATGTTTAGTTTTTAAAAGGAGACATTGGTCCTATTTAGTTTTTAAATGGGGACATTGGTCCTGTTGAGTTTTTGAATGGGGTCATTGGTCATGTTCAGTTTTTAAGTGGGGACATTGGTCTTGTTGAGTTTTTAAACGGGGACATTGGTCATGTTCAGTTTTTAAAGGGCACATTGGTCCTGTTGAGTTTTTGAAATGGGACATTGGTCATGTTAAGTTTTTGAAATGGGACATTGGTTATAATCAGTTTTAAATAGAGGCATTGGTTACAATGAGTTCTTCCTGAGAGACATTGCTCATGCTGAGTTTTTAAAAAGGGAAATTATTCCTGTTCAGTTTTTAAACGGTGACATTGGTCTTGTTGAGTTTTTAAAAGGGAACAGTGGTCCTGTTGAACTTTTAAAAAGAAACACTGCTCATGTTGGGTTTTCAAAAGGGGCCGATGGTCACATTGAGATTTTCAAAATAAATTATGGATAATATTTAAAAGCTAATAATGATGCAGGCAGACTTAAGCGGGACTTTAGTGATAAGAAATTCGCCCATAGTTTCTATTGGCAAGCCCAGCAATCATCAAAAAGCATCACTGGCTTCAAATTTTCAGGCTTTTACCCAGTTTCTCAAGCAGTTTCCCACTTGGGCGCTGAGTGTGAATTTTATGTTCCTCCATAACCATACAGAACCCTTCTTTTCTGGAAACAAACCCCAACATTATAGCCAATTGTGACAGACCCAAACCCTCCACCAGCGAACTTCTCCTCTCATTCACACACTGCTGAGAGAGGAAAAGAGAGAGGGGGGAGAAAGAGGGAATGAAAAAAATGGGGAGAGAGAGAGAGAAATTGATTCATCTCCTCCAACAAGGGAAATCTTAAAACCCTTGTAGGGCTGGAGAACTGTAGCCAGAATACCAAGAGGGTCATTTATTATAGTCTCAGTTTAGTTATTTTGACCTTGATTATTTCTGGCAACTTAAAAAATACATTCTACCATATGTGCATTGCATCGGTCCATTTTTAATTTCATATTTTTTCTTGCCTTGGGTCACTTCCACTTCATGATTTATTTCGGGACGCGCTATATCTATATTTGATTGCATGGAAATTATTGTACAAAAGATGTCTGATTGATTTAGGTTGCGTTCACTTTTTTATGGACCGAAGCACAACGGTAATGGGGATTCACCTCTGTTTGTAGCTGTTCTTTGACAGCTAAGGGCAGAGAGGGCAGTGGGAAATGTAGGCAGGGAGGGATGATGGGAAATGCGGTTTCTGGCATTAATCACCCTGACACGTTCATCCGATAAGGAGCCGAAGTCTGGAGGATACTTTAAAACAGTGCGTTGAGGTGGGAATGATTTTAAGAAAAGGCTGATAGATATGCAGATGGCATCCAACCCCCAAATCTGTCCCGCCCCCTCCTACCTCCAATCACAGATTACAGAAAGTGGAGGTGACCCCATCCCCCTGCCCCGTCACACTTGCACACAATGCATGATGGGTAACATGATAAAGGAAAGGTGCCTGGAGCCGTGACTTTGGGACAAGTGCATGTAGAAATGGTGCTGCAACAGTGTGATCAGATTTAGCAGCTTTAGCGATCAGACTGTCCCTGCTGAGGCCTGCTTGCTCATCACTGAGAGTCTCCTGATCATTAATTTAACCCGAGCGGGAAGCCTGTAAACACGCGAGCGCCGGCTCTTTATCAGACACAACAAGACCTAAATTAAATCTGATTAGAGCAAAATCCACAGAATAATGCGAGCGAGAAGAAAGGCCGTACCGATTGCAGATAAATGGCGACTCAAGGCAGACTCGTCTCCCCTCTACGTGGGTTGAAACTCTCTCTCTGAAGCCAGAGCCGCATTATCGGAGCACCTGTCGGAGTTGGGAGACGAGCCGTCGCAGCCGAATGCGCTTTTTGATCCAGGCCTGGGTCTGAGGCTTCCCTGAGGTTAGCTCTAAGCCCGGCTGTCTGACGCGGCTTCATTAAGACTCAGCACTGACAGACGAGCCTGCTGTCCTATCTGACGGGGATCTGCCTGCCAATCAGAGTGTAATCTGGGGCTGTGTGAAAAACCTAATATAACCTCTCTTCAATCAGCAAATCCCCCCTCCTTTCTCCAAAAACACACACAGACACAGGCACAGAGACGTGCACACTCACACACGTACACATTCACACACACATCCCCACTCATATACATGTGCACACACACACACACACACACACACACACATATGGAAACACACACACACACACGCACGCGCGCGTGGAAACACATGCACGCACAGAAATGCATTTAGTGATCTGACTCTGACATCTATCACAACCCCACTGACTCTTTCAATGGAACTTACCACTGGGGTATTTAGTGTGTACTTTAACGTGTGTGTATGTGTGTCTGTGTGTGTGTTTCTGTGTGTGCGTGCGTACGCGCGCACGCGTGTGTGTGTGTGTTTGTCTGTGCATATGTGTGTATGTGTGTGATTTAACACATACAGAGGTCAGAGAGGCGTAGTCAAGGACACCTGTGAGGCACATGAAAAGCCCCCTCTCAGCACCAGCTCCGCGGTCCCTCTCTCCCATTTCCTCTCCATCTCTCTACCTCTCTTCTTCTATCCCTCCCTCTCTCTCTATCTCTGCCTCTCTCTCTCCATCTCTATACCTCTCTTCCTTTATCCCTCCCTCTCTCTCTATCTCCATCTCTCTCCTTGACAAAGTGTGTGGAATGCTGTCACTATTGAGGGTTTTGTATTCTCCTGATAGAGTAGTGATGGGGACAGGAGAGTGTGTGTGTTGGAGGGAAGAGGCAGCGTTGCGATGTAAGGAACAGGGGTGGGACTGCAGCTCTCCTGACATCAGCACAGAGACTAAAACCCAGCTGAGCTTCCCAAAGAGGTAATCTAATGCTCAGGCTGTTACACTGAAAATACAGTCATACATTACACACCGGCAGAGAACACACATTACACACTCACGCATTACACACAACCACACATCACACATTCCACATAGCCATACAGCACACATTACACACAGCTACACATAACGCAGATTAAATACAGCCATGCATTACACACATCACTCACAGCCACACAGCACAAATTCCACACAGCCATATAACACACATTACGCATAGCCACGCATTACACACAACTACAAGTAACACGTATCACACACAGCTGCACATAACACAGATTAAACACAGCCACGCATTACACACAGCCACAAGATAACACATTACACTCACCCACACAGTGCACGCATTAAATATAGCCCCACATTAAACACATTTCACATTGCACACAGCCACACCCTACTCAGAGTAACACATTGCAAACCTTGGCCCTCATTTATCAATCACTCTGTAAATGTAGAAGTTTCCTCGTAAAATTTATGAACTCACAACTGCTGCCACATTTGACAAACATTCACTGGCTCTACTTTCAGTCGTATGCATTTTTGCATGATAATACTCCACAATCGGTCGTAAATTGGAAGCACATTCCCGTGACTTTAATTTGCATAATTGTCGTGCTTTAGAAACATCATATAAGTCATTGTAGAGCACCACTTAGAACATTCATGTGAAAGATAGTACCAGAAAAAAAGAGAAAAAAAGCACTTTTGGGGGCAGAGGTAGTGGTTATAATTGGCAACGTTCAGCGTTGAACAGAAGTGTTTTTATGTAGCAAAGCAGTGGGGCTTCTGCTCCACAAAAGGAATTAAATATGGTAGGAAATAACTGCAGAGGAAACTGGTCGACACAGGGAAGTACAAAGCAAATCAAACGCAAATAGTTTGACATGCAACTTGAATCTGAAAAAAATAAAAACACTAAAAATAATGAAAAGTATGCGTTATGTTGGGAAAATATCAAAGCTACACGGAGGAGGCCAAGGAACATCTGATACATGCAGAACAGAAGAGCGCATTGGTGCCGTCATTGACGACGCGTCATTAATATCAGAGGGGGACAGCGATCTACTTCACACCTTGCCAAGCGAAAAAAGATGTGTATCTGTCCCCTTCAGAAGAGCCAAGTTTGGAGGATATCAGCCAATGTTCTAAAAGGCATTCATCTTGTAATTTTACCCAAGTACAACCCCAATTCCGAAATTGTTGGGACAAAGTGCAAATTGTGAATACAATCAAAACGCAATGACTTTCAAATCACACCAGCCAGTATTTTATTCACAATAGAACAGAGAAAACATAGCAAATGTTGAAATTGAGGAATTTTACTATTTAATCCCCAAAATGAGCTCATTTCAAATTTGATGGCTGCTGTAGGTCTCAAAAAAGTTGGGACAGGGGCCTGTTTACCATGGTGTAGCATCCCCTCTTCTTTTTAACACAGAGTGGAGGCGTCTGGGCATTGAGGAGACAAGTTTCTTGAGTTTAGCCATTGGAATTTAATTCCACTCTTGTTTAATACAGGCTTCCAGCTGCTGGAGAGTTTTGGGTCTCCTTTTACGGACTTTTCGTTTAATTATGCGCCAAATGTTCTCAATGGGTGAAAGATCAGGACTGCAGGCAGGCCAGTTCAGCACACGGACTCTTCTACTACGAAGCCATGCTGTTGTAATAGCTGCAGTATGTGGTTTTGCATTGTCCTGCTGAAATACTCAAGGCCTTCCCTGGAATAGATGTCGTCTGAAGGGGAGCATATGTTGCTCTAAAACCATACCTTTCAGCATTCATGGTGCTTTTTAGAACATGCAAGTGGTTCACAGGTTCACAGGTTGGAGAGCCTCTGGCCATCTTTACTTCTGAGAGACTCAGCTTCTCTAAGACATCATTTTTATAGCCAATCATGTTACACACCTGATGCCAGTTAACTTAATTACTTGCTAAATGTTCTTTCAGTTGATTCTCTTATATGTTAATTGCTTTTTCAGCCCTTTTTTTTGCCTGTGTCCCAACTTTTTGAGACCTGTTGCAGCCAGAAAATTTGAAATAAGGTCGTTTTGTGGATAAAAATGTAAAATGTCTCAGTTTCAACATTTGAAATGTTATCTATGTTCTATTGTAAATAACATATTGGCTCACGTGATCTGAAAGTCTTTGCATTTTCATTTTATTCACAATTTACACTTTTTCCCAACTATTTCGAATTGGGGTTGTACATATGCACATTCTATTCCAGTATTTATGTAATTCTATAAGCTTTTCCATTTCAAATATAAGCCTACCAGCCACTTGTCATTGTAAGCTAGGATTTACAGCGGACTGACCCTTTAAAGTGCACCTATTAAGTTACTTTTCATTGGTCATTCTTGCATTCTTGAAGTCTCCTAAAAAAGGTTTGAATGCGCCATTGTTAAAAAACACTTGATATTCTTATGCTAGCCATATCTGCAGTACCAGTGTGTGAAACACTCTGTTTAAATCCTGGCCCCGCCCTCCCGTAAACCCCAGTATGCAGTGATTGGTCAACTTGATCACTTGTGATTGGTAAACCGCTTGATTCAATGGCATGCCAAACTATCCGCTTGACGTGAAAATTCAATTGATGACGTCATCAATTGGTGAAAAAAAAAATGGCCAGAAGCCAGGGCGTTTCAGTCAGCTCTGGAGCAGTGTGTTTCGCGGCAGAGAGAGCTTCTTCTGGAGGTGACTTGGAGTTGTTTTACGACACACATAACAAAGATATGATTCACACAACACCATTAAAATAATGAAAAACCATAATAGCTGCACTTCAAATAATCCTTCTCTCAAATAATTATTGGCACATCAAAACGCATTTATACACCCGGCAACCTTTTATGCTAATATCATCTTGAAAATTTTATTTTTGACCTATCTTCATCGAGAAGCCTAACTTTAAATGGAAAAAGTAACCACTTCCTTTTTTTCTTTGATGATATCATTTAACACAGGGGTCAATGTAAACTTTAGATACTTCAAGAAAAACAGAAAGATTCAAGATAGCAGACAAGCTGTGCAATTAACGCATGCTGTACATGTGCTCTCATGTTCTGGTAAATTTCCTTTTGCATGAAATGGCCAGTTAACATGACTGAGGACAGGCCAACATAAGCAATGCTTCAGGAGGCACTGAATCACAGAATGTCTGTTTAGAGAAGATACTGCCCAAGGTTAGAGAATAATTATATGGATATTGTACAGGTTTAATGTTCCACAACTAAGTGAATTTCTGACAGGACCACTTTGTGAAAAAGAGAACATTTATTGAAAGCATACAGGCATGTCAGCATGCAAGCATACACTGGGTTTGGCGACATGGCTCTGTTCTGAGAGATCCCTGCCCGTCCAAGCGTGGAACCGAAGGCAGGAAGCTGCTACTAACCCCCCCCCTGCATAGAACAGAGCCTACAGCAGCAATGACCTCAAAAGAAAGAGACATTGTTTTTGAACGGTAATTTTGTCACAGAAGAGAACATAATCAATGCATGCTATAAAAGACAGGTGGAGCTGGGGTGGAGGAGGGTTGCTGAGCTAGCGCGCTGAGGAACAGGTACTCGGGAAGGCAAACTTAAATAAGCCAACATATTGCCGGCCAAACAATCATGTGACAGCAAAGTCAGATGACAGTCAAATGCCCTCTGGTGACTCTCCAGCAGGTAGCACCTCCTCTACCTCAAGCAAGCTTGACTCCGTGGCCTATCAGAATTTACGTCAAAGCTCCAGTAATCCAACTCCACTAAAAAAGTGAACTTTGCTACGTAAAATGTTTGAAAACAAATACTGCCAAAAAACTTACCAAATTAATGGTATCAAAATTATCATAACTATGCCAAGTCAGCTGTCAGCGTCAGAAACTGGAGCAGTGTGATTCATGTTCTAATATTCCGGATGTGAGTTTTAAAGTAAATAAAGGTTCTAATCTAATTAATATGTCGTAATTTAATCTCTGACCTTCATTATGAGTGAAGTTCTCACTGTATTTCTGTGTATGTATGAGGCTCAGGTGAGTAATGCATGATTATAATATACAGTACAAATAAAATTGTCTTTTTTTTATACAGTAATAACATCTTACACTTAGAATAGGCATTTTGCTATATTCTAAGAATTCTAAGAATCATTTTGCAGCTTGAGTAGATCATGTAAAAAGATAATCATAGATGGTATCACAGAAAACCCAGGATGGTTCTGCGATGAATTAGTTCTGTGTTTTGGTGCATGAACACACTCCTTGTCTTCAGAGCACCTCCACATACATACTGGACAATCATCTCCCTTAGCAACCTGTTAAGTCCTGTAATGAGATAATAAATTTTCCTCATCTCAATAATTGCTAGTTTCAAGATACAGAATTAAAATTTTCATATTCCACTGACAAATTTGAAAGCTCATTGGCTACATTTTGATCTTATTTAGCAAAAAGTCATTGAAATAAGTCTTGACAGAAAAATAAAATCATTTCAAAATACTGTCTTTAGCCTGTAAAATGCTAACCCACACTCGGTGGAGACGCACGCACTGTAGGAGATGAGGACTCTGATATCCCTCTGCACGCTCCTCTGTTGGCAGTAAAATAGATTTCTATGTTCGCCGCGTGGCCTATAAGTGCCATGGGATGGGACTGTCCAACCGTCGTCAAGCCGCCATCGATCAGGTCCAGCCTCCTGAGGTGAGAAACGGTTGGCAGGTGATTGTGGGAGTCCCCGGTGCCTCAATGGTAAATAGGGTTTTATAAAAGACAAGTGTGAGGAGGGGGGGGCACTGAGGCACTTAATGGAGCGCTGAGCCATTAAAGCACATGAGCTCTATTTAACGACAGCCTTTAGCACAGAGAAAAGACTCCAGTCCCCGGTCACCTCAGCACCATAGTTTGATATGGGGAACTCTTTACTAGCACCTGAAATACGGACATGCTGTCATAATGATGACAGTAATCATGTTACATTATTTCTCACACTTGACCTTTCGTGAGATGAGCTTCACACTCACTAGTGTGTAACCTTCACCTGGGGGATGCACGGCGGCCATTTTGCGCCAGAACCAAAGAGTGGAGCTGGAGAGGGTTCATGAGGCAGCTTTCTCAGGGATTTTATTCTGACTGCAAGAGCACCAGATAGGAGATTTATCCAGCACGGTGGAAGAATCCAGGGCCTTAGTGACAGCAGTGAGTCAAGCCTGTGGTTTAGTGCGTTATTACAGCGTGAGCCCACAGGCAGTGTTCTGCTATCTGATAAAGTACATCTCTGTCCATACAGTACACTACTGCTGACGCACAGCACACTTCCATTTATATACAGCCCCATTTACATCAAGCAAATCTTCATTTAAATACAGCACACCTTTTTATGCAGAGCACACCTGTTTATATACAACACACCCCCATTTACAAAAAGCAGATCTCAATTTAAATAAAACACACTCCCAGTTACATAAAGCGGATATCCACACCTCCATTTACATAGGGCACACTGTCAATAAACAACACAGCCCCATTGAAGTACAGCGGACCTCCATTTATATAAAGCAGACCACCGCTTATATACAGCGCACCTCTGTTTCTACATTTATACAGCGTACCTCTGTTTACATACAACTTCAATAGTGCACTTCTTTCTAAAATAGCACACCACCATTTTCAGGCAGAGACTTTCTTTCTAATATAAAATTTTACAAAAGTGAAATGATTCATGATTAATTAAAATGTTGGTTGTGCCTGTGGTTAGGACCCGCGCAGAAATGCTCACTTCTCCCCAAACAACCTGCATATACATCAGATACCACAAGATAAAGAAGAGGCTGAGAGAGACAGACAGGCAGAGAAAAAGAGTGTGTGATGAGAAAAGAAAGCAAGTGAGGGCAGGAGAAAAGTGAGGGGGAAAAAGGAATAAAGAGGGAGGGAGAAATGAACTGAGGGGAGAGGGCCATGAAAGACACAGATGTGAGAGAGAGGGTGAAAGAGAATAGGGGAACAGGAGAGAAGAAAGGGCTGAATAGTTTCTGCTTGTGCGGTCTTTTGTAGCCTCTTGATATTGCAGTTGAAACACTGTCTTCAATTTCCAAAGCATTAAGGGTAATAACAGGGGATATTTTGCATTAATGGAAATAAAGGAGGAGATTTTGCATTAACGGTAATAACGGAGGAGATTTAGCATCGTAGCGCCTGAACAGGTTTGCTATAACTCTGCACTTCTGCTCTAAGTCCTCTTTGTGAGGTAGGGCTGTGCCACAGGCAGCAGGCTAATGCCATCCCAGGACACCCGTACACCAGAAACTACATGCTTTTGTCTGATACAGAGACCTTTGAACCAACAGTCTTATGTCAATATAGAAGAGCACAATCATTTCACCAAACAAAAATAATCACAGACTCATATTAGTCCTCACTGCTGACATCATATACAATTGAATCAGGGCATTCAATACGGGCCCAACTCTGTGAAACAAATTTTTACCCAAGAACATTTTCATTTTTTTCCTAGATATGTGGCCATGACCTTATTTTAACCCTTAGATCGCGAAATGCAACTATTGTTACTCAATGATGTAAGATATCATAATCAAAGGTGTTGAAAACCTATCATATGGCGACTTGTTTAAAAGAGCGGCTGCAGGGGAGCTCTTTTAAACACGTCGCAACATGATAGGTTATCAGCAGCACAGGATAATTAAATTTATATATTTTTTAAACTTATTTCTGTGCTCTAAGGGTTAATATTTTTTGGCACATGTAGTACCACCAGAGGTAGCAAATGACAGGACATGGCACAAATGATAATTTGGTTTCAGCTCAGCGACCAAATAAAGAGAGTGGACTTGGGCCCTATTTCAATTACAGTAAACAACTGAATCTTTGACATGGAAGGGCGAATGCATGTCTTCGTTTCTGTAACATAATTCATTATTTCAAATGGGGGGGTCATCTTCTATGGTCTAGCGTTATAAGCTTGTACACTCCGAGAAAGACCATTTTTCAGGTACTTCCATTTTAACCTTAACATGAAATGCATACCAAGCAAACAAACTATGTACGTCTTTGCATTAAAAGTGATTCCATGCATCCAAATTTAGCCTACTAATCAACACACATCAGAGATACTAACAACTGGAACACTTTGTTTTCACTGTGTAAAATACATGAAGGAAACCACATTTATTCATTTATTCATTGGAGTTGGGCCTGTCTCGAACTCACTGCATAAAATAATCACATTTATTCATAGGTGTTGGGACCTTCTTGCACACCATCAAAAACCTTGTCACATAAATAACACAAAGCATGCAAAACCTGAAATTTGAAAACGTGTGGAGTTGGGCCCTTATTGATTTTACCGATTCAATTAGAATTAACGCATTTCGAATAAAATCTAATGAACTCTTATCACTGTTTGTTCTCTCATGGAAACCAGCAGTATTATTTTCCTTCTCTATATCTGAGGGCAGTTTTGGCTGTAACTACCCCAGATGTCTTTTAAAACTCGCAAACGAAGTCCCCCCAGCCAGGTGAGATCATAAATTACATCTTACTTCCTGTCATCCCAGGCTCAGCAGCCCAGCTAGCATCATCTCCGGATCATTCTGGGGAGTATCACCGGGCCCCATCACGACCACGGCGGGATGGCATGTTGTTTTTATTACACATAAATATGCAGCACAAACCCCAGAAATGACCCCCGAATCAGAGCACAGAACACAATCCCACTGTATAACTGTCTCCGGGAATGTCAAAGAAGGGTCACCTGGAGAGAAATTACTTCATGTTCTTAGTTTCGCAGCAAGAGGTTGGGGTGAAATGACTAACGGCTCGCCCTACTTTCCTTCTGATTATAGAGCTTCCGTGCTCCTCTTTCCCTGAAGCAATGTTGCAGACCGGCTGGAGGAAATCAAGAGGAAACAATACCCATGTGCTACAATTATTCAGTAATTCCACTTAAAAATTGAACAGTAATCCCAGAGTAAATCAGTACTGTAATCCCACAGTAAAACTGTACTGTTATTTCACCGTAAAACAGAACTGCCAATACCACTTAAAAACTGAACTGTAATCCCACTGTTAAACAGTACTGTGTACCCAATGTAAAACTGCGCTGTAATCCCACTGTAAAACAGTACTGTAATCCCACAGTAAAAATGTACTGTAATCCCAAAGTAAAACTGAACTGTAATTCCAGTGTAAAACTGAATAGTAATGCTACAATAGAACAGTGCTGTAATCCAACTTTAAAACTATAGTGCAATACCACTGTAAAACTGTACTGTTATCCCATTGTAAAACAGTACTGCAATACCCCTTAAAAACTGAACTGTAATCCCACTGTAAAACAGTAATGTATACCCAATGTAAAACTGTGCTGTAATCCCACTGTAAAACTGTGCAATGATCCCATTGAAATTTCACTGTATGCCAAATGAAAAACTGCATAATTTATCACACTATAGTACACCAGAAATCCCACTGTAAAAACTGTACTGTTATCCCATTGTAAAACAGTACTGCAATACCCCTTAAAAACTGAACTGTAATCCCACTGTAAAA